>OU611811.1:9377500-10002500 GCA_914767695.1 Ptilodon capucinus
GATGTGCCAAAGCCGCCGAACCCAGCACTAGATGTTGTTGCTGTTGTTGTGCTCCCAAATGAAAAGCTTGCTGGAATATACAAATGTATTTACATACTAGCCGACCGGGCGACCTTCGTATTGCCTTAATTAGTGACATACGAGAGCAATACCCAATTGTGAATCTAAACCATCCAGAGCACGAATCAAAAAATACATTCAAATAGGTCCAGCCGTTTGGAAGGAGTTCAGTAACACACACGTTCAGTAGAAATAATAATCTATTTATATATATAACAGTGTAAACAAACAAGAAACTTGATTTTGATTAAGAACAGCCTGTGGTTCAATGAAGATACTTATGTTATGATATAATCATTCAGGTAAATAGTACACTTACGTTTGGGGGCAGCTCCAAATGCTGAACCTTGATTGCTAGTATTAGCACTAAACGAGAAAGCCATTATATTTGTTTTGTTTGTCCACTGTCAAAAACTATTTTACTCTTAAGTTCACGAATTTTCCATGCAGAAGTTCGTAAAAATGCAGCACAAATTACTAAAATACTAGTCAGACAAACCGCTTACAAATTGATGAATATCGTGTGCAAAGTTGACCGTATGTTTATATCGAGATCGTGTAAGTAAACTGCTGTTCCACAGACAGAACTATTCCTACTTCCTCCATACCAAAGAGTCAAATAAGTTTGCTCCATACTCGATGGTTGATTCTTATTTTTTCCGAACCGATAGATTTAGTCCTACATTCCCTAAGATTTAGTCATTGATTGCATTGATGAGCAGCCGAAACGTCGGAAAAATAAAAAAGTTAATAAACGCGATAGAATCCGTAAAATAGTTTTATTTCAAAGTAAGCAAGGATTTATAACTAATTGTTTATAACATATTAATAAAAATAAGGAGTATTATTCTTGGGTCAATTTTTTTTATCTTTGACTTAGTAATAAACAAAAGAAAATTTATAGTGGCTACACACCTAACAATTTGACTGTTCAAGTCTGAGTCCAGCCAGCTTGACCACTTTTTTACATGAAACTACCAAATTGATCGTGGCAAACTACCAAAAACTTTTATATTTTATTGTTGTTATTTTAATTTTATTTTGAATCATGTATTTATTTAAATATTGGTTGTAAATAAATGATTATGTGACACAATGTGACATCGTCATACAAGAATTATAGATTAATTTATTATGATTTATTCGACAGTAAAATCGAAAATTTGCGCCTGCTGCGCCTAGCCAGTATAATTTAAAGCAGCATTTTATTAACAGTTCTGCGTGAAACTACTAAAAAGGTAGAAAACTACTAAACGTGACTAGGCTTGTGCAACAAATCGTTAGATGTGTGGTTACCATTACTCAATGGAAAATGAAATATAAGCTATAGATAAATAGAAGAAAAGATCGAATGAATAAGCGAATGAGCACACACATGTTCGTTGTTCAATTATTTTAGAAAAGAAAAATTTTCGTTTAACCCAGTCTTAATATCTTGTGAAACCAGTCGTTAAATCTGTAAAAATAATGTCTGACTGGGATACGGTCACGATTCTACGTAAAAAGCCGCCCAAAGCATCGGCTTTGAAGACCGAGCAAGCTGTGAATGCAGCACGCCGTCAAGGTTTACCAGTTGATACTCAACAAAAGTATGGTGCGGGTACGAATAAACAACATGGCACCACCAAAAACACTGCGAAACTCGATAGGGAGACTGAAGAATTGCGACATGACAAAATACCGCTCGATTTGGGGAAAGTCATAATGCAAGGACGTCAGGCCAAAGGTATGAGTCAAAAAGACTTGGCAACAAAAATATGCGAGAAACCTCAAATCGTGAATGACTACGAGGCCGGTCGTGGCATACCAAACAACATCGTTCTTGGGAAAATCGAACGGGCAATTGGGATAAAGCTTCGAGGCAAAGAAAGAGGCCAACCACTACAGCCTCCTGGAGGAAAGAAATAACGGATTTCTCTGGGAGGCGAAGACTAAACTCCGATTTGTTTATTGCATAATAATTTATCTCATTTTTGCTGTTGAATGTGTTCTTTATTATTGATTGACTGTATACCTATATACTAAAACCATCTAAAACTAACCAAGTAAATGATGTAAGCATTTATTCTTCTCTAGAATGTTCTAACTGTGACATGTGTTATTTGGTTACCACTATGGAAAATGTTTTGACTAAACTACACATTGAATCAGTAATGATGGGTTTAATGATGGTGTGTGATATGCAATAAAATAGCTATTTATGATTATGGACTCTTTGTTTTCTTCAACTTTTATATCTAAAAGAATCAACTAAACATTACCAAACACTTTTTGTAATGGGTATGACCTCTATTCAAAATTATTACCAATTTGCATAAATTTATGTTACTGAGGCGTTGGAATATTGAAATGTGTAGGTTTTAAAAGTTTTATTAGGTGAGAGCCCTCTTCTTCGATGTGGCGAAAGCGTTTCATAGGGTCTGGCAAAACGGTGTAATCTACAAGGTGTGCCGGACAGTCTCGTGCTCATCCTGCGAGACTTGCTGTCGAACCGCACCTTTCGCTACCGCGTTGAAGGGGCGCTCTCGGCCCCTCATCCCATTAGAGCAGGAGTCCTTCAATGCTCCGTTCTCTCCCCCCTTCTCTATAGCATGTTCACGAACGACATCCCTCGTTCGGACAGAGTTCAGCTCGCCCTATACGCGGATGCCAACACTCTCTATTTCTCGCATAGAAATAGGGGCGTTATCACCTGCACCCTCCAACGCGCAGTAGATTCTTAGGGCGAATGGTTTCGGAAATGGCGCATTGAGGTGAACCTGGAAAAGAGTGCCGCTGTGCTCTTTACCAGGGGAATCCCACGGCGTCCCCGAGCTTCCTGGTTCAGTCTGGGGACCATCACTCTGTTCGACCAAAGCATCCCTTGGGCAAACGCGTCAAATATCTAGGTGTTACTCTTGACAAGTCCCTTACTTTCGGTCCCCACATTAGAACGGTGAGCAACCGAGCAGCTTTTGTGCTCGGTCGCCTTCACTATTTGATCTGCAAGCGGAGTAAAATGTCCCTTAGAAATAAGGTGACACTTTACAAAACATGCATCCTCCCTATTATGTCATATGCCAGTGTGGTGGTTTTTGCTCAAGCGGCGAAGACACACATCAACCGTCTGCAAGTAGTGCAGTCCCGGTTTCTCCGTAGGGCCGTAGGTGCCCCGTAGTACATAACGTAGATCTTCATTCCGACCTTGGCCTCTTTTCAATTCGAAAACACTTAAAAATAGCGTCCGAACGCTATTTTAAAAAAGCCGCGTCGCATTTAAATCCTCTAATTGTCGCCGCCGGCAATTACGAGCCAGACCCCGCGCACACATCATCAACTCGTCGCCGCCGTCCGCGGCACGTGTTGATTGCTCCTCCCGACACGATCACCGCCCTCCTCGACCCGGGCGTTGAGAGGGCCACCAACACACCTACACCAGCCTCAAACAGACACCGATCTCGCCGGCGAGGTCGAGGAACCCCTTCTTCCGCTCGTAGGTGCATCTTTGCACCTGGGAGCGCAGTCACTACCTCTCCCCTCACGGTAACTGCCCAAGCTGAGGTCGTGCCCTCTGTGGCGCCCCTGAGCTAGTTGCCACCCCTTTCCGCTCTTAAGGCCTTGGTTGGAGTGCACTCTGCGCTCGCCACTCCTCCGGTAAAGCTGTAAAGGCCACCTCACGGCCAACAATGTAAGTCCTTAAAAAAAAAAGTTTTATTAGGTACTCAAATAGTAATTACATTTACCTATGCTAGAAGCTTAGAAGAATATGAAAGATGTTTACAAAACATAAAAAAGGCTATCCATGTGTGGAATACCGAAGATCATTTTTCTGCTGAATGGCTAATACAACTTTTTTTGTTGAGAAATGCTCTTTCTTTCTGTAATTTAAAATTTCTCAACTATCTTGTTGACCAATTCATCTAAGAAAATTATAGTTTTACTGAACATGTACAAGACATCTTTCTTGGTACCTACTTTAGTTACATACAATAACCTAATAGTCAAATAGCCTTTTACCCTTTGATATGATTCGACGAAGGCCACGTAGATGGTGATAGGTAGACCAAACTATAAAATTTAGGTAGATACATAATCAAATTAACATATAATTTTGTATTTTAGTTACCTACAAAGCTATTGATTTCTGTGAGTATTATACTAAACATTTACTAATTAAAATAACATAACACAGCAAGTAAAGTAATGGTTAGGAATCTGAGAGATCTATTATAATCATCTTAAAAATACTTAATAACTAGCGGCCCGTCCTGGCTTGGCACTGGTGGACATTTTTAGGGTTCCGTACCCAAAGGGTAAAACGGGAACCCTATTACTGAGACTTCGCTGTCCGTCCGTCCGTCCGTCTGTCACCAGGCTGTATCTCATGAACCGTGATACTTAGAGAGTTGAAATTTTCACTGATGATGTATTTCTGTTGCTGCTATAACAACAAATACTAAAAAACAGAATAAAATAAATATTTAAGGGGCTCCCATAAAACAAACGTGATTTTTTTGCTCGTTTTTATAGATAATGGTACGGAAGCTTCGTGCGCAAGACCGACTCGCACTTGGCCGGTTTTTATTTTGTCATATTTTTACCATAAAGCTTCACTTTACACTATGTTCAATGTTGGCAGTTGTATTTGTAGGTGGCAGCAAAACCATATTTATTTCAGGAGATCCTACTCGAGAAAGAGCAACATACAATTGCCCATGAGAAAAGCACTCTTTCCTTACGCACAACCCTCTCCCGCACTTCGGTGCCCGCTCTCTCGCCGCGTTGCTCGCTGCGCTGCGTGGACCTTCTGGCGCGTCGTCCGCGTCGGCGTGTATTTTTTGTTTATAATGACATTTTTAATTTCGTAATATCTTTTGAATGGAATGACCGATTTCAATAATACAAAAATTAATCGACAGGTATTGAAACACTCTTGAATACGAAATAAAATACGAATACGAAATTTGGATAAGAATTAACACAAAGGTATGGATAACGATCTGATTTTGATCGGCATTTCTGTCAACTTTTAAAATGTAAAAAAGTAGTTATAGTGACAAAACTACAAAAGTTGGGCATATGGTCTCGCGGACTTTTTAGTAGATATTGATGTGTTCTATAATATTGTAGAACATTTTTTTGTTCTATCATCAATACTTTCCGCAGCGTATGCTATGAAAGACATTTTATGGTTAAATTTTTTACACCTTGGGTTGGTTTTAGAAAAGATTTCTAAGGATCTCTAATTTTTTCTAGTAATAAATATAACCTATGTTACTCAGTGATAATGTAGCTTTCTAATGGTAAAAGAATTTTTGAAATCGGTCCAGTAGTTTTTACGTTCATTACATACAAAAATACAAATGTTTCCTCTTATAATATTAGTATAGATGGGTACTAGAAATGTGGGTCATATTATTAACCATTTGATTCCCTATTTTCAAACAAATAAGAAATTAATAACATGAATTACTTAAATACTTCATTATATTCTAATTAAACATGAATTATTGTTGGTATTTTATTGACTAACACCAACTTTGTCCCAGTTACTTTTAAATGTCTCAATAGCTTCTTGCATATTTTTAAAATTAGCCGGCTGTATTCTGTCTTCTTGTTCCTGCAATTTCTGAAGGTTGTGGCCTGTGAAAATAAAGTAATAATTTTATAATTGAACAATATTTTTAAAGTTCCATAAATAGTAAAAACATTAGACGAGGAAAATCAATATAGTTGCATATTGAATATCAAAGTAAAAGTAAATTTACAAAATTTAGGCAATTATTGCTCCAATGATTTATGTTCATTTGAGATTCCACTCAAAGTTACCTTCTTTGGGTGTAACATATGCATGTTCCATCCGTAAATATTTCATTGTTTTAGTGGAATACTTTAAGTTCTTCTCAGGTACTTTGTCAAATAATGGATCTTCACATTTTGGCTCTTGATCTCCCTCAAAGAACATATATGTTCCTAGAGGATCCTCATACTTACCTGGAAAAATAAATGTTTGTATGCACCTTTTCCTAAAGTAGTTGTAAAGTATCATGTAAATAGTACCCGAGTAAAGAAAGTTGTAGAATTCAATGTTTAAATTCTACAAATTACATATTAAGTAGCCTGTAGGACATGTACCATACATGCTGATCTCTGATTGAGTATTTAATATTGGTTATTGGAATAAAATATATATTAATGTAATATTAATAGCATATAAGTACGTACGAACCAGTAAAAAACGTATCGTCCATCTGAATAATCGGGTTTTCACCGTCAATGCCCAAAACGTGAACGGTACGATATTTTTCGATATTAACGCTGTCTTCAAACTCTGCATACACTAGTATCTCTTCTTCATCGTTTATGGTTTCTTCGTGGCTCATTACTCTTTCTTATATTTTCTTCTTTACTATAATAATATGCGTCAGTGTTTGTTTGGTAACAAACCACAGTTACAAATTCTAGGTTATGTTTACTTACAATTTACATAGCTACCCAGTAGTGTTGTTCCATGGTTGTTCCAAAGGTTACGTTGTCGTAAAGAATCTAGAAAGTCTATGGCCGCGTTTTTTTTAATTTTCTAAAATCCCAAGTTCACTATATATAACTGTTTCTTTATGTTATTATTTTATTAGTAATTCTTAAGCTCTTTGAACATAAGAAATGATATATTTCAGACGGCAAAATGTAACTAAATGCTTTCCTGTCTACTGACAGAAGTCTAAGGAGTCTAAAGACTAAGGAGACTAAAGACTAAGGAGTCAATATCGAACAAGAAATCCTATCCCGTTACTCCGTGACATACTATTCTAACTTTTTAGTACAGCGTTTCTGGGAAATCCTCAAATAGCGTTTTACGACCGTACTATTAACTTTCGATCAATGTCGTAATTTTGATACGGTACCTACGTATACGTGTCACAAAAACCACCACGTACGTGCTTAATGAATTTGCTGCCGTAGAACGCCCTATCAAGAACAACGCTGTTACAAATCAATGAGTTATACCTATTACGCGACTACTTCTAATTAACTTGTAGGATAATAAATAAATCAGTGTAAATAGGAAATTACCCAAGTAAATGCCTCAACTGGTAACACTAACGCTTTAATTCCGGGGTTACCTTCTAAGTTACGTACAAGTGGCTATAGTGTTTCTTGTATCTCTATCTCGATGGTGTTTCTATATACTATGTCGTCACTGCGTACTTTATCACATATTGGTGTTCGTACATACATTATATGTGTGTACGTATAATGATGTGGACATTACGAATTGGTTGTTTTGTTTATATGGTTCGTGTTCACTCATGTACGTCTGTGTCACAAGGATGTGTTTCGTATATTTTTTTGATGACCGAAATGTGAAATGTTTGAGTCCATCTGTCAGTTCCGTGTGGTTCCGTGTATAGTAATCCCAATGACTAATGTGTGCTTTAAATAAATAAGTTCGGTAAGTAATTATTTACTTGTCTGTTTGTATCTATTATTTTCTCACATTTAAAACGTTTAAAAAGGTGCGTATTACTTGAGTAAAAATATTTTAAAATACAAATAAATAGCAATCTTCAGTGAGGATGCTGTAGTACTATAGTCTTTACCTCTGTTTACCTCCACGGGATTGAGGTCATGATAGTTTCGACTGTATTTATATATATTTTAGTATAGTAGGTAGGTACTATTTTATACATGTAATGCTAATAAATTAGTAAGGTACTTATATGACTATTATATTTTTTAATAGGTAATTCGGTATCTAAATTAAATATATTGAGCTGAAAAATAAATTTGTGAAACAAATTAAGAAACTTGTACTTTTAAAAGTAGGCCTGTTTATAAAAAAAACATTTAAAACATACGGATCGAATTGAAAAGCTCTCATTTGCGAAATCGGTTGATCCCCAAATAATTATAAGACCGACTTTTATGGTGTTCAAATATTTAGCTTAATCATTACGTACTTACACCTAGGTTTTACTAGGATCGATTTCGCGTCCAGTGATTGTTTAATACACACTGAAACGAATAACTGAATATTATAAGGTATTTCCTTTCAGACAAAAGACCACGAAAATGGTGAAAGCACGTCGCCGACAAGGCAGATATGCGAAGACATTGGAAGAACTCCTTCAAGAAGTAAACAGGAGGCATGTGAGAATTAAGAAAAACGACAGACATGTCAATAATTCCATACTCAACTCTGTTTTAGACAAACTTTTAGAAATAATGCGCAACTGTGATGGTTTGTTTAAGAGCATGAAACCTAAGTTGGAATATTTGGGTAGCTATTTCGACGGGTTGCGAGTTGGCGAGCCAACCGAATATGATATAAACGTAATTCTGACCATACACATAGACTACGATAAAATTGTCTTAGATGCTAGCGAGACAAAGCATGGCTACACTTTTATAAAAATGCCTCCTGAATTTCGAAGACTATCCAAAACCCCAGCAACTGCTGCCAAAGGATTCAAAGATACCGAGCTGTGGTGCGATCAACGTCATAGATTGTCTGTTAAGAAATTTAAATCATGGATGCAACGAGTCGTCGATGCCGCTCTTAACACTCTTGCACAAACAGAGGACCGAAAGAGAATTTTGAGCGTGAAGGATCGCAATTACAAAATTGATTTCAAAATATCCGGCCCCGCCAACACCATCACCATTTACTTGGATAGTGATAACGTTATCGATGTTGATTTGGTACCTACAATATTATTTAAACTACCGAAAATTCCAACTCAATCAAAAATTGATTTTAGTATGGTCCAAAGAACTAATCTCAAATCGTATTTTGCCGTTCCGAAGCCGAGCGACAATGATTTCAGCTGGAGATTAGCATTTCCATATCAAGAAAGGTACTATATTAATAACAAGGATAATTTAAAAAGCACCCTAAAGCTTTTGAAATTGCTTCGTGATGTGCAAGGATTTAAAAAACTAGCAAGTTACTTTATAAAAACCTTATTTTTATGGCAAGTTCTAGAAGAAAATGACGAGTTTTGGAAAATAAATTCCCTGTCATATTTACTTCTGTACATGTTGGAGAAATTAAGGAATTGTTTACTTGTAGGCACTATAAAAAACTTTTGGTGTCCAGATCATAACCTTTTGGAGAAAGTAAAACCTAAAACGTGCCAAAATTGGGCTAACCGTTTATCTAACATTATAAATGATATTGAACGAAACAAAATACGGAACCCTTACATAGTTCTAAAATATTTTACAGAAGATAAAAAACTGGAACGCTAGCTTTTACCAACCAACTGTCTGATTCGAACAAATGTATAAATGGATTGACCATGGCCAGTGGGGCGGGGCACTAAGAAGCGTAAAGGGGGTGATCCATTTGCGTAGCAAACAGTCTACTCTCATCGTTGGCGAAGTAATGGCGTGCTCCCAGACGGAGTTTTCGAATTTTGAACGAATTTCAAGCATGCAGAAAGAGCCAGCGAGCACGTCAACCGGTTTTTAAGTCCGCAGACTTAAGTGCTCCATTGCCGGTTTAGACCTTTGGCTCGCGAGTTCGTTGGCGAGCCGACGGTTTTTCGCAAATGGATCATCCCTTAAGGTGTTAGTTCTTATATATTAATATTATAATTGAATGTGATATTAAAATATTTTAAAGTAAATGAATATTAAATTAAACTAAATACATACTGTTTAATTATTAATAAAATAAGTAGTAGTTTTGTATTTTTTTGCCTATTAAAATACAATTCTTTAGTCATTAGTATTTTGTAAACAATGGTATAGATAGGTTTAGCCTTTGAATTTTACTGACTGAGGTAAAATTATGTAAGTACTATGCGATCCAAATAAGAATAGGAATGTCAATAACCTTTATCTGTCAAATGTCACTTGAAAAATATAGTTTGCAAAAAACTTATTTGCATATCAATATTAATAGTCTTACATCAAATTAAAATAAAAAAGTTGAATTAGTAGTAAATTGTCATATTATAATATTTAATTATTTAAAGTCATAAATAGTTTTTTCACGTCACAATATGGCGCAAAGTCGATCCTATTCTCATTTGAATCGCATAGTATGTTCTATTACATACCTAATTATTACAATTATTGACTGTTTTGATCGCAAGTATGGCGGGTTCAATTCCCGGTTCAAAGATATTTTAAAAAAAAATGCACCCTACAGTGGGCTACGAAATCCAATTTAGAGTCGAAAAGAATAGATAAACCGAATTGGCCCCTGTGTGGAGCCGTTATTAGTCACATTTTATCAACACCTTGTCGACAGTAAGCTTTGTTAGTTGACATACAGAAAAAATGTACGTGTTGCAGACAGAGAAGCTCATATATACGGCTACAATAATGATTGCTGAAGACCACCCACAGAAGAGACGGGTCATCCGCCATCTTTATCACTGTCATTATCCATTTTTATTTATAATGTGTATTTATTGAATTTGTCCTTGCTATTAATTACTTGACATTGGCGAAATACTCGCGCTAGTCGCAGGTGATGCCATTCCTCATCCATTAAATATCATCATTTCGCTCATTTCGTTAAAAAAAAAAAAAATGATTGCTTGCAACGCTTGCTAAATATGATACAGCTTTCTAAGAAAGAAAAGCTAGTCTCTTGTTTATTGAACCTTGCACATAGCCTAGTTTCTATCTCCCATACGAGGTAATTTTGAGTTGCGTGCTATTTTACTAATGGTAACATTTCACTCTGGTTTTATTTATGGTATAACGTCTATCTGCGATTTGGCGATCTGCGTCGGCCGCCCGCCCGCCCCCGCCCGTTTACCCCCTATCCACCATTTTGTTTTATTGTATCGCCATTTCGTTTCTTTCATGAGATGGAGAATTCGACAAGAAAGTGAGACAGAAATAAAATAATCTGAATCCTTCTGAAATAATTATCTATTGAAATTGATAATAATACTATATTGCATTTGTTACCAGGTTTATATGAGTAAGTAGTAATGGTATTTTACTTTCATAACCTTTGTTCTAGTCGTCATTCGTGACCGCGTCCCATTTCTTTTGAAGAGATGCAAGTACATACAATGGCGGCGGGCGTCTGCTTACTCAGTTTACTCGTAGCGTAGCGTGTATGAATTATAGTCCGTCATCCTTTTCTTGCATATATCGACTATTCAGGAGACACTGCCTTCCCAAACGAATGATCTTTTTACGAGTAGAGTGGACTGATAAGAAGTATTCCCCGTTACCTTCGCACTTTGTGTTGAGTTTCTCTTTCACTATTAGCCGCGCTTTTTTTATGAACGCGTAAAATGTTTCACAACACAATGCGACAGTGTGTTTTATATTTTTACAGATGTATACTATGTGTAAATGAAGTATATGGTGTAATGTAGTAATAGTACGGTGTATGTGTCGATATGTTCACGACAAACACGGTTCAGAGTGGCGCTGTGCCGACGCTGCAGTATCAAGAGCATCCAACACAAAAGTCTCAGGGAAAGAACATAGAGAACGTTCAACAAAAGAATGCCCAGCAAACCCAACAGACACAGCAGCAGGTATTGCTCACACGCTTTACATACCTATTCTATAACATACATATAAATAACTGACCCACCTGATAAGTACCTACTTATTCATTTACTATCAACATATCCCCTAGTAACTTGAATGCATAGGATTAAGTAATGCATGTACAAGTAAGAAGTAAAATACAGCAAGGATCCTTATTAGATGCTGCCGCTAAAGGAAATATTGAAGTAATATAAAACAAATTTAACATTCCTCAACTCCTATGTTGTTTTTTTTTAAATTTAATAGAATTGTTCAATACAACCAAGAATAAATTACATTATAATGTATGGATAGTACCTACCTAAGTATACATTTTAATTATGCATGCCTGTTTTCTTGATAATGTAGGTATATGAATCTTAATATAAATTTGCAGGAATTTCCAACATTCTGTTACACAACCAATGTAAATATGATCGGAAAAATTGGTGCAGGTGCTACAACGGGGGCTAGCAATGTTCCTAACAGTGTTAATATACAGCTCACCACCAGCGACGACAAGACTTGCTACATAGCCCAGCCGTTCTCGTACAACTATGCATTGGTCAACCAGATACCAATTGCTCCAAATGGCATCCAAAACACTATCTCAAATATCAGTTTTAAATGTGATGTGTGTGGTCTCATGTTTGGCCACCTCACCTTGCTCAATGCACATAAGAGGATACACGCTCAAGATACAGGTAAAATTTATTTGGCATACTTTTTTAGACTAGTTTTTGGCTGGGCAAAGACCTCTGCATTCTCTGAGTTCTCTCCTAGAACTCAGACATGACAACAAGAGGGGAAGCCTTTGCCCAGCTGTGGGACATTCAAAAGGCCATAAAAATAAATAGAAAATCTTGTTAATTTAAAGAATCAATACCTAATTAATGTATTTATTTATAATCCTGAAATCCATTGTTTATACAGACGGCAACATAACAGTGGTAGCAACAGGTGTCAGCACTGGAAACGATGTGACAATGCCTCCGCACATTCAAATACTGTCATCAGACCATGAGCAGCAGCAGCATCATGTACAGATCCAAGACAGTTAGTAACCAATATATTATTTACAGAAACATATTTTTATTGTAATGACGAAAGTAAAATATATTGCTAAATTAATTAATTTTCCAATATTCTTGTTGCTACTTTAATAAACAAAAATGCCGAGCATATTTCAAATGTTCACATTTAGTAACATTGAGACTACTTATTGCATACTTTCAAATTAATATAACGTTAAAAGTTTTACTGATTACGTCTTTTCAGCAAAACCAGTTTTAATAGATAAAATACAGAAATGCATAACATGTGGTGGCCCCATACCCAACAATCCTAAAAGGAAGGGACCAAAACTGATACGATGCGAAAATTGTATTTCACAGGACTCTGTGGACCCACAGAGAAATAACCAAAGTAAGTATATACCATTTTTTGGTATTAATTATTCCATTTAATTAGAGTTGTAACAGATATCCGGTATCTGGCCTATACTGGTCTCCTGTAGTATCCGGCCAGTAGTGGAAACTACTGGCCGGATACTGGATAGTAATTTAGTATCCGGCCAGATGCCAGATGCTATATGCAAAATCTAGCAAACCTTGACTGTGGATACGGATGCAAATTAATTGACCATATGTATGGGTCGTGATTGCGATCGACTCGAGATGTGTTTAAGGAGCGTCATGTAACGCGATAAAGGGCCGAATATCCGGTAGCCGGATATCCGTCGCTCCGGCCTGGTAGTTTGCCGAATATCCGGTATCCAGCCAAACCACTATCCCTTTCATCTCTAATATTAACCGGTGAAATGAGAGAAAGCTTATTTTTTTCTTAAATAGGCTTACATCAACTATTTTATAACTTAAGTTTTTTTTTCTATAGTGTAATATGGATAGTAATATGTGTAATATGAACGGTGAAGGAAAACATCGTGAGGAAACCTGCATGTCTGAGGGAACTTGTCTAGTTCTCGATAGATGTGTGAAGTCTGCCAACCCGCACTAGGCCAGCGTGGTGGACTATGGCCTGAAATCCTCCTCACCTTGAGGGGAGGTCCGTGTCCAGCAGTGGGACGTCAAAAAGGGCTGTAGTAGTAGTAGTAGTGTAATATGGCTTCAATATCTCTGAATTTCTTTAGTGGTGTGTATTCTTTGTTATGATGTAATATCGGTTTACCAGTGAACACGACACAAATATTCGTCGCGTCAGAGGATAATGTGAAGTTCGAAGTCGGCGGCGTGAACCAGGTGCAGTCGGCGACCGACCCACTGGCGCCCTCACAACCCAACCAGCAGAACCAACAACAAAAACCATGTAAGTAGCTACATGTTCACTATAATAACATGTTTATTATATTATTTAGGGTTCCATACCCAAAGGGTAAAACGGGAACCCTTACTAATTACCATCCGTCTGTCACCAGGCTGTATCTCATGAACCATGATAGTTAGACAGTTGCAATTTTCACAGATGATGTATTTCTGTTGCCGCTATAACAACAAATACTAAAATGTCCTATTTTATGTATCATTTGTTGCAGTACCCGGCCACCATCCAGTTAAAAGGAGAAATTTAGCCTCAGTAACAAAATGCCAGAGCTGTAATGGGTCTGGTATTATATTTGTAGGTGGTAATAAAAATAAACTGAACCAGTCTAATTTGGACAAACCTTTCCATTGCAACATATGCGGGGGCTCCTTCGCCAGATACTCCTCACTATGGTCACACAAGAAACTCCATTCTGGCGAGAAGAATTTCAAATGTGGCATCTGTGGAATCGCTTTTGCGAAAGCAGTTTATCTTAAGAACCATTCGAGAATACACACAGGAGAAAAACCTTACAGGTAGGTATCTTTTTTTATAGCAATTTAATCATACTATTTTGTACTGTGATTTTTATGTGAGGGCTGGTATATGACTTCACAAGGGTTTTTGGATGCAAGTTGGTCTGTCTTCTAATTAATTCTTTGATACCCCACGTTACATAGTTATAATTTCCAGGTGTAACACATGCGGCATGCAGTTCTCTCAATCACCACATTTGAAAAACCATGAAAGAACACATTCAGGAGAAAAGCCCTATGTTTGCGAGGTAAGATAATAAGATTTAATATATATAAAATATTTAGGACTTATTATTATTTTTATTGTATATCTTGCTAAAAAATATTTATATTACATAGGTGTGTGACAAAGGATTCGCAAGACACGCAACATTGTGGAACCATCGGCGTATCCATACAGGAGAAAAGCCATACAAGTGAGTAAATTACTTGACGATGCATGCCTGTAATTTAACATTCAGCTCAAGTGAAGTTAATTCCGTGCCGAATTAAGCAACACCGGTTATAACGACTATATTATTTTATAACTCTTATTTCCAATTTAAACAGATGTGAAACGTGCGGTTCGGCGTTCAGTCAGGCGGCTCATTTGAAAAACCACGCTAAAGTGCATTCCGGCGAGAAGCCATTTAAGTGTGACATTTGTACGGCCGCATTCGCCGACCGATTTGCACTGAAAAGGCATCGGGGCATCCACGACAAATACGGTAAGCATATCGTCAATAGTACCTTTAAACCCTTGCCTGTTACAGTTACAATATATGCATAATATGTCCAATTACTTGTTACAGGTCAAACGGCACCTTTACCATCTAGAATACAGTTAAATCAACAAGAACAGACGACACAACAGAGTAATGAACAGAATACGCAACCGACAGTCGAAGTGGAACTTCACCCCGATCAAGCTAGCACCCTTTGAGCCTAACAACATTTATTTTGTTATTTCGAAACCCCACCCAAAACTTAAGAAGATGGAGATACACTACATGACTTGTAAATAGATTTTTCGATGGCTACAGACAATATCATAATAAACTACTGTTTTTTAATATTGGAATCACTACGAAAGTATAGCGAACGCAAGACGCAATTTAAACAATTCAACCATGAATTACTGAATTATGTTTAGTAAAATGCAGTTGAAACAGCTTGAATCATTATTTATTTTGTTTTACTTTCAATTTTGTTCCATTGGCTGTGGATTTCAAAATTGTATGTTATTCTATAATGTACAAGTATTCTGTATATTTTATTTTCCCCATTGTAAATATCAAATTGGGTGCACACTTGAAGCCTATGTGATTTAGTATTTTAGTATATCGGATACGGATAGTATGTCATTAAATATTTGTTATCTTTAGATAGGTAGTGGATGGGATGAACTTACCAATATAAAACATTTGATAAGGGGTTTAGCTATTGATGGTGTAGACTAGTCTACTAATGGGTACATTTGTCGATATTGCTGTAAGTGCAACTCATCCAAAAGCTCCGCATCACAATGATGCTTTTTGTAAGATGTAACATACATTTTTAAATAAGAAAAAAATACATTATAGTAAAATTTTGTCTAGAATGATCTTGTTTGTTTTAATTAAACTGGTTTTCCTGGGAAGTAGCAAAGCTACAAATAAACCATTTAATTTTATTTGAAAATATGTGGGTGCCACATACATTTTCCAGATACCTACCTATATATGATGGCATTCTGTTCTACTGCATGTGGATTTATATGTATTTTGTAATAAGTATTTAATAAAATCCTACTTAAAAGCATTAAAACTACTAAGAAGACCTTTTCGTCCGAATGTTATTGTAGACTGAAGTAGCCTCCAAAAATATAGAAAGTAATCCAATTTCCAACAGCATTGTAGAACACATTGAAAGATTTCGTGTTTAAATATGTTATATCCATTAATTCTATCCTCGATAATATCAATGAAAGATGGGACTAAAATCTATAAACCTTGGACATGTTTTAAGATTTTCTTATTAGTAGCTATCTAAAATATTCAGTGTAATGGCCTACAAAATAATGTATTTTTTTTTTCTCATCAGAATGCAGATTGAAGTTGAATAAAAACATAACATAGCTTGTAATTCATTTTATTTTCAAGCGTGGCATAACTTAAATATAATCTGTAACGTAATTTGTTAGAGATACATTTCCTTATAAGTAACAATAGATTATTCATAAACCCATTTTTCGGCAGCTGGGGTCCACCCGACGAGCTCCTTCTCAGTGAACCAGAGGGCGATTTCTTTTTTAGCAGACTCAACACTGTCAGAACCGTGAAGGATGTTGCGGCCGACTTCAATGCAGAGGTCACCGCGAATGGTGCCGGGCAGGGAGTCGGCGGGATTGGTAGCACCGAGCATTTGACGGCCAGTCTTAACGACATTCAAGCCTTCCCACACCATAGGGACGACGGGACCAGAGCTCATGTACTTGACTAGGCCGGGGAAGAAGGGACGTGCCGATAAGTCGCTGTAGTGTTTTTGCAGAAGTTCTTCAGATGGCCAAACGAACTTAAGGCCGACTAGCTTGAAACCTTTCTTCTCGAAGCGCTCGATGATGGTGCCGACGAGCCCACGCTGGACAGCATCGGGCTTCACCATGATAAAGGTCCTTTCACGAGGTTCCGCCATTATTAAATTTGCTAACGTGTATACCACACGACCGATAGGTTAGAAAGAAAATACCAAAGAGAAATATAAGACAGCTGCAGGCAGCAGTGACAGACAAGTTATCAATCAAAGAGAAAAAAGTCCACATCATGCCACTTATTGTGGACAGAGAATCATAATAGATACAATCATCACTATTCATCCGCGCCATCTTTATCACCCATTTTTATTAATAAGGAGTATTGAATTTGCTCGTGCTATTAGGTACTTAATCCATTTAAATTTCATTTATTTTGTGAAAAAGAAGAAAATGAACTACAGAAAAAAAGGAAACAAAATTTGGTATTTAAATCAAATGTTATATTTCTGTAATGGTCCAGTTTAACACGAATCATGTGTCAAGTTTTTCCAAGAATATGTTATTTTGTTTTGTTGGGCTAAATGTTTTAATAATATAATTATCCAAGTTGCCGGCTTTGAGATGTAGAAATCCTAAGGTCTGATTTATCAATTCCTTTTTAGGCAATGATATTTTACTAGAATATCATTGTTTTTAGGCAAAATATTGAATACTGTCAATCAATGATATTATTGCTGTCAATTAAATACATTTCTTCTTCTTTTTTTACGAAATGAGTGATATGATGATATTTTAATGGAATAAGACGAGGAATGGCTCGACCTGTGCTTAGCAGGTATTTCAACCGGTGTCAAGTAATTATTAGCAAGGGCAAATTCAATAAATACTCATAATATATAAAAATGGATGATGACAGTGATAAAGATGGCGGATGAATCAAATACATTTCAAACAATAAATGTTGTCAATTGAGTGTCTGAAAAGTTTAAATAAAGTTAGGGATTCATTCGCAATCTTTATCACGTTCATCATGCATTTTAAGTAATGTGTATTTCTCATGTCGTAAAAAAAGTTCTATATATTTTAGAAGCATTTTAATTTATAGTGTATATGTATTGAATTTATCCTAGCTATTAATTACTCGACATTGGCGAAATACCCGCTCTAAAGCTCCACTCCCCATCATCTCATTAAATTTCAACTATCTAGGGTTGCCAAATTTTTTTGACAAAAAATATATAGAATGGTTTGGATAGGAAAAAATAAAGTATTTAGAAGAAAACATTTTTTTTTATCACATTTTATGTATTTATTGCCTTAAAACCTTTTTTTTTGTGTGCTTTTAGGACATGCTAAAATTTTTTTGCTATTTTTAAATGTTTTAATGCTTGTTTGACAAACAAAATCACCACCACACACCACACCACGACTGAGTGTGTGTGTGTGTGTCTAGTAATTATAAATAGTTTCCATCATCCGTTTGCTTCACTTATGTGTACCTACCGTTAAATAGTTAAGTACCCATAATGAGTGTTTTGTTTTACGCATCTCAGTAAAGGTTGGAAATAAAGTATTTTCACATACTTTATTGGTATGCAAAAGTATTCAAAAACCTAGGTGCACTAAAAAGCTACAAATAACCTTACAATTCATTCCATTTGGAGTAGGTGCCAATCAACGTCAGACAAGGCAAATACACACATGAATTGGCACCGACTCCAAATGAAATGAATTGTAAGGTTATTTGTAGCTTTTTAGTGCACCTAGGTTTTTAAAGTCGGTTTTTGTTTTTTGTTAAAAATATTTTTATTGTCAATAATCGTTGAAAATTTGCAAATATTGTCACCTTATAACAGCCCTAAAAAAGTAAAAATTTACAGCCAATAAAAAATCAGACCCCCTCACCCACCCCTATGGGTGGGTTTCGATTTTTGTTAACAATCCGTAATAAACAAAAAATGATTTTTCGAAATCGGTTCACTGAAGCCGAGATATGCTGTAGTCCGGATTGGACCCCCTTTTCACCCCCTACATATTTTTTCTTTCAAAATTCCTGAAAGACGTGTTTCTTTATTTTGTCTATAAAATACATAAACAAAGTCTCGTCGAGCATAAAAAAATTGAAATTATGTGACCTTCAACTATTTATTATTTCACCCCCAAGGGGTTTGATTTCTGATAATATTTTGGAAATGGGACCAACCTTGAAGAATTCCCTAGCAAACCTCAATTTTTTTTTCGAAATCGATCGACCGGAGATATGCTTACATACATATATGGATATACATACATAAAAAAAAACCACGGGTCGAATTGAGAACCTCCTCCTTTTTGAAGTCGGTTAAAAATAAAGTAGGATACTTTATTATAAAGTATGGTTGGCCACCCTATATCTATCACTAATTTCGTAAAAAAAACTTAGTTATAAGAAAAGTAAAATACTGGTCTAATAAAATTATTTAATATCATTAATGCGGTAACAAATGCAGTTTGTGAGGTGGTCGTTAACTAGACCACAAGCTTGCATAAAAGCATAACAAATAGTAGAACCCACGTATTTAAATCCTTTCTTTTTAAAAGCTTTAGACATGGCTGTAGACGTTGGAGTACTCGTTGGAATTTCTTTATTGCTTTTCCAGCTATTAACTATAGTTTTATGATTTACAAAACTCCAAATAAAATTTGAAAAATCTTCACCGTCTTGTTCCATTTTTATGAAACATTTGGAATTATGTATGATTGCTTCAATTTTTCCTTTATGTCTGACAATGCTAGGCATAGTTAATAATTTGTCAACATCTTGAGGTTTTAACTTCAATATTTTATGAGGATTGAAATTATAAAACAATTTTCGGTAGTCTTCCCTCTTTTTTAGAATCGTTATCCATGAAAGTCCAGCTTGTTGTCCTTCTAAACACATCATTTCAAATAAACGATGGCTATCGAATTCTGGTTTACCCCATTCTTCGTCATGGTATTTAATGTATAACCTATCTTTGGTAAGCCATTCACACCTTTTAGCTTCTTGGTCACACATTTTATTTCGTTGTTAAAACACCAGTGGTTCCACTCTGTACCCATTTGGCATCAAGAAAAAAAATATTATCATCATTAAAATTACTTTATTTTGTGTACTTTCAGTTTCTGACATACTGTCATGTTCAATGTTCATCTGCCAAGAATTGATAATAGGTATCGAAATAACAACACTTTATGAGAAGCTGGTAAGGCCCGTCCCGTCCGTATTTACTTACCTGTGGATCTGTGTACGATGTCTTTTTCACTCTCTGTATATACCTACAGAGTAGTATTCCGCAATGTACACGTTGATAATTGTATTATGAAATGTATACAACATTACCTACTCGAAGCGGCAGGCGTTGCTTCGGTCGGTTAACCAAGTTATCTACCAAAAATTTCTACTACTATTTTTATAAAATAATGATGGGTCAGTCATTGTAAATCGTCTTCGAGAGTCAATAAAAAATGTTTTATAAATAATGCAAAATGTGAAGTTAAAAACGACAATATTTTAAAGCGAGAATTGGAGCATATTTTAAAGTAAAGTCAGTTTCTAAAGAATTTTGACGGATATCTTTCCGTCAGACAAAGGCTCGCGGTGTATTCATCTGCTATCTTTATCACCATTATCATTATCACCCTTATTTTATAATGCGTATTTATTAAATTTGTTGGTGATACAAAGTATCATTTCAGCCATTTCTCATCTTAATCCAATAAATTAAAATTTCATCATTTCGTTAAAGAAGGCTAGTGGAAACGATCTGTGTAACGGAAATTGTAAGAAATTGTTAATCTCGTAATAAAAACAAGATAACAAAAAGTTACATTTCATGAAATCGGCTTGTATAATCAAATATGAATATGTATAGCTGGCTGGACCGTATTTTATAACTACTTAGCAGATTCATATGTATTTTGGGTTAAGTAATTATAATAATAATGTATATATTTTCCTCAGTCATACAGACTAGGTGTATTAATATTCAGATAACCAGTACATATAATCCATTTGGGACCACCATAAACTTTGGCGAGTTTAGACTGGTGGTTGCATCTGTGAGGTTTGATGTATCTCCGTGTTTCGGGTCCAGTTACTAAGCTATTGACCAGTCTTATATTTTCATCACTAATTGTACCGTCCGATAACTGGTGTAATAGTGGTAAATATTCTGGTTTCGAAAGCTCATTGGAAATACGGGACATCTGAAATAGCGTAAAAATTACAGAAAACTAATGAAATAAAAGTTGCAAATGAGTAAGTAAGTAAACCAACTATAGCAAACGTTAACTCTGGCCAGTAGCGCCGTAAGTTTTGATTCTGATTGCATCAATATTCAATAGGAATATATTTTTGAAGCAGGAATAATTCCGGACATAAAAGAAAATATATTAGATCGAATTTACATACCGCTAATTTTAGTTGAACATCAGACAGTGGTGTAGCGATTGGTCCCAACAATAAAACGCTGCTATTCTTTCCAAGACTTTCAGGGTCCACTGATATGAGTCCATCACTTCCGTTACTTCTGATCTCGTCATTTAAAATTAAAAACATATATTCATTTGGCATTGTAGTAACAACTACTGTAGGTTTAGGATCTGGCATTGGCACATAAGTTTTTTGAACTAAATTGGGTTGTACGAAGTCATTGATCACGGATTTCATTTTGTAGCTTGGTTTGTCTTTCTTTTTAGTAGATTTATTTTTTTTACAGCACAGGCTTTTTAATTGAGATACAAGAACGTCAAAAATTAGCTCCTTCTTTGCATCATCATCGTCGCTTTTGCTTCCTAAGGCCACTTCTGACGGACGACTGTATAGTAAATTATGCAGCTTTTGTACAGCAGTGTATTGAGGATCAACGCCTTTATTGGTAGCAAATGAATCTACTTCTCTATTTTCTAATCTGAAAACAGCATTCTGAGCTTGATTTTTTTCGGAACCCCCTTTATATTGTTCACTAATAGGATTTTCAAAAAAGGAATTTAAACTCGGTGAGGGTTTACTTTGTCCAAAATCAATAATTGGCTTGAAATCCTGAACAGTTTTTGAATCTACAGCTATTGTTACTAAATCTTTTAGGTTGTATTCATTTTTATTGGGTTGGTCATTAAGCAATTTAATAAGGTCGTCGTCCGATAGTTTCGAAAGAAGGTACGTGACATCGTTATCTGAAAACAGGGAAAAATAAAATACACTTTCAATTAGAATCCTGAATCTGTATTATGTATTTTGCTACATAATGAAACAAACTAACCGGCATTTTTTATTATAGATGTTTTTGGTAATTCTTTTTCGCTTGGCAGGTACCCTTTTGCAATTATGAATTCTGCAATATCGTTGTCTGTGTCACTATCCATTGAAATTGAAGGATTTTTATTCAATAATACCATAGAAAATGTTGTTTGCATCTAAAACATAAATTGCGCCCTAGTTTATTGCAATACCTATAGATAATGATGTATTGCCAATAGTCACAATAATAATAATTAATTCACAAAAACAAGAAATGTATACCTACCTACTCGCACGCAGGCGACGATTTTAAACGAATCAGCGCTCGATAAAATATATTTAAATGCTTACCCAAAATGAAAAAATCAATGCCCTATAATAAATACAGGAAAACATATTTGCTGGATAATCTCATGCGAACAATCCAAGTTTAATTTATCGGCTGAACGCTCAATAGCTTCTTTCCCATAAAACACAGTTGCCTATCTCGTTAATGTTTACGGATTTAACAATGAACAAGCGCTCGTTAAATAGTTAACGATTGCGATAAGGATATTCAGTCAAGTTTGTTGTGTTGTAGTTCTATTGTAAGATCATAATGACATAACCTGTTTAAGAGTAGGAACCTATCTTAAAATAAAACAGGTCAAAACAATATGCATAATGAATACCACAACGTACCTAAAACATGTCTACATAAGCAAATAGGTACAAAATAAATGGTTTATTATAGCCCGAAAAAGTACTCTTGCCTAAATTCCCAAGAAGCTGAAAATGTACATGAACGTTCGGGATACCATTATTATGAAATTGTGAGAAGTCCCCATCGATCCCATGTGTGCAAAAAATGTTATTAATTAAAGGTCTTTGACCTTCCCAAAAATGTTTTTTTTGGATTTTTTGCGAAACGGTTAGTTTTATGATAGCTCAGACAAAAATGTAGATCATGCAAATATCTACAAAAAATGTCCATAATTTTTTTTCCGCATGATTAATTATTTCGGAGAAAAAGCGATTCTAAGATTTACTAAAGTTGTATTCCCCATATTAGGTATTTATATGCCTGCCTATACACTCATACACCATTGAACGCATATAGGTAAAACTATAAGTCTACGTGACTAATACATGATTATTGAATGATAATGTTCTTCTTTTTTTTACGAAATGTGTGAAATGATGATGATATTTTATTAGAATAAGATGAGGAATGTCTCCACCTGCGTTTATCGGGTATTTCAGTCAGTAGCAAGGGCAAATTCAATAAATACACATTAAAAATAAAAATGGATGATGACAGTGATAAAGATGATAATTTTAAGAATATGACCTGAAAAGAAACTCAGTCCCACATTGAATGTGACCACGGATCACTACTATAATGTGGCCTTGAGCAACATCTGTCCTGCCGGTCAATAGACTTTGTGGCAGTGCCCTGCTATTTTTAGGGTTCTGTACCCAAAGGATAAAACAGGCACCCTATTACTAAGACTTCGCGGTCCGTCCGTTTGTCACCAGGCTGTATCTCATGAACTATTCTATTGCCGCTATAGAAACAAATACTAAAAATCAGAATAAAATAAATATTTAAGGGGGGCTCCCATACAACAAACGTGATTTTTTTGCCGTTTGTGTAGATAATGGTACGGAACCCTTCGTGCGCGAGTCCGACTCGCACTTGGCCGGTTTTTTTCACGGTCACTTAGCCGGCTCGAAGAAAAAGAAGAAGAATAAAATACCGTTAGTTTTTAAGCTTCTTTGGTAGTGAAAACCCTTGGTCACGTAGAATATTACAAAAAGAAGAAGACTACTCTTTGCATGGGATTGATGGGGACTTTTCACAATTTTAATAAAATGGTATCGCGCACAATCATGTTTATTTTCAGCTTCTTGGTATTATATGCAAGGGTGAATGTCTATTTTGACGGGACTATAAGTAATTACCATCATCACCCATATTAAATAAAAATGGGCGATGAAGGTGATAAAGATGGTGGATAAATATATCATAACGCATTACTGGAAATCCTTAGATTGAATTAATTAAATACTTTAACTTCGGAGAGAAAATAAAGTAATAGTAATTTGGTCTTATTTGAAGGATTTTTCTCGTTTGTCGTCTAGGGTTTTTTTCGTTTTCAATCCGTACCACCAAGACAAATACGTACGAACCGTTTTACTTTTTAGTTGGATATTTTCTGTCAATGTCATATTATCTGCGCGCGCAGTACTATAGTAATCTGTATTCTATGGTTGGGGCCTCGGGTATCGGCTGATTGAGCTCATTCATTATTGTTTATTATGGTTATATTGAATTGATGCGTTTCGTATGTTTTGAAATTGCTGAAGTCCAAGCTAGATTATGAATATTCCATTCCCATTGTTAACTCCACGTCTGGTAGACTCGACGTGGTTCAATGCTGACAGCCCCTGTGATGAAGAGGCTGAGATAACAGCTTTGGAGCAAGCAAACCAGCAATGGGTAAAGGATTCTTAGATTATAATTAATTATATTGTAAGTGTTATTCGATTTAATAATCTATAGCAATTTGGATATAACAGTTGAACTCTGTCGGCCAACAATTTATGAAACGCGCTCCTCTTGGGAAAGCTGATCCTGAGCCAATGGAAGAAGAAGCTGATACCGATGAAGAGGAAGGTATTTAAGCAGATTGAGATACTATTCAGTCATTCAATCACACTAGTGGATCATGAAATACAGTTACCTATGTACACTCTTTAATGCAAGTGCACCTCAATAGCTACAACCTATGTCAACCTACTTTCATTGGTTTAATTATGTTTAGGTAATGATGAATCTGAGGATACTGAAGAATCTCACGATGAAGATGAGGAAGAGGATGTGCCAGCTTCCTACTCCCCTACTCGGAATAACAACGAGCTAGAGCCAGACAGTCTGGACGATCTGAATGATGGCCCCGACCTTAATACATCAGACCAGAGTGCACTTTGGCCCATGCAGTGAGGATACCATGGAAATGTTTGAACAATTATAATTATTTATTTATTTAAAGTGCTATGAATAATGTAGTTCATAAGTAATTAAAGTAAGAATTTATTAAATTTTACTAAGAAAAACACTATTTGTTTCTTAAAACCTTGGCTTGGTCAGTAACCAATTCATATTATTTAGGTAGATAAATCGGAATTGCAAGTAAAAGAACATATTAAAATTTCAAATAAATATAAGCAAAACGAAACATTAAGTAGAAAGTAATACATAATTATATTTATAATTTACAAATACCATTTTAAAATACTCTAGTGACATCTATAATAATATCCACGATTCTTGTGAGTAGTGGCCTGATGTTTTCTGGTGGGACTGACTTCCATTTCCTTGCGAGGCACTTCTCAATGAAGTCATAAGTTGACTTTTTGTCTGAAAGTGATCACATCATGTCACTTGCTGGGATATTCTCATGTATATTTTTCCATTGTATACAATGTTCACCAGATAGTGTCAATAGCCTAGAGAATATACATGCCATCCTGGTGACCTGGTGATTGGGGATTGAACCCAGAACTGATTGTTCTGGGTTCAATCCCCAACCTTGTCATTTAACTATTGATGTTAGCTTATTGCTAGCACAAGCATTAAGCTAAGTTTGAGGAGCTAACATGACTACTAGTAATGTGATATATTGTTTCTGCTATACAGTGATGGCCAATGCATTTATAAACATATTTTAAGTACTACCAAAAGTTACTCTATAATGTATGGAAATAACATCTGTAAATCATGATGGTAATTAGTAATGACTCATTACCAAAGATTTTGGACAAATTTAGCTAGGTGGGCTGGAATCTTATTCTTAACTTTTACTCACCTGCAGTATCAGAACAGTTAGCCAGATTTAAGGTGAAAAATATAGCACTTCCTTTCACTAGTGGATCATACTCATCGCAGTAGTAATGAAAAGCCATTGCCAGTTCTGAAGGCACTGCATCTACTTCTTTCACAAGCATCACCCCATTCTTGTAGACATCATCACGGTACCTGCTGATGAGCTCACCATGCTCTTGCATATCAAGACTTGAACTAACAACTACAATATGGTGGACTGGTGTGATATTGTTACCTGAAACAATGTTTTACTATCATCAGTGGGGTTAGCATGCATGTCAAGACAAGACCTTTGTCACGGAGTTGCTTGCTCGCTCTGTCTAATTTCATACGAAAGAAAGAGACAACATCAAGGTATTCCGTGACATACGTCTAGTCTTGGCACAGTTGCAACAACTACTGGTGCTCCTACCAGTTTTAAGTGTTTCAAGATATGTTTCCATATATAGTCATGCCTTTGACCCACCAATGTTGTCTGAGTTTGTGATGGCCTTGATTATTGGTATGGTGGCCTTGATTATAGAAAGTAGTGTACAGTGGGCAGTCTATTGAAAATTATAATGTCTTTGGAACCTTGGAATGATGATGACAACATTTGACAAGGTGGTAGTCAGTTATAGGTAGACATGTCAACCGATTTATTGAGACAGATTGAGAAATAAACTGAGCCGGTACAACTGGCAGATGTGAAACATAAAACATGAACGTCTAAGCGGCGGACGAAGCGTGGCCGCATTTAAAACTATACTTTATGCATTAAGTAATAAGGTTGATTTCTTCTGTTGTGGCGAAGCGCCGGCAAATCTCGCCACGCCAAAAATCAGGTTTACCCCTCGCCTATTATAGATGTTTCACATCAAAATACACTTAGGTGATTTTGCACCCATTTTCATCAATTACTATTAGCCTGTACTGATCAGAGAGGATGGTCATGCGGAGAAGCTATTAGATTTGTCCAACTTGACCCAAGGTTATCTTGGTCATGCTCAGACAGTAATCCTGACATGAACCATGTAACTAAGTAATACTAACGTAAATATCTCGCGGAAGTGAGTGCAACTTCATTGATGAACTTATCAAATCCCATTGGGTCAAAATTATCTGTTTGACTGTTGTATAGAAATATAAATGAACCAGCATCCTTCCTTGAAAATATAGTTGATATGCCTGAAATGGAAGATTTTAATTAGTCGAGTATATACCTATAGCAACACAGATGGTCCTAATAAAATTCATCCCAATGAATACTAACCAGTTTTAATTTTTAAAATTGAATTGGCATCGATGTTATATTTTTCCTTCAGGTTATCCATTTTTTTTTCGAATTCATTTTCATAATTTACCGTTTGAGATGCTTTATTTTGCGTACTTTTTGTTACATATAAAAATTGCCAGCTTAATGCTATTACACTTATTACTATAGCAAGCAATAAATATATTCCTATATTCTTTTTAGGAGGCCCTTCCGATCTTGCATTGTAAGGCAAATGGTCAAATGTAGATGATTGTAAATCAGAGTTATTTCTGCTGTAACAGCCGCTGTTGTTTCGTGATATTATTGGTGTGCATGATAACTCATCATTTTCGTAATCACTATCATCACTGGAATACAAATGTGACGGGAGATTTGCGGGTAAAGACTTTGAGAGCAAATTGCTGCAATAAAACAAACATCGGTTCTGACAATATACTTATTTTTCAGATTTCCATTGTGTCAAGCCAATTATGATGATACCAATGTCATGCATGGAGCTCTGTGTTAATAAGATATTAAAGTTGATGATTAAAAATACATTAAAATCTGTTACAAAAACCCTTTAGTACATAAATTACCCTCGAATTTTTAAAAAAATTCAATCTGAAGAATGCCCTAATTTACTATTTGTATAGGGATTAGAAGTTGTATACATTTGTATTATGATTCAGGAAGCTACTATTGATGAATGAGAAAAAACCATTACGGATAATATTTTTTGATTAAATTGTCAGAACAGGTGAATGGCAAAGCATGACTTAATGATTGCAGCAATATGATTTTAGGCATGAGACAGCTTAAACTTACTTGCTGTCATCTTCACTGTATTCATTTTCATCTGACTGTGAGAAGCTTCTTCGTCCAATTCTTTTCTTCACTGGCAATGGACTGGTTTGAACATGAATCGGAGACATTTTACTGAAATATAAATTCATGTACTTTATATACATAAGTGCCCTGAGTGTTGAATGTAAATGTCCTATAACAATAGAACATCAATTGTTTTAACTGTGCATGCATTGACAGGTTGATTTGATGACCAACCTCATGATATTATCAACTACATCTATCCCAGGCCCAGCCAGATCACTGTGTGTGGCAGACTCATGCCTATTGACATTCAATTTATTCATACCATATCGACCCATGTCACTGTGTATAGGTTTCCTGGGTTGTGGTGTGAGATCTCTTAGCCTCTGAAAATAAAATTTAACTTAAATATTTCAGGTTGATGTAAATATTCTTGAATTGCCCAAAAGGAAATGCCTGTTTAGAGATTCAAATATAAACACAATAATAGAGTCCCCATTAAACATTTAATATTATTGACAGGTACCTTCTCTTCGGGGATTTCTTTATCACTCATTTCATAGCACACCAAAGTTAAAATTATTAGTATTTATGTAGGCTACGTCTAGTCTGTACGTAAATACTATTAATTGAAGATGTGGAATCTCACTATTTCTTACTTTCCTTCACTTCACTAAAACAAAGCAGATTATTTTTCAGATGATTTTAACATCATTGTAATCATTTATTTTACAAAAGTATATTGTGAAATAAAGGATTATTTTATTAAATATTAAAAACTTTACAATAACATCACACATATGACACATACAAAGACCCAGACAAAGAGTATAGAGACCCAGAGTATTTGTAGTAATTCCCCATATATTTTATTACTCTGTGGACCGCAGGCTAGGCAAAGAGAGAAAGAATTTAAATCATCGAGTCAAAATATCCATATCATAGAGGAAAATATCAAAGGCCATAGATCACTAATAAAGTTAAAACCTTCTTTGTCTTGGAAACGACCGCGATGTCTTAATATTATAGAGGAGTGAGCAAAGAGAATATAACACGGTTTAAGCGCGCATAGGCCACTCCAATGGGCCATTCGGATAACGGCGTGTTTAATCACTTGAACAGTAAAAGGAGAAGTACCTAGCGCTACATAGTAATAAACATTAGTATGTATAACGGTATAATGGCAATAGGCTCGCCCCCTATATTATTTGAACCAAAATACATCGGTGAAGTGTGGGCGCACTGCAGTGCATCTCTGCCTACGTCTTCGGGGAATACAGGCGTGATGATGATTCATTATTTTGATGTTTAATGGAGTTAGATTAGTAATTCCTGCAACTGCTCAAACCATCCGTCTGCGTCGTTCTTATTTATTGTTATCACCGTTAAATCTGTAAAGGCCACGCTGAGCCAACAGCAGTCACTCTAAAAAAATGAGTAGGTACATAATGATGGACGTATATCTGTTTTAGTTTACTTGTATTCTAGGTACCGTACAATGGACTGCGGGTGATTCTAGATGCACCCAGACCAGGGTGATTTGGGAAAGGCCATTTCTGAAATTTGCCTCTGGCGTGATCGAACCTGCAATCCCTGGCTCAATGAGCCGAGCGAACTATGTTCAAATCACCAGACCAAGTGTTCATCGTCCTCTTATACTATATTACTTATACTAGATAATAGATACTAGATAAAAGATAATAGATACCTACGCATGTTTAAGGCATTAGAATTTTTTATGGTAGGTACATTAAGATGCTCAGTGAACGCCAATAGGCAATTTTTTGCTATATAAACTTCGGACTCAACTAAGTCAAAAGGTGCAAAATGTTATTTATACTAATTAATATAAGTAAATATATAATTTAAATGTTAATGTTTTATTTGTTACTTTTAAGAGTTCACAAAAATTTATTTCTATTTGAAAATAAATATACTCAAAGTTTAAACATATGCCAAAATACAAACACGCAAAACAATAATGGGAACTGAGGTTGCAATGGATCGTATTCCAACATTTGTCATTCTATGGACAGCTTCGCGAGCAACAGGTTTGGATGGATAAATGGCAAGAGCAGACTGTTCCTGTTCTTCGTTCTTTTTAATTTTCTCGTCTAACCAGGCTTTAAAAGTGTAAGTAGGTAAAACGTCTGCCATTTTTTTATTTATGGCGTAGGTAGCAGACATTTCTTTGGTACAGTCGTCTTGTCCTCTTATAACAATTCCCATTAGTTCGTTATCGAATATCGCCGGCCCACCTGTGTCCTTGAAGCATGTTGGCACCTTTGTGTCCACGCAGTCAAAATACCCTTTTAAAATGTCCATTACTTCGTACGGGATCCGATTTTCCATGCCCACATATTGCAGTTCTCTAGTTTGACCAACATCAGCATTTAAGCCAAATCCTATACCTTCCATATCGATGACAGTCTTTGAATTGGTGAAATTGCTAAGTTTAATTTTTGATGCAATACTATTATTGTGTTTTTCAGTATACACAAGTCCAACATCTTTCGTAGAGTCAGCTCCCGTAAATGTAGGAAATCTTTCCGTTTTTATCACATGTAGCGAAACAGTTGTCTCATCTTTTTTGTCAGTAGTCGTATTCAACAATATGTAACTTAAAGGTTGTTGGGTACATTGGGCAGTAGTCAATATTAAACCATTAGAGACAACTATACCTGAACACAAATATTCGTTCTGTTGTGACATTATAGCCGCCATGAATGGAAATTGTTTAGGCTGTGCAGCGCGTATTTCGTGCAGTTGACTATTTTGCCTTCTTGTGCATGTAATGTTGTTGGGTTCATTTTCAACAGGGATATCAAGGGATTCATCCTTAGACTCGTCATTTGCATCGCCGATATCGTCTCTGTTATCATCTGCTCTTTTTTTAATATTTTCACCTGCACACGTAGGTATTAAACCGAATGTAAATGCAACAAGAAGTACAAAATGCAGAAAAACGAATTCAGACTTCATCATTAAATAATATTAGCAATCTTCGCCATGCACGAAAATTCTTGTTCTTTTGTCCCTTCTTTCACATTTAAATTTTTTATTTTAGTACACTTATATGCTGCCAGTAAGAAGATCATGCTATACTGGGATAGATCGAACTTTTTGAATTATATTGGAACATATTGACACTAACACCCATTGCTAACACCCCTATTGACAATACCAGAAATCAGAACTCCTCGGTTCTTACTGCAGAAGTACTGCCGTACTAAATCATAACCTGAGAATCTGCTTTTGATTAATTAGTATTTCCACGGATTCAAATTCAAACTCAGACTAAATTCAAACTAAACGACAATATGGTTAGTTCAACGGATTTAGTTTACATTTATTAAGCTTACTCCTTCTCATACGCGCCAGCACAATGTGCATTTCATGTGCTTGAGTGGGTAAGAAAACTGCTTTCCCAAGACGTGACGGGTCTTTGATAGCTGGGCTGGATGCAACCCAATGCAACCGAAGAGGTGCACAGGATGGATACTAAATAAGATGACTGTCATGGCTCGCCATCCCGTGCCCGTGCCCGTGCCCTTCCCCGTGCCCGTGGTCAATTAAGTCATAAACTCAAAATTAATTCGTTATAACGATATCGGGACCATTAACTTTTGAATTAACAACGGGACAAAATTAAATTAGGTTTCTGACTATAGGCACTACTCGTTTGTTTAGATTTTTTACTATCGGGTACAAAATAAAAACTCTTCTTCTTCTTCTTTTTTTACGAAATGAGTGAAATGATGATATTTTGATGGAATGAGATGAGGAATGCCTGCACCTGCGATATGCGGTATTTATGGCAATGTCGAGTAATTATAGCAAGGACAAATTCAATAAATACACATTATAAATAAAAATGGATAATGACAGTGATAAAGATGGCGGATGAAAAAAAAAAAAAAACTAAACGAAGTTTTGAATTTCGCGCCCACCTATTACTATAGGCCGGTAAGTTGGACTGAGCTATATTGATACTTTTAGTTTTTTTTTATTTTGTTCATTACTTTTTACAGGGGTATCCAGTAAAATGTAAATATACCTGGAAATGATATTTAATCATTAACAGAAGAAGCTTTCTAACAAATTGGTGTAATGGAATGGCGGAAATGCTGTCAACATGTAAAGGAAATCGAAAAAGATTTCATTATGCAAGACAGAGTAATTGAAATGCTAGAAGAGCGATTTATAATAAATACCTCTTTATCTTCACCTGATGCAGAACAAGAAATGCAAGTGGAGTTTTTAGAATAATTTTCTAGTTCTGAATGAATTTTTAAGTTATAACATATTTTAACATTATTAATTAAAGGCTATTAATTAAAGTAATAATCCAATAAATTAATATGTAAAGTAATACACAATTACGTACTTAATTTTTCACCTTTTTTTTCCAAACTCCAATATATCAACACTCCTTACGCTCCCAACATTCCTCATATTCATGTTAATTAACATTTAGTCTAAATCTAAAACACAAATAAAAATCAAATAGTATCAAGTTTATTTAATTTCCCTGGTATTACAAATGGTACTTATACTTAATGGTACTTACAAATGGCATAACCATAGATCTTATACTTCTTTTTTTACGGAATGAATAAAATGTTGTAATTTTATTGGAATAAGATGAGGAATGATTGCACATTGCGATCAGAGGGTATTTCAATCAGTGTCAAGTAAATAATAGCCAGGGCAAATTCTTCTTCTTTTTTTATGATATGAGTGAAATGATGATATTTTGATGGATTATGATGAGAAATGCCTGCACCTGCGATTAGCGGTATTTATGGCAATGTCGAGTAATTATAGCACGGACAAATTCAATAAATACACATTATAAAAAAAAATGGATGATGACAGTGATAAAGATGGCAGGCGGACGAATCAAGGGCAAATTCATTAAATACACACTATATAAATAAAAATGGATGATGACAGTTTTTTTTTTTATTATTATTATTGGCCTCTTTCCATTGAGTCAGCCCAATGTGATTCTGCCAATGTCAACGTAGTGGCGAAGACACGATGATGACAGTTATAAAGACGGCGGATGATTAAACAAGATATGACGTCGCTGTCAAACAATGTCAGTTGCCAGTCACATACGTCACGTCACTGCCCAGCCGTCAGTCAGTGTCACAGTCACACATACACAACGCATCAGTTGATGGTTGGTCATTCCATGCATACATCGTTTTAATTTTAGTTTTGTACAGTGAGTTGGCGTTATAATTAATAGGTTTACTGTTGAAAGCATTAAAAGAAGTATTCAAAGATGTCCAAAAAGAAGGGAAATAAGAAAAATCAGGAATTTGATGATGACTTCGAAGAGAAAAAGACGATTGCAATCGAAACTCCAGAAGTAACCTCCAAAAGTAAGGGTAAAGGGAAGAAAAAGGGTAAAAGTAATGCGGGTGACTGGAGCGATAGTGACGAGGGAGAGGTACAGAAAAAACCGCAAGCGACCGATGACGATAATGTGTCCAAACCAGCTGCAAAGAAGTCACAAAAGAAAGGTATTATAACATATGTTCTCTAAACTCTTAACTTTAGATACAAATATCTGTTCTTTTATACTTACATAATATTATGCAGACATAAAGTTATTTATAAGGGTTAATCTATGAAATTATGGATCCAATTTTGATTATTTGTTCACTGATAGAATATTGTGTACTATTCCTGAATGCTTCTTATTATTTAGACTAAAAAACTACCTCCTACCATCTGTGATGTGATGTGATGTCTCAAACCATTAACAAACCACCCACAAGTTTACAAAATGCAGGGGTTTGACGTAATAATAAAATAAGTGAATAGTAGGCAATTAACATATTTTTTTTATTTAACCTATATTGTTCCACTGCTGGGCAAAGACCTCCCCTATTCTTCTACACACATATCTATCATGAATAGGGGTTTGTACATATGCCAGCCATGTTAGTCCAATGCCTGTTGATGGATCAACAGAGCCTTATTTGTTGTTCAGCAGGTTGTACCATATGCCGGTGAAGAGGCGTTATTAATTGCCATTCAAACTATGCTATGTAATCAAATTCTTCTTGTTGCATAAATTATTATTAAAATATTACATTTGTTTGCAGCTAAGAACAAAAAGAAAGGCCATGAATCTGATGATGAGGAAGATGATAGTAAATCAACAGTCAGCAATGCTACAAGTAGTACATCTAAAACTCCGGCTAAGCCTAGTAAAAAGAAAAAAGGTAATGATACTGGAACACATTCATCCTGAGCCCCAACACAATAGTGAGATAGATAACTCTTTATTGTTCCACCTCTTAGAGAAATACAAACTAAACATATATGATAAAAAAATCAACAACGGGCGGCCTTATCAGTAAAAGTGATCTCTACCAGGCAACCTTTGGATGTAGAGGAATTAAAGTACCAGTAAGGACAAGGTGTAATAAACGAATAACATAGACTTATATATATATGATAACATACATTAAATTAATATACGAGAATATACTAATTGTCGCCTAAGGTATGAAAACAACAAGTTATTATCATAAAATATTGTCACAATTTTTTCCATGTTCTTTCCAAAGTATTCTTGTGTTTGTGGCATTCAATCCTTACTAATATTATAGGTAAATGCGAAAGTAACTATTCTATCTATTCACCCTATGGTGAAGCTTGCCTTCATAGATTACATTTTTATTTTTAATTAAAATATTTTCCCACTTAGGCAAAGGGAAAAAAGATGATGATTGGTCTTCAGAGGGTAGTGATGTAGAGCTTAAAGAAGTGTCTGAGGAGGAAGTTGCTATACCAGTTAGCAAAAAGAAAAGTAAGTTGACATTTTGTATCTGTAATTTATTTTTATGTCATTTTAAAAGTAAAGAAAGTAAAAAATAAATACTTCTTCATTAAGTAGCCTTTCTTTAAAGTTTGCTATCAATCTGAGTTCAACTAAGTTAAATGCTTGTGCGAGGAACAGGCTCACATTCATATTTTTAAATTTAAACAAAATGTTTACAGCCAAAAACAAAAAGAAAAATTTAGAAGTGGAATCATCAGATGAGGAGGATCATGATGACTCAAAGTCAGTAGTTAGCAATGTTTCAAGTAATCATGCCAAACCAGCGGCCAAGGCTAAAAATAAAAAAGGTAACCTAATTTCTAATATGTTGTTTCATGTGACTAACAAACTTGACGAGAGTTTTGAGACAGTTTTGAACATTGATTCATGGTATAATTATTTTTTATTATTCCTATTTTTGCCATAAAGTAAAATTTTAATTTTCAGTTACCTTAAATTATTGATTTTAAATGATAGAATTTTAGAACTCATTAAAAGCCTATTGATGATTATTAAAATTATTTTAAATTTAATTACTTGTTTAGGCAAAGGTAAGAAAGAGGACTGGCCGGATGAAGAGAGTGATAAAGAATTAAAAATACCATCAGAGGAAGAAGAAGAAGAAGAAGAAGAAATCGTTATTCCTGTTGTTAAAAGCAAAGGTATACACCTATAATTTAAACATATCAATACTGGTCTTGTGAGTTGCTTGCCAAGTACTAATAATAATTATTTGGCTCTAACACTATTTACATATTATCTATACATACATTATGCTTTGTTTGTTGGTGGACTAGGTAAACTTAAAAAGAAGAATAACATGGATGACTTAGAAGCAGAATTAAAGAAATTCGAAATGAAAGAAGATGAAGTTGTTGAGGAGGCACCTGCGAAAAGTAAAGTGAGTCTGATTTAAAGTTTATTTATTTATTTATATTAATTGACACATACATTTGTTTTAAACAGGTTAAACCAATGCTAACAAAAGTAGTCATAGATAACATTAATCACACAGTACACAACAAACTAAGTGTCACCCTCTGGAATTCCGCCAAAGAGCAAGAAAATATGTCTAGGCGTTGAGAGACATTATTAAGTATTCTTACTGCGCGAATCACTGGTGCAAACTTTAATAAGTTTGTACGGGTTGCCGGAACTTTAAAAAGCCCCTCCCTCGGACCCAACCGTAGCCTCCTGCTTGGAACAAGCAATCCCAACAATTCTAATATTTGCGGATTATTCAGCATACCACGAAAAATCATAAACTCATATTTTACCAGTGCGAGGTTGCGCCTTACTTCCAACTTATAGTACCCAACCAGTTAGAAATATATATTAATTTTGAGCTGCAAGGCATATTTTCCTTATGCAATCTTGATAAAATATATATTTCTCACTTGTTGGAAATAATTTCAAATCAAAAGGTCTAATTATTTGAATTTAATTTTATATCATAAGACATGGGAGCATTGCATTTCGCTTCTGACTACCCTTTTAGGGAATACAGTCGTGATCATGACGATGTAGTAAATATAATCTTTGTTGAATAGGACAAAAAGAAGAAAGCTGAGTCCAACCACGAAGAACCTGCCCCTGTTGATGAAGATACTATAGAGGAAGATGATAAGGTATGTCTGAATGACATTTATTTATTAAACTATCTGTTACCCGCTATTTTGCCCGCGTGGACTGAAACAAAAATGTTTCTTCAGTTCACTGTGGGGTTTAGTTAGCCTAAGTAACTCCTCGTAAGTCTCTATAGTGAGAAAATAAAACTTTAGCATCTTGCATAACTCATCCACTGCTCCCAGCCTTCTGAACAACTTACTTTCTTCATTTGATTTACAGACTACAGATCTCCCAGAAAGAGTGAAATCCGAGTTATTCGAAAAGAAAATGAGTCACAAAGAGAAGAAGAAATTGAAGAAGCAACAAGAGTATGAAAAGCAAGTGGAGATGTTGACTAAGAAGGGAGGGCAGGGCCACAGCGATCTGGACGCTAACTTCACTGTCAGCCAGGCGCAGAAGTCCGCTGGTATGTTGTCTTCATCACACATATTAAACCTCTCACCATTGTCGCGACACTATTTAATAACCTCATTCCGGATTACCTACTAAACTCGAGGGGATAAAATTAAACTGTCTTAGCATTTCCTACGCATGCATTTAAGAACCTATGTACTAAAGTAGGGCTTCCCAAACTTATTTTAACTGTTATGCCCTTGTGAAGTTGCCAATTTTTGCGACGCCCTGCTTTCTTACCTACTAGTTTTAGTTCTAGCCTATAGAATTTGTTAGAAAAAACTCCAAATAGCATCTATTTTTTTTACTAGAAAATAAAGAACAACACAAAAATGAAAGCAAACAAAAAAGATAAAAAGCAAGCACACTCTTATATCTCTTTTCGATTGGTATATATGAGGAGGATGTGCTCGCTTTTCTGAGCATAGTTTCTCGACTCGGTCGCATCGACACAGACAGCCAACCTATTTGGATCGCCTCACGACGCCCCAGGGCGTCGCCACGCACAGTTAGGGAAGCCCTTTACTAAAGTACATTTTTGGTTTGTAACTGGGATCGCCACCAGTACATTGTATGATACCCATGCTTAGTTTGCCATAATCAGTCTGTGTTGTCTGACGATATTTATTTGACTCTCACTTCAATTACAAGGTCAGATGGCTGCTCTAGAGAACGCGGTGGACATCAAAGTTGAGAACTTCTCCATTAGCGCTAAAGGAAAAGACTTGTTCGTGAATGCGAACCTTTTGATCGCTAATGGGCGTCGGTACGGTCTGGTCGGTCCCAACGGTCACGGTAAAACCACGCTGCTGAGGCATCTGGCGCAGCGTGCCTTCCCTCTCCCACCTCATATAGACATACTAGTGTGCGAGCAAGAGGTCACGGCGAGCGATATGAGCGCCGTTGACACCTTGTTGGAGGCTGACGTTAAAAGGACAGGTGAGTGTGCAAAAAAATTAATTTCATATTTTTTTAAGACCATTATGTTGATTGGTTATGTACCTATTCATGTATCAAATGTATGCAGCATAATAAGACGTTCGTTTTTATTACAGAATTATTGAACGAATGTAAAGAGTTAGAAGCTGAGATAGAAAAGGGAAATTTAAACAAACAGGAAAAGTTAAACGAGGTAAGCACCAAGTGTATAGTCCGACCAGCAAAGGGTTCTGCCCTTAAGTTTTGATAATAATTGCCATGCTAAATTATTTAAATGCATCATAGTTGTACATTTTCTGTCCCAATCTCCCCTTTAGTTGATGCAAAATTAGCAGGTGATAACTTAAATACGAACTTTCAAACAAACCTTCTCAAAGTACGAACTGGGGCCCGATTTTTGTGCGATCGACATTCATCTAATGTCGATCGCACGAAAACCGGGCCCCTGTTACTGTGTACGAACCATAGTTCGTATTTTGAGCACAATGAGCAGATATTCGATAAATAGCGAATTCACTTATTTCGATAAATACATATATCTGTTTTGAATACCAATCAAACATAAGAAAAATGTCGTAAGGCGATGAATACTAAGATACCGGTAATATGTAGGTGTACGCGGAGTTGAAAGCGATAGGCGCGGACTCGGCCGAGCCGCGCGCGCGCCGCATCCTGGCCGGTCTGGGCTTCAGCCGCGAGATGCAGAACCGACCCACAAAGAACTTCTCCGGTGGTTGGCGTATGAGAGTATCACTCGCCAGGTATACATTTACTATAACCATGTCACTTTACCTCATTGAGTAGATAAAAGGGAGTTGGCAGAGCGATCAATCCGCTAAAACAATTTCTGCCACTTGTGGTGGCACACACGCACAACGGCAACGTCAAATGACTTAAGAGACTTGAGATATTAAGAGAGGGGAAAGTCTATAAAACGCGAGTCCAGTTTTTAGTAATGTTTTACCGTTCTTGATATCGTCTATAGTAAGTAAATAAAGATATCTTATAAGATTTCGCGAGAATGCAGCTAAACGCGGCGTCGTTTATACAAGTGACAATGTTCCATTTCGCCTGTTCCTTCTACTTACAGTAATTTGCTTTTATTTTGTTAGCACTATGGTGGCAGTTCTGACCAGTTCTGCAAATAGGTTAGGGTTGGTTTCTTTTTGTTTTTTCATTTCACGGTATCTTCAAAAGCAGTGGTCGAACGCACGCCTTGCAATCAACTTGTGCAGGTTAAAACCCCGGCTCGCACCTCTGGGATTTATGTGCAAATCTCGTTTTCATCCGAGATTACCACTTGCTAAGAAACGGTGAAGGGAAACATCGTGAGGAAACCTGCACGTCTGAGGGAACTTGACTAGTTCTCGATAGATGTGTAAAGTCTGCCAACCCGCACCGGGCCAGTGTGGTGGACTATGGCCTGAATCCCCCTCGCATTGAGGGGAGGCCCGTGCCCAGCACTGGGACGTTAAAAGGGCTGTAGTAGTAACTGTAGTTAGGTATCTTCAACATGTCAAAATGTTAACCATGTGTTTGTTTTACAGGGCCCTTTACGTTGAACCGACTCTTCTGTTGCTCGACGAACCTACGAATCATTTAGATCTGAACGCTGTCATTTGGTTAGACAAGTGAGTACCTTATGTTAATGCACATAAATTATACCAGTTCAGAATCCAGTCTTGCTTAAGCACAACAACTACTTTTGATATAGTATTTTTTTTTATTTGTTCCCAATAAAATAAAATGATAACAATCAAAAAGTCTGCCAAACTGCATAACAGTTTGTCGGCAGCAGTTCTCGTGTATCCGTTTTACATTTTTCATTACTTAAGTGCTAATATATAGTCTAAATATACGGTCTTAAAGGTATATCAATACAGATTATGGCTTTAGAACTGTAAAATTACTTAAAATATATCTTTAGACTTGAGATAGCCATCTTCTCTATTACTATGGACACAGTGACAAATAATGTTTCTTTAATATTTTTTTCAGATGACATTTAGTATTTATATTTGTTAGTAGGTCTATTTGTTAAAGTCTAATAATAGTAGCGCATATTTGACATAAATGTGTCATAAACTAGAAATATTATTTAAAGTAGGCAGGCACATACATATTGAGGGGTGAAACGCTATTTAACTTAAGCGATTTTTAACCGACTTCAAAAAGGAGGAGGTTCTCAATTCGACCCGTATGTTTTTTTTTTTTATTTTTTTTATTTTTTTTTATGTATGTTACCGCATATCTCCGGCGTCTGTCGACCGATTTCGAAAATTTTTTTCAGGTTTGCTAGGGAATTCTTCAAGGTTGGTCCCATTTCCAAAATATTATCAGAAATCTAACCCCTTGGGGGTGAAATGGGGGGTTGAAGGTCACATAATTTCAAAAATATTTTTTGAACGACTTGAAACTTTGTATATATATTTAACATACAAAATAAAAAAACACGTCTTTCAGGAATTTTGAAAGAAAAAATATGTAGGGAGTGAAATGGGGGTCCAATCCGGAATACAGCATATCTCCGGCGTTAGTGAACCGATTTCGAAAAATCTTTTTTTGTTTTATACGGATTGTTAACAAAGATCGAAACCCACCCCCAAAGGGGTGGAAAGGGGGGGTGAGGGGGGGTGATTTTTTTTTTGGCTGTAAATGTTTACTTTTTTAGGGCTGTTATAAGGTGATAATATTTGCAAATTTTCAACGATTATTGACACTAAAAATCGTGAAAAAAAATTATTTTTAACAAAAAACAAAAACCGACTTCAAAAACCTAGGTGCACTAAAAAGCTACAAATAACCTTACAATTCATTACATTTGAAGTCGGTGCCAATTCATGTGTGTATTTGCCTTGTCCGACGTTGATTGGCACCTACTCCAAATGTAATGAATTGTAAGGTTATTTGTAGCTTTTTAGTGCACCTAGGTTTTTGAAGTCGGTTTTTGTTTTTTGTTAAAAATAATTTTTTTTGTTAACTTGACAGGAGAGCATACTCATTCGACGCAGATAAAAAGTCGCTTATTCCAAATATGTATATAAGTCAATATCGTCCAAAAGTGTCGCTTAAGTCAGATAGCCTTTAACCCCCCATAGTAAGTAGCTGATATCTAATACAATGCTAAGTGAAGTCAAGACTATAGTTAACTATCATAGTTTCAGATTTGTAAGCCTGAACTATTGTATTACAATAATTTTTTTGTTAGAGTATTATTTTGGACTAGCGGCCCGTCTCGGCTTCGCACGGGTTTCTAATATAGCCTATGTTACTCAGTGGTAATATAGCTTGCTAACGGTAAAAATTTTTTTTAAATCGGTACATTAGTTTATAAGTTAATTCGTTACATAAAAAAATACAAATCTTTCCTCTTTATAATATTAGTATAGATATAGATAATATAGATATTATATATCTGAATCATATTTTCTTTTTCAGTTATCTACAGGGTTGGAAAAAGACTCTTCTGGTGGTCTCTCACGACCAGTCTTTCTTGGACAATGTATGCAATGAGATCATCCACTTGGACCAGCAGAAGCTGTACTATTACAAGGGAAACTACTCAATGTTCAAGAAGATGTACGCCCAGAAGAGGAAGGAGATGATAAAGGAGTACGAGAAACAGGAAAAAAGACTGAAGGATCTAAAGGCCCATGGACAGTCAAAGAAACAGGCTGTGAGTATATTATTTCACTTGTGATTCGTGCTAAAAGGAATGGTTTAGTATTTACGTTTATTTAATTTAAGGTTTTTATAAATACATTGAGTCTCGCGCGAGACGTTATTGCCCCATACCATTTTTTGATGTGAAACATCTATAGGCGAGGTGTAAACCTGATGTTTGGCATGGCGAGCGCTTCGCCACAACAAAATGAAATCAACCTTATTTCTTAATACATAAAGTATAGTTTAAAATGCGGCCACGCTTCGTGCTCCGCGGCTTCTCGGTTCTTTCCGCCCACCGGCTGACTCCGCTCACTCGCCGCCTAGACTACTACAGTCGTATTTTTAATTAGACGAAGCCAACTGACAGTAGCTAAAGTCACTTTGTAAAATAATGTTGCCATATTTAACGTAATAGTGATGCGTTCAGTTCTCGTTCAATCAGATGAATGAACAATGAGTGTGAATAGTTAATCATTTCAAACTATAAAAGATAATCGAGGCAATTTCATTCATTCAGGAGTTTTTTCAATCATTCACTTTGTCACATCACTATTTTTATTTCATCAAAAACTGACAACACAATAAACGTCAGTTGACTTCGTCTAATTAAAAATACGACTATATGTTTCGTTTCACATCTGCCAGGTGTCCCGCGACAGCTCAGATCTTTTTCTTTTTTAATTATGGAGACATCTTTTAAGCAATTTTTTTGTTAATACCAAAACTATCTGTATTATTAAGCCATCGAAAAGGCTTATTGTTGAAGGAAACGGCAGTGACGGCGCGAGTGAATTTTGCAGCGTGGTCGCGTGGCTTTTACCACAGAAATTTAATCTTTATTTATATTGACATGGAGTTCGTTTTAGTATTGGCAAAAATACTGGAGCTATATGCACCTGTGTATTTGTAATAAGTTTTGGCGATAAAAAAAGTCAGTCCACTGAGTTTCTTGCCGGATCTTCTCAGTTGAGGTCGAGTTTCGATCCGGTGGTAGTATAGTAGCATATAAGAAAATAAAATGTAAACTTGACAATTTGTAAGTGCATAGGCCTATACAGAATAAATGATTTGATTTTGATTACAGCGCGCGTCTTGCTGCCCCAGAGCTTTGATAGTAATCATAGAGACACTAGCTTAATAAATTTATTTGTAACAATACAGGAGAAGAAGCAGAAGGAGTCGTTGACGCGCAAGCAGGAGAAGAACCGCAGCAAGGCGCAGCGCGAGGAGGAGGAGAGCGCGGCGCCGGTGACGCTGCTGCAGCGGCCCAAGGAGTACGTCGTCAAGTTCTCCTTCCCCGACCCGCCGCCGCTGCAGCCGCCCATACTCGGCCTGCACAGTACGTAACAATATTCTTATTTATGTACTTTATTCTCAACACTGGGGCGTCGAAGCAGAGAGAGGCCAGCTGCCAACTTATTTGTCAATAAGCCACCAACAGCAGCCTACGCCACATTGTGCACATTAATGGTTCGGTTTGACAGATCCGCGCAATGGATAGTAGGGAAATGTTTGTTAGTTTTATTTTTATCATGTTTCATACGCTGTTTATATATCCTTGTCCATCAGCCATTCGTTTTACTGTTATTATTAAGACACGTTAACTTTTAATGTATATTTTGACTTTTATGTATTAATATTTTTTTATTGACTTTAATTTAAATAAAAAGACTAGGAAGAACTAATTGCACACGCTTACGCTAATTTGAAGGACTCTGACCCCCATATCAGAGGTTAGCACGGGTCCGGGCCGAATTAGGGCCCGGATAAAAAAAAACTCTGGGGCGTCGAACCTCTCACGCAATTTTGCCTTTAAAAATGGAATGAATGTGCCCGGTATAATGGCATTAGGCTCGCTCCCTATTATATTGGTACCAAAATACATCGGCGAAGTGTGGGCGCACTGTAATGCACCTCTGCCTACCCCTTCGGGAATACAAGCATGATGATGTATATACAAATGGACTGTATTGACTCAAAAAAAAATCATCCGTCATCTTTATCGCTATCATCACCCCTTTTATTTATTTATAATGTGTATTAATTGGATTTGTCCATGCTATGGGTTAGTTGACATTAGTATAAATTACCACTCCTCCGGTAAAGCTGTAAAGGCCACCTAACAGTCCACAGCGTAGTCATTTAAAAAAAAAGCATAAAAAACGCTTATCGTAGGTGCAGCCATTTCTCATCTTATTCCATTAATTTCATCATTTTATTCATTTTGTAAAGGAAGACAGCAAAATGGCTCACTCCAATTTGAAGTATCATCATTTGCCTTACCTTATCCCATTATTTGGGGTCGGCGCAGTATGTTTTTTTCTTCCATTCATCTCGTTTTTCCGTCATACCGACATCCACTCCGATCTCATTCATATCACTTTTTACACTATCCATCCATCTTTTCGTAAGTCTTCCTCTCGTTCTGTATCCATCCACACTCATACTCATCACTCTTTTAGTCACATGCTTCTCATCTCTTCTCATCACATGCCCAACCAATTTGAAGTATGTAAAAGTATTATTCAATCGCAGATGTGGACTTCAACTTCACCGGACAGAAGCCTCTGTTCAAACAGGTGGACTTCGGTATCGACTTGAACTCCCGTATCGCGATCGTCGGCCCCAACGGTGTCGGCAAGTCCACCTTCCTGAAGCTGCTGGTCGGTGACCTGAGCCCCATCGACGGAGAACTCATCAGGAATCATAGACTGGTTGGTTATTGGTATTATTCTTTAGTATATTATAAAGCTGATGATTTTATGGGAAAAAAATATTGATGTTCAAAATTTTCTACAGTTTGGTTACATATTTAATCTATCGATCAAATATCGATATTAAAATCGCTCTCGATTTAAGTACAATGTAACCTACACTTTAACTAAATGATAATTGTTCTTCAAGTGATTTTAGAGTTTGTTTATGAGAACTGGATTTTATCTGAATCGGTCACTACATCTCTCACTTACATGCTTCTACGGGTCCCCAAAGGAGTTGAAAATGAAAATGAAAATATTTATTTCAGTAACACAAAATTTGACATTAGTTCATTGTTGGAGTCTCCTTTTAAGCATATTAAATGGAGTAACATTAAACATTAAAACAAATCTCTGAATGTGGCAGAGACATTCTTAAATCATTTACAAAACACCGAATAGATTGAAATTGTATATAATTATAGCTCGCTAATATAAGTACAGACAGCAGAGTAATGTTGACCTGTTAGTGGTTCTGTTTCTGTTGACCCCAAACTATGACTGATCTAAATTTGACAGCACTAAAACATTGCTGTCTCGCTCATACACTACGGCCGTAAGAAGTGCGACAGCAACCTCAGTTTAGTTCCGTGCCAACAGAATCTTCTTCTTCTTTTTTTGAAAGTGTTTGGCTTCCATCGTCAATTTGTCGATGATTTTGCCAACAACTGAGTTTGTGCCAACATAATAATACTATGCGTTTCAAATGAGAATAGGAATGTCAATAACCTCTATCTGTCAAATGTCACTTGAAAAGTATGGTTTGCATATAAACTTATTTGCAAACCAAATAAAAAATATATTAATTATTTATTTTGCTTAGTAGTTAATTGTGTCTTAATTATTTTTATTTATATTTCATTATTTAAAGTCATAATTCGTTTCTTAAAACCATATTTACCATAACATTTTTTTATTTTCATTTTTGCCGCGCAACCCAGAAGCCATGCCAAAATTATTATAGACGCCACTCGCCATTTTGTCGTTGTTAGTGTGCTTCATCGTGCGTCTGAGTGCATTTTTCAATCAACCATTGCAAACAAATTTTATTTAAAAAATATCTTGTTTTGCTCACCCTATCCAACTGGTTAGATAGAATTGACAGCTATGACGTCGCAATATGGCCCAAAGTCGATCCCATTCTCATTTGAAACGCATAGTTATAAACACCATTGTGTGTGTTGTAGAGGATAGGTAGGTTCGACCAGCACTCGGGCGAGCACCTGACGGCGGAGGAGTCCCCGGTGGAGTACCTGCAGCGGCTGTTCGGGCTGCAGTACGAGAAGGCGCGGAAGGCGCTCGGCACCTTCGGCCTGGCCGGACACGCGCACACCATCAAGATGAAGGACCTGAGCGGCGGGCAGAAGGCGCGCGTGGCGCTCGCTGAACTCACGCTCATGGCACCCGACGTTGTTATATTGGTCAGTATCATTATCCTGTACTCACCGAAGGGATAGGCAGAGGTGCACCGCCCCTCTCTTTGCCGATATATTTTGGTTCCAAGAAAATAGGGGGCGAGCTTATTGCCATTATGCTCCTACTCCCCGGGCACATTACATGAAAGAGATTTGGACCATAGTCCGTGACGTTGGCCATGTGCCGGTTGGTGAACTACACAAGCATTTCTAGACGTGCAGATTTGTTCTCGATAATTGCCTTCACTGTCTACCTATAATTATTGAAATGTTTTCATATTTTTTTAGGGTTCCGTACCCAAAGGGTAAAACGGGAACCCTATTACTAAGACTTCGCTGTCCGCCCGTTTATCCATCCATCTGTCACCAGGCTGTATCTCATGAACCGTGATAGTTAGAGAGTTGAAATGGGCGGCGTTGATCACTTACCATCAGGTGAAACGTCTGCTCGTTTGTCTCCCTATCTCATAAAAAAAAAAAAAAATCACAGATCATGTATTTCTGTTGCCGTTATAACAACAAATACAAAAAAACAGAATTAAATAAATATTTAAGGGGGCTCCCATACAACATTCTTTGCCGTTTTAATACTTCGTGCGCGAGTCCGACTCGCACTTGGCCAGTTTTTTAATATCGAATATTATATTGTTGTGATACAGGACGAGCCTACGAACAACTTGGACATAGAGAGTATAGACGCGTTGGCTGAAGCTATAAACGAGTACAAGGGCGGCGTGGTGATCGTCTCCCACGACGAGCGGCTCATCAGGGAGACTGACTGCGCGCTCTACGTCATCGAGGACCAAACCATTAATGAGGTACGCCCAGTTATAATTTAGTTTCAGTATACCTATGACATGATAGCTAAATGTATCAGCATATATCGTGGAATTAATAGATTTTATTGCCTGATCCTTCGTAGATTTCAAAGTCAAGAAAAAGTATTTCTGTATGAGGCAGTTTAAAAAATAAAATAGTTACTGGACACAGGGGTGTCAAACGAACTCTTGTGTCGATATACCTACATAAAGATTGAATTTCTGTGGTAAAAGCATTTCAAATCATTCAAAATTCGCTCTTGCCATTGATGACATATTGTTGAAGACAACTTTTTCTATCAGTTATAATATGGTTCGTTTTGGTACGAGCATTTTGGTGTGGGTCTATATGCTTTAGGCGCAATTAGCTCCGGGACCTATTCACTTGCTCATAAAACCTCTTAGCACTTAGTATAATATGTTATTTTTGTTAAGGTCGACGGCGACTTTGACGATTACCGCAAAGAGCTGTTGGAGAGTCTCGGCGAGACGATCAACTCGCCCAGTATCATCGCGAACGCGGCCGTGCTGCAGTAGGCGCATGCGCACCAACACGCAGGTTGTACCATTTAACGAAATATATTTTACCTATTGTTACAAACGTGGTTCCTATTCCAATATTAACACACATTTATACGAAATTCTGTCCGGTAAAGCTGTAAAGGCCACCTAACGGCCAACAGAGTAGTCATTTAAAAAAAAAATACAAAATTCTGTCATATTTTGCAATGGCCTTAGGAAACATAATTCTTGGCAAATATTTTAACTTTCTATGTATACATTTGTTGGTAATTCTATTACTTCGCTGGTTTTATATCGAGGGGTGAAAGGCTATTTTACTTAAGCGACATTTTGTTAACTTTACAGGAGAGCACACTCATTTGACGCAGGAAAAAATGCTGATTCCTAATATGTATATAAGTAAATATCACCCAAAGTGTCGCTTGAGTCAAATAGTCTTTCACCGTCTTTCACCCCTCGATATGTGGATGTAGTACACACCTACATTAATATATGGATGAGTTAAAATTAGAACAATACCAATGAATACCATTGAATGTATTATATTATATTTTGTTAAAAAAATATTGCATAGTGAACGGCGTAGTCGGTTTCTTCTTTTATAATGGTACAACTGTGTTCGGCGTTAATACTTAAAGCATAATTTATATTAAAAAAACAGAGATTTTAAAAGGAATTTCACAAATTTTTCAAAAACCAGAAATAATTTGTATATATCGAACGACCCATGTTGCATAAAAGCGTATATCCAACTCATATTGTGTTGCAAACATTACACATGTTCCATCACATTAAGTTAGATACTCTGCTACAAAATGTTTTGTCTTGATGTTTTATATGTAGCGAACAAAAATACCGATTTCTCTCAAATTTATCGAAATTACAGTCTACCTAAACAGCCATTTTTCAGTGATAAAGCATTTTACAATGCCTCTACAAAATGGATTGTAACGTTCTATAAATTTGGGGGTTAGAATTATAAATGTAACGCCTAACATGAAAGATAATTTAAGCTCACTCAAGTGCCTAGCTCAATGTGCACTTATGGATGACAACGGAAGCAATCTGTTAATTACCTCATTGCAATAAACGTATTTATATGTCATATACCTAGGCACAAACAAATATACTATTATAATATTGGCTTTTGTACTATGTAATATAAATTTGTGATTAAATAACGATCGAATATTATTCATGATGTATGTCTTCCAATGTTTTACTTGCACAGTTTTAAATACTTATTACATATCAAGCTTGTTTTTATTTTATTTTACTATAATCCATGGACAGTTAAAAGTAAATCACGTGTACGTCGAGCGCGGAACATATACGTCCCATAGCAAACAATAGACAATCAATTGTTTTAATTATGGGCAACTCGACTGGATATAAGTTAAGTAAGAAAGAACATTGGAACATCATGTGGTGCAAAAAAACTACCCCCCCTTCCCCCCACATATTTATAGAAACTTGAAATCCATTCCTAACAAATATTACGGAATGATCTATAAGTTTGGGGGTTTAAGGTGGTTATTAACGTGAGGGTTTTCTTTTTAGTAAAAATGAATTTTCTTGTTGTTTAATTTTAAATTGCTTACGTCTGAATAATTTATTATTGTCAAAACCTGTAATTAAATATTCTGTACGCCATGAACATTATTGTAAAGTATGATAATATTTATATACACGCGAATACAGTTTTTTACAAAACAAATTCTTTTATTGAAAACATAATCCTCCTTCGTGAGTAGTCGGATGAGAACAAGGTACCTCACGTGTTTCTTTTTTAAATGGCGCGAATGCAGCAAAAAAAAATGCCTATGCCACAGATAGTGTAGTAGTATCTACTCCCGTTAGTGAATTGGAGCGACCCTTTTATATAGGAATGCGACATCAAAAATTTCAATCGAGAATAATCCGATTAATATAAAAATTCTCATTTGCCAAGCCAGTCGCTAGGCACCTACTTACATAGTAGGTAGGCACTGTTCCGAGTTCTTTTCCTCAATTTACCCGCAGCCTTTCGCCCCTCCATTACAAACTTCTCAGCTTCATTAGAGGATTTAAAACGCAAATTTCCTTTTCGATTGTAACTTTTTTCCACTTCTTGAAAGGAACCTTCTTTTAAACTCGAAAGAAAATTAGTATCCTCCCCTTTGAGGGGCGGCGATGTGTTTTAAGAGATTCATTTGGATATTCGACCCAATCTGCTAGAATAATAATGTTTCCGCTGTTGGATTCGTGCAATTAGATGAAAATAAATGTAAATTGCTTTTGGTTGTGATGGTACGCGCGGACGCATTAAAAAAAAACTCTATTCTCACTATTTGTCTTTTATAAGTCATGGCTAAATGCCATCTGATAGTCATATACCTACCTAATTAGTAACTTTTTAGTATTGTCAGTACTTTATTACAACGTGGATGAAACAGAAGACGTATAGAGATCAAGTATGTAAAGTATAGGTAGATATGTTTACAATCGAACTATAAAACAAACACCGCACCAGATTTCCGATCCACGTTTACTAAATCCATTACTTTGAATTATCTACTAACAAGCCAACAATGAGAAGCTTGTCGTCACCCCAAGAGCCAATTACTGTCTAGAGAGCAATCCCCGCCTCATAACATCTCAAACCTTCTCCGTACCTTGTCATAGTCAACGTACATCTCGTATACTACATCATTATTACGTATGATGAATTCCATTGCAGTGCGACACAGTTCTAAAAGGCCGGGCCACATAATTCCATACAATGTGTACACAATAGAAGCGATTATCCTCCCCCGCGACATGATTTTATTTGTGCAGTTATTGCGACGCCGAAGAGATATTTAAATTTCATTAGGTTTGTTTTACACTTAATTTGCGAGGGGAGTGTTGGATCGTTGGGGTGGAGCCCCGTTATTGCTACATTTGAATCGCCCCTGTGTATTTCGGCGATTTGAATTTAAGTAGATACACGAATCAGATAGCCGCCCCATTATAGTGTTATCCGGCGTTATCTACCTACTGATCAGTTTTAAACTAAAGATTAGCGCGTTCACAACTGGCGTGAAAGTCTCGTATATCATGTATTTAATGGAAGTTTCATGGAATATTCATGTCCGTAAAAGGAGTTCGACTGTTATATTAGGTACTAACACGTTTATTGGTAAAATCGTTGTTATCATTGTACCTACGTAGGCAGTAGGTACTATGTCTAAGTGGGGGTATTTCGCAGACGCAGACTCCATTAGTGGTGTTCGCCGGACTGTCACAATCATTTTTCTTTCCCGCCGCCGCTAATTCTCAGCCGCGCTTCGCTGGGCAGCTATTCGGAGCACGTGTCTTGGTTCTTTTGGCACCGCTAAACTTTTTGGCTACATAAGTAAATAATGCAATAAAAATTGATAATCTAGAAACATCTAATGCAAGAACACCTTCAATTAGAGATCAGAAGATTGGATCCTCTTTGGAGATAATCTTCTACAAAGTGTCAACACGTCAACGCCAAGATCGTAAGTAATGGGTAAATATATATGCATAGTTCTAAGTTTAACATGAATGAAACAGTCTGTTTAATAGTTTATCTCTTAGTATATACGTACTTATTTACGTCAAGCTGGTATATTTTACTTCTGTGTTATTTCAAGCCAAGTATCAATATAGTATAGTCGCTGTACATGGTTGGGGGCTGATATCGACTTTTATTACTCTAGAGGGGTTGGTCATTAGCGGGATAAAGCGGCTGCCACCTGATAAAGTGCGTTTTGTTGCTCACTTGCTTATTTCTCTGTTATATAAAACTCAACGTATTTTAGGGTTGAGCTCATTACTGCGAGTGAATGAAATGAAACATATCAATTGTTTTATAATTAATGAGAATGGAATGATATTTTTGGAATGGAACGTTATAAGGTACATATTGTCTGAATCTTGTTTTTCAACTTTTTTCGTCGTATTTCTATGAATATAGTATTTCTATAACGTCAAATTTCTATAACTCGTAATATCTCGAGACCCATGTAAAATTTGCATGTTCTGTTTTGTGCATATTGATATTATAGTCGCCCCTCATAAGTGTAGTTTACACTGCTGAATAGGGTTATGGATGTACCCAAAGGCTAGAACACGATACCTGTGACAAATAATCAAGAATCTACAACTACAGCATAAATATCTAGACACAACTCAGAAACTCTGATAGTTAGGTATAAACTGTCTTCACGAAGCAGACACATATTAGCTATCATATATGTACCCAAAGTATTATTTCGGAGTTTTGAATCAATCTGTATATATTAAAACCATATGTTGGTTACTCTAAAAATAAAATTTTACTTATTTAGATATCGAGACGTGTTTTAATAGAATCGTCCCTTAAGCGAATGCATTCGTTCTACATTGTCGATATCCCTTCATCGAGTAACTCCCACAGCACCTACGTTAGTGATATCATTTCGCGTGGCGTTCATTTATAAATGAACAATAGTGGGGGCTATTACTACACTTTACCCGTTCCTCCCGCTCCTAGCGCCATGATTGATGAGTCTCCCGCCAGCTCGCTATGACTAATAGAGTGGCGCGCACATATGATATTTTGCGGTGGAAACCAACTATTCAGTCTGGTAATACGTCGCTATTATTAATGCGGATGGGTGTCAAAGGTAATCTAAATTATGGTGGTACTATTAATTGCTTAATTGCTATCCGAACTTTACAATTTGAAGCAATGGTGATATTTTTGTACCATACTACTTATAGGTAGAGGCGTTCTCCCGCGGCGTTAGTGAACAAGAATGAAGTCTGTAGATATGTCTTTGTAGATATGTCCTTTCTCTGTAAATATTTTTCAGTAGTTGGTATTTATTAAGTAGTAGTCCGCAGTGGTAGCCTCGCGGGCAAGAACGCCCGCCTTTAACGTAAGGGGTGCAAGTTCAAATCCCAGGCCCGCACCTCTGAGATAATTTTCATGTGCGAATGTCATTTTCAACAATGATTACCACTTGCTGAACGGTGAAGGAAAACATCGTGAGGAAACCTGCACGTCTATAGAAAGGCGTGTGAAGTTCACCAACCCGCAGTGGGCCAGCGAGGTGGACTATGGCCCAAATCTCCCTCGTATTGAGGGGGAATGTGCCCGGTATAATGGCAATAGGCTCGCCCCCTATTACATTAGGACCAAAATACATCGGGGAAGTGTGGGCGCACTACAGTGCACCTCTGCCTACCCCTTCGAGGAATACAGGCGTGATGATGTATATTTTAGTCACGTGTCTCATACGCATTTGAGGGCAAATGGCATGAGGTAGATAGATACGTAATAAAATATACCTACATATTGGATTCCTAGCGACGCGACGGCCACCGCAGCCGAGGAACACCGCGAAGGAAATATTTGGTATGAAGCAGTACATAACCACAGTCTGAGGGGAGTTGAAAATGTGGACTGTACTTACTCAGTAGTAGGCTAGTGGAGCAGTAGGTAGATAAATATTTTGAAAAACAAAAGGTAAGTAACCAAGTCGGTACCTATAAAATTATAAATAGGTAGTACATTTACTCAGTGGTGACCTCTGTGACGGATTGGTTCGCTCGCTCTCTGACTTATTTCATACGAGAGAAAGAGATATTAATCAACATATTCTGTGACATAAGTCTAGTCTTGGCGCTCATGCTATAACTAGGTATATCTAAAACTATAGAATTTAATCAATTTATTTGATGCAATGTTCAAAAGAAAGCCAAAATGAATTTTCATTTATTGTGAGGCAGTTGGCCGTGTTTGTGTAGCCCGAATAAGGTTACAATTTTTGTAAGAAAACGCGGGGTGTTCGGTAGTGGTGGGCCGCGTCCAGCGCCCCCCCTAGTGTGCTGCGAGGCGCAAAATCCCGGGTCGAACCAATAAACGCGATTAGACAAACATTTCCTGACGCGCGCCACTTTTTCCAAAACTTAGGGAATAAATCAGTTCGGTGGTGCGTCGCAGTTTTCTCGTCGTCTTGCCAAATTTATGTACCGATCGGCCCTTTCGTATGGAGATGTGGCCCGCTATTTACATATAAATACCTCGATTATTTGAATTATTCAATCGAGAGGGGGCGGCGCTGACAAATCACTTCCTAAGAGATGGCACAAGTCGGTGGGCTCGAGATCACTTCGACGTGTGGAGGATACATGGCTGTGCCGACCCCCCTATAAGTTTTTATGATTCCTACTTAACATTCTTAAGTCACTATGAATTAACGGTTTTTTATCTAGATCGGTTCAATATCGACTTCTACAATTTGTTGACGAATGTTTTTCATAATGGTTTTGTTTGGGACAACGTGTCTGTGATATCTATGTTCAGTAGATATGTTTTATTAGGATATTGTATTATTAAATCTAGCTAACACTGACTCTAACGAAAAACAAAAAAATTAATTCGACGAAAACCGGGGTGTACCTAGTTTCTCGTAGCACCCAACCGATTTCAACATTGTCTCTTGTAGGTATTCATTGGAAGGCATTGCAAGTTTAATTTATTTAGCTACTAGTTCGTTTAATGATAAGCTTGCATTACCTACAGCACTAGTTCTTGCCAAATAAATCGTTCTGCACTTGTTATTTATTTTGTCCGGGATGAAATAAAAAAAGAAAGCCAACTAGTAGATAGTCGGTTGTAGTTTTCCCGCAGTTTTATGTGCTCTCACGTGCCATTTAGCCGGGGAAATAGAAGTTTTTGTATGGAAATCGGACGCACTAAACCTCCGGGGCTCGGTGCGCCCCGCCTATTGTTGCTATGTAACAGCCTCATAAAAGTTTATCATTCGCATGTAAAACAAATTTCGATGTTTTTGCAAGCTTCATGCTCCTACTTATTTATCTATACCTACGGATCATCTCTCTACGTCGTTTCTGCGTAAAAAATAATGCGTGACGCTTACGTTACCAAACGGAGATTTTTTTTAACTAAACTATCAGCACGACTTGTAAATTATATGCTACCTACTTAGTAATGGGAAACAAAATATGGTAAGCATACACTAGGTACTTACTTCAATGGTAACTATTACTAGGTAAACTAAGCAGGTACCTATCTATTTTTCCACAAGTCGTTTAATATTTTGGTTAACTACCTAGTTACTAATTTAAAAAAAAACTCAATGAAAACTTTTCTTTTGTGGCGTGAAAAGTGACGTGCTCCTAATCGCGGATGCTTGATAAAAATCAACGGAGCCCGCAAAATCCCTCGTTGGGCGCTCCTGTTGCTGTATTTATACAGCTAATCGTGTTATTGTCTCGTACGATACTAATGTGATGAGTGCGAGCAGCCGTTACATCTGATAAGCGCGTTTTATATGCTAATAGTAGTGGCAAATGCTCGTGTAATAAATGTGCGATGACGATGACGGCTTAGCGCTTGCGGTAAGAAGATAACTTGTCGTGGAGGAGACTGACTTGTTTATGGTTGTTGTATGTTTCTTTTAGTTGGAGGATTAACGGTATTTATGCCAATGTCGAGTAATTAATAGCAAGAACAAATTAATTTAATACACATTATAACTAAAAATGGCTGATGACAGTGATAAAGATGGCACGGGAATTTCGGGAATCTATATTTATTAAGCATTAAGTTGAATTTAAAATTATCTGTAATGCATAACCCAGGATTGTAAAATGCTAAAATATTAAGAGTGCCGTTTTGACAAGGATTATGAAAATATATTCATATTTAAAGAATCACAGTAAAAAGCCAGATAATTAGAAAGTATCTTTATAAACATATATTTATTTATACTTCCTACTTGTATGTTGCATAGATCCTGCATATCTACGTACGTTACCTACCTACGATACGTACGATACCTACCTACGTGCTTTAAATGGACTTCCATTTATATCAATGTTTGCTTATTTATCCAGAATAAACCCAGTTGTCCATTTATCTTCACACAAGTACACAAAGAGCTTCTGTTACAGGACGGCTAAAATTTGCGGATTAAGATGATATCGCGGAGAATTTGACGCGAGTAACCGCCGCGCGCCCGCCCGCCCTATCGCGCAATGCAATCGTTTGATCATCATCAGTTAACGGCTAATGCTGCCTAATGCGCTCATTGTGTAGCCATTATTAAGTATTTTAGTTCGCTTTACACGTTAGGTACATGTTATTGCAAGCTGAGTAATGTACCTACCTACTTATACCTCACCATTTAAAGTTTTAAAAAACAACCTAAGCAAAAATGTACGTCTAAAGATGTCTTAAATAAATAATGAACTGTTACTGCGACCAAATAGGTAGGTAAGTATTTGGGATAACTTCCTCCGATCGCTTTAGCTATTGATCGCTGCCAAATCTCTCCGGCTACTCTTCCACCCTCTCTGTAAAGTAAATCGCATTTACAACGTTTCAACGTCGCTAACATGTTAAAACAGAACTAATGGACATTCGCTCCAGTCTCAGGCCGCAGGAGACGAATAATACAAGTAAAATGGTCCCATCTCCACGCTTCATTAATTTTATTGCCCCGAGGCGCTCCCGACTCGGAATTCGAACGCCGAGCGCCGCCGCCGGCGAAAACACGCCATTATTCTATGTTGCCAGTGACTTAAATTAAATAAACACAAACCATTATGCATATATCGAAATGCACTCACATTTCTATTGTCTATGCGACAACTGTCAACGTTTTGGCGCGTAATCCTTTACATGTAGATGGAGTGTGGTTAACAATGAGGTTCTACTCTAATGTAATGGAGATATTAGCGCGAAACCGTGGCGGAATAATTCAGACATGGTTTTTTTGTGTGAGCGCGACACAATAGGATTATTCTCCATTGATCATTGCTTATTATAAGTAGCTGTGTGAGGGTGCGTAACATGAAAACTAAATTTGGTTTATCGGCTATTATGGAAAGTAGGTGTTAATGTTGAAACAGTAATTTATGGCGCAATCGTGACTTCAGCTTTTCGTGGAAGCATTAGGTCTTTGATATTTTACACTTGTTAAGTTCCATACCCGTAAAATACTTAAAACCGAAAATACTTAAAACCGTAAATCCTAAAATACTTAGTAGGTACTTAATAAATGTTACATGCAATTGTACAGTCTTCTTAAAAAAATTGAAACGGACGAATGTAAAACAAACAAAAGGTAATGTGGGGTAAGTGGGAGTTATCTGGCTGTAAATTCTTAGGCTATAAACCGACGCGCGGCGGAGCGCGGCGGAGGCGGCACTGCCGGCTTCAGAAGCGGGCGGAGGCCCTCACAAAGCCCTCAACTACTAATGTTTACTCAACTCCGAGCGCGACAAAGGGCCGGAACTATTGTTTGTTGGAAAAGCTTTATTTCGCTACCCTCGACGCTTGCAGTGACAATAGGTTACCCAACTTAAAAATATATTATCCCACTTTACGTTGGGAATATATGAACAAGTTTAGTAAATAATTTTAATAAGTATTTTAAATATCAGTACGTAACTACTTACATATAAAGTTCCTAAGTACTTTCCAACTTTAAAAAAAAACTTACTATTTAGAGCAAGGCAAGGGTAGGTACCTACTATGCGGTCTAAATAAGAATTGGAATGTCAATAAGTTCTATCTGTCAAATGTATGGTTTTCAAAAAACACATGAAAAGTATGGTTTTCAAAAAACTTATTTGCATATCATTATTTAATAATAATTTAACCTTTTTATTTATATTAGATGTAGGTATTATTATTATTGATATGCAAATAAGTTTTTTGCAAACCATAGGTACTTTTCATATGACATTTGACAGATAGAGCTTATTGACATTCCTATTCTTATTTGGATCGCATAGTACTAAGTATTAAGTGTACTATAAATAAATAGGTAAGTATGAATTCACTTTCTATACTTTTAAATACTTACTACGGAAATTGTTGACGTGTTAATAATAGAAGTCATTAAGTGAGGCCTTCCTAATTATGTTAAGTAAATAGTTGGTAGGCATCTAGGTACCTCATGAAATTTCGTTGTCACAGCCTCACAAATCCAACATCCGGCCAAAACAGGGGCGCTGGAGAGTTGAAAATTATCCTTTTTACGAACGACCTTAAGCATAATAGAGAAAGCACTTAAGCCATTTTCTCCGCCTTTGAGTGGCGTAAGCGCGACCATTTGCCGGGGCAACATCTCTTGAGCTAGAAAATCAGCCATTACAGGCGAATATACAGAGTTTCATGTGTCTAGCAGAAGCGGGGGTGGGGCGGCCGGGCAACGTTTTAACCTAATGTGGCTATTGGGCGGCGCTAACAGCAATTAGGCTACATGCGAGCAAATGGATTGTGCATTACTGAGGACACGGATTGATTTATTGGCTAATCGGTAACTATAACTAAATAGGTTACTCGACGTGCTTAGGAACGTTGGACCTGATATAAACATTGACCAGCTGGGGCGATACAGTCATTAGCCATAAATATATCAGCCCGCACGGTAAGTGCGATTGGTAGCGTGACCTGTAGTTACCCACTCAAATTACTTGCCAATACTGCACCTAAATAAGTCTATTGTAATATTGATGGTTTATCAGAACCAAGCCTGAGTCAAATTTTCAATAACAGAAATGAAAACTCATTTCCCGCACTGGAAAACCTCAGTGTCACGCGATTGAATAGCTTAGATACTTGCGAATGTATTAGACTTTCTTCTTTTATATGATACGAACGCTCCAATAAATTGGATTCACATGATCTTATAATAAATTCATGCCCCTTAGAATCGCCGCTCTTTATATCGTCGTCATGTTTTTTGATATTCCTTCACGTAAAAGATCACATCTGTTAGTGGCCGGGCATCTAGGTACCGAACTATGAATAATAAATGTACCGAGCTAGCCGATTGGGGAAATTGAATTTTATAGTTCGTAACACACTCGAGGACAGATGTCACAAAATGGCCGCACGCCGGCGGCTATGTGTACGTAATCGAAATGTCAAATAGAAATCAAAATTAGGTCGATTGTAGTGTTAATAATTAAATAATGACCGGCTAGGTGGCGGTCGGCGGCATTTGTACGTATTAACGAGGGAGTACACTTCAATCATAATGCGTAGGGAAGGTGCGAGCCTCATTGTGATTAACAGAGTTACTTCTGTTTGGGTGGACAATTATCGGTCCATTACGCCGAGCGCACAATGACCGGCTTTCCATTAAATTATTGAACGCCATTCAAATGTCATTTTCGGACTGATACCAACGACTCCTTTACGCACGCTATGTCCACGCTACGCACATGTCGGGGGCGTAAATAAGTAGGCACCTTCTACCTATATTGAGTGTTAATATTTACTTCGGATTCAAAATATGAAATAATCGGCTGTAATAAAAAAAACCGTGGCAATCGCTAAACATCGTGGCAATCTGTTCTATTATATCATTAAATAGTGTCGTATTTTATTGCAAATTGCTTAAATCTTCATGTGAATGCGTCGCCATTGTCCGGTCGGCTTTATGATTCGTCATACGTCTCAAAGCCGACTTAATAGCCTGCTTAATTCGCGCCAAAAGGAAATACGAATTGGCCGGGGACGCCATTGCCGGCGGAAAACTCCCTCTTCGTAGACGCGCGGATGGCCCCGCTATTGTGTTGCCACTAATAAAATTTAATGATGTAAACGGATAGCACGAATTTATCTAATTCAGAACAGGCAGGGAGCTGAGTGCTGAGGGGAAATCAATTAAGGACATTAAATCAATTGTAAAGCAAATTCAATTTGGTATTGTTATCTGATACTGTTTAGAATTGCAATGTTATGGGACATACCTATATCTATTGGATAGGTATCGACCTAGGTAACTACTTAATATAATGAGGAACCTTATACAAACGGCCTCTTTATTAAAATGATTTATTTTGTAGTACATTATTTGTTTTGGTTAACCGCAACTAAAAAACTTTAATATGGCACTTTTCAGAAGAAAAGAGATATGTAGGTAATGCTGCTGTCATAGCATTATAACTTTTTGGTTTGTAACTTTCAAGTATTCAACGAAAATGGTAATGTAGACTATAGTTACGTGCTTGAGTTATTATTGACTTATTTTAGTATAAGTAAGATTAATATAATAAGTAGAGATTCGTTCGTTACATGAGTTTGGTGTTAAAAAATTAGGTAAGACAATCATGCGAGCTTTCACCTTATCCTTATGCCTATATATATATATATATTAATACACAGCAACTGCCAACTGCTTTATATTTAGGCAACACATTAAGGCGTATCTCCTTGTATGTGTGAAATCGGGCATCATCCCATCGAACTAACTAGGTCCCCAAAAGTAACTAGGTACGTTATATATTACCCCTTTCAATAAATAGCACCAGTGGTCAATGGGTGGATTTTATCAACGAATGAGTCAATTTATCGCTTCACGGAGTGGTTGAATTACTTACTCTTTAATCTTCAATCTGTCCATCGCAATCATTATTCGATTAACGGAATTCAATCTTAACGCGCTGTCATGTATAAGTTGCGTCACCTAATAGATAGATGGCGTGCGCTGCAGTTATTAGTGTTGCCAGAGTCATAATCTGTCATAAATGTCAAGTCAAGCGAGCGAGGCGATGCGACGAGGCTATTATTTCGAATATTATCGTCATTTCAATTCGTGGTCCATACAAGTGGCCCCCTATCAAAAATTGTTACGGAAAGTGTCACGCAATCATTATTATAATTTAGAAATATTTTTGTGTCCACAATACTTTGACCGGAATAGTTAAGTAATTGATCTATTATGCGCATCGAAATCTTGATAGTAATAAAGAACATTCCGTTGCGTTTAAATATTAAACGACGATGACTTATAATCGCAATGGGCTCAATAAATAGAAGCCAAATTATTTTCGAATTTCGACCGAATGTTAGTCTACAGCAGCGCACCTCTGCCTAATCCTTCGAGGAATGTAGTTGTGAATAGGTACGTAAGACTACATACAGTATTCGTCTGTATATTCAGATACCCATACTTAGTTATAATATCTATCTATTTACCAACTATAAGTATTTATGGAAGAACAAAGTTTAAAAAAAAGTTGTAAAAATAAAAATATGTGATCATATTATAAGTGGTTAACGAACGTATAATTAGGATACGTAAGTACCTGTCTAATTAATTAAAAAATCATACCTACTGGTATAAAACTTTAGTACCGTTCCATGATTAGCTTGTCTCCTCCCTGATGATAGGTATACCATCAAGCTTGGTGATTTGCTGCAGCCGGTTAGAGACCTGGGTGCGCCACGTGTCCGTGTCCGGCTGGTTTTCACACAGTGGATTCCCAATGAACACTATATCCCTGAGGGCTGGACATTCCTAGAAAATTTAAACCAGTCTACATACCTATATGGATACAATAATTATCTACATACGCATAGGGATGTCATTACATCCCTAAGTTTCCACTTTAAAAGGACCTTAATCTAGCTTTGCATTATTAGTAGCAGTCAGTTATGACCAGACAAATGTCAGATATGTCAATTCAGATTTTTTTATCTTAAGTATTTAAAGGGTGACTGGCGGTGTGAAAACATTTGCTGAAAATGCGCAAATCACGCAACAAAAATTTGATTCTGAGTAGATACAGACCTGCAGCCTATTGAATTCCACCCATTCCCTCAGTATATTGTTGGACATGTAGAGCACTCGCAAATTTTTTAGCGATCCAATGCCTTTCAATTTGTCTATCGAATTGTAACTGATCCACAGTTCTTCTAGCGTCTCTCCGACAGTTTCCTGTTCCAATTAACGTTATTTTAATATTTCCTTTCGATGCAATGCTTCGATTAGTAAGAAGGCTAGTAAGGCTTAGATTAAAATCTCACTCAAATAAATGGTCATAACGAATTGAATAATCTATCTAACAGTTGGGCTCAACGGCACATAACATTATCGTTGTGTAGTTTCGATGACTGCATTTTTTTAAGACATGAAAACAACGTTTTTTATCCATCGTAGATAGAATATGACTAGTCTAATGTATACACTGGTCATATTTTAGCAAAAGATGTTGTTATCATGCCTTAAAATATTTTTCTAAGGTGAAACGTACCACTCCCGCTAAAGACCTGATGTAATTGCGTCCTAAAGATAACACCTTAAGATTTCTCATTCCAGCGATTCCGGCGATTTTGTCGATCATGTTCGATGAGAGACTCAATTTTCTGAAAAAAAAAAATATTAAAGTAAAAATAAATAAATACATACATCATGTATTCCCTGAAGAGGTAGGCAGAGGTGCACTACAGTGCGCCCACACTTCGCCGATGTATTTTGGTCCCAATGTTATAGGGGGCGAGTCTATTGCCATTATACTGGGCACATTCTCCCTCAATACGAGGGAGATTTTTGGGCCGTAGTCCTCCACGCTGGCCGAGTGCGGGTTGGTGAACTTCACACGCCTTTCTACAGACGTGCAGGTTTCCTCACGATGTGTCCCTTCACCGTTTCTTAGCAAGTGATAGTCTCGGATGAAAATGAGATTATTTTTTTTATTAATTTATACCTACATTTATTGCGCCTATATAGTTAGGTATATAAGTTTTATATCAATACCTGCAATATTAATATCATTGAATACCTGCAAAAGATATTGATTGACATACGAGTAGGTAGTATAATGACATATTATGTGAGTATGATGCTAATTTTGTAGCACAAATGCTAACTGCATTGGATATCCTGGACATCTCTTTATTAATTAACATAAAATATTTTTACAAACCTACAAAATCACTGTAAATTCATCGTAACTTTCGATATCGACAATTTGTATCTACCTATTAGGTTACCCCTGTCGTTTAGTTTAGTGCTAATTAAACGCCACTATTCTGTAAGTCCACAAACTTTTAAAGTGACCTTACTCGCATGCAATCAATGTGGAGAGAGCCCCATCCATCTTCTCTATGGGTGGCCACTGGAACTGCAACTCTAAAACCTTAGCGTCTGCTGCTATCTCTCCTTTCTCCTTCTCCCATCGGGCTATCGCTTCTTTACATGTTGTCGGTTTCAAAGCCATTTCACATTAATCACAGTGAATTCCTAATTAACCCTGAAACAACAATCCCGTAAATATAACGACCGATCGATGTTTGACAATCTTTGACAGAATATATAAATACAACTATACATGAAGTTACTTTATTTTTTCATTAGGTACGATAATTATAATTAGTTTGTTGCCATTGAAGTACTAGCCAACAAGAAGTTTCTTCTATTATTTGTATGTTATGAAAAATAGTAACTATAATTACATCTTGTTTTTATCGGTAATAAAATAAAGTAGGTAAATGATGGTAGAGCATAAAGATATCACAATACTTCCTACCTACGTACGTTAAAGTAGAGCATAAGAAACCTGCAATTTACTACGCTACGCTCGTGTCTTTAAGAAATAACTTGGAATAGGGAAACTTCTTAAGTCCCTACCATAACATGTTATATTTGAAAAGCATTGCTCACGATAGTCGCTAGCAACTACTTACGATAATTAGAAGTAGGTACCATATATACCAGAGTAATAGCACAACTAACCATGCAAATACATTAATATATATTATACAAACACCTATAAAGCGTTTTTTAGAGTCACTATACTTATGACATCATGTCTATGTTTGAGGAAAAAAAAAGCAATTGTCACGGTTTCGTATTTGCGTTAAGAGAGTAGGGTGCTGAGGGCCCGGCCGGGGTCCGCGGGTCGTGCCGGTTGGACGCCGGTAATCACGTCGCGCCCTCACACCTCCCTCCGGGTTCCTCGGCCGTTTCCCTATGTGCTTAAAGCGTTCGCTCGCTGAATTTCAAGTGTACAGATTGTGCTTTCTTCGGACCTACGATGGTAGGTCCTACTTACGTGATGCCGATTGCCGATCAACTGAAACGTATCGATTTTTTTTTAGGGTTTGATTACAATAACTCTAGCCATTAAATTATTGAAGTGAGCAAATTATATTCACAAGCGCTGTTAAGTTCTAGGTAGGTGCCTAGGTGTACTAACGGAACTACAGTAATGTATGTGTAGAAACTTGAATGAGGCACTACCATGTACCTAGGTAGTAGGTAGGTACTACGGTAGTATGTAGTTACTACGTTCGTGCATCGGAGGAAACATTAAGCTGTCAATGTCGTCTCTTGCGGTTGTTATGGCTTGTTGAAAGTCTTAACAATTCGATGATTCATCCGACATCTTTATCACTGTCATCACTCATTTTTATTTGAATTGGCCCTTGCTATTAATTACTTGACACTGGCTGAAATACCCGCTCAACGCCGCGCAGGTGGAGCTATCCATTCCTCATCTTATTCCATTAAATATCATCTTTTCATTCTATTCGTAAAAAAAGAAGAAGAACAATCCGACACCAGAGTTTGTTCTCATACGAGCAAAAGATATGGCAGAGGTTGTGAAATAAATGTGCGTCGTATAGGGTTTATAAACTGTCTAAAACTATACAACAACATATTTATAGGTAAGAGAGAGTCTCATACCTATGAGAATTACGACCTATTTCGGTAGTTAGGTGATGATAAAACGGATAATAGAACGATTTATTTGTTTTTCTTCCTCTTATATCCCTAATCTAATACTTTCCATTCAACTAATAAACGCCACTCATAAACATGGGTTTTTAGATTACAAATATTTATTCCACCCCATAGAAGTCATAAAGTAATAATTTTAGCGGCACGCGGCGACACGTGATCCTAACGAAATTCGCATCAAGGCAAACTCCGCGGCACGTGCTATGTACTCCAGGCTTACAAAATACCTCAATGGGGTGTAATAGCGGAACTTCATCTGTGTAATAAAGTATTGGAAGGTTCCAAATTGATGAGAACAAGCGGTGACAGTAGTTCGAGACGTCTCGCGTCGTTAGGTTTCCATTTAAATATTACTTTTTATACGAAACCAATAAGCACGCGCAAACGAACAAATTGACTACGTCAGAATCAAAATATTTTTTATTCATATAAACCAAAACAGGCACTTATGAATCGTCAATAAACAGTAAAAAAATAGTAGCTCTCCCACGTCAATTGGATATACCGTATATACCTAATAACGTTCTTACATTACATTCTGTCTATAGCTGCCTTTTGTTGTGAGCAAAATCAGTCCTAAGTAGACTATGTCCTGATCGTCGTAAAATTGTAGCAGTTTTTATTATAATAACTCAAAGCACATTGTTTTATTATAATAAATAAGTAACTATAAAACAGACATAGTTTTGATACACACTTAATCGACAAGTTTTTTTTAAAATATGATTTAAGATTTCCGAACGATTTTGATTGCGTTTATGTTTGGTTTTTGAACGTGTAAGAACATCATCACAAACGTCAATGTCAAAATAATCATAACAAACGTGTGCATAACCTCGAATTTGTGACTAGGTGTTAATTTGTGTGTTTATTTCAGTAAAATGGATGATTTACAGTTAAATATATCAGTTGTTAGAAAGGTACGTATATATTACTTGTATAACATTATAGTTTATTTCGAAATTTTGTGTTTATTTACATTATTTGCGTAGGAGAAAAAGAAAGTTGGTGCTCCGCCAAAGAATGCTGGGGAATACAAGTTTGTTTCTAAGCCTCAGTTCACTGGTAAAACGATCGCAAGGAAAAGGCCACAGCAAAACAATCAGAAGAATTTCACAGGCAATAATAGTTACAAGGAACCACAGATAAAGGTGGCTAAAGTGCATAACAATGAGCCAAAATCTAACGATTTGGCGGGAAAACTAAGGGATCTAAGTGAGAATAAAGGTAAATTTCATGGAAAAGATTACCAGGAGCTTAGTGATAACATACAGTTGAAACAAAAACCTAGGCCAGGTGGTTGGATTTCTTCATTATTTAAGAATAATCCGGGAGTACCTAGAATCGGACAGCGAGCAGTCAAACCGATTGTAGAAAAGGTGTTTGCTGGCAGAACCTTCTTAGATTTAGACATACATCCCCACAGTGTTGCTAATTTGCAGCAAAATTTGGGGTTAAAGGAACTAATGACAGTCCAGCAGAATGCAGTGCCAGTTATACTGCAGGGACGAGATGTCCTCATCAGGTTTGTTTATGATTTAATCGAGGGTTTAGTGGTAAAACCCATGAGTATATTGAGGGGTGAAAGGCTATTTGACTTAAGCAACACTTTTGGGCGATATTGACTTATATACAAATTTGGAATCAGGATTTTTTTCTGCGTAGAATGAGTATGATCTTCTGTAAATGTTGCTTAAGTAAAAAACTTCCACCCCTCGACATACTTACTGGGTTTTACCACTATACCCTAGTTGTATGCACCTATATTGTTTTTAAGAAGTTACTTGGAAAAACTTAGTTATACATTTGATGTTGGTTTGGTCAAATGGTTTAAGCCTGGGCCGCTCAGTTCACACCATGAGGTGGTTATGGGTTTGATTACAGTCAGTGACAAGTTTTGGTAGTTGCCCTGGACTGAGTGTAACAGGGATAACCCCCAGTCCATTGTATGCTACCCATAATACATGCTTTGCTTAGTTTGGGATTGTATTATAAGTATGTGTTGTCTGCCTATTAATTCTATCTGTCTATCTGTCTGTCTATTAATTATTGATTTCTTGTTATGTAAATGTATGTACACTATGTCTTGATGCTACATTTATGTAATATAAAGTACATTTTTGTTTCAAATAGGTCTCAAACAGGTTCAGGCAAGACTCTAGCATATGCACTACCAATCATAGAAAGATTACAGGCCATAAGGCCCAAAATAAATAGACATGATGGTGTCAGTGTAGTTGTTATTGTGCCTACAAGGGAGCTTGCTGTTCAGACATATGAATTGTTTGTCAAACTGGTCAAGGTTTGTACAGTTTTGTGTTAAATTCTTTCAATTACTCACTAAAAATACATTTTAGTGTAAATAAAACTTTTTTCCATTATTTGAATATTAATAGACTTATCACCTTGGTTTTATCTAATAAAAACTGTAGCCTAATTTTCGCGATCACATCAGTATTTCAGGAGAATATCCACCTTTAACAAACAAACACATTATACTTCTTTAAAATATTGGTACTAAATAATGAATTTGAATTTAACATGCCAAGGTTTATAAATGTTTATGTATTTTTAGCCTTTTACTTGGATTGTGCCTGGCCTTTTAAGTGGGGGTCAGAAAAGAAAGGCAGAAAAAGCAAGATTGAGAAAAGGACTAAGTATATTAGTGGGAACACCTGGCCGCATCAATGACCATCTCAGACACACTCAGTCACTCAACTTTGCTAAAGTTGGGTAAGTAAAATTCTTGGCACCAAACTAAATTTCCCTAAACTAAGTGTATTGCTGTCATCACTCTAAAGAGTACTCTATCTATCCTATGTATGAGCGAGATGACAATAGTTTTAGCGTAGTTTGAGTACTATTACTCCAGAACAAAAATAAAATTGGTTAACTTAAGAGTATAAAGACATTAGATGAACAATGACGTCGATGCTGTTGTACACAAAATACAACTATATTTACACACTCACACCATCATCACGCCTGTATTCCCCGAAGGGGTAGGCAGAGGTGCACTGTAGTGTGGGCACACTTCGCCGATGTATTTTGGTCCCAAAGTAATAGGGGGCGAGCCTATTGCCATTATACCGGGCACATTCCCCCTGAATACGAGGGAGATTTGGGCCATAGTCCACCACGCTGGCCCAGTGCGGGTTGGTGAACTTCACACGCCTTTCTATAGACGTGCAGATTTCCTCACGATGTTTTCCTTCACCGTTCACCTTCACCTTCACTATATTTGATAGCAATAAAAATATTGCCATCTTGCCCAGTCATTACGGCCGCGAGCAAGGCAATACGCTTAGTTGCTAACATAATCAATACCAACGACATATAATGATCGATTCTTCACAAAGTAAATAAATCCTCGCAGATGCTTAGTACTGGACGAAGCTGATCGCTTATTAGATATGGGCTACGAGAAAGATGTAGCAGCCATTGTGAAAGCCATTGAGGATCACAAGAAAGCCGCAACATACGATCCCATGGCTCTAATCAAACAGACTGTTATTAAGAAAATAACCAGTGATGATGAAGCTGAGAAAGAAGAACAAAATGATAATGTAGATGAGAAGGTTGATGTAAAGCATCATTTGACAGATGTATTTATGTCTAAAGAGAAGCAAACCATACTGCTATCTGCTACACTTACTAAGGTAAGGGAACAAACATCTCCTCTGATAATAATCTAGAAATAATTGGCGAAAGATTACGATTTTAACGATATTTTAACTGTAAAATACAAAAAATCTAAAATAGTTGATACAAATAAACTTATGTTTATTAATGCAAAATTATATTTCCAATTGAAACTTTTTCTTTTTCCTATCAAGGCCGTCGAAAACTTAGCGGGCATCACTCTGCAGAATCCTGTGTTTGTAGATACATCTGACGGTAGAGCTTTAATAGCTGATTCATTGAAACCTGACGCATCAGATCAAAGTGTTAGCAAAGATAGTGTGATAAATAGCAAACAAAAAGTTGAACCTGTTGTGGAAAAGTCCAAACCTGTTGATGTCAGTGTTGCGGAAGATGACACTCCAGTCCCAACCTCTTCAGCTAAGGAAGAAATTAAAAGAGGTAAGTTTAATAAGTAAGAATAACAATGAAAAAATATAAGTAACTGTTATAAAGCATCAAGGTGCTTATAACAAGTGGTCAATGTTTTAATTCAATTATATTTTTGTTGTGTTTACTAGGTTTAAAAATATTTTCGGGGCTTAATCACCCTGATCTCTTCCAAAAAGAGGACTCCACACAACCTGCTAGTGTAAATCCAATCATCGCTCCAACCAATGTTGAAGACAGTGACAGTGACAGTGATTCAGATTATGAATATTTCAAAGTTCAAAAGAAATTAGAAGCTAAGAATCCTAAACCAGCAACAGTCGAGGTGGAGGAAGAAACAGAGGAAGGAATTGAAAAGGTCATAACACCGTCCGGCAACACGTTCGTTGAAGCTTTAAAATCAGCAATCGGTGAAGATGAATTAGTGCTGCCGTCCACCGTGAACCAAACATTCCTTGTCGTTCCAATGAAGCTTAGATTAGTAACCTTATGCTCTCTTATTGTGGAACATTGCGTTATAAACAAGAAAGGTGGTAAAATGATCGTTTTTGTGGCAACATTAGAAATGGTTGAATATCATTCGGATCTTATAGAGACCGTGCTGACGGGAAAGGAATTTAAAGTTAAAAAGAAAGGTCATACGAAAGCAAAGAATATGAAAGGCAAGAAGAGAAAAGCGGACGGCAGTGGCGAAGATGATGAGGTAAGAACCTACCAAAGTTTAATGAATTAGCCAAATTCTTACATGCTCTAATTTAAAATATATTCTGCGCTCTTAAAATAGACTAGAATCTTCATAGACAAGAACCATTTATTACAAAAAAAATTTAAATGGATTCGTGCATTTTGGAGGTATCATTATAAAACACAGACAGACACAAAACTTAGGTCGTAATGATAAGGTTTTTTGAAATGATATTTGTCTTAGGACGATTCTGAAGCATCGGACAGCACCGACGAATACCACGTAGACTATGAGAATCCAGCCGAAGGTACCCTAGTACCAGTTGACATAGAAATGTTCAGTCTCCATGGGTCCATGCCTCACGAGCGCAGAATGGAGGTCTTCAAGCAGTTCCGCGCAGCTAGGAATGGCGTTATGATTTGTACCGTAAGTTATCTACACTTTTTGTCTCTTGAATTTTAACATTATCTCTGATACGTAATATTAAGTACCAGCATGAGTACCTGTAACATGATTCGAATTATGTCGCATCGAGTCGGTTTATATGACAGAAAGAGACAATACTGTTATATCTCACATTTTTTCTTGTCACAATCGGCTTGGCTTCCAATGTTGTATGTAGGACAGCTCTTCTTTTGTTTCTTTAGGTTATATGTAGCCAAAACGTTTTTACGTGTCATTCAAACACGGTTTCAATTTGCGATCGACCAAAAAACATTGACCGACAGATTAATCATCACATTCTTAACTCAACAACAGCGGTCGGATGCTGGCCCCGCTCACCTTTGTCGCGGGTCCATTGTGGCTCGGTGCCTATTAGCTGGTCATTCATCTAGCCACGCCGCCACCGAGGCTCCCACACCGCACACAATACGCGTCGATTATGTACTATTATCGTATTTATTACATCTATCACCGCCGACGCGGCGGCGTACATTACTGTTACGGTAGGAATTGTAATTATATTTTTATTGTGAAAAATTGTTCATCATTCGTGTTCACGCTCGTTGCCTGGATACGGTAAAAACGTCGTGGAATCCGTCGTAGCTTCGCGTTTTTTGTTATACATTCGACGTGTTAACGTTTATATCATTCCGTTCACCTAATGCACTTTTGGTTATTCTTGCACTTATGGACATCGATTTTTTTAAAGAATCGATTAAGTTTTTTTACCATTCGATATTATTGTAATTAGTCTTTACCCTCTTCAAGTTTTTGTCTACAGTCTGGGGCTGACTAATTGCGAGAACGAATACTCTATTCATTAGCTGCAAAAAAATTAGGATAAAACTTAATTGATATTTTGAGACTATAAACTGCTAGATAGATTATAATAGATACGATCTTGGTAGGCGTCTTAACGATATCTGGGAATTAGAGGTTAAATAATTTTAAATTGAGGTACTTCCTACTTTTCAGGGTAACTTGTATGAGTAGTTAATATGAACTTTTATCGTAATTGATAGTTTTATTTTTGAATCGCATGGCAACATAGCAAAGACTCCTTTGCAATTAGCATTTTCACTTTCAAGCTTTTTCAACTCTCCCAAATGTATGGATATTCTAATCTTTTGCTTGCAACATACCATTTACAACGGTTTCTTTCAGTATAAGTGTTTCGCAATGCCTTAGAAAAACAACGAAGTTCTAAAAACGTGAGGTTGGTCTAAGGTCGAAGACTACATCAAGAAAAAGCGTATTTTCTGACGGAAATTAATACGATATTTTTCCGTGTAACTATCGTTTCATCCAGGGTTATTCTTTTCTGTTGCTGCTCGCTATTAGGCACTGGTGGGGCGTTAAATAATTTTCCAATAGTGTAATTGTCCACGACGAATACGTTCGACTCGTGTAGTGTGTATTTAATTGCACTAATACGGCGATAGGCGCTGCGTAATGTGCTCCATAGTAAAGATAATGACGAGGAACGTTAGAGATTGTATCGCGTTTAATCTCGCTCGCAGCGGGCGGTGGCTACTGCCACCAAGCTCACTTGCTTACGCGCTAAAGCTTCCGTGGTCTCTTTTGTTTGAGAACAACACGAAATGGGCACGTGTCGATATACATGTGCGAAAACAATTACTGGAAGCTATTATTGTCTGACCGAAGGTCGATTTTTGGCCGAAGCCAAACGTTTAATAACCTTAAGAAATTCAATTAAAGATTTGATAAAACTGAATAAAATAATGGATAATTTATAAAGCCAATGATGACTGTTGTCGTTTTGAACTTCACATAAATGATTATCCCCGCTCTCCACGTGTCTCCTCTTCCAGGGCGCTTTCACGCAATCATAACAGTTCGTTGAATTTCGGCGCTTGCTTCGGATAAGGCCAAAAATTTAGCCTAAGCCGAAGGTTTGGCTGAAGCTAAAGGTTCAGTCGGACCACTATAAACTGTTCACGTATATAGTCGTGTTTAATGCACGAAAACGTGCAGCATCCTTTGGGAAGCTGAGTAAGTGACGAACGGAGAAAGAATTGAAGGTCTTTTCGTGGATTAAACAGGATAGGTATCAAAATACGTATTAAAAAAATACGGGTCCCAAAACAACTGGATGAGTTGTGAAGTTGTGACTGAAATAAAATATAATGTATTTGTATGAATTAGTGTTCAATTGATTTAGGGTTTTTATCATCATCCTACATTTATTTATTTACATCCTAACAGGATGTCGCCGCAAGGGGTATAGATGTGCCGAGAGTGGATCTCGTGCTTCAGTACTGTGTCCCGGCATCTGCTACCGACTACGTGCACAGGTAAATTTAAATAAAACCGTTACCCATTTCGTTAAATGTTTCACAACTTGGCACCAGCCTCTTCTTATTGCGTGGGAGATTAAGACCTTGAGCCAACCCGTAAGTCTTCTGAGAACTGTGGAGTCAGCACGCGTGTCGCGACAAGACCTTTGTCACGGATTCACTCGCTCGCTCTCTGTCTAATTTCATACGAGAGAAAGAGACAACATCAAGATATTCCGTGACATACGTTTAGTCTTCGCGCACATGCTACAACTACTGGTTTGGCTATTAGGTAGGTATTATGACATGCAGATTTCCCCACGATGCTTTCATTCACGGTTCATCCACTATCAAGTGATAATCTTTGTGTTAAAGTAAGTATCATAGGAATGCTCCGGATTTGAAATCAACGTATAATTATGTGTTCATATAGGGTTGGTCGCACGGGTCGTGCGGCACAGATCGGCGCCGCAGTGCTGTTCCTGCTGCCCAGCGAGGTCCAGTTCGTAAGGCTCCTCGAGCAAAAGCGTATCAGGTCCGTTTCTATTAATTTAAAAAAAAAAAATGTATTTTGTGCCGATACACTGGGTACCTACATGGAGATCGGATGTCCGTGACAAAATCCAGACGATTACGCGAATAAATTCGCGCACGTTATCGATGAAGTTTCGTTGTAAAATATGCTTTTCCTCTGGGTTAGGTAATACAGTTCGTTTTGGTATTGAAAAAAAATTGGTCATTTTATTGGACTCCTTTAGGTGAGTTTTATCTCTCAACAATCAAATGTATCGAGAAATTGACGTCACTTCGAGCTTCTTGTACTGGACATGGCTCGGCGTGACGTCATTTTCTCGACGAATCTGTCACTTGTAAGAGATAAAACTTATGTCTACGCGGTCATGCTATGGGTTTAGTAGGGAGTTGTACATCGCATATTTTGGGAGAATTTGAATAGTGGCGTTTGTGGTAGGTTGCGTCAGACTGACGAGTCTAAGGCGTTGGAAGCGTTGCGCAGCGTGGCGCCGGGCGCGGCCAATGCGGCGCGCGCCGCCGTCAGCGTGCAGGCGCGGCTCGAGCGCGTCGCGCACAGCAACCGCGACTGGCTGCTCAGAGCCAGCAGAGGTCAGTGCTTACTATAAAGAAACAGCTAAATAAGAAATAGCTGTGCCCTTCGTATGTTATACCTGATAGAGTGCTTTTATATTTTGCTACCTATTTCGGTGTCTCCCGGATTTTGTCAATGTGTAATTTTTTTTGTGTGTCATTCGTCCGTTTCTTGTAATCTTGTGGACATTGACACAGAGTTCGTTTAGGTATTGGCAAATGCCTGCCGGAGTCTCTAAAGGATGATTTCTCATTAGCGTACACGTCGTGGGTGAGGTTCTACGCGGGGTATCCTCGCGAGGTGCGCGAGTGGCTGGACTCGCGGCAGCTACATCTCGGGCACGCGGCGAAGGCGTTCGCGCTTCGCGACACGCCCGCAGCCCTAGCACGCCGCGTCAAGTCCGACAACACCACTAAGAAGGAGAAACCCGTCAACCGACTGACGATACACGAGGACGAGGAGAGAAACCGACCTGGGTGAGTCTCTTTCTTTTTTTTTGTTCGTTTCTTTCTTTCTTTCTATTCGTTTCTTTCTATTCGTTTCTTTCTTTCTTTCTTTTCGTTTCTTCCTTTCTTTCTATCTTTCACACAATACTACACTTTATTGACAACAACCTGATGCTCGCGGTTTCACCCGCGTGGATGTCGGTTATCCCGACCAAAATTAATTATGAAATTTTGATCACGTTCCCGCAACCCATGGGAACCTATTCCAGGGATATCTTTATAATAGCTTTCCTATGACCGCTTTATAATTGACCTTTTTTTACTGTATTAAAATGGATATAGCATGTTATCCTTAAGAGATAGACATGTCGCGGACTTTTCTGTAGACCTATATAAGATACACAATTCCACCACCATACAGGTGGAATCCATACATCATTTTTTTATATCTCAAATGGTTTAGGCAGCATTTTCGTTGAAAGCTCCCACCCAGGCTGCTTTCTTTTGCCGACACCTCCAATAAATATCATTTTATTTTAGCCAATGTTTACAAAAACTTAAGGATCCTAAGCATACATAGAGGGACAGACACAGCGGGAAGCGCCTTTGTTTTATACTATGTAGTGATGCCCAGCTTCGTATTCTATGAATTTATTGAAATTCTAATCGCTCTAGAAATGCTTAATGACCCTCGAACATGTTCGTAACTTCTATTCGTGTGTTTCGTAAGGCTCGTTGTAATTGGATCAAAGAGTTCTATTAATTGATGGGTACAGGCAAATGACAGGGAATGTCACAATATTTTTTTTGTTTTTTTTTTTATAGAATCATATTTTGTGTACATATGGTATTTTGAATTCTAATACATATGGTATTTTGAATTCTAATCATTAGAATTAAAAAAAAGGTAACAGGTGGCGCCATAAAGACAGTTTTGTTTATGGTTAAACCATAGAATTGTTAGAATAGTTGAACTTTCAAATTGCTTTTTCTCAAAATTCGTTAATTAGAATATTCCCTGTTATTTGCATGTACCCTTCAATTTTTAACCGACTTCAAAAAGGAGGAGGTTCTCAATTCGACCCGTATGTTTTTTTTTTTTATGTTTTTTTTTTTTTTTATGTATGTTACCGCATATCTCCGGCGTCTGTCGACCGATTTCGAAATTTTTTTTGAGGTTTGCTAACAAATTCTTCAAGGTTGGTCCCATTTCAAAAATATTATCAGAAATCTAACCCCTTGGGGGTGAAATGGGGGGTTGAAGGTCGCATAATTTCAAAAATATTTTTTGAACGACTTGAAACTTTGTATATGTATTTAACATACAAAATAAAAAAACACGTTTTTCAGGAATCTTGAAAGAAAAAATATGTAGGGGGTGAAATGGGGGTCCAATCCGGACTACAGCATATCTCCGGCGTTAGTGAACCGATTTCGAAAAATCTTTTTTTGTTTAATACGGATTGTTAACAAAGATCGAAACCCACCCCCAAAGGGGTGGAAAGGGGGGGTGAGGGGGGTGATTTTTTTTTGGCTGTAAATTTTTACTTTTTTAGGGCTGTTATAAGGTGATAATATTTGCAAATTTTCAACGATTATTGACACTAAAAATCGTGAAAAAAAATTATTTTTAACAAAAAACAAAAACCGACTTCAAAAACCTAGGTGCACTAAAAAGCTACAAATAACCTTACAATTCATTACATTTGGAGTCGGTGCCAATTCATGTGTGTATTTGCCTTGTCCGACGTTGATTGGCACCTACTCCAAATGTAATGAATTGTAAGGTTATTTGTAGCTTTTTAGTGCACCTAGGTTTTTGAAGTCGGTTTTTGTTTTTTTATAAGTATATGATTTTGCTTGGTGCACTCATATGTCTGTATGTCCTCAAAAAGTTTAAAAGCGTCAATAATAATAATAATAAATTTATTTACATTACATGCAGAACCCTGGCTCCTAGAATAGCGTAAGCTCTGGCCTAGGAGTCAGTTCCTTCCTATTTCACTTGATACATTTAATTTTATTACTAGTCTAGAAATCTTAATATGAATCATTTTGAAGTAGTGAAGATACATACGAAATATGAATGTAGGGTCATGGTCGGCGCGATTACAAAACGCCATCGTGTGATATTATAGAATTAGGATTATTATAAACAAATGCGCAAGTATGTTTACGACCATATCGAGGGGTGTAATACTATTTCACTTAAGCGACCCATGTGGGCGATGTTGACTTATACGGGGTGCACCAGAAGTCCGAAATAATATTTTGGGAACATATACGGTAGCCCATATGTAGATGCTTAGTAAAGACAGATTATACCTAACCTATTATAGTTTTTGAGTTATAGACCTTTGAATATTTGGCACAGGTATTGTGTTCTGACCTTTGGGTACATCCATAACCCTAGCCATCAGTGTAAACTACACTCTTGAGGGGTGGCTACCAACTACCAAAAAACAGAACATGTAAATTTGACATAGGACTCGAGATATCGCAAGTTATAGAAATTGACGACGAAAAAATTGTTGGAAAAACACGGTGGAATTTAGAACAAATTTTTATACCAGTTGTATACCCGATACTGATGCAAACGTCTAAGTATTATTTCGGACTTCTGAAACACCCTGTATAGGTATGTACATATTTGGAATCAGCGAACTTTTCTGCGTCGAATGAGTATGCTCTCCTGTAAAGTAAAACAAATGTTGCTTAACTCAAATCGCCTTTCACCCCTCGATATTATATTTTACTTTTAGAATATCGTCTACTTGATATATTGAGCCATTTGGTTTCTGAATTGAAACCCACTAAAGACCTCTTAATTGCATCGTGCAATTGTATGAAGCTTTTAAGCTTACACAAGATGTTATTACAGGTTCCCAAAAGCGAAGATTGGTTCATTCGGTAGCCGCAACGCTAAGAGACAAGCGTCCATGCACACGGCGAGCGAGTTCGACAGCGGCCTGCCCGCGCTAGACCACTCGCAGCCCAAGAAGAAAAAGAAGAGCAAATGATACTTAAGTAATGCGATTTTAACATTGAAAAGGACCTTCTTGTAAATAAAAGCCATTAGCGAAGTGGGTGTAGTTTCATTCGAGCGCGGTAATTGATCAACGCTTTTGTTTTATTTCGTAGGAGGTAACAAATGGAAGATGGAGCTCGTCCAAAATTCTAATCGCGCGCCGGCTACGGTTAATGGAGGCCGATGCGGCTACCGTTTTCATATTTCTGACTCACGAGTGACTCGAATGAAAAATGATTTTAAACCATTACCGTGCCCCGTCCGGCCTTTTGATATTTAAATTTTTTTCAAGCGGCCGTCATTATCGCGGAATGATTTGCGAATTTCGCCCCAGCCCGCGGTTTTTGTCAGACTTTGAACGAGCTTTTTTGTCGTTCTCATTTACAATGTTTTTATTGCTGCATAATGACAAATTAAAAGAGTATTGTGGGGCCGCTTTCATGCCGCATTCCCGGGCCTTTTCAAGGTTGAAGGGATTTTCTTTGAGCCGGGAAGGATGTCTTAATCGCGGACACATTTATCAATATACCTACCTATTCAAAATGCGGTTGGTGATTATGTTTAATTCTTCTGAATTGTATGAGTAATATTTAATGGATCTTAAGTAACTGTTACTTACTATATACAGCAGATATTTTCATAGATTTGTTACAAGAAAGGTAGTCATAGCTCTCAGGATTACCTCTATGCAACCTTTGAAATTCCAGGAGGTTTTAAACGCCACAGTGACTCAACACATCCCGTAAATCGCTCTCATTGTCCAGAACAACTTTTCCCAATAAACTGTAGTACATTATTTGGTTGTCTGTGTAGTTGTACGGCCCAGCTTCGCGCGTCATTAAGCGCCACATTTGCATGGCGGGCGGCGCCAAACCTCGTGAAAATGCCTTTTCATTAGCATCAACTCTACTGAAAAATTGTTCTGGCAACCATTCGGATATGTGAAGTGTAATGTCGGATAATTTGTATGGTTAATAGTTTTACACGATATTCTAGCTACTACTTACCTACTAGCGGCATTTTGTGCATTGATAGTCTCAAATAAGCACAATCGATTTGTATTAAACCATGGAAATATATACATTATTTATCCATGATTAACTAAACATACTACTTCTTTATTTACGAAATTAATGAAATGATTTAATGGCTGATAATTAATTTCGAATTTAATGGAATAAGATGAGGAATGGCCCCACCTGCGTTTAGCGGGTATTTCAGCCAGTGTCAAGTAATAGCAAGGGCAAATTCAATAAATACACATTATAAAAATGGGTGATTAACGTGATAAAGATGGTGATTGAATCTTAAACATACTTGTCTACCTATTAAGTAGATACCTGCGTGAGTGATGAATGAATACATTTTGCCATTTGATTAAGGCATCGTGTGCGAATACACTAGATATCATTAAGTCTTAATAAAGCCTAAATTCTAGGCCTACGTACCTACTCAGTTTCGAGTGTTACGACGTATAGGGGTTGGTGCCAAAGCAATTAAGAAAAACACAAAAATGTAAATCCTTATTTGAAAAAAGCAACCATGGAGTTCCTTGCCCATTCTTCTCCATAGGAAATGCATTCCGAATGGGTAGAGCTACTATTTTTACTATTTATTGACGATTCATAAGTGCCTGTATTGGTTTATATGCATAAAAAATATTCTGATTCTGATTCAATACATTCAAAGCGGTGCCTACCTGCTTACAATACAAAAATATTCAAGTTAATAGATAGGTATATATGTATTACAATAGCAGATTACATTAATAGCATCTAATAATTCGCTACTGTTGTCGAGTGCGGCGGTGATTGATGTACGGGGAAATGTATCAGATTAAATAAAACGGCGGCATAGTAGCTGCCTTCACGGCGGAGAGTTCTATTGAAGAGTCGGCGAGTCAATTCGGTAGTACAATGGGCCTGCGCGGTGGGCCCCGCGGCGGAGATAGAGGTGATATGGTTTATATGATGCCTACGATTTATGCGACTCGTAGAAGCTTGTATCCTTTGTGATTATGGATAGTTATGTAGGTACCTACTCATCGTCCTACTTACTAGATATATTCTAGTTAGGTACTTTCAAACTTTTTGGAGTTCAATTCAACCATGAGATAGATGCCTACGGAGACGGTATGTGTTTTGAAAACGAAATAGTTATTTCTGTTTATGATTTTTAATCTATGAAGTTAAATCAAATACATAAACAAAAATTAATAGACTTTTACACATATAAGTAACGTTGAGCGTATTATGTTAAGATTTTTTTTGTTATGAGCAAAAGTTCTAAAGAAGGTCAAGAAGGAAGCGAATCACAGTTAAAGGAAATTTCTACCTAACTATCGTAGTGACCATTATTATTTATTATTCGAAACTTATTAAACCTTATCTGAATTTGGCATTATGCAAAGATACTAGATAAAAGATAATATCTACTTAATACGTTCTTAGGTCTAACTTAGTCCTAACTTAACCTACATAATAGGAACAAGACATATATGGCACCTTTTATCTACCTACCTATGTTCTAGTCCTAATTTCGTAGGTACAATCAATCAATAAGCTCAAACCAGTATCTGTTCTACTAGAGCCGCGAGCAGCAGTTGGTCTATGCGTTGGTCGGCGTTAGTTCAAACGCGCCTCGTCATGACCCACCGAATTATCGGCACAAAGCGCCGTTGATACCGAATATTCCATATAAATATTGAGCTAATCGCCCTTTCAATGAAGCGGCCCGCTTTTTTATTAATAATTGATCGCGTAGCGCGAGTCATGCGCCGTATTGTGTAGACGAACATATTTTTTGCTGTGGCAACTCATTAAGAGCCCGCCAGACTCGGCCGCTTACATCGCACATGACGCCCGGCAGAGGGCGCGGGCGTGTTCCCGACATAGCACAACTAATTTTCGATGACTCCAGGATGTAGGTACGCGTTGAATAACGCGGAACTAATATCTGTTTGTGTTGCCGATAGGTAATATCATTTTATTGGTAGGTTAATCTAACTTAGATAGATATATTCTTTTACTTATGCTAATCTCATTTGAAATCATACTTTTTTACACTTAATTAAAAAATAAACGGTAATGAGGCTGTTCACCTTGCCTAATCAGCTTGTGAAACTCCTTACAGGGAATTAGTATAATCTCATTATACTTTGTTTTCCACGATGTTTACCGGTGTGTCGTCACTTTCATTTGGTAGGTATATCAACTGCTTAGTTCCGTTTATCCCACTTATTTAATTAAACATTCTCACAGGTTTCATAAAACAATAACTTTTAATTTTTAACTATTATGTGTGCACCGCTTACAGGCAGTTGTTAACAGTAACAGCGCCGTGGGAACTCGGTTAAAAGCTTGCGAACTCCATCATTCCTTGGAAGCTTGAGAAAGTCTAAAATATTAAGCAAATCTATATTCATCTGCAGTGTAAATCAATTAAGGAATGTTCACAAACACACTTGCTGTAGTTATTATACACATAAATTATATAACTAATCTACTTCAACGGTTTTTTATATGAATTCTATTTACTCAAATCTTTTCATTTCATAGGTGCATCGATTTTAAAATTATCGTATTTTGTTTTTTTTTATTGCTGTGACACGTACTTTTTTTATAATTTATTATGAAATGTTGGATGGTCACCCTAGCGGGGGCGCAGTGTCATTGTTCGCGAGATGTTGCCATCTGATTATCGTTATTGTTTCAAACCGGGAAACAGCTAACATTCACTCCATTTAATATAATTGAGCGAATGAGAAACTCTATCAATTATAATTGTTACGACCTGCACTTTTAATAACAGAAACCCAATTAACTAAAGAGGTTTCTATTGACAAACGCCGCTGCGTAGAAACGGTAATATTTTTTAACAATTATATCTAGATAAAAAGTGCGAAACCGCTAACAGATTTTAAGTAACATAATCTACCTACTTTGGCGTATTTTTGTTATAAAACGACTCACCAAGTATATCATATTCATTTGAATTAATTGTAGGTACCTATAGATATGTTCCTACTTACGTGCATAGATTTTTTTATGTATAGCCACAAAAGTCAATGTAGATTGCTGTTGAAAACTTTAATATTTTTATGTGTTTCAAAATACATTGATATAATTACCTTCACCTGACTGTTTGATTTTGTTTTGTTGTTTTGTGTTTGAATTTGTTTGATTTAATTATTTATTGTTTTTCAAGGGTTAACATAAAAAATATTGTGTTCTAAGTAATTTCACTTACTGAAGGCTAGTTCGTACATAAGTAGGCATTTATTATATACTATATTCAATAATTAGAAAAGAAAAGATTCATATCTCACGTTCATATATCAAGTGTAAATTGCCGCATTAACTATTAATTGCATTAATCTGCCATTAAAACTCTCATTGGAAAAACATCGGATGATAGCAAACGTATCGTGCAACGTTTTTTTTAATCTACCGTATAAAACAATGAATAATAAAATTGCAATCTTACGGCGGGCACGGTTAGCAATGTTTGCATATCTACGTGCTCACGAACATAGACTGATAAATACTCGTAAACAAGACAGTAGCTTGTCCGTGTTGAGACGATTTTCAGATACCTACTTAAACTATAGTTTACTGAAAATTTCGTTACATATTTATAACGATTTTTTTCTTTCTAGATTATCTGTAGGTATAGTACATTCAAATAAATCTTATGTAAATAATTTCTATTTCAACTGACGTTAGCGTATCAACGCACAATTTAACGTATTTTTTCCCGTTTAACTGCTGTCTTACCGTAAAGAAACGCAACAGGATCAAATACAACTCTCATATCTTCTATTTTATATACAAATATAAGAGCTATAGTGGATATTAATACCATTCTTCACCTCAAGTCTATTGTATACTACGTAACCGATATTGCAAAGATTGAAATCATTTTTGTACTGTAGGTGGTGTGTGGTCTAATCATTTTCATTCGTCTACGCCATAAACGAATGACGTGGAAACACACATAGGCAAAAACCAAGACTTAGGAGCAGTCAGTTTGTACAACACTGTCTTTAACATGAAACAACCGTTTTACTAGAAATAATCATGGTGTAGGTGGCAAAAACATGGCTATTAATGGTTTGCGCGGCCCCTCTTGTTTGCTATTCATGAGCGAATTAACAGCGACTCGCCCAGACGCAGCCAACGCACTGTGAAGGGGAAAATGTGTCGTAAAAACTGATAATATTGTGACTGCCGCTAATATATTCATATTACTTTGAGGATGCAGGAATATAATTGCCATGTTACTGTTAAATCAATTGGTAGAGAAAACGTTCAGAACATAGTGACTTGGGTAAGCAAAGATAAAGGTAAAGCATAAGGAAAACGTACCTACCTATTTAGGTTACTATAGGACCCAACACTTTCAATTTTACAAACAATTTATTATTTCAATTTTATTACTACCTATAACACTAAAAGGTGCCCATGGGTCTTAAGGTGTAACGCTTGCTAAGCGAATTTGCGCTCACCCCACTCCAGCGAGTTGTCTGTCACAATTTAAATATTAGAATCCTGATACAGTTGCTTATACACCAGTATATAAGTATGTTATAATTAAATGCAAAATCGAAGAATCCTACAAAGTTGATCAGAAGCCAAAATGGTATTTTGCGGGGCGATTTCACTGCGAGCATGTGTGATGGGTGTAACCGGAGCTGCGGACCACTCGAGTGGAGGCTGCGGTCGCGAGCCGATACAAAACACTGTGAAAATGCGCGCGCGCACAGCCCGTAACACACCCTCACGCCATGCGAACCTACGCTCATGAGACTAGCATAATCTTGATCATAGCCGCTCACTTAAGAATATACAGACCTACTGTTTAAATCATATACATTTTTACTCTGTAAAAAATACATTGTTTTTATGTTGGCAATACTGCTAATTCAGTCTTCAAAAAACCTCACCGCTTTTAAGTACGTGTATATAAAGTGCTAAACTAATGTAAAATTAATCAATAAAGCCTGTGAACCTTACAAAGTGAGTTGTTGTTTAACACAAGTAGGTTCAAAATGGATTACCTACTGCATACCGAATATAATAAAGGTAGACCAACGGATGTCAATAGACGTTAGATTAGACATTAGAGGTATAAGGGTGGAATTGAGAACATCCTTTATTTGTCAAGTTGGTTAAAGTGGCACAATCAAGCAGAGAGACGTAATCGGACGGACAGTGTTTTTATTATAACTGTCTGTACCCGCATACCGCGTGCTCATTAGGGTACTGAGTGGCAGTGATGTGTGCGAGCTGGTAGCACCGCACCGTCTCAGCTTACCCGTCACCGATACATTAACCAATAGTTTAACTTGATCATATCGATTTACAGTTGCTCCGTTGATGTAGCTTCACTTGGATTGGGCACTAACTATTAAATAGTTGATTTGATAATATGGAAGTAAGAGGTACGGATTCAAAACTCTGGGGCCCGATTTTCATGTAAAAAAAAACAAATAATATGACCAATTTGACGTTTTGTTTCGACATATCTCGAATAGAGATTGATGTCTATCAAGCGAAAATCGGGCCCCTGGGCTTAAAAATTCTCGTGCGTACCTACTAGGTCAGCATGGACTACGCGCTACGGCCTAAATCGGTCTAACATTGGGGGAAAATGTGTCCGATAGTAGACTCGCTTCCATTTTACATTGTGGCTAAAATACATCGGCAAAAAGTAGGTGCACTGAACTAGATCTCGGGGTACTCCTTGAGGTGAATATAGGTGTGCCATAGACTAATCATTTATTTTATTTTCGTATTAACTGCAATAAATTCTGTGAATAACGCAACGCGGTTAAACAAAACCGTCATCACATTAAATTCGCGTCAGAGGTAGGTACTGAGGATTTAATACCCCAAAGACAAAGCCACTGTCTTCCATTTAACGATTGTATATTCCGGCAAGAAAGAACGACTGCCGGCCCGCTTTTGTTATATAACTAATTTTACCCAATCCGTATCAAAGGGGTTTCAAGTCAATAAGGTTGTACCTATTGACAACAATAACAAGACTTTATTTGTGGTTACTGATTGGCTGATAATTACGCCATCGTTATTTCTCCCATTTTAGGTAGATACTTACCCTTATCTAAGTGTGGGTACTTTACTTAATCGTAGGTATATCATCAAGTTTAACGTAGCCTGTAATACAAGTGCTTACAATTCAGCGACTAACCCGAATCTGGTCAAGTACAAATATTATGCGATATCATGAAAGGATTGGTAAATTGGTGTGTCGCAGTAATCGAACTCCACATTACTTAGATCCTTGCAACCGCTGAACCTGTAAGTATTGCAATAGTTGATCAGTGTTTAGTCGAGATTACGTCCGTTTACCAAGCGAGCCGCGTCGACCGCAACCAAGCGAGCTCACACACGCACACGCACGCGGATATGCGCTCACGCAATTTGATTGGCCACACTGATTGGCTGATATGTCAGTGTGCGTGTTGTAAATGATCGAGTTGAAATTACATATTAGAAAAATAAGCTAGGTATAATGTATTGGAAATTAACGCTATAAAACTTATTAACTAGAAAAGTGAAGGTCGAGAATCGAATCACAGATTGACTCTCATATTCAAAGAAAATTATGATTTATCGTGGAATTGTCTTTTGGTTCAATAAGAAAGACTAATTTCAATGCACTAATAATGTTTATAGCGATCAAATCATCATTTTATGTATGCATTTTGTATTTAAATAATGTTTTCGTCTAAATCACTATTGAAAACGAACTATTTAGGTAGGTACTCTTGTTATTTAATATTACGCCGTGTTGGTGTTGCTTACATGAAATAATAAGTGTTGACAAATGTCGACAAGGCATTTCTCACATTTTTTTTATTGTCAGTAAAAATGTTGGTAGCAGGTACTACTGAATTACCACTAAAACTAAAACATTTATTAACAATAAGTATTTGTAGAGCATTCATTAAGTTATAGCGTAATCGAAATGTGACATTATTTAGGAAAGTAGGTGTTCAGTATTCAAAATCCTGAAGAATTCCTCTTTAATTTTTTATTATTATTACTAGCTTTATATTAACTTGCAATGTATGTCCGGGTGGAATCTTGCAACTGAATTTTAAATCAGTTATCTTTAACCGATTGAGCTGAAATTTGGTATACACGCTTATTTTGGATGACAATGCATGCTTAGCTATGTGACGACATTCTAATTCCAATATGGCGGATCATCCAAGATGGCGGAATAGTTATTTTTTCTGCACTACCACAGTATGGGTATCCAATGAAAGGGCTTGCTGAGGAGAACACGAAAACTAAGGGCAATTAAATAAAAGCTGGTTTTTAAAAAGTTTTTTTTACCATTAATTTATTATTAAAGACATTTTGTACGAAAAGTAGGCTACTGTAGCCATAGTTTGATAAAATCTAATATTGCTTATTCAAGTGTGCCGATGTAAATGAATGAGTATCGTGTGTAAAAACAAAGTGCGGTCAACACTCCGTCCGGATGGTGATCATGTTTAATAGGGTATGTGAACATGATACAAGGCACACTCGCCACTGGTCTGCGACTGACAGCGACGTCCACGATGCTGCGACCTGACGTGAGCACGACGCCCTGCGGTTATATGTCAACTCTTGTAGAATGATGGAGGAATTTATAAAAAACTAGCAGACCGGGCGAAATTCGTACTGCCTTTGAATTAGTGATATACGAAAGCAGCGACACCTACCGGGTCCAATTGTGAATCGCAAACAAAAAAATCATTCAAATCGGTCCAGCCTTTTAGGAGGAGTTTAGTGACATACACACGTACAGTAGAATTATATATATAAAGATAAAGATAGAAGCAATAATTACCCTTCTTGATGTCCCAATGATATTAGAAAGTATAGATACTTAAAAGTGTCAAAAAAATAGGACGAAATCGGTCTCATTGATGCCACTGCTGTCTAGTCTATGGAGATATAACGGAGAAGGCATTTCGCGCGAGTTAAATTTTTCTGGTTTATCTGACTCCGCCAATGTTGTTTTCCCATATAGTTGCCGTATACAGGTACATGAGAAACCAACAATGGCGGAAACCGCATAGCAATACGAAGAGTGGAGACGTTATGGGTGCTCTAGATACTCTATGGTCTAGTCTTATACGATTTGATATCTTTATCACTGTCATCATTCATTTTTATATATTACGTGTATTTATTGAATTTGTCCTTGCTATTAATTACTTGACATTGGCGAAATACCCGCGCTAGTCGCAGGTGAAGCCATTCCTCATCTTATTCCATTAAATATCATCATTTCGCTCATTTCGTAAAAATAATAAAAAATAATAATATAAAATTTGACGCACGTAGACGCGAAAGTCACACACAAATGGGACGTGGACGTGTGCAACTGTAGCCATTCCTCATCTTACTCCATTAAATATCATCATTTCGTAAAAAAAGAAGAAGAACTGTGAAATGTTTGGAAAAGCTCTCTATTGGCTAAACAACTCCTTGGTCGCACAGCAGAACAGTAGGTGTACCACAACCGCGTCGACATACATTTTATCTCTTCCAACTGCCAAGATTTGTGGAACAAGGAAGTTCGACGTGGCGTCATTTGCTTTAGCGTTTATTTCTTTTTTTTTATTGATCACCACTCATGTATAATGATTTTCAAAGTGCGTTAATTATACCCGTGTATATAAATATAAAATGTAGGCATCTAAGCCTGGACCGTGACGCGTTTCCCGCATCACTGGGCTCTCCGAGGTTAAACGGACGAAAAATCTGACATTCTGTAATCAACACCTCTCCACAACATGATATCTTTGGCTCCTAAAAACAATTTAATTCCATTGTATTGATATTGCGTTAAAAATATAACTATTGTTATTCAAATGGTTTAAAAATATTCTTATTCGATTTAAAAGATTTGTTCTTGTTGCTGGAGAGGCTTCCCCCTTCTCGTACGACACAATTTCAATTCGTACCTCACAATCTGTATCTAAGTCTGCTACTTTTTGTGTATTTCTATGCCCTAAGGATGAATTTGAGCTGGAGATTACGGTAGTTACTACGGTGGAGACCATTTCAGTTCAAACCTACGATCCAAATCGAAATAAGTAGAAGATTCCTACTATTTACAATGCTTATGAAATGGACTTAAGGATTTAATGCACTATTAGTTTACATGACCGTATGTGACCCGCAAGAAATAAGGGGCATGAGATTACACAGATGATATCAGCTAATTGTCGATAATTTTCTCACAGCGCATACATTCTATAAGGATAGTCCGCATTGCGGGTAACCCGATCAGCTGAGAGCGGGCGGCGCGCGCGCACCGGACCGAGCGACGCCGCCGGCGCGCCTTCCTATTCCTACTTCTCAGTTTACAGGTAAACGCAGATCAACCAAAGCATAATCAGATTTGTCGTTTATTGCGTAACGATGTTCACTTTGCAATATAGAACATTTAGTGCAAGCATAATTGTTTTCCAGCCATTTTAATTGGGTACTAAGGTAGAACTAAAATATAAACGTTCTTCATAAAATAGTTTTAGAAAAACTGTTATCGACTTGTTTAGTATATTTTATACGCTTAGTTAAGTGAAAAAGTGGCATAGGTGCAGGTGGCAGCCAGCAATCTTGCCACCATTCTACGCGGGCCAAATCTTTTTTATTAAAACTTATTAACACATTTTGGTATTTGTTAGAATTTAATGTAAAACGTCATATTTAGTACAATCTAAATATTTTTAAGACAGTAGTTACCCAACGTAAAAGCGTAGTAGCGACTTACCTATCTAGTTCATGGAAATTGATTTTGAATATTTCAGCGAGTTTTACACCGAAATGGCCGCGTACCTACTCAATGTTTGTCGCGCTAAAGTCAAATGAACGCTTTCATTTACAAGATTTGTAAACATAAAAGGGTAAATTTACATTTTGATATTCGAAAGTGCTTCAGGGACTAAAGTGGCGTTCTCGCCCTAAAATTTTAAAACATCCATTTGCATATGCTTTGAGTACATAAACGACACTTTCTGGAGCACTTTCAACGGTCGGCGCGGGGTGTGAGCTGGTGGAAGGAGGTGGGGGGGAGATTACCACTTTAATCCGTACAAACTGATTGCTAATAATGTAAATATCGCGAAGTGTATGTTGTGTGAGAAGCCACATGTTGTATTTTTTCCAGTACCTGGCGCGTACCGACTGCCTTTATGATCATTCTATACGAATGATTCTGTGTTAAGTAAGTACGTACTTATTGCTAAGTAGTTTTCAATGTAAAGAAGAAACTAAATAAATTATTACAACACAAACTTATTTCTTGTACTTCCATATTGATTATTCCATATTAATAATTATTTTTACTGTCTCTTAGAATACAGGGTTCCCCTAGTTTAAGAGACAGGGTTAAAAAACCCTGCAAACAGTTCTTTAGCACTTATGTCCTCTGTAATAGCTTTAAGTCAAACTGTAACTTCGAGTAATAAAGTATTATCAGTATAATATCTAATTCCGGAAAGTATTTTATTCAACAACATTACTATCACTTTTAAAATTATCAGATGTGTATTCAGCTAAAAGACAATTTGCATAAAACCGTGCTGTGTAAATCTATCTACAGAATCGAGGGAAGTGTGAAGAAAGAAACACAGCCGAGAGGGTGGGGATAATCAGCGTAATGCCAATCATGCAAATGCTGAGATCCAACTGAAAGCCTCAGCCGGCTTGTTTCAGGAGTTAAAATGGAGATCCATTTAGCGTGTTACGCAGCTCACATACGCAATTGGTGGTGGCTGCAAAGATTATAAGCCTTGGACAAGACATAATTATTACAACTCTACTTTACTTTGCAATCAAAGTGCGCAGGTTCTATCCCCGGCTCGCACCTCTGGGGTCCATGTGCGAATCTCATTTTCATCTGAGATTATCACTTGCTAAGAAACGGTGACGGAAAACATCGTGAGGAAACCTGTGTGCCCGGTATAATGGCAATAGGCTCGCCCCCTATTACATTGGGACCAAAATACATCGGCGAAGTGTGGGCGCACTGCAGTGCACCTCTGCCTACCCCTTCGGGGAATACGGGCGTGATGATGTATTATTTATTATTATATTCATCCTTTATTTCTCATTTTTCTTATTTACTACATTTTTAAATATAAATATAAAAAATACATTTATTATTATTATTTATTATTATTATTATTATAACTCTACTTACTCATTTCACTCGCGTCAAGACGCGTTGGTTGATATCGGTGGTGTATTGTGACATTTGTCATGTCGAATCATCATTGTTAGAAGGAACGACAGTAAAAATGATGTTACTGAGAGTAGGATTCAACACGACAAATATCACTATTCATCAATTATCTACTTTGCTAGTAGACGCTCTAGGCCCTAGAGTCTAAGGCCTAGAGCTAAGCTTGCGTAAAGTCATGGACTCAACACGTCGAACTATAGAGAGATCGCCTCATATAAAAACAGTCATAAAAATGTATAAAAAGTAGGATTTAAATTATTCAGATAGCTTTCTATATATTTTTAAATTCCGAATGTAGGCAGTTGATAAATATGAAAATGATAACCGATGAGAAACATAAAGTGTCATTGAAAAAAATAATTGTGAACTCTCTTTTGCACCTATAAATAATATCTTGCCTTTTCTTGACACATAGTGACTTGCCAAAGACAGAGATATTAATTAACTCAGATTTAATACACAAATTTAATAGTAGGCACAAAAGCGATTATAATGTGTCACCACTGTATGTTGATCTTTGTGAAACCTGCGGCGAACAGAACTCAGGCCGCTCTAACGAATTTAAACGCCGGCTTAAACTGAGCTGTGTGTTGGTAATTGGGGATTTGTACGCACTCGCCCTCGCCTGCTTTGCTTTCAACATTTGTAAAGAAGTGAATATTGTTTGCATGTAAGTTATGTGTTACTTTAGTTAATTTCAATAGGACTCATATGAGATTCATTTGTGGGTAGCTTTCATAAAGTATAACGATTTTTTTTCCTTTCGTACTTATGCTGCTTGTCACCTCACTTGCTAAAAAAACGGGATACTTAGGTACTATGGTAAATCTCTATGGTATGCATACAAAATTAAAATGATTTTAGCAGTAAAAGCACCTCGTGTTTAATATTAAAGCACAATCGTCATCTCGTAAAGCATCCACAAACACTCGCTAAAACATCAATTCACTTTCATTTACACATCAATCAGGACGGTTCGTTTTATTCTCAAAATATTTTCCATTAAAGGGTGCTAAAAGCAATATGGCCGCCTTTTCGCGCGCTTCCCGTTTACATTTCGTATTCAGAACGTGGAATCAGAGAAGAGCGAGCGTGGGTTTAATGTTGCCACTTTTAAATATTAAAATTAGATCACTGTTTCGCGAGAGAAGTGTCGCAAATTGATTCTAACTACGTATTATTGGAAGAAGAGGTATTCATTGTTTTGATACATGGAATCGGCAAATTTTGAGTGCCTCATTTCGGAATTTACTACGGGTTCGTAAGTATCTACTTAGTATGCTTCCTTCACTTATTTCATAACCTTCTTTCAAGTATTATTTTTATAAAAAAAATGGATATGAGTAAGGATGTCAAGCGCAACTATGTCATATAAGATATTATATGTTTTTTAAAAATTAATAATATAATATGTCATTCCATTAGTAAATTTGAAGAATTTCATCGGTACCTTCACTAAAGAAACGAAAAATTACTTTATATTGCATGTAGTGTAGGTGGTAAACTCGCATGAAGAATATACTGCAACAGCTTGTAAAAGCAGTGAAAAGCTACGAATTATATAAATTAACATATCAAACGCTCTTTCGTTATTCGCTACGCCACCCCAATGTAGCGCAATCTTGCTCATTTGATACTTGTACAGTTAAACTTACTTTCTAAATATTTTAATAGTGCATTTGAAAAGAGATTTGCTTTTATTAAAACACACAAGCAAGTTAAGCAACATTTACCGAATAATAAGAGTTCAGAATTTTTTTTTTTAAGTATCTTCAGTTTGGTAGAGACCGCACAGTCGGGTTCTGACTTTTTTATTTGCAAAGGTAAAATTATTTTGGTTCTAGTAAACATGGTATGGTGTTCAGGGACAGGAGGAAAGCAGTTAGAACGATCAGTGAAGAGATAAATCTTACTGCCCTCTGTGTATATTTGGAGGTAGAGTATAGCTTTAAAACTAATGAGCCAACGATCAAGACGGCTCATTCGGTTATCACGGAGAGTTCTACCGCTAGCATTCGCGGAAATAGATGACATTTTAAATTGGTGCGAGTGTAAGTGCAAACCTTGCGACGGTGCGATGTGCTCTCTAACAACTGCCTCCTGAATTATTCACCATCTACGTGCAGTACATGTTCAGGACCTCGATCATACTTTGGTTTAAATGAGTTTGAAGGCATCTACAATACTGCTACTGTAGATTGTATGCGCCATCTTAATATTACGATGTAAAGTTATTTTAAACCTTTATTCAGTTTGAAACTATACTAACATTTTATTCAGGTTGGAACAATACTAAAATTTTCTTCCAGTCAAGGTTCAAAAGTGACAAAATAAATAAAGTTACATCCAAAAATGTTTTCAATTATTGAATGTTTATTATAAAACATAGAAGATATATAGAACTTTGGTAGGATCTTCAGAGGACCACAAAAAAAACTATTTAACTACTTAAATAAAAATGAATTGTTTAATGTGGCATTGCAAGGTAAGATACAGTGGTACGTTATGTAATACAATAAGGTTTTGCTTTCTGGATGCGTAATGTTGGCACATCTATATGTATTTCTATACATATCTTGTACCACAAGGTATCGTTGAGGACTCCTGAAAATAGTTTTAACTCTCTACAAACTCATGCGTAGTAGTTTTATTTGTCGTGAATTTGTTTGTGCCTATATCATTTGTTGTCAACATAATCTAGCAATCTTTCGTCAGAGCTTTATGCAAGTAAGTAATAAGAAACAAAACATGATGTTTTGATACTAAATTGTCTTTCAGGAAAAAAACGTCGTACCTAATAGGTAGGTAGTAAATAGTCCTCATTCTTTGGTTACCTAAGTAATATGAAATATGAATGAAAGTAGACGTCGCGCCCTTGTGGGTGGGTCCCGGCATTCACCTCGAGGCTTCGTTAAACGGTTGCTAAACGTTTGGGCGGCCCGCCCTACGCACTTCAATATGACACAGCCACTCTTTAACCCATCTCTATTAAAACAAACCTTACCATCTTATTTTAAGGTCTATATTTGAATTGATTATGTCAAATAGAACCTTGGTAAAGTAAAGAGGGCCTTATGTCTCTACGTATAGTTTAAACGGTTTGTTCCACCTATTATTAGGTAGGGCGGATCTGCTTTCCCTTATATACTGTGTTCGAGTGAGCTGGTTATATATGATTGTATTGTTTGTTACGTGGGTTACCAAGTATAGATCTCAGTAAATGAAAGAACATAGATTCATTTAGGCCATTACTTTTACAAATACAATTATTGCCTTAGTTCAATCAGTCTCTGTATGGGTGAAAGTGTGTATACTTTAATTTCCACAGACAAGCTAATTTTAGAGCTGTGAATGAATTAACCTATTTATATTACGAACTATATTATATTAGAAGAGGTCTATCAATTAAAATTAAAGTATTTATTACACTTCACTGAATTTAGTCATCTTAATTCAGTAACGACTGAATTAAGACTACTAAATTCAGTGAAGTGTAATAACCACTTAACCTAGTAAAATAAAGCATGTTGTTCAACTGAGTTTCATTAATAAGTAACAATATTACAGACAACGTAAGCAATAGTTACTGTCATGATCAATTCCCATATGTTGTATGAAAGCTCTTTATAGCTCTAAGCAATTGTAATTAAAAGCTTAGCAGATGATGAACATCATTGGGTGAAGCATCGCGGCGCGGCGGCGGTACTGTGTCGACCCTCTCGCCCTCTCTTACCCATGATTAATAACCGCTCGCTAAAGTTGTGAACGCAGGGCCGGATTGATTTTGCGAGGGTTTGATACGTTTAAGTAATTTAGAATCTGATCAATATTGTTAGCTCAGCCGGCATAACTAGACTAAAACTGTGACGTATCGATATCTCGTATTTTTGAATGAATTACGAGAATATAAAAGCGACTTAATAAGCGTAGTATACGTGTCGCTTAAGTGAAATAGCCTTTCACCCCACGATTTACTTCTTAGTTGCAAATTCACAAGCTAGCATACAATGCTTTTTAAGTTATAAAAGTATTTAATAATGCGGCTGTAAATGCATCGTAACTTATTGTGAACTACATCCAAGCTATATCTGTTAGGCATACATTAAATACAGTATTACTGAATAAAGTTTAGTCGCTTAATCTTTTTTTACATTTAATATTCAGTCCGTCTCTGTAATTTTCCGCCCTGCTGTAATGTCGGCGACTAGATACGACTTTTTGCATTAGTAAGATGTGCAAAACATTTTTATATACGTTTGTGATTTAAAAAAACATTAAAATGTTAGGGTACACAGTTATAGTCGTCATAGTCACATTCAGCATAATAAATAGGTAAACTAAATCAAAGTTAAAAACTATCGACATGTTGGGAGTTGCAGTAACAATTAGAAGAGGCAGAAGATTTTGATAATGATTTGGGACCATGATAATTGTATCGAAACAATATTTTTACAAATAATTATTCCCAAGGGTTGCGCGGCCCTGTGGCGTCGATTTTTTGTACGCCTAGTTAATAAGCGTCTACTGGCTCGTGAAATATTACAAATTGCGTCCCCCCCTAACACCGCGCGGCTGCACACCCCCACACACTTTTTACACCGGCTTTCCATATCGACACATTGGGGGTGAGATCACTTAGCACTAAATATTCGTATGTATCTGTCGCATACTGTACGTTTGATGAAGGTAGAGTCAGTAGAGTTAATAAATGTACAGTTTGTGTAGATAACTACTTAGTTCAGAGAATCTTGTTTCTGGATATTAAATATGAATCTATGTTATCGTTTAAATTAGTCTTTGTTATAGGACCTATTTGCTTAGTATACCTCGTCCTTACTAGTACTTTAATTCCTCTTCATCCAAAGGTTGCCTGGTAGAGATCACTCTTAGTGATAAGGCCGCCCATTGTTACACTTTATTTTTTTATTGTATATGTATAGTTTGTATTTCATTAAGAGGTGGAACAATAAAGAGTTATCTATCTATCGAAATGTACTTATTATTAGGATTAAAATATACCTTCAAAAGATTACATGTAGGCTACAGCTTCGGAAATACGGTTGTCTTGGCATATTATTGTAGATAAGATAATAACGACATAACAATATTTCCTTTTGATTAAGTAATTTGATCGCGTTATTCACGCCTCGATCGGCACATTCTGCAATAGTACTTAATTGAATTGAATTAGAAAATCTGTTATAACGCGGTATAACCAATCAATTTCCTTAAAGGATAACTTTATAAAAGCGAGCGGGGACTTAGGAATTGGGAAAGTGAATTAAGCGCCCCGCAAACTGGTTATATCAATCATAAACTTATTCGATTAATTACGTTTTGCGGAGTTAATAGCGACATCTAATATCGGACGTAGGGACGAGGTAAGTACTGAGTATCGTTACCGTCGATAAAAATATTATAAGTTATATAAAATATTATAACTTATAATTTTCGAGAAAAAAAAATTGTAACGCTGTGCACACCTCGTTTAAGAGTACGGTCTTCATATGTATTTGTAGCTACGTATAGGCATCGTCTCATAATAAAAACACTAGCTTCTGTAGACGTAAACGGCTGGTACATGTTACATTTTAAATTAGTTCATTGATATATTTTAATTGTTGTGATATTTGGATGTCTAACTGCAAAAAATGTATCCTAGGAAAAATATAAAGTCAACGGGTGCATACATAGTGTGTTTGAAAACATGTTTCAAATCTTCTTCAAAATAGGTGTTGAAAAGTATCGAATTACCGCCTTCATTTTAGTTTCTACCGCAAAATGATACCACGTAATGGGGTTGATAAGTAATTAGAAAGATTCAACTTCAAGGTACACAGAGTAATAAGTGGGTTCTTGAATCATCGTCAGTCGTTCCCATCACTAGTCGTCCCATTTCGGTGGTGTCATTAGGCAGGCTGTTAATGATTAATGTTGCTCCCGGCTCACACGTCCCCCCCCCCCACCCTTCGACTCTCGCCCCCGCCGCGAATAAAGCTCAAACCGACACTTAATCGGCTACCCCTTTTGATGGAGAGCGCTTGTCCTTCGAATAAGGTTGATACCTTATTCGAAGGAATAGAGTGATCTCTATTCCGAGCTTCGGGACTATAGATAGTACGACATGTTTGAATTATAATGATATGAAGTTAAGACTTGAATTATGTAAATTAATATTTGCGTATGCGAGTATACTTTACTTATGTCACAGCGAAAAGAAGTTTAAGACGTAAAGCGAACATTTTAAAAAAGTTAATAAAATGTCAATGTGTATGTACCACGAATATCTACGCTATTCGAAATTATCTATAACAAATGATGTATGCAAGCTGAATTTAAAAAAAATGGCATATATATCGACCATAGAGTGCCTTGTACTACACCAACTATAGCCTCCGAATTTATGGAGACTTATGAACCATTGACAATTACATTACAAAGCAATTTAGGGTACTTTATGTGATACGTTTTATGTTCTGTAATAAATTAAATTATATTTTTATTATTTATATTCAGATTCTGTATTCCTGATAAAGATTCCTTGAATGTTGAGAAAATTGATGCTATTAATTTTTATTAGGCCTGTGTTCAGGGGTCGTGACTGGCCCCGCCGCCCGCCCCGCCGCGCCACTAGCGCCGATGATCGAGTGGGTGCTCGCTCGGAGTCGGCGGAGCACGATTCCCGTCCAGTATTAAGAGTCATCCGTTGATGTATGGGATCGAGGGTGACAGAATTGTGATATTTGGAACTCGCATTGTTTCCCGATAAACTGTAAGACGGTCGAGATAATGGAGACGTTTGTATGACAGTTATAAAGAAATGATACGTTTATTTTGAACTAGTCGTTGCCTTCGAATTTGTCTACGTCACCGATTGAGTCATTAAAATCATTTTTTTCTAGCCGACCTGCGATAGTTAGTGTGATCATTTGAACCTAATTTAATTTCTATGTAGTAATAATTGTTAACTTGTCATGTTAAAATAGGTATATTGCAGATTTAAAGTGAGTTATAAAGATATAAATTCCAAAAATTGCCGCTTCAAACTCAAAGACGTTCTAATACCTAATTTAAAAAAAACAAAAATTTAAGGGTCGAATTAAGAACTTCCTCCTTTTTAACCGACTTCAAACAGGAGGAGGTTCTCAATTCGACCCGTATGTTTTTTTTTTCGAAATCGTTTAAAACAGTTATTTATATATTAAGTAGGTTTCGATTTACTACATCGTCTTCAAAGACTAATTTTTATTTTATCTTTAGAAAGTGGTACACATTTTTTAAATTTATAAAAAAATAAGTTGCTTCATATCTAATCTAGGTAATTACCTATTACCATATAAAATGATGATTTATAAAAACATAATCACCTACCTATCTACTAATAAATATAAAACATCCACATTTAACAGCAACTAATGCATCGCACTTTTTGTTCGCACATTTAATTCTGCAATAAAGCCGGCCTCGCATCTCAAGCAATTACCTGTAACAGTTCACCTCTACTCCTAAAGGTGTTCAGGAGACGAATTAAAAGTATAAAGGCGTTTATACATGCCCGACAAAAATGACAGCCAAATTATGTTCGCGGGTTCATCGTAGGAAAATATACGTACGTAAAAAGAATACGAGAAGGACCATAAAATGTGTCGGACGTCTGCAGATGCCCTAAGAGAGCCGAAGCAAGGTAGCAGGCAATTAGTCGCAGCGGATGATGGATGGACCCATCGCCGATACTCGGTGATGGCCACAAAAGGAGCATGGAGACGCCATAACTCATTATACGGCGATGATAACGCGATAGTGGTGTCCAATCTAAGCACCGACGAATGTGTTTGGTTGGATTCGAATATTAAACAAAAATAGTGTTCTAATTTTGAATCGCAAAAATATCTAATAAGAATTAGGAATGGAGTGAGTAACTACATAAGCAATTTAGATTTAGTTTTATAAATGAAATGAACTCCGTCTAGAAAATCTCTACGAATGCGCACGAATTAGAAAAGCACTAGTGTCTTCTATGGGTTACGTATTCCAAAGGGTGTATGTATGAAAAGCAAAGTATGTGCAAGTGTTTTTAAGAATCTTTCTGCAGTTAGGTATATGTAAGTAAGATATAAGTAAATAAGTTTTATAGTAATATGTCACATCACTATATAGCGCGGTATAAAGTTGTAGTTAGATACGGAATATTTGATGATTATGCCGCGCTCAGGGCTCGGGATTACGCCTTTAAAAGGGAGATACTGGGTTTTTTTACTATTATGTCGTTTTGGATGATGTGTTGTGTCGTGTAATGGCGGTTTAATATGGTTAATGTAATAATAGAGACTACTGGTTTCTTGTGTTAATGGAATCGGAAGGAATTTATATTATGGTTCTTACTTATAAGACAGTACATTAGTGTCGCATAGTAAATAAGAAACGTAAATCCTATTAGATGAACGTAGAACCAATAAGTATGGTCTATGTTTTCAAGAGAGTAAATTAAAAATCTATAAATAAATCTTTCATCTGAAGACATGATCTATGAATGATAAGAAAAGTGGAGTTCCTCAACTCTACTTATCATTCATTGATCATTAAATATTATTTTAAAGAAATAATTGAAGCTTTAGTGATAGTAAACACGTGATAGTAGACGACTTAGGTATATGAAGACTTATAATCAATGGATTTTAATTTTCAGAAAAAAAGTCAAAGTACCCGTTTTCAATTTTAAAACCGAATGACGTGTGAGACGTGCGTGCGTGCGTGCGTCGAATTGATTCCTAACAACAAAATCTTAGAAGCCTTAATTTTTTTAGGCAGAGCCAAACTGAAATCCGGGCACTGCTGAAGCGCTTTTAATTACCTGAGCAAATCCTTTTAACTCACAATAATTTCCATACTTATACTTTCCTATATCCTGATCACATTAGTACAGGTAAACTACAGGATGATGGGTGATGTAAGGCTGCGTAAGCGCGGTGGTGGCATGCCTCGCATCCGACACGGGGCGGCGGCGGCGGTAGCGGCGGCGACCAGCCATTACAGCCCATTAGAGTCAAAGCGCAGGTGTCCGCCAGTTAGACACGCCACTGTGACAGCGGTTAGGGAACAACTGGACGATCGAGGCCACAATTTGTGGTAAACTTTCAAAGTAATCGGGCAAAATTGTATGCAAAATACATTTAATTACACTATTTTGGTTAAGTTTTGCCGTGGTTATTTATGGTAACAGCATGGAATCGGACAAGCAAATAGTCAAGAGGATTTTTTTGTCAGTATTATAAAAAAAAGCATACGCAGAAAATATTATGAAATTGTGGCTTTTTTAAATTGTATATATTTAGAAACTTTTATTTAAGACCTATACAGACTTAGATTCTATTATTTAGCGTTTTAGACGAAAAAAATATATTTTATTATTATTTTTATATTATTCTCTGACGTGCATTTTCCCCGAGATATTATTTCCTTTGTTAAACTCTGAATCATATAGATTTGGTGAAGATTTTTATATAAAAATGAAAAATCTGTTCGAGTTGTGACTCTATCCTGCATCCCTTGAATTCCAAGCGTACGTAGTGACTGCTAGGTACCTTATAATGCTCGTTTTCACTAAAACTGTGAGACGCCGTAACTTGATACCTAAATATTAATACTACTTGCACCTGACAACTGCTTAATATTTCGATATTACTTTAAGGTGTCTCCTAGAGTTAATTTAAATGGGTATTAAGTAATAAGACTTCTATCACTGACGCGCGAGTCAATCAATGCTTACAAATCGTATAACATAAATACTGAGGCATATAAAGATACGCGTCACATGAAATCGTAATAAAACTGTCCACCGTCCAGTAGCCGACGCGTGAACAACCGATGCGTTACGCCCTGCACACACTGCGGCGTCAAAACCCATATTTGCCACTACCAAAATGAAATGTATTAACTCAGAAAAAAGTTCATTGTACAACGTAATGTCGTGGACGAGTGAATTGACGTTGGTTCAAGAAATTAAATCTTTATATATAGGTATTGACGCGCAGTTTGTTTTGGTATTGGCAAATATTTGGCCATGCGAGTTTTGACGCCCCAGTGTACACGGGGCTAAACGTTACTTTTTTTTAATTCCATCCTGTCATCTATGACACTTGTTTAATTATTTTTTTCTATGAGTTAAAACAGTTGGTTTTGGTATTAGTAGAAAATTAATCGTGCGCGTTTTTGACGCACTTCTGAGCGCAGGGCTTTACGAGTATTACGTACGACTCGCCCCTCAGTTACGCGGTCACTACGGAACTGTGTGCATAGGTAAATACATACTTAAAGTTTGTTGAAAAAGTTTTGAAACTTCTTCAGGTTGAAATCGAAATTAGAATTTTATTATTCATTTACATTTATAAAACACTTTTATACTCAAAAAGGTAATTAGCTTCAAGGTAACAATAACTCATGTTTACACAGCTAATGTTTTACCAACAATTGATAAAATATATCGTTTTCATGCCGTAAAAATGAAATAATAACCGCTCCACGACGATAGGGTTACAGGACTTGGGGTCCTGGTTGCTAGTGACATTTACAACTGAAAGCTTTTGTTCGTGCTTTGCAAAACACGTAAAGTGGTCTTTCCAGCAGTTAAAGTCTTTATCCTAGGTCGGAAGCCTTCAGGCAGTCTGAAGACTCCAACACCGGAGTTCACACAAGTAGAAATAACTATCTAATATGTTGATTACGACAGCGTGGCAACCCTGTCCACACAAACGTCTCATAATTATTAACACCATTGTGCATTTTATGTTTTCCCATAAAAATATGTTAAGCGGTGGAAAAACATTTACAAATATAATGAAGCAATTATCTTTTGTCTGTTTAATCACACGAACTTGCTGACATTTAAAATAAAGCAATTGTTCTAATTAAACCGTACTTCCTTATGGATTGGCGCAGACCGAGCTTAAAGTGTGCTCGACGAATTTTGGAATTTTCAACTGTACAAATAATTTAATCTATTTATTTACATTCATATTGTATTAGTAAGACTTTTTTAAAATTTAGTTAGTAGATTAGTGTAATTAAATTTGTAAAGTTGCCATTTATTTACGACTAGCGGCCCGTCCCGGCTTTCGCTTTCTAATATAGCCTATATTACTCAGTGATAATATAGCTTTCTAGCGGCAAAAGAATTTTTGAAATCGGTCAAGTAGTTTTTAAGTTAAATCGTTACATACAAAAAAAATATAAATCCTGCCTCTTTATAATATTAGTATAGAATATAGACTGGTATAGATATAGACTAATAGTTTAATTTTTAGCACGAAAATTGAGAGAGCAGTTTTGATATCGAAATGCAGTTATCCGAATCGTGTTCGAACTTATTATTTTGAACCTCCTTTTATTATAATTATCAATTAAATCCTTCCGCTTGGCCATGCAGCACTCAATTATTATGTATTTTTATAATATTTATAATTAGTAGTTATTTTTCAGTACCAAAAATTTACATTATCCTATCAGTGTCATCGAAAATAGCTCGCGAGAACTCTTCGCTCTTTCTACTCTTAAGTCATAGTGTATTTAATCAGGTTAAGTTCGATTAAATAAACAGTAAATAGCTCAATAAGTTTTGTCGATAAAGCCCTGGAACAACCTTCCTGCTATCGGTTGCCATAAAACACAAGCACCAAGCTATTTATCAGACATTTACACATTTAATTGTGTGTAAGTTTAACCTTATCCATCATTATACGATAAGGAGGTACAGTGAAATACGTCGCCGCTTTTAACCTCATCCGTCGATGCCTAATTTAAAGAAAGTTTTTGTGCACGAGACACGAGAATCCAGTTTTTTTTTATTAGAATTACCAACAACCTGAAGGTATCACATTACTAGTAGTCCCTTTAGCTCTTCAAACTAAGCTACAACGCTTGGACCAGGAGAGGGCGCTCGTTCAAGAACCCGGAACCTTCCAGTTACCACGGCGGCCCTTCTAACCTTAAGTCTATTGACGATGTTGTACGACGCTTTGCTGATTACAAAACTTGCATATTGTTATTTATGCAAAAACTAAAGGTTGGCTCTCGATTTTAGAAATCATTTAACATACGGATTATGTTTTGTGTTTTCAGTTGAGACGCCCGGCGCGTGGGCCGCTCTGCTGCCTCCGATAATAGCGGGATATCCACTATCGTTCTTTCTGTTACTGTCGTGTAATACGTAAATAAATTCAACGGTCTAAAAAACTGTCGTAACTTCTAATCCACAGACATATAAGAGCCTCAGGGCATTTTAATATGGTAATTTCTTACGCCTTGCACCTACCCCCACTGGGGCGAGTGACTTGATTTGACTTTTTTGAAAATGTGCTCTGTGTTAATATTCGTAGAGATTGAATTTCAGTGGTAAAAGGTCGCGGCATCGAAGATATGTCATTAAAAATATATTTCCTCACATTCTTCTATGAGTTAAGACAATTCGTGTTGATATTTGCAAAAAAATATTAACGCGTTTTGACGCACAGGGTTTTATTACTACTGAAATTCCCCAACACGCTATTCACTTACAACGCCAATGATCCCACTGGCGATCAATCCTGCAATGACGAAAAAGATCATAATAGTTTTGTTTTATCCCGTTGCATTTTTCTAAGGATTGAAATATATAGAAAGAATAAAAATAATGTCGTTTAGCTGCAGGTATGGACGGTAGTGGATGTCCCACTAATGTGTCCCAACACGCACCTCCTCCGTAATGTAACATGTCACATGCGAATTACGCTCGTTCACCGTTTGATTCCGTCTCATTATTCTCGGCTCCGGCAAGATGGCGGCCATTTGTCATGTGTACGAATATTAACGTCACACTTTCGCCCAATTTGTTCGTGGTTTTGTAACTCGACGTTTTGATTGCCCTGTCGCTGAAATTACTGTAATTCTTTTATTTACAAGTATTAATGTTGTTGTAGTAATAACAGAAAATTTGTTATTAAGTGTAATTTGATTACGACAAAGCAGACGGGATAATGTATAGGTAAGTGTTCCTGTTGATAGGTATAACCTACCTACGCCGTATACTCAGCTGTACTTATTTTTGTCGTAATTAATTTCTAAAATCTTGAATGAATTTGATAGCCGAAACTTTAATGCCAAAACGTACACCATAAAATTGGCGGTCTGTTAAAAACTTACAATTTGTTCGACTACACTCATAAAGTTATTGCTTAAATAAAACCATGTGAATGTACAATTACATTATTGTTTAAATTTAATCAGAGCCAAACGTTGTACTTAGCGGTGCAGTAAATTGATAAAAGAGAGAAAAACTGTCTAGATTTAACATAATTCACACGTGTTATCTCCGGCCGGGTTGAGTGCACAAGGCTCTCGGGCCCGGCCGCGATACCATACTACGGAACACGCGGGACTGGGTGCTATAGGCAGGCACTAACTACATGTAGCGGCCGCGGCGAGTTCTCTCCGAGGAGGGTAGATTGTGTTCTGCGGTAAAGCGATAATTCAGCTCAATCTATGTCGTGAGCGCTCGCGCTTTGTTTTATCCGCTGGCTTCTGTGCGCCTTTATTTAGAAAATTGATGAGAAATGGTTTCCATTACGATCTACCGCCTTATAAAAGATATTGCTGCGCGCCGGATTCGATATAAGTACTTACGTTTGTTCCGAGGGAGAGGAAATGAACGCAAATTTGTTTTCGTGATTGCGAGCTTTGGAATATCGAATTGATATCGATATCATTTTCTTGCGCAATCGTATTTCTCATTAGATATTTATGTGTGACCCCGCGTGAGCCCTTCTCTTCCCTTTTGCTTTCCGTGTACATATCGTCAGGTTATCAAATAATGGATGTACCTCGGAATAAATGCGTACATTGATCAAATCAAATTTCTCTCAGTATAGATAGTCTACTATCTAATCTCACATAATGTATTCAATTGCTATGAGCTCGATTCAACTCACTTCTGGTTTAAGTGTGTAACTAACAGATCCTATTGAGTGCTTCACGTTACATTTACGCATTCCATCACCTATTTGTATTGGCAATGTAATGAGTGTCTTGTTGTAAACGTGGCACAGCAGCGGCATCCAATTTGCGTGTGTTCGCATCGGCCCTGCACGGACAATCGCGCGCAAATTGCCCGCCGCTGATTGCTCCGTTTATCAATATTGCAGCTACCACGCCGCCGTGCGTACTCTATGATGCGTCGCTTGTCTTCGAATCATTGGGCAAATCTATGGCAAGTGCCGATTAAATTATTTCAGTAGAAGTTGAAGTCATTTTACTTTCCTAAAAATGTATTATTCGTAACATGATCTGTATAGTAGAACGTGCGACGATGAAAAATTAGCCGCACGTAACATTCCTGTCGCCGCTTTTGTTATTGTTAATTAAACCAATCATAACCCAACAAAGAACTCCCGATCATTAATTAAGTCGGCCCGTTTTGTAAACGGTATCCACCGATATCCGTGACCTGTTATAATCAATAATTACAATATTATTACGTAGACGCGGAACTAATGATGGTTCCTACTTTCTGTTCGGCGGGAGTAGGCGCTCGGTGGCCCGCTGCGCGGTGACAATGGCGGGGTCATCTCTACAATAGCACCGGCGTTTACCGACGTGTCGAAATCGAGCATTCAAAATCGATACCGAAAAAAATATCGATTTCCGTAAATAAGCGAGTGTGGCACATTTATAATAATGATGAATGGAGCGGCAGGGTGTTGTTCGCGTCGATGTTGCGTGGCGAATCGTGCAACCGCTCGAACGCCACTCGACTGCGATGCTCATTGAGGGCTAATTGAAAAGGTATATTATCGTGTCCTGCGATAAATCTAATATAAATTGGGGCGTACTCGCGTTTCTATACGTTTTATTTGGTTTACTGTTATAAATCAATGCTCCATTCTTGGCGTGTCTAGTAAATCTTTGGACGACACTTGGCGGCTTTGGTAGAATGCCCATTGAGTAGAAATTACATAAATAACTTCATTATTACTTGACAGCCAGCATGGTAAGTGGTTACAGATATATTTGGCATCGGTAGGCAGATTATTCTGCGATACCAATATTTTTCAAATTCTTTGAGAGATCATTTTAGAAAAAGTTGCCAATATATTGCTGATGGGTTTTGTGAAGGTATATATGGTGTGCCGAAATTTCAAATAAAAACAATTTTAATTAGCAGTGGTGACGAGTCTAACGGATAGATAGAATATACCGTCCATATAATTTGTTGCAACAATGTTCGGGGTACGGAGTGCGCTCTGCGGCAAATGTCAACCTAAAGCTCTACCATTGGTTTACACGTGTATTACGGTTGCCGTAAACCTCTTCGTAACATCTGTACGTCAAAGAAAACCTATATCGAGTTACAAATGAATAAATGTACACGAGAAGAAACAAATGTGTACATTATCTGTTTTTATATATAGTAATTAAAATTTTAAAATTATAATTGCTGCAACCGGCTCTTCCAATTGGATATGATTCACTAAAAAATAAAAGGTGAAATCTCGAAATAACTCAGTTACTTCGATGTATACAATAATATATAAACAGCAAATTTTACAGCGTCTCTATTGGCCACTCGAGGAACTAGGAATGTATTGTACTATGCGATTCAAATGAGAATAGGATCGACTTTGCGCCATTATGTGACGAACGAAAACGAATGATGACTTTAAATAATTAAATATTATATTAAGACAATTACCTACTACTTTAACCTTTTCTATTTAAATTTGATGTAAGACTATTATTATTGATATGCAAATAAGTTTTTTGCAAACCATATGACAATTACCTACTACTTTAACCTTTTCTATTTAAATTTGATGTAAGACTATTATTATTGATATGCAAATAAGTTTTTTGCAAACCATACTTTTCAAGTGACATTTGACTGAAAGAGGTTATTGACATTCCTATTCTTATTTAGATCGCATTGTACAAGTATTTAACGCAGACGCTAACGTCTAGCGAGCGACTCCTAACGTGTTTAACCCACGGGTAGAGCTACTGTAGCCGACCCTCCTGGTGAGCGTGCCCAATTGCTCACTGAGCGACCATTGCACAGTTCACATTGTAAGTGCTTGTCAATGTTGTTCAATAAATTTATTCAGTTTGTGTACATAATAGCATTGTATTGACTTTCAAATATTTTAGATTATACTATACGAAATTATATTTATAAATAACTCTTCTTAATTATCAGGTTATAAATTAGGTAATCTAATGATATAGATAGTGGTACAAATTCAATAAAATCGAGATTACTAAAAAGAACTTGACTCTAGAAAGCAGTAAGGGATATGTTCCTCTAGACACTCTACGAGTGTTGCTATAAAGAGTTAAATAGGTACATTAGTTGAGGATAAGCAAACCACGTGATTTTTATAGTATTCATACATTTTGACGTAACAATTTGTAGAAACCAAAGTACGAATCCTAGGTTCGTGCTTTAAACGCCTGTAGAAAGTCATCCCCGCTAGCCTGCTGGCATTTATTTGATTAAGTAGCTACTTTTTAAAGTTCACCATGTACTTTAACATTAGGTACCCTTTAAAATAATAAAAGTTCAATAGTTAAATGAGAAAGTTGCAGAACTCAACCGGCGCGAACAGCTGTTGCGTTCGGGCTCGCGGTGCGCTTGCGCCGAACAAAAGGGCCCACAACAAACGCACACCAATTCGCATCGCCACTAATTACGTAATTATGGGGGAGGAGAAAAAAAATACAAAATGGCGAGCATTCCCGGCGCCCGGTCGACACATTAGCCCACGACATTTCTTCATATCTAACGAATCAGAAGTCCGAAATAATACTGTACCGTTTACACGAGTAACGAGTGTACAACTGAATGGTATAATTTTTTTAACGAAATTCGAACAAGATTATTGAATTTTTTCAAGCCTCCTTTTTAAAATCTTGTCATATCTCGATTCCTATGCGATCTTTTGAAGTTCTGTTTTATGATAGGCACCCGTTGTAGATGTAGTTTACATTATTGAATAGGGATATGGGGGAGCCCTAATGCCACAATGCGATACTTGTGACACATACTCAAAGGTCTGTAACTATAATAGTTGGGTATAATCAGCTTTCAATAAGCAGCTACATATTAGCTACGGTATATATTATGCCGTTTGTCCACCGCCGCCGTCATCGGACCGTCCGCGTCACCGAGAACGAGATTATTTAGGGCCGAGTTTAAGATGACGTGACGGCGATCGTGTGTCCACCGCGCTAATATTGGTGCCTCAGTCTCAGACAAAACAAAAACCGGGCGAACGTCGCGGTGCGACGGTAGTGTGTGTTTTGCATTGCCGGCGCATCGGCCCGTCATAAAATCGTGCCGTTCTAGCGGTCCCGCCGATCTACTCGAAACTCCGGCGGCCGGGATGACGGTGCTCGGGTGACGGACGTGGACACGCGGCTATAGTAGTCTATGTACCGCTACTTCGGCGCCGTCATCTCGTTCTCGTTGAAGGTCCGGTGACGGCGGCGGTGGTCAAACGGCCTTACGGTATACCTTAAATATTAATTCGGACTCTTGATACATCCTTTATAGTTTTTTACCGCAAATTGAAAGTCATGCATGAGGGTTTGAAATGTGAGTTTGACGACTAAAATGCTTAATTACGCCGCCGCTGTAATTGTCCATTCGGATGGATTGATGCTTGCCGTGTATGCTAATGAGTTATATCTCTATACGTTAAATGCCAATTATATTGTTATACCTACCTTAATATCGGCGCGTGTGTAATTGACTTAAAACAATTACTTGTATTTGCTAGACCTTTTTAGGGTTCCGTACCCAAAGGGTAAAACAGGACCCTATTACTAAGACTCCGATGTAAGTCTGTCTGTCACCAGGCTGTATCTCATGAACCGTGATAGTAAGACAGTTGAAATTTTCGCAGATGATGTATTTCTGTTGCCGCTATAACAAAAAGTACTAAAAAAACAGAATAAAATAGATATTTAAGGGAGCTCCCATACTACAAACGTGATTTTTTGGCTCGATATTGATAACGGCAAAGGGTAGTGGTTTGAAATATTCAGCAAATATTAAGTTATATATTCACTTTAAAAATAATTAATTAAATTAAAATAAAATAAACATATAGATATTGATAGATATTCATAGATATTGATTATAGATAATAAATAGTACGGAACCCTTCGTGCGCGAGTCCGACTTGCACTTGGCCGGTTTTTTATTAGGGTTACGTTGCGTACCTCGAGGGTAACGGACGACTGTTTGGTCTAGTGGTTTGAGTGTAGGCCGCGCGGCTCGCTGCACCGAATGGCTGTGGGTTCCATTCCTGTTACAGGCTAATTTTGTCTGTTGTAAGGTTGTAACTACTATCACTCCCTGTCCTTTGTAAGGTGTATGTATTACTTAGCACTTTGTATGTAGTGTTTGTATGTAGCACTTTACCAATCTTCAGAAACGCTCATACCTACTAGCTTCGAGTAGGATAAGTTTAAGTAGTTTACGTGTATGTTTGTTAAACGGAACCTTTGATGTAGAAGCCCGATTCGTATTTGACTACCCTTTCCTGTTAATGTCTCTTGGATATGGTAGAGTGGGTACTTAAGTAGCTAAGCATTTTTATTTCCAGGAATATATAACAAGGTATGCAACCTTATTAAGCGCTTCAATTAAACTGTTGGAATATGCATACATATAACTATTAACTTACCTATATCTGATGTATCGGAAGTGACATGTACGGTAACTAATATGTAGATACTCAGTGAAGGCAGACTATACGTAACTATCATAGTTTCTGAGTTACAAACCTTCGAATATTTGTCACAAGTATCGTGTTATGGACTTATGCACATCCATGACCCTATTATGCAGTGTAAACTACATACACGAGTGACATCTACTAATATTCCAAAAGCATGACTTTTGCATGTAACTCAAGTTATGAAGTGGCGGCGAAACAAATCGAATTTCGATTAAATTTATCATACCATTCATTTCGATGAGAGAGCTGTAATATTATTTCGGACTTATATATATACATCATCACGCCTGTATTCCCCGAAAGGGTAGGCAGAGGTGCACTGCAGTGCGCCCACACTTCGCCGATGTATTTTTGGTCCCAATGTAATAGGGGGCGAGCCTATTGCCATTATACCGGGCACATTCTCCCTCAATACGACGGAGATTTGGGCCATAGTCCACCAGGCTGGCCCAGTGCGGGTTGGTGAACTTCACACGCTATAGAAAGCTATAGACGTGCAGGTTTCCTCACGATGTTTTCCTTCACCGTTCAGCAAGTGGTAATCATTGTTGAAAATGATATTCGCACATGAAAATTTTCTCAGAGGTGCGGGCCTGGGGTTTGAACTTGCATCCTTTACGTTCGAGGCGGGCGTTCTTGCCCGCGAGGCTACCACTGCTTCTGAAACATTCTGTATATTTAATACTAGAGACACGTCCCGGTTTCGCATGAGTGGACATGTTTGTTTAGACATATTGGTATAAATAAATATAGCCTATGTTACTCAGTGATAAAGTAAAGGCAAAATAATTTTAATAATCGGTCCATTACTTTTTAAGTTAGTTCGTTACATTCAAAAATACAAATCTTTCATCTGTATAATATTAGTAAAGTATATATGTTAGGTAGGTAGTCCAACGAGAACATTTGAAATTTTATCATAAACGTTACTGCTTTCAACATTATTAGTAACAAAAGTTAATTGTGGTGCTTATCTTCACATCGACGAATACTTAATTAGTTTAACACATGGATGCTATAGTGTAACCGACGTGCTAGTAACACACACTAGCGTTTTACCTATATTGTTTAAGCCTTGGGTGCACGGTGTCATAGATTTATAGATAACGTTAAAAATAATATTTGTAATTACTTCCAGTGGAACTGTCGTGGGGCTCAATGCATACTATTCTACCCTGATTTGTCATAATTTATGACTCATAAAATCACAGTGATAATGCGCGTTATAACAACTGATGTCAATGTTTTTAAGGGTATGAAGGTAATGTAATTGTAATAAAATGCTATGCAACTGAATGATTTGTTGAAAAGTTGTAAACTGGCACGTTGATATTATTCTCCTGGCGATAATGAGCTAATAAGAAGCCTTTCTTCGTATTTATTTATTAGGACAGCCAAAAATTGTTGCATTATTAATAACATATAAATATAACATACAAATAAGGTACAAGTGCATAAAATTTGAATACGATAATAAAAATTAAATGTGATGAGTGACTAGCGATTGGTGGACAGGCAATCCAATGATTGCCCTCGTCTTGTCTTCGTTGCTGCGACAATTCGCAGCAACGAAGACAAGGCCAGTTTCCGAAATTAATAGAACTACTTATTTCGAGCATAAGGCATATCTTTACCTACTAGCAGGTAAAACCCCCGCAACTACGCGTTCAAATTCGTTCGCGCTGACAATTTCATTTTATTCAAGAATGAGCTCTTTCTGTTAGTCTATACAGTTCGATTTAGCATTGAAAAAAAAAATCAACGCTTACATCTTCCGCCTCAGCGGGCCACACACACTTTAAATTCTGTATATAGAGTTTTCATTGGTGGAAGGAAAGTAATTTATTTCCAAACATTTAAATAATTAATCAATTATAAAATCGCAAGGAATACTTTCACTTACATTAGTACTTCTTAACTCAACATTGCTAGTTGGAAAACAATATGCGTGTGTCGTGTACAGCGACACACACAGGTGGGCACGTCACCTGACACCACCTCGGAACCGGCCACTTCCGGCGGACGCGACGATTAGTGACACACAACGCACGGACTTACACACACACACACAGACATAACTGTTCATGTCAAGTTTCATAATAATCATTATTTCTAATCAACTAAGATGACGAGTTACAAATTTGGCAAACTATTATAATTTTCACGAATCTATTTATAATCTATAATTTAGAACACAAAAAATGTGTCTACCGGTCCGTTATAGATTTTCAAGCCATCCAACCGATGTGTCTCAAACCGGTTTAATAAGAATGGCAAGATGGTTTTGGATTACTAAATAAATAAAATATATTTCTGTTTTAGCATAGTAGCACACGCCGGGTATCCACTAATAATTAATACTATGGGTAGGTATAGGTATAGTAGGTTCTATTCAAACCTAAACATTTCACCATAGAAGAACCAAATTAACTTGATTCCGAGAGTAGGATATGAAATCGGAAAACAGAAAAGCAATGTATTTGATCACATTTCTCTTATTGAACATATTACTTGTTGAGTATTGATAACACCTCACAGGTATCATAAACATATCAAAAATTGCTAAGTGCACCAATAGGTATATACCTCGTACGTTAAGTCAAAAAAGACAGATATGGCGCATCTGTTAAGTCCCATTATGGGACTTTTAACAGACACAGTTTTAAAACGCATAGGTTTAGAAAAACCTGATATTACGCTAATTCTAGTAAGAATTATACAAAATTCCAATTAGATTTATATTCCTGATAGATTTTTTTTATTTTATTAACATTTCTTCTTGTATGAATAACAAATTAAATAAATACCCATAATAACTTGATAGGTGAAGCTCAAAAAGAAATTTGAATATTGCATATATTTTACGCAAAACAAGTGAACGTGGTACGCAAAAGCAGCGGTAGCCTCGCGGGCAAGCCCGCCTTGAACGTAAGGAGTGCAAGTTCAAATCCCAGGCCCGCACCTCTGAGATAATTTTCATGTGCGAATGTCATTTTCAACAATTATTACCACTTGCTGAACGGTGAAGGAAAACATCGTGAGGAAACCTGCACGTCTGTAGAAAGACGTGTGAAGTTCAGCAACCCGCACTGGGCCAGCGTGGTGGACTATGGCCCAAATCTCCCTCCTATTGAGGGAGAATGTGCCCGGTATAATGGCAATAGACTCGCCCCCTATTACATTGGGATCAAAATACATCGGCGAAGTGTGGGCGCACTACAGTGCACCTCTGCCTACCCCTTCGGGGAATACAGGCGTGATGATGACGTATAAGTGAATGTGTAAATTTATTACATGATTTACCAATTTCTTTCATTTCGTGAACGAAGAAAATGATCTGGGTAACTCTCGTTCTCATCAGTTTAGGAGATACTATTCTGAACAAAATAATAATAAAGCGATAAAGAATTATTAAATTACATTTTGTCTAATAGATTGTGGCGAACCCAATAACTCGCCACTTCCACCAGTCGCTACTAGATGGCGCGACTGTAGACACATCGCAATTCTACGCGTTCAAGAAATTATCCGCCATACAAAGTATTATGAAAATCCTGGCTCGCGCTACTGATGTGTTCGACGATCTGAACTATATATACAAATTCCCCGACAACATCACCGGGGGTGTAGCGGACCCCGCCAGGCGTACCACCCGCCTGGCAGGAAGATCTTCCCTTTTCCGCTAAAAGATTCTAATACACTTACCACACCGCCTACGTCCTACTGATCCCGTCACAGAAACCGGGCTGGATACGCGCATTACTAAGTACATAATTTGAAGCCCACTCAAACAAGAGTAACGAAGCTTAAAATCCAAGTTCATTATTCATAATTTCGATGCGTTAATGTGAAGTTAAAATTCAAACCTGTTTGTATGATAATTAAACCGCCTTTTATGGTAGAGTCATTGTTCTTGTTAAAAAATTGTATCGATTATGAACGAAACAGTGAGTTCGCACGGGGGTTAACACTCTATCAATTTTGACAGCTTATTTCATTTTACACGTTTAAAAAGTTAAGAGGTAATTTCTATAACTTTGTCACAAGGAAAAAATATTAAAGTTTTTAAGCAGAGTGTATAAATTGACGCAATTTTAATAAAAAATGTTATTATGTATAGGGTAGTAAACTAGATTCCTTATTAATTGATTTATATTTAGGAAAAATTATGAATGTCTGGTTAGAAGAGAAAGTCCGAATATGCGTTTTGGATACGAGGAAGGGATTCTTTTGAAAAAAATCAACTATTTGTTTAGTTCTACGTAATAAAGACATTCACCAATTAACCCAAATATGAACGATAACCAACTAATTATCTCACTTTCAAATAGATTTTAAAATGTCGTTAGATGGTAGCACAGTGGTCAGGGGTTCCAGTCGGCTGCAGGGCCGGTGTGGGGCGGGGGTGGCCGCCGGGGGGCGCCGATAGCATCGCGATTACGCGCAACAAAACGGCTGATATAGGCCGCTCATTACCACTACGGCTCGCCGCATAATGGATATTTACAGACCATCTCGCCTTTATATCTAGAATAACTGCATCGGTCGGTACAAATTGCTTTGAATTGTTCGCTCGGCTTTTTGATAAACGTGTTTGCATTTTCATTGTTGCACGATGTATTATTTTTATTTGTAATAATGTTCGACGAGTTTATTAGTGTTGAGTTTAATCGTAGGTCTAAGGTATTATTATATAATACGTGGTAAAACTTCATGCGTACAATGGTACCAATTACTGCTTAGATATAGGTGCACGTATAGGATGCAGTATTGGAAATGACATACATAGACAAATAATCAAATCAGGAATTAAAGAAATTAAGCAATCGTAATTGTTGGTGTGTACTTAATGCAAAACGGACAATAACATAACAAAATAAGTAACTATTAATGGAATGACAAAATGGCGTCACGTCCCGAGAGCCGAGGTGGCCGCGGCCAGCTAACCGCGAAACGTCCATTTTCATTTCCATAATTTCACAAAATGCCAGATTAATATTCGCAAAGAGCGCTGACAACCGCACAAAATGTCGCCGAACAATGCCTTTCCCGCATATTATCCAATTTGTCTGTCAAAAGTGCGCGCGCGCAACGCGATACCTAGGAAAATGAAAATAATAAAAGGCTTTAATGGCTCACCCATTGTATATAAATGTAACGAAACTAATTGGTCTTATAATAACTTGATGTGTTACCGACCCGACCAGAATAACTGTACGTTAAACGGTAGCCGAGTGGCTGTGAGTACTGAATTGTATGCGCGGAGGTGTCAGTAGGTACAGAGAATTAATTAAATCCAAGGAATCGGATTTGGTACCTTTGTTACCATACTTATCCTTGAATTATCTGAAAATCTTGCTACGTCTAAATTGCAACCACTTACGGCAATTGTTATACGGCCACTATTGCTAGGGATAATTTAATTAATCATAGGCATACGTAATAGCAACTTATAAGAAGTTTACATATTATAACATTTTCCAGGTCGCGTCAAGAATCTTGAAGAGGGCGCAAGGTGAAACTGTTGAAGAAGTAATAAAATACAATTACTTTGAGCGCGGGTGAAACAAAGTAACTCGTAGAATAAATCGATACAAAGGGAATTAATAACAAAATAGTGCAGCGTATAGATCGAAGCGACGCGACTACAACGCAAAGGCTAATTACAAGCGGTCGCACGATACCATCTGATAGCAGATAGCCGCCGCCGCCGCGCGTGTGTGAACCAGCTTTTTAAACAGAACACTTTGTTAATCATTTTGATTGAAATGAAATAGCGCACAACACTTCCATGTTGATAAAATGAAACTACAGTGTTTATAGAAGCGCAGTGTCATTGGTAATTATCTTCAAAACCTATTTTTTTTAACGCAAAACCTTCACCGAGAGTTTTAAAAAGGCTAAGGACCTTTGAGGAACGCGATAGATAAACTTTAATCAAAATTAAGTTACTTTAATACCAGGTCTGTTTATGTAGGTACATTTCTCAATGAAGGCACTGGTATACATGTAATTAATTCAATTCTTCATCCAACCGATACTAAGGCACATAAAGGTCATGCTTCACTCTTAATTAAAATTCACGGAAATAGATCGAACAAAATAACTTTTTATAAGTTCAAAAGTTTCAATTAATTTCTATCACGGCAGTTATTATAAACGGTAGCTACGAGATACGTACATTCATAATTTAATAACGAATTAGTGTAACAGTGGTTTATAATAGCTGATATATTATTATTCATAGCGATTTTATTCGTGCTATGAGCGCGCCTCTACCGTTTTGTGCACTTACCAGACTAAACCGACTGCCTATTTAACATAATATCGTGTTACTATGATTCTGAAAGCCATAACTTGTGAGTACTTAAGAGATATGCTTCAGTATTCAAGTTTTAACGTTGTATATTCACACTTACCTATAATGTGTAGATACACAATACAATACCAACGAGTACGTACATATAAGGTAGCTGCTGATGAAGATGCATAGTGCAGGCAAACTGTACTTAACCATTAAAGTTAGAGGGCCTTTGAATATTTCGCACAACTATCGAGTCGTGGCCTAAGGGCACATCCATAGGCCTAAAAAAGAAGTGTCAACTACATTTACGAGAGGTGCCCACTAAAATTGAAAATTACATTTGATTTTCTTATAAGACCCGAGACATTGTGTACAACTTTTTTTAAATGATAAAATATGGAGGGGATGCATTTTTTAAAATTATTATAACGTTATGGTGTACCGATACTGTATACCATAATGGTACCCATGTGGTATATAATATTATTCCGAACTTCCGAAACACCTTGCAAAGGTAAACAATTGTCAACCCTTATAAATTACATATCATTCATCATATTTCCATATTCAAATCGCCGTCCACATCCGGATATGTAGTAAACAATTAACATTTAAAAACGCAATTTCAAATCTAATTATAATGTTCGGCCAACGCTGGTCGGCTAAACGATACGTTTAATTACGCGATGTTATCACTCGCGCGTAAAATAAAAATCGTTTCGCTTTGCTATTCAAATCGCAGTGTCTGCGCAATTACGGCTATTAATGGCTATATATATCAACTAGAACGATACTATGGAGAGTACCAAGCCACGCGAGAGTACCTATCGCGTGCAAATAAAATGACTTCATAATCAATTTATTATGCGTTTAAGTGCGCTGCATCCAATCACAGGGAGGTATTAGGTAAGCGGAACTTGATCAGGAATTACAATAGTATTAACTCGTGTAGAGTTATACATAAATTAACATTGATTAGGTGCTTACAAATGCAGCTTCAATAGTTTATTAAGTTGCGATCTAGTTTCAAACAAAGTAAGACCACACTACGCTTGTACTTAAAGTACCTATGTGTAAACCTTTAAATTATGATTAGGTTAAATTGTTATTTCTAGTTGGAGCTAAAATATGACGTGTTATGAATGACATGACATTTTTAAGTGACTTCGTAGCTCTTAACAAAATAAATTATTTAACTTTTACCCAATATATTTAACCCTAATAGGCAGTAGTATATAAGAAAAAAATGTAAACTTGACAATTTGTAAGTGCCCCCATAGGCCTATACAAAATAAATGATTTGACTTTGACTTTGACTCAAACACACTGTGGTAGAAGTCTTAAGCTTTTGCTGTTAAAAACGATTAGCCGATGCTGACTGCATCCCTGTATTCACCGTTTTAGATGCATTATAGAACATCGCATTGTTACAATACATTAAGTGCATACAATATGCACAGTTCAGCTGTTTTAACTGCGGCCATTAGCTGCGTTTACCGAGCCGATCTGATTAATATGCAAATGCATATTAATATTTTAATATCCCTATGTGGTGACTGAACTGCGTCGGCAGCGCTTACAAATAGCTGTATTGCTTTTTATTACCTTCGTTTATATGGTGTTAGTAAGTATTGTTTGTTATAAATTCACGCTTTTATTGCCTACCTAGAATGCTAAGTAACGGTTTCGGATTAACTGCTCAAAGATAGCTCATACTTGAGGTAATGCCGCGAGTAGAGGCAATTTTTACAAGCTTTATAATATTAACTTGCAATGCATGTCCGGGTGGAATCTTGCAACTGAATTTTAAATCAGTTAAATCTTTAACCGATTGAGCTGAAATTTGGTATACACGCTTATTTTGGATGACAATGCATGCTTAGCTAAGTGACGTCATTCTTATTCCAATATGGCGGATCATCCAAGATGGCGGAATAGTTATTTTTTCTGCACTACCACAGTATGGGTATCAAATGAATGGGCTTGCTGAGGAAAACACGACAAATAAGGGCAATTTAATAAAAGCTTTTTTTTAAAAAGTTTTTTTACCATTTTAAAGTGTCAAGTTGTGAGAGAGTCTCGTTGCAACTACTTTTCTTCCGTCGCTCTACCATGATAGAGTTTTGATATCCAATTATACAGATTGGTCTGGAAGTCTAGTGCTTAAATGTGTAAATGTAGCCTAAAGGAGAGTATTACTAGAGTATTAACCATTGACTGGCCGGTTTATATAATGAACGGGTCGTCAAATTTTGAACAGGACGCTCTAGTCGAGTCAAGTTATGGAAGTGACGCTCAGAACGCTTGACTCTATGCTCGATCCTAATCCCAACGTTTGTTGCGCCTACCACCACTTTATTACTGATGTAGTAGATACAACGACTGTAAAATAAATCTAGGTAATATCAAAACAATAATAAAAAAGGGCGCAGTTCGTGTGTGTGCATGTGATATTGTACTTACATGGAGAGATAACTGTGTATTACTTACCAATGTGTGTGTGTGTTGTCGGCGTGGTGGACAAAAAGCCTAAAATCACCTGTAATGAGTAATTACGAGACTGGCAGCGCCGCCGACGGAAGCAGATACAGATCTACAACGCGTAGCGGGACGTGGGGAGGGGCGTGGGGGGAGGGGGGGGAGGGGGAGATGTGTGGCGCTTGTTGACCATTGATTTAGTGTTAAACACTAGTTAAATAGTTCACGATATGGTTTCAATTTTGTAGGTGCAAAAACGAAACGTATCCCAAATTCTTTAGTCTTTTTATCAGTTTACAAGGGCTTTACGAAGTATTTCTTATAGCAAAGGAGCTTTTTAATAACACTGTGCATGTATCTATCTTTATATGTAATGCGTGTTAATGAAAAAAAAATGGAGGCTATTTCAATGTTGTAAGGTGAGCAAGACAATTTTGTGTGTTAAATTTAGCTCACCTATATTATGCGGACAACAGAATTGTCGCTAATGATTAACATTCATTCGATAGCCGCAACATATCCGCCGACTAGATTTAAATCAAATAGGTAGCTAATTCTAGCTAATTATTCCGTTTATGCAGCTGAGTTTGGGTTTATATGAACATCAAAATGGGTGCTCACGGGAATTCACATCCGACTTAATTCGGTTGCTAATTGTATTTATAAAATACTAAAAACCTACCCGTTAATTGGTTTGGTTATATATAGTGGCAATGAGTCCGTGTTGTGTACTACGAGGTGTTCAAAGTTTAAGAAAATTTTACATAATACATTGTACTGCAAATAAGCTATTCAAGTTTCCGCGTCCATAGATATATTTGTAACTATGTACCCATTAATTCATCGATTTACAATAGTATTGCAAAGTATTTTTAAAACAAAAGTGCATTGTAACTTTACAAAGTTGGACTCTGATACAAGTGTAAATTTTGTCATAATAATAAGTCATATAGTAATATTTAAATTTGTTGACATAGTTTGTACTTAGTTAACTGTAAAAAAATGGAAGTAATATTAAAGATTGGGGGCGGAAACTGAAACCAGCAACTTCCGGTCAACATATTTCATTTAGCAAAACTTTATTACTAATGCACTCAACGGTAACACTAAATTTGCGTTTTGTTCACATTAATGTATCGTTAAGTGGGACAAGACAGCCGTTTGACTCACTCAATTGCGAATATGTTCGGGTGGTCATTCATTAGTGAGCATTATATTAACAATTGCAATGCATCTTACAAAACGTGTTCCGGTTTAGGGTGACTGTCCAGTAAGTAGCAAGAGGCGATGCGATACGACTAATGTTGGGTCCTTAAACGAATCGTTACCAGTAACAGCAAGGATTCCGTTATTTAGGAGTGCGTAACGAACCGTAACAGGCATCGGGAGCATTGCTACGAAACTTTTTATTGAGAATTAGTTTCGAGTAACGTACCGTTGAAAATTAAACGATCCGTTATCGAAACTGTTCCGTGGAATAGTAACATTTGTGTTAGTCTAGTGTATTTTTTATTCAGGTCAGGTATCGCTAGTTTCGACGCCCAGGATTCAAGACGCTTATGTTGTACTACCGCAGCCATTGTAATTGTAACTAATGTAGAGTAGATACCTTGTTTAATTCTTAGAGACAGGCATGAGAATGATATGGTTTGATGTAAATTATATGGATCTAAGGTTTTTCCAGTACATACTACTAAAACATAGACAGGTAGATATCTCAGTAGAGGTTTTAATGACTTTACACTGCATATAACATCTTGAGTTCAATGGATTATCAGTTTTACGCCACCGAGCACTTACCTAAATCGCAGGAAACATTAGTATCTAGGCGAACAGCAATAAAATGTAAAATATTACGCGAATCGAGGAAACATTGGCCCATAACTCACTCAATTAAACAATCTTTTTAACAATGCAGCGCGAGGAAGTCGTTTGAGTAAACTGACCATGTCTTTGTTTTAATCGCGTACACACATTCGTAATATAGATACAGTAGAAAGATATGCGTGAATTAAATGCCTATTAACTCGGTTGTTTTACGATAATAACGTTTCACTGTTATTCTTTATGTTTCTTCTTCTTATTTATTTTTACGAAATGAATGAAATGATGATATTTAATGGAATAAAATGAGGAATGGCTCCACCTGCGTTTAGTGAGTATTTCAGCCAGTGTTAAGTAATTAATAGCAATGGCAAATTCAATAAATACACATTATAAATAAAAATGGATGATGCCAGTGATAAAGATGGGGGATAAATCTTCTTTATGTTTAATGTTGTATTTAAATAAACTGACGGTACCTACAGTTCTGGAATGGGAAATAAACCAATCCATACGACACATTTCTGTAGCTTTAACCAACGAGGTTTTATTCTCTTAGAAAATATTTGGGTACAATATTCTAGGTGTGTAATGTTTTTTCGTGTATGTTGTAACTAAGCATCGCTTAATCGGCGTAAATATGAACACTAACGGCTAGCGTGCCTCATCGCCGTTTACTTTTTATGGAACGCCTTATTCCTGCGGATAATTATATGTGAAATAAACAACACATCGTGCTACTATCCGATATTGAAACCGATTTGTAATTAGTTACTGCTCTAAATTAACTAAACTAAACGTAGGTATGGCAAATTAATTAATTTGTGTACTCCAAATATTTCAGGCAGTAAAACATAGTTATCGCCTATCGGACTATCACATTCCCACCCTGGGTTGGATTTATTTGCGTATGAGTTTTTTGTGTAAAATGTTGTTGGTGTTACTGAGGTTGTGCGAGCAAGATGCATGCTTTGTTTGTGGCTAGTGGATCGTTATTGTATTTAATCTTATAATTAAATAAATCGTCCATAAACATTTTCACGAGCTTGTGATGTCATATTAATATGCCAGTTGTTTCTCGTTCAAAGTTCAGGCGGTCACAGTGCAGTAGAGAAATCGGTAGCCGGCCTCCTAGACAACAGCAATTAAATATGTTTGGTTTTAGTTGTAAAAACTTTTACAGTTCAGCTTGACCACCACGCTACCCCAACGCGTTGAAACACGCAATAGTTTGTAGAGGCGATTCTAGAAAACGGTCGTTTTGCGATTAGATCTGTGCAGGCAGGGAGCAGGGGGTGCGTTGCGGCTTGCGGGGTGGTGGTGTGGCGCGGCCGTTAATTGCCCCGTTTTGTGAACACGGTGGCGTGCCCCGCGGGCAATCAGCGACCGTTGACTGATTGCTTTTTAAATAGGTTTTATGCCCGCTAAAAATGTTTCTGAGGAAATCAAGGAGAAGTTTTCGTGAGGGCCGATTGTGTAAACGCAATCGAGGACAAGTTGTTTTCTAAAAATTGACGTGACCACCGTGACTGTTCCGCGTGGAATAGGTTTTGATAATTAGTTTTGATATTTGAATGACGTGACTACAGTCAACTGAAGTCATTTAAAATAATTATATACCTACCGAAGTACCTACTAGGAAATTGAAATACAATCGATCAATAATGAAGTACGATTTCTTTACAAAGATTTATCAGCTATGTGATAAAACTAGGATTTTAAAAGTATTGTCGTTATGAAATTTCTTAAAGTGATTGAACTAATTAGAGCAAAGGTAAGTGAGCAAGAATCAACCTTAAAAGAGAAGCCATAATAGTTGCAAATAGATAAAGCAAATGAGCACGAACCTTCAAGCCACCGTGTAAGTAGTCAACATGACATAGCGGAGTTAGGATCAGACTTAACCCTTATAAAGTTGCGTATAAGATCTAGAATGCACAATATGTTGTTTCTTATAGTAAAAATATCGCCAGTATTTCGCGTATATAATAATAGGTATAGCTACGTTCACTTTGTTTTAAGAATATAAATCACGCCTTAGAAATTATTTATATATCAATATTTTCTCAGATACCATCTAATATTCAGATGAAACCTTTCCACATAGCTATAAAGTCAGCCTGAGGGGAATGATATTCAAATACGAAACCAGGGTTGCGTCTTGTACCGCATGCTCCAAAATCTCGTCCCTCCTTACCCATATGACAAGGGGAGCTTATAAGGATTGAGTGAGTCCGAGACCAAGGATTGTATGTACGATGACATGTTTAAATTATCGAGCTGTTGCTGCTGTATGTAGCATCTGTGACGTAAATTAATATAAAAAGAAGTGGTAGCGGAGTGGTTAAACGCTTAACAATCAAAGTGTGCAGGTTCAAATCAAGGCACGCACCTCTGGGCTTTTATGTGCCAATCTCATTTTTATCCAAGATTACGACTTGCTGAAAACCGGTGAAGGAAAACAACGTGAGCAAACCTGGCAATTCTGAGGGAACTTATCCAGTTCTCGATAAACTTGTGAAGTCTGTCAACCCGCTCTGCCTGAGTTCTCCTCGTATTGTGGGGAGACCTGTATCCAGTAGTGGACGTAAAAGGGCTAAATATTTAAAAAACTTCAAAAAACTGTTATGTATAGGTGCATTGTCCTGCGAGAGACTCCGTCGTAACACAGTAGTTGTTAATGGAGATAGCACACACAATTTAGCACGGTGCTATTACGCGAGTAGCCGTGGTTGCTGTTGCCGGTGGCGTGACAGAGCGGAGTTAGCCGCGGCGTGTTGCTCGCTAGGTGTTCGTTACAACTGTTAAACTACCCGATGAACGCATTAATGTGTTTTTATTTAGTGCGCTTAATTAATCTTTAGTTCAAGCCCGTTACCTAAACATTAGGTATTTGTTAGTTCGGTAATGTTAAGCAGGAGGTAGTGCATGTTATAATAATATTTTGTACTGTAATGGATACGTTTTATTGAAACCAATTGATTGCGTGCATTTTTCTTTAATTTTGTCAATAATTTATTTCTGCCGAATATAGCGTCATAGTCTTACATAAAATAAGCGAACATCCATGACTTAGGAGTGAAGAATGGAGAAAAACAATTGCTATTTTAATTGACAACATTTTTAATTACAAAACACCACAAAAATCTATAGGACACGAATGCCACGTCTCGGATTGCTTAAGTACATTGCCATTTATAACTATTACAGCATTGGGTACTTTATTACATACATTTAATACTTTAAGTTGTGTATTTTATACTAACAATACATACATCGTATATGAATAATTATATATTTATAGGTATTATAATACACAATATCTTTGCACAATGTGTTGGCAATGTGGTAGACAAAGTTCCAATCACTTAATAGGTATTTTACATTTGTGTGCCGCATCATTCAGAAACTGATCAATAAAAAATACTTATATTTCCAAAAGAATTCACCAGGTGTGGTAGAAACTTATTAAATAATAACCTATATAAGCAAGGCATTATCAAACAGTAGGTACAAGTACTTACAAAACAAATAAACAACAAAAGTATTGACTGAGTCATCACGAAAAAGAGGTGATATTTTATTAAAATGATCCGAATCTATAGCGGAAACTAATTTAGAAGTTAAAGCTTCAAAGTTGTGTAAAGTTAGGAACTATTTCCACTGTTATTGTAGAAAACAAATATGCGTTTGTTGAGCAGTTTATAGATAGATTGGAATTCACTAGCATATTATTTCGCTGTTACTAATCGTATGACATAATAGGTCCTATTGCGATGGTATAAATCGTCTGGAATTCATTTCCGATATCGATTTCAATTATTTATCATATCTTTATATTAAGATAGACACTTGATATTTAGTAGGCGAGTTTCCTTAACATGCGGATTTTACACTATTTGCGTAGGCGTGCAGGGACAGCCAACTATATAAATATAAATTACTTATCTAGATAGTCTCTTGTTGATTAATTAATTACATAACCAATAACAAGAACGTTAATAAAACATAAGTAGGAATTTGGTAGGTGATATTTTGTTAGACTTATTTAACAGATCGCTTTATGATGCAGCACCAAAGTGATTTCTAGAAGGAATGTTTCTTAAATTATCAAATAATAACGGAATGCGTCAATTCCAAACTATTAACCCTAACTTACGAAGCGGTTCTAATAACTAATTATCAATAAGTAGTTTAAACACGACATCAATTATATTTTTACACGTTCTTAATCCAATCTGGGTTTTATAATATCACATATTTTGAACGATGATCGTCCATTTCAAGGAAAAAATATCGGGAATGCAATAAACGGGAATGGGAATGCAAAATAATGATAGCGAGTAGGTACCGATCAGAAACCATAACCGAACGAAGGTAACTGATTACTAAAACATCATGGTCATCTTCAATTATAAGATCACGACAACGTCACAGAACAATTCTTGAATCACTGGGATTGTCACTTGTTTTTTTGAACGGTCAAAATCACATCGACATATACACAATTTCTTTTAGAACGTCAAACGTCTCGAATTGTTTGTTCACATTACACGTGTATGGGCTCATCGTCATCTTCGTCGTCTGAGCGCCTGTCACCGGGAGTTTCAGGGGGTGAGCCGCGGTGGGGGGGAGCGGGGCTACCTGGGTCCAGGTCTGGAGAGGGTGACCGGCGCGCGTGCGCGTAGTAGCCCAGCGCGCCCAGCGCCGGCGCACCCAGGGAGCCCAGGTGAGCGGAGGGACCTGGCAGACCCAGGCCTAACGGTGGGACTCCTCCCAGTGGCGCACCCGGGTATAGCCTGATATACAAAAATAATTACATTTATTCCCAGCCTTAGTTACTTGCCCCTTAGTTCTGGCGTTCTGACGCACCTTAACTCCGCGCTTAGAAATTTAACTGCTTCGGGCCAATCCAAAACAATAAAAGATATATTTAATGAGGGATGGGACAGAGTGAAAAAATATGTGTTGAAAATATTGCTAGGTCGTTTTGTTTATGGGACTATATGCTAGTACACTTGTTCTTCTTTTTTTACGAAATAAATTAAATTTTAAAATTTAATGGAAAAGGAATGGTTCCACGTTTTGATTGTTAGGTAATTTTGAAAAAAAATTATATTTGATACGCAAAATCACTTAAAATTGTATCGTGGCAAAAATGTTCTTAACACTATTGTATCTAGTTAGGAAATCTCTATAATTATGAGTCACGTCTAATATCGAATTATAGAGTTACGAATATTAGTATGTGGATGTAGAGTCAGCTATAGTTGTAGTGCACTCACCGGTAAGGAAGAGGCTTCTGTAACGTGTTGGCAGACGCAGACGCCGCAGCTGCGGCCGTCGCGGCGGCTTGCCGGTAGTATAGGTCTGCGGCTGCAGGTGCGGGCTGCGCAGGGTAGGCAGGCACGCCCGGCCAGTACCCACCGTAGAGCCGCTGGAAGGCCGCGTAGTTGCCGGCTTCAGCCAGCAGTTCCAAACCTACTGCAGTTTGGCGCTTCCATTTTGTTCTATTGACAACGAGATACATTGATGGTAAGAACATAGAACGATTGTCTTTGGAGAAAAAATAAGTACTTATATTATCAGTGCTGATATATTATTATAAGTTATCTCAAAATTATTATCTAATAGAAACTGGCCCGAAAGTGACAGAGACATTGAACATTTAAAATAATCATCATTGTAACGCCAGTAATCTCCGAAGGGATAGGCAGAGGTGTACTGTACTTCACCAATACCTCCCCGATGCGTTTTAGTCTCAATATAATAGGGCCCGAGTCTATCGCCATTTCTTAATTACGACAGATATATTTTTGGAAATGAATTGCCAGTTTATTGAAATTCGAATAGTGTTACCTACCAACAGATAGTTGATTGAACAAACCAAAATTATTTGTAACCGTTAAATACCTAAGTAGTGTAAAACATGAAACGTTAATATCAAGTTCCAATTGCTCCTCTACAATGTTTTCATTGTTAAAAAGTACCCTTTCAATTCACAGTCCATTTGTAACTCAAATAATTTGTAATAAATCGTCGTTCGGATCCCACAAGAAACTACAAAAACTATTTGTGCCACATTACAAACTTAAATCGAGTCTAAAATTCTGTAAACTATCGTTTACGGCCCCTACGACCATAGATCACGGGCCCCGCAGCTTGTGACCCCAATCGTCATCAAATTTGTCACAGTGCACTTGAAAACACAATGAAGATACCGCAATGATAGTAAAAAAAATAAACTAATAAAAATATAAATAAAATAATAAATTTGACAAAACGTCTTGGGCACTCGTGAGCTCGCCGGAGCGTGGCCGAGTGCTTTAATTTGATTTATTTGATTCGTTCGGGAAAGGGTGAGTCGTATAAATTACGCTATATTGCTTGCTGCTACTGGATTTTAACTGCTCTATCTGTGCCCGCGTCGGTGTATTGCAAAAAGGTTATGACAACAAGTACGAATCTTGCAATTTCGCCGCTGTAAAATATATATGTGACCAAATATTCGTAGCTTTTGCCTTTGGTAGTTGAAATAAACGTTATAGACTAATTAATGAAGCACTCACTCAAGCAAATAACACAGGTACACTACCTAAGATATGTTTTTAAATACTGCATGGAGCTTCCAAAAGTAGGTCTTCGTGTGAAGACTGGCTCCATAGCATAGGTCCTTACGTAGACAACCAAAATTGCTATTAATTTTGCATTTATGATAAATTTATCCCATGGTGCCTTTCAGGTTCAACAGGAAACGACGACGCATACCTAATCAGCTAATTTGACCTCCAAAGCTTTGAAATATTATTCTACACCTTTTTGACAGAACAATTTGCGATTTATTTTACTTGTAAGCAAAAATAGTGAAACAATTTTCCATTAGTACCGGCTGTCAATGTTCTACTAACTTACATCAAATAAACACCATTCGTCCCCGCTTTAATATTTAATTTAATTTCGCCGAGCGGTACTCGATTAGTTCCAAAGTGCTCTGTTATTGTCGTCGAGTGAGGTTTTTATTAATTCGTAGGGAGTTATTATTGCGTGGCATCATCATTGATATTATTATTGTACGCGGCGGGCATTGTGTGCGGCCGGGGGCTGCGGCTGCTAGCAGACGCTTCACTGGCTACCTCGTTAATTAATTTCTATAAATGGATCATTTAATTTTATTAAATGCAAATGAGGGGGAGGTCGCGCGTTTTGTTGTTCGTCCTTCGTAAAATTATTTATGGTCTCTCATTTATCATTCCTAGAATTTTAAACAATTTTACTTCCCACGTAACATTAATAAGCTCACCATCGGAGCCGCCGAAGTAACGTTAAGTCTTTAAGTCGCATTAAACTCGATCCTAATTTAAATACTACACTTTAATTATCAGTAGCTGACAAATGATCGATAGAAAGCCGCTGCGCTCTCATTAATCATGTTATTATGACGGCTCGCTGTTAGAGTACGTCACTCGAGAGCACTTATTTAATTGTCAAGTGGTGAATGAGAGGCAATCTGCTCAGTGACACTATTCTTTTTATTGCCGCCGCGGGCCACGAACAAAAAGCTCTCGGAGGCACTTAAATTCGGGCTGCCATCTCAAGACGAGGCCTCTCTACAGACAATACGTTCCTCTCTTTCTAACACGGACGGACCGCGACGAGAGCGAGTCTCCTCCGTCCCTGTTCCACCGTCCCCCGGTGGAGTCTGAGTACGCTCCGCCCAGTGGTTTAGTGATTTGATGCTGCGTGAACTGATTCAATTGTTGTTCGACGACGCTCGACCGAAAACGCGCCTTAACAGTTCACGTTAAAGATGAAAATTGTCCGGTAAAACGATACCGCTTATGACCTCTCTGGAGGGGGAGGTTGTTATTCTCGGTTTGCGTTTTTCGGCGACGTGACGCGAATTCGGTTTGTATATCCGCCAAACAAAGAGTGTTCTCATCGATCGGCGGCGGCTCGCGGCCGGCGTTTACGTCCTTCCGTCGCTGGGCGATGCTGAAACGATTTGAGCTTTATGGAGCTTTTAGAAACATTGTGCGTTGGCTGCTTAAAGAGATCTTCAACATACGAGTATTGAAGGCAGAGAACACTTATGGGAATTGAATTCGAGCGGTACCCTTTATCGTTAAACTTGACATTTGACTAGCCATCAGTCTTTTATATTTGTTAATTTAATATTATTAATGAAGATAATGGCAAAAATGTCTGCATTAGTATCTACTAATGCCATAAGTATCTACTAGATATTCGTTTTAGGTAGCTTTGTGTAGTCTAGAACGATGTTAAGACGATACAAATTCAATGTTTAATCTGCAACCTACCATATTTGAAAAAAACATATACTTTTTTATCGTCTACCTATTTGTTATATTAATACAAAACACTTAATAGCTGGCCAAGTTACATATAAGTAGGTATTGATTTATTGATAGTTCGCCCACTTATTTTATTTCTTGACTTATTTTTGAATAGTAGTAAAGGTCATATCCATCTAATACAATATAACTATACATACTTAGAAGTTACTTGGGATTTTATGGAATTGTTGTTTATTTTATTTGTCACGCACACTTTATTTATTAGTCAAACGCGAATTATAATTAACTGTCACTTTTACGGAAAGTTATGATTAATTTACAGTGGCACCATAGAACACTTTTGTACTGAATATACACTTTTATACTCATTCTTAGATAGTTTGTAGATTGACTGAAATTTGTAGGAATTTGAGGGTAAATCTACTTTTTTTTTATTTGTTCTCAATAAAATAAAATTATAACAATCAAAAAAGTCTGCCAAACTGCATAACAGTTTGTCGGCAGCAGTTCTCTTGTATCCATTATACATTTTTCATTACTTAAGTGCTAATATATAATCCAAATATACGGTCTTAAGGGTATATCAATACAGATCAATGAAAAGGTATATCAAGCCTTAGCTTTAGACCTGTAAATTTACTTAAAACATATCATTAAACTTAAGATAGCCTATCTTCTCTATTACTATGGACACAGTGACAAATAATGTTTCTTTAATATTTTTTTCAGTTGATATTTAGTGTTTATATTTGTTAGTAGGTCTAGAGGCAATTCATTTATCAAGGTCGGTACTATGTATTTGCGTGTACTATAAATATATATCACAACCTATAATATCTATTAAAAGGCATATAATAATAGATTAATGGAATAAGTATCTACATTTACCTAGGTCATATAACGACGGAAGAAAGCTGAAATGTCGTATCTTGATATTTCCAATTTTACACCGTAGTCCATAAACAAAAAACTATTTCAAAAATTCATAACACCTTAATAAAACTAGAAAACATGCTTTATCATTATTATTTTTCGTCGTAGGCAGGCGTGACATACAGCGCGGCTTTGTTTTCTGATCATTTCTACATCAATAAGTCATTTAGGCCAATTTTGGAGATACGACATTTCCGCTTTCTGCCACCGATATAGCCTTCAAGGCATATGTAGACATAATTCCTTTAGGCATTTTGCAGACAGATGGTACAAGGTAAATTCCACGATATTGGATTGGTAGGTAATACGGGACTGTAATTTTAACGTACCTACTACACGCATAGTTTTAATCTACTGACTTAGAAAAATCTAAAATTAATTAGTTACAAGATAAAGTATTATTTCTTACTAAGTATCTAATCCAAAAATCATAAGACCGTTAGTTGTGATATGTATAAGTAATATATAATAATATTTTTAGTCTGTACTGAATTCAACATGAACACGACAAAATGGAATTGCGGAAAACATGACCATTTACACAAAAATAAAATTGTTATCGATGCTACAAAACACACTAATACCAGCGAATTAGACGTCAAATATTTCCACAAAAACTGATGACCGTTAATACCAGATTGCATCACGATCCGAACTTGGAACAGCGAAATTGGCACACGAGGCATAATCCTGCCCAAGATCCGCTTATTAAAATCCGACCAAAACCGAAATGGCATTCGCGGCACGGTGATTAGCGTTTAAATGATAAGCCAGCCGACCCGAGCGTCCTTGCATCGAATCCCGTGTCTCTGCCGTGTAATTTTGTCTTCGGCATAACCGATTAGGTTGGTTCTCGGTAGCTAGCCAGATACCCGGCGAACCTGACATTATGTCATTAGAGATGTGTTAGCACACTGGTGGAATTTTAATATCGCAAAGACTAGGCAATAAATAGAGCTTATGTTTTAAACATTTGGATCGCGTCGCATGAAATAATTTATGATATTCGACCCGCCGTTAATCAGTGACCGTTATGGAATAATTATTTATATTATTATCGGCGAAAACAAATGAGCATTCAGTCAGGAACACGATTAGGTAAATAAATCACCCGCAACTGGACTATTGCAAAATATAATATAATACGCAAAGTGGCTGATATTACAAATTGAGCACACATTGATATTAGAAATTATAGATACCTACCTGAATGTGTCAAAAATACCTAAAAAAAATTAACCATAATTGGTGTTGTTAATTCCACAGCCGTCTAGTCATGTATGTCTTGACATAGCCAATCTGTAGGCTTAGCATGACCGCGTAGACATAAGTTATAACACTTATGTCTACGCGGACACCGAGGCAAGTCCAGTACAAAAAGCTCGAAGTGACGCCATTTTCTCGACAATTCTGATAGTTTAAAGAGATAAAACTGATGTCTATACCGTCATGCTAAGCCTACTGATGTACGTAGACGTCAGTCACATACAAAATTGGACGTGTGTAAGTGTCAAATGTTAAGAAAAGCTCTCTCTTTGATATAATAACTCGTTGGGACCACAATATAGGTATTTTTGTAGTATGCAATAGGTTTCAATTAAATAAGGTACCTATTAAATAAATCTATACATCTAGGGTAACCAGCTAATCTACAAACTTTCAGAAAAAATGTGGTGTCGTTTTTTTTAAATTTAATAGGTACTCGGGAATTTCGCGTAGTGTGAGCCAGCTCTGGTAGGTGCATCGTTTATACAAATGATACGCATTCACCAGTAACGCTAACTGTTTAGTCACTCGCAATTATTTCACACATACGTGCAAGTTCACGTTTAGATACCTTCTTAATTCGATATATGAATAAACTTACACAGTTCCCGTGAAAAAACCTTATTAGTTTTAAATTTAATAAATAGACACCGAGGCCGCCGCCAAGCGGAACTATGGTCCGAAATAGGGGTGTCTCCGATGGAAAACAAACTCTCTAGAGTATGAAAAAGTCATAGGCGTCTATGACTAATAAGCACTTGTATTTTACAATGTCAAAATATTTTTTTCGATTAGCGAAGAAGTAGCCAGCATTCAATTCATAATATCTATACCTACATCTTCAAAGCCAAAGTAATTTATTTGCAAATTTTAATGAGGGTTATTCTAAAATAAAATAGCTTATTTTAGAGTTAGCGTATGTCTATTTTGCTCTATGGTATGCAAATAAAAAAAAAGTTGATCTAATTATATCTTATCTATAATTTATAAATAATATAATGTTACTGAATGCTTTAAAACATTCAGTTAACATTACATTATTGAAGTTTAAATGAATGAAATTTTAATTCTAACGTATCGTTATCTACCCTACAAGACGATCAGTCCCGAAAATATGAATCAAATGTTTTGCAATTCGGAGGAATTGACAACCCTATTCAACGTATACTTATAGGTATTATTCGTTTGCGCGTTATTACAAAATGCGTCATTAGGTAATCGCGATGGATTACACGTTGCGGCCAACTAAACGCCGATAAACGGCAACGAACGTCGCCGTACCGCCGTATTCGCCGCTCCGAGCACATCGGAATCGCATTGCGAATTCATGACCGTACCGTGGACATTTAAAGTTGAATTATTGAACAATGTAATTCGTATGACTCAGTTTGGAATTTCATGTATTTTACCGCTTAAGTGGATAATCTTTGGAGAGCTTAGAGCATTAAGAAACACCTACCAAGATAGGTTAAAGTTGACAATAGATTTTATGTGGCTTTGAGCTCTAAACATGTCCAGTCCCATAAAACTAGATAATCAATTGTTTCTATTAAGCACGGATCTAGCGGTTAAGATGCTTAGGTGAGTAGTTAACTATTTTTTTAATAATATGTATGATTCTATGAAACTAAATAAAGTAAAAGTTATAATAAAAAACCGGGCTTTCAGGCTATCAAGTATGTATTTTGAGGGTGGAAAAGTGATTTCTCTTTTCACTATGTTTTTACGACTCAATGTAATTACGAGGCGAGTTTACGAGTATTGTTTTCTTATATTTAGGCGAATACTATACATTGAAATAAAACTATTTTACGGATTTTATCGCGTTTAATAACTATTTTATTTTCCCGACAGTTTATTTTCCCAGTTTGACATTTTGACAGTTTTTATTTTCCCAGTTATTAACTATGACATCGAGGAGTCATCGGCCAACTTTATCACTGTCATTATCCATTTTTATTTATAATGTGTATTTATTGAATTTGACCTTGCTATTACTTAACATTGGCGAAATACTCGCGCTAGTCGCAGGTGATGCCATTCCTCATCTTATTCCATTAAATATCATAATTTCGCTCATTTCGTAAAAAAAAAAAAAAAAACTATGACATCAGGACGTCTAACACCTCAGTCCCCCGTGACCATGGTTACTGTAATGCAGCCGAAACGTCGGGAAAATAAAATAGTAAATAAACGCGATAAAATCCGTAAAATAGTTTTATTCGAGTTTACGAGTATTTATAAATCGGGCACACTCTCCATCGATACCTACCTATTCCTATAGGTACCTATAACCCACCAATATAATAAATAAATATCACCAGATAACACAAGTCATCATATGATCTCAAACTTAGCAATGCTTGTACTATGGTAATTAGAGAAGAAACGCATAGTGGTTTGGCCGGACACCGGATACCGGATATTCGGCAAGCTACCAGGCCGGAGCGCCGGGTATCCGGCGGCTGGATATTCGGCCCTTTATCGCCCTACATGACGCTTCTTAATGACATTTCGAATCGATCGCAATCACGACTCATATGGTGGTCAGTTAATTTGCATCAGTACCTGCAATTGTCAAGGTTTGCTAGAATTTATCTTTCAGCACCTGGCAGTCGCGTTAACGGCGAAAGGCTATTTTCAGAAGCTGGTCTGGTATACAAAGCCTAGCGGAGTCGCCTCTTACCAACAATGCGGATATTTGTTATTCATTCAGCACAATTTGCCAATATTTTTTTTTCCGTACTAAACTAGTTAATTAATAAAACAAATATTTTAGACGTATGATTATAAAATTAATGTGGTACGATTTGCCTTGTGCAGAATAATGAGATTTTTTTGAATTTTACTATCCGGAATGAAACAGATGAAACGGATATTTATTTTATTTATTTGAGTTAGGAAAAACAACAGCTTTTAGATTATACAATTGTGATATGCAACATAAACCTACTGTTTTCACAGATACACTTTACAATGTAAATGTAAGTCCGATAACTATGCGGTATCCGACCGACCCGGCCTTGTTTTTACTATCCGGCCGGATACCGGATAGTAATTCAGTATCCAGCCGAATAGTGAAAACAAGGCCGGATACAGGATAGTAATTCAGTATCCGGCCGGATAGTGAAAATAAGGCCGGATACCGGATAGTAATTCAGTATCCGGCCGGATAGTGAAAACAAGGCCGGATACCGGATAGTAATTCAATATCCGGCCGGATAGTGAAAACAAGGCCGATACCGGACAGTTACTGGATATCCGTTTCATCGCTAATGGTAACCATATAACCAAAGTCTCCTTTTAAGTTACACGCATAATATTTTAAAACAATTAAGAAAACACACATCTATTTGGATATGGAAGGCCCTGGTTTGGTAGCGTTTAGTCTCGTAATGAGCGGCTTGGATCGGCGGCGCCGGGCGCACGGCGGCGCGCCGATGACTTGCGGACCCTTTGTGATGAACTTACCGCCGACGACGTTCACACGTTGCGTGGAACTATCAAGCCATGGTGCATCGTAAAAGATATCTGCTAAGCGATTATGTAACTTACTGCTATCAATTTTCTTTAGAAACCAAACCACATGGCGGATTTTTAATGATAAAAGGTGATTGAAACTCCTTTACAATTCAATTACGTAATCAAGCTGCAGGTAACACTGAAAATGTGGACATTTTGGAAAATAAAAGAAAAACTGTTGAGCTTATTGTGTATAAGTAAGTACCTACACAGTTTCTTGCAAGTTAGCTATTATAATTGTTATTCCCAATGCCTGTACAAGATTTAAAGTAACCACGATGATGCTAATAATATTTTGTTTCATTATGTAAACTCATGAGTAAAATAAAGTAACACCAATTAAAACTTATGAAATAAATATTAAGAATCCTAATGTTTTCCATTTAAATTGTTTGTAAAAAAAACTCAGCAGGTAACATAAGTTATGTAGGTGTGTAATTAAAATGGTTTAAATATAATTAGCCAAAATGCAAACGGCGTGTCTTGTACAGCTAATTAAAATTAATTACTTCGGGTTGGATTTATAAAAACCGTGTTTAAATTGGGAATTATAATACTTATACAAACGCATAAATTAAAAACAATCAGAAACGTCTCGGGCCCAGAAAAACGGTACCTATTATTAGTCGGTGAGTGCCACTATGCCGACACAAAAACCAAGGAAAGTGACCGCACACAAAAGCCATTACATCCTTCAATTAAGTTCGATTTCACACCCTTTCACGAACCGAAAAATCGAAGCCCAAACATTAGTTTAACCGAAATTATAGGAAATCAACAAAAAGCGCGGCAAAAAGCCGCAGACGCGGCGGCGAGGGCGGCCGGCGCCTGCGCACCGAACGACACGTCACGCGTGTTAACATCTCCTATCATAGAAATTTAATCCGTAAACAAAATCTAGGGATACGAATCACCGAAAGAAATTAGATTTTCCATATAAAAAAAAAAACATTTATTAGCTAAATATATTACCATAAAATTAATAATTAGTAGTTTTCCTTTTCTGTTCCTTCTATTTCATAAGTCTAAATTTGCATAAGGTTCTAACTGATCGAACCATTCCTAATTAATGATTATATTAATATGTTAAATCACCATGAGTTTTATGTTGGGAAAACCTCATCCAAGAATCTATTGTTTATAGTGACAATAAAAATGTATATTCTCAAGCGGTGCAATGTGCTATAAACATTCTAGAATAATTTAAAATAGACTTGAAGAACGTTTGTCGCGGTTAAAGTGGCGTTATTCGGCATCATTGTTCGTCTGTAATTTAAAAAAGTGAAAAGTTGTTTCTGATAAGAAAAAAAACATTTTTTTTATTAATGCACAATCTTGATTAAAAAGATTGGTATTCAATCAATAGAAAAGAAAATTAGTTTAGTTTGTATTGGCTACCGTAGTTTTTGTAGCGGTGGGTGCATCAGAGGCGGCGGCCGGGGCCTAATTACAAACGTTTGTTTTTGAAACGACCGCCTTGACCACAGCCGACGACGAGTAAATATTTTTTCAACTTGTTCGTTTGTTTAAAAAATTATAACAAGTTCAGAGGAGGTAAGTTGAATACGCGTTTCTTAATCATTTGTAATACGATTAATTTCTATTTCTTGTTAATGTCACTGGCCGAAAAACAAGATGAGGAAAAAAATTGGTAGTACCTACCATAGATTTAGGACTGGCGAGCGAACTTTAAGTCTGTAGTAGGTAATCAATGCAATACTTTTTATTCTAATTTGGTGTTAAATTTCCAACTTTAGAGAAAAATTGTCTTATAAAGTGTTTTTTGTAAGTGTAAAAATCTACATAAGTATTATAACATTTTTGTTGAAATTGTTTAAAAAAAACCATTAAGCAACGTTGAAGGCGTAATCTTTTGAAAATAAACCATGGAGTATTGAATGGGGCTCGGTAGCAATAACATCTCGTCGGTCCCGCTGACTCAGCATTGTTTCTGAGTCGTCGTCTATCTGACGCTAGCACTTCGATGTGTATGTAGCAAGCTGATAGCGGTTATTTTATATCGCTACGATATGTTGATCTATGATAAATTAGCCAGTAGGTAGCATAAACCGATGAAACTTTAATTACGAAATGTCCAAAAAATTTAAAAGATTAATAATACCAGTTGTAGTTGTAGTGTTAGTAACAGCTGTTGTAGGCCTAAACTTCCCGCACGCATTATTTCAAAACTGTTCCAGAGACCCTTAAAACTGAACAACACACTTCACTTCGATTAATATACCTATTTATTCCATGAACATAAAATATTGCTACTATCTACTACAGTGCTATGACTACAATATAATATAATAACTGCAATTAATAACAATAAAAACATGATTTTGGGAATAAGTGTACTTACTCACAATGCTAAATATAGTTCGCTCACTTGGACCAAATATCAAGTGTTACCTAATTGTTTTCTTCACTCCATGTTACTTTGGAAGGTATTATTGTTAATAGCATTATAATGTAGGTTAGTCTTGACAGTAAGACAATTTTTCTAAGAAATCCTAAGGAGGTACATAAAGGTAAGTTTCAATTGTTGAGTGGTATTTGTTAGTTGTGCTGTTCTATTAAATATTTTGTAATTGTCCTTATCAATGTGTTAGCTATTAGAAGTTTAATTTAAAAGCATTTTTTACACTATCTTCTAATAAAAATCGTAAAAAATCTGTGGGCAAAATCTATAATTGAAAAAAAAACAATTATAGACCCTAGCTCACACACACAGGGGCGTCAACAAGACGAAATTTTTGCTAATACCAAACTCTGTGTAAATAAACATAAAGATTGTGTTTATGTTGTAAAAGCCACACGGCCACCCTGCAAAATTTGCTCGTGCTGTCCATGACATTTTCTATGATTGAATACAGGGCCCCAAGTCTACTAACACTAACGTCGTGGCGTTGCTATGACTTATTTTTTTTAGACATGAAATCCACATCTTTTTTCAATGGTACCTAGAATATGAGCAGTGTAGACATGAGCTTTCCCCCGTATAAATAATATTAGTTTTTTATTACCCCCCCCCCCTCCTTAACTCTTTTAATTTCAAGAAGTATTGTAGAAAGTGGAGCTGGAACAAGGTGAACGGATTACCCCCCTTTATCATCTAATATTGCCCATGGAGGAAGATCTGTAGATTAAGCTATTTTTCCCTCCATTTAGCTGGGATTTCCTCTATTTTCGGAGCTATTAACAATTATTAATATACGACTTAATAATATAAGTTTTGATCAAATACCATTATTTATTTGAGCAGTTGGAATTACAGCATTTTTACTTCTTCTTTCTTTACCAGTATTGGCAGGAGCAATTGATGCAATTTGACTAGTCATATTCTAGTTAGCATTGATACAAGATGTATTTTTTATGCCTTAAAAAGTGGAGTCATAGCAACTCCACGACGATAGTGTTAGCAGACCTGGGACCCAGATCGTTTGGTAAACATTTTGAAGCGCGGGTCTTGATGCCCCAGCCCCAGCTTTATATAGCGGGTACAGCAAGGGTGGGCTTGGTTTCCTTCAATCAATTTGAGATTGTAATTAGACCCCTTATATTTATATATATAATTCTACTGTACGTGTGTATGTCACTGAACTCCTCCTAAACGGCTGGACCGATTTGGAAGAATTTTTTTGCATGCATTTTGGTGGCAGCCGAGATGGTTTAGACTCACATTTCGACCCGGTAGGTGGCGCTGCTTTCGTATGTCACTAATTCTAAGGCAGTACGACGATCGCCCGGTGAGCTAATTCACTATAAAATTTTCAAAAGACTGACCTTCGATTCTGATACCAGGTCTTGACCTGTGTATCCGTGAGTCCCAGCTTAGCAGCGAGCTCCATGCGGTCCTGCACGCTGAGGTACTTCTGCCGCTCGAAGGACTTCTCCAAGGTCTGGAGCTGATGGTCAGTGAAAGCGGTCCTCGCTTTGCGCTGCTTCTTGGCCAGGCTTGAGGAGTCACCCCCACAGCTCTTGCTGGACACATCGTCAGAATCGTCCTTTACACCTGTAAAGACAAGAAAAAAAAATGGTTTTATTGTCAATTATGAAATATGACAAACGAAAAAAAAAACATACGGGTCGAATTGAGGACCTCCTCCTTTTTGAAGTCGGTTAAAAATAAAATCTAGTGGATTCATCCGCCATCTTTATCGCGTTATCTGTATTTATTCAATTTGCCCTTGCTATTAATTACTTACTTACTACTACATTAGCAAATTACCCGCTCTAGTCGCAAGTAAAGCCAATCCTCATCTTATTCCATTCAATTTCATCATTCCACTCTTTTCGTAAAAAAAGAAGAAGATCATAAGTACACTTTTGAAATAGAGTTGTGAGGGTATACTACGCTTCAGTCATTGACCCCACTGAAACGTGTTTTATGATTCACTGAAGTTAGCCCGCGCCCGCGCCGGTGCGGGCGAAACCTCCGCTCGTAGGGCTTCTTGTGGTCACGTCTCCGCTTCCTCACACACCACTTACCTTACACTTTCGTGTAAGGTAAACTGCTTATTTTATTTCTATGTAACCAATATTGCCAGTTTGAGGGTTGTAGTAAGATTTGGCGATTAAAAAAAAGCAGATCTTCTCAATCGAGGTCGCGGTGATAGACTAATAGTAGTATCCGGTAGTAGCATATCAGGTAAAAGAATGTAAACCTAACAATTTGTGATTATTTGAATTTTACTTAAAATTATGTGTACCCATTATTTCTAAATGACCCAATATCTTGATAAAGAGAAAAATCTTCGACTGATCTACATACATTATACCAGGTAGGTTTTGGGAGGAAAATTGTATATATATAATAAAACGTATAGGCATTTCCAGTACCTATGGTATTTTATCCTGTATGTTTTAATGTGTATTTTTTCCCTACTTGATCCACTAATAAACAAATAAACAGCCTGGCGCAATTGCCCTTGAAACCATGGAACTTTTGGAAGTCAGTGTCTTCGCACTTAAAATAGGGTTGTATACACATTGGCAGTTTATTTAATGCCGAATTGTACCAGATCCTATTTGTTACAAATCTCCTTTTTTTTTAATAAAAATGAAATTGTGGAATAGAATGGCATCATCCCCAATTAGCAGGTATTATGCCAATGTCAAATAATTAATAGCGCCAACAAATTCAATAAATACACTTCATAAATAAAATTGTGGATATAGTTGAAAAAGATCGCGGAAGAACCCGATGATTAAAATGTCGCCAACATAAGACCATTAGGAAAAAAATAATGTTAAAAAAAACTTTTTTAAATCAAGCTTTTATTTAATTGCCCTTAGTTTTCGTGTTCTCCTCAGCAAGCCCTTTCATTTGATACCCATACTATGGTAGTGCAGAAAATATAACTATTCCGCCATCATTGATGATCCGCCATATTGGAATTAGAATGACGTCACATAGCTAAGCATGCATTGTCATCCAAAGTAAGCGTGTATACCAAATTTCAGCTCAATCGGTTAAAGATAACTTATTTAAAATTCAGTTGCAAGATTCCACCCGGACATACATACGTTGCAAGCTAATATAAAGCTTGTAAAATCAAAGGCATTTAGTTTCAACACATAAAGCCCATGTTTAGCGCAGTTAGTGGGAGACAAAGGATTAAGTGCATAATGTGCGAGGTATTAGCGCAGCGGAGTGTAGGAGCGGCCGCGGTTGCGGTTTGCCGCCCGCACTAGAGCCGCGAGCTGCCCCACGGCATTTAGTATTGAATACTCTACAAAACATAATTTATTGAGAACAAGATATATAGTAAAGAAATTTATTGGTAATCCGCCACGCTACTCTCTCCAATTTTAATTTTATGTGCATTTATTGTATCTATCTTTGCTATTAATTATTTGACATAAGCAGGATTCCTGCTGATCGCGTGTTCAGCCATTTCTCATTTAATTCCATTTAATTTCGTGAAAGAAGTAGAAGATATTCGGTGAATAGAAACTCTAAAATTGTTGTATTTTTTTAATCAAAAGATTTTAACTTATTTTTTAAATATTTCCAACTCGATTTCCGCCACTCATGCTCTATAATATTGATATTCTTATAAACACTATAGCTAGGGGAAATCTTCGCAAAATTTAAAAAGGTATTGCTGCATTTTATCAAGATTTCTTAATCCTAAGAAGTTCGTAACACCCTAATAGGAGTACTATACCTAATCAAATTATTTTCTTTGCTAACTAATCGTACTTACACATCAAGCTAGTAGCTAGATATGCTTTAAATATAATCATAGGTCATTATTAGCTATTAATGTTAACCTTTCTTTCATTAATCGAAAGGATTAATGAAAGAAAGGTTTTAAATTATTTTATATTGACAAATATTTATTAATAAATATCAAAAGAATACCGCTGACGTTATCGTTACCCTTGCAAAGACATAATACGCCACTAATACTTAATAGTATCCAATGACAGTAAAAAGGAGCAATAAAATTGCAAATTAAAAACAAGTTAGTTTTCCATTTACATGCTGTTGAAGTGTTTAAATAAAGCAGTCTTCTGATGCAGTCATTGATATAAATCGCTCGAAGTACGAAACGATTTTTTATACATCGAGCGACCCTTTAGCAGTTTGTAATATTGAGTGTAATTATGTACGGGAAGCCCATTAGGGTACACCGCCGTTAATTTATTATAATAAGGTCCAACTGCCGACCGCGCTCACTCGACCGTGAAAATTATTATCATTAGTGCACAATAACGTAGTATGCAATGCTTAAGTTAGCTACTCTACTACTTCGTTTTCACCTGTAGAGTTGTGCCCTGGATTTCCAGACATATCTGCAATATAATCTAAAATTTCTTTGAACGGAATGCAATTCTATAAATACATATTTCACGACATTTTTTTGTCTCAATGTGGTAATTTGTTATTCAATATTGAACTCTATTAACTTCAACAAAATTCTGAAACTAATAGGTAGGAATATTTGTCTTGAAACCCGTTCGTTTCCACTAATCCGGACCGCAAACGTATTAACTTTTTGCAGAAAAAGTAATTTATTGCAGTACTCATCCAATTTATACAGTTACATTAATTTTCCGCCACCGTGCTACGAATGATTCGATATCCGTAAAAAAGGTTTGCTGCGATTAAAAAAGGTTAGCTTAGCTTATAATCGATTTGCTGCCGATTTTATAACATCAATAATCGTTTCGAATGGGGCAGTGATCTGTATTAAATATGAAAAACCGTCTGTTCATTGAGAAATCGGTAGTTAGTGAATATAATAGTGATGTGACGTAAATGCTAAATGGTCCAGTTGGCCGCAGTCATCGGAGCTAGAACGAGAGGTGGCGAGCGAGACATATGATCCGATTCGCTGTGCATGATGTAATCAAGTCTCAACTATAGATTATGATCAGGGTTTATTGAAAGATCAAATCGCCAGTAATTATTTTGTTGAAAATATTGAATGTTAACGACATGATTATTGATAAATTATAGGCGTGCTCTAACAATATAGTGACGTTATTTGTTCAATAATGAGATGTAGTAGTGTAGATGAGATGAGTATGCCGTAATTTTAATGAAATCAAACCTAAGGATATACCTGTTTCATTATTTATAATATCACACAGTTATCAAACTGATGTAAAAAGGTTTCATCATATTAAAAAAAATACATTACGCAAGTATTACATTTATCTGGCACGATACCTATCTATTTCATATACAAGACCAGAACTTACCTGCTATTTTACCACCAACCGTTGAACCAAACAAACACGACTTCCAAATAATGCGTATTATTAACTCTACTTTATTTAATAACAGTTTAAGTTAACTAAAACAAACCCGTTCAACGCGGGCTATAATTGTGTTTTTTGTCGTCAGCAATACAATAAATATAATCACTGGGGCGACCTCTGTCGTGCATGCGAAACAATGCGTAGAAGTTTGCTAATGTATTTATAATTGGAATTATGTCTTAAGCGGCCTCGTTAATTATTACTATACAGCGTTAAAGGACAATCGCATACAGTAACTCTACCAGCTATTCTAATGTCCACTGTCCTATACAGTAGAATTCGAAAAAAAATAATTGCATTAAGCTACGAACTAACACTTTATTGTATAAATATTTAAGTGTTAGCGATTAATAGGGATCTGAGATGAAGTAATGATTATTTTATTGTAGCGACTTCTAACTAAAGCTTAATTTGATAGGTAACACTAAATTTGAGGGTCTCCACTAAATCAGCATCATTGATGGTCCTAATTAATTAATTTGGTTTGTTAAAATGTTTCAATTGCGTCCCGCTAAAATAACTTTCAAAATGTACAAATCAAAATATTGCAAAGAGTTTTGGTAAAGAGTAAACGCAAAATGAAAATATTAAATGTTAAATAATCAATCCAACGGGCATGAGCAGTTCAAAGACGTGGTTAGTATGTAGTGTGACGTTCTATACTCGATCTATAAGGACATATTTAGAACGCTGTCAAATTAATTCTATTTAACACGGAGCCTCGAGATTTAAAAAAGTTTGTCGCTAACTGTACAAATCTACATAAGTTTAGGCGCTAATTGAATATTAAATTACTTAAGTTCGCGCGGTTGATTTCAAACTAGTTTTAATTACTTAATAAATACTTGACGATAGGTTGATTAACGAATTTGATAATGAAGGCCATTGTTCGATATTGTCAAATTAAAATGACATGCAAATGGAATATTAAATAGCATATCACCATCATTTAACTATTAAGGTACCTACATCTTATAAACATACAATAGGTACTTAGGTAATACAGTTCTAGGTACAATACTACATGGATAATCTTCTTTGTTTTATACTATACTAGACAACTATTAGATAAGATAGAGCTGATAAAAGAAACAAAGACAACAATTGCTTTTGCTACCTAGGTATTTGAATTTTAATTGTGTTCTATTGGAAGTCTTTTGCCCCAACCATTTATTGTCATCGCTCGGGATAATGATATTATACTAGGTAAAAGATAGGCGTTAAGTTAGACACGTTAAAATATTATCGTATATTGTACACGGATAGTGGTAGTCAATTTCAATCACACGTAACACATACTACTATAGCCCTTTTAACGTCCGACTGCTGGGCACGAGCCTCCCTTCAATGCGAGGGGGATTCAGGCCATAGTCCATCACGCTGGCACGGTGCGGGTTGGCAGATTTCACACATCTATCGAGAACTAGTCTAGTTCTCTCAGATGTGCAGGTTTCTTCACTATGTTTTCCTGTACCGTTTCTTAGCAAGTGAAGATCTCGGATGCAAATTAGATTCGCACATGAAACCCAAAGTTGTGAGCCGAGGTTTGAACCTGCACACTTTGGTTACAAGGCGTGCGTTCGACCACTCGGCTACGACTACTTAATCAAATGATATATATCATAGTGCGGTGAATATATCGAGAATTAAACTTGCAAACTGAATAAATTAAGCAAAGGTGACATCGTAAAACGGCGAGATTGTAAATGTATTAGGCACTTAAATCACAAAAAACTTTTGATCGCCGTCCGACATTGGAATGACAAAATTGTACTCGCATTTACAAAAACAAAAACGCGCATGAGATCACCGCGCCTGTAGCTGCAATCAATTATATAATTACTCTATTATTAGCCTAAACTTCTCACGATTTCAAATCTTGAAGTCGAGGAAATAAAAGAAAATTGTCTAAAAGACTGATGTCTAAGTATTTTCTTGGGTCTTTGATGTAACTGTGACTTAACCTAGAAAAAATACTGACAGATTTATAGGCTCGTCGGCCATTTAATAAGCCGTAATCTTTTAACGGAAGTTCGCTTAACAATACACCGTCACATAAGTACTCCATTCTCGACTGTAATTAATATAATTGTTCGATTAGTGAGAATCGTTGTCTATTCATGGCTGTGTCTAATAGCGTTCCTATTAATCAAACGTAGAACAAAGTTACGTTACAGAATTTAATGGAGTTTTTGTTATAATAAGCTCTTAGATAACCACACATCGGAAGCGATGGTTTCAAAAACAGGAAAAGAAGTTATTAATCGCACAACCGACGTATTGCAGAACTGTGTTTGTTTTGGTCAGCGTTACATAAATATATAACGTTGGTTGCACTAAATGTGTTTGGTATCTAATCTGATGGCAATTAAAATCTAAACCGGTAGTGGGCACTAAATAATAGTGTATGCCGTTTATACAATTTGCTTAATTGCTGCATGCTTTCCGCGGCGATGGGCGGCGCAAGAATAGGATAGCGGATTTGTCACAGGCGATCGCGATTTTAAAATACCAAGCCTTTCTTCGCATACCCTAATGCGAAGAATGTAAATATAAATATATATAATAGCAGTGGTAGCCGAATGGTCGAACGCACGCCTTGCAATCAAAGTGTGCAAGTTCAAAACCCGGCTCGCACCTCTGGGTTTCATGTGCGAATCTCATTTACATCCGAAATTACCACTAGCTATGAAACGGTGAAGGAGAACATCGTAAGGAAACCTGCACGTCTAGGCGTATGAAGTTCACCAACCCGCACTTCGCTGGCGTGGTGGACTATGGCCCCAATCTCCCTGGTATTGAGGGGGCATGTGCCCGGTATAATGGCAATAGGCTCGCCCCCTATTACATTGGGACTAAAATGCATCGGCGAAGTGTGGGCGCACCACAGTGCACCTCTGCCTACCCCTTCGGGAATACAGGCATGATGATGTATTTATTACTTCGCCGAGATTTCCTACATATATTCAATATGACTATTAACCAAAAATTGTTTATTCCAGATTATAAAAAGAAAGTGTAAATTGTTTTCCAATTCTAAGCCGCTATTTCTCACACTGTGTTTACATTCTTAATGAATTGATGCACAATAGTGGAGGCCCGTGTGAGCGGCGCGGAGGCACTGCTCAGCGGCGCGGGCGCAGACGACAATGCACCGCACACTAGGCACTCAGACGCGAGCGCAGGTTATGTCATCGAGTGCATAACACGTCGCGATCACACGATACGTTTCCTCACCCATCACTGTTGAACTTTTGCAGCTTATTGAGATTCGAAGTGAAAAAAAATGCATTTTTAAACAATTGTACGCCTCGCTTAATGAAATCATATATTTTTATCATTAATATTAAAATATATACATTGGTTTGTCATTATTTCGTAGATATCGAATATCTACCTATATATAAGCTACATTTGTTAATGTTGTTGCTTCTACTGTGTTTGTACTTTTCCTAAACTATTATTAAAGTTATCATTTCATTGCAACATAACTTACTCTTATGGCACCATTTCCGGAGGAGACTCGACACATGTACGTTAATAAAATAAAACAGTGATATTGATAAAACTAACGATTAGTAGATTCCTGCCATATTATTTAAATTTAACGGAAAAATGGTGGTAAATAATGGTGAATATGAAAAGAACGTCGTTCAATTATAAATCATCATACTTTATGTACCTTAAAATATTATTTACATTACTGATACACCCTGTATATGGTATTACCGTTGTTGTATAAGTAACACCAGTTCACGTAAGTGGGCACACACCGCATCGGTGAACAATGCAGTGATTTTGCGCCAGCGATTACTCGGATGTGTGATTAATATAATTGTCCGCTCACAACATGCATACCTTTAAATGTTTTTCTTTGTTAAAATCATGTGCGACCTTTAACAGATTTGCTTTAACTTGTTTATAAAAGGCAATATTGTGCGCAATTATTGTGGCAACTGTCATTACTGTGAGCATTTATGGTATGTATTTTAAGTATGGATTGATCAATAAAGTTTTTCACTGTTATTATGAAAATAATTGTCCCTTATAATTTCATGTTTGTTCCATTATTTTTATTATTCAACATATACCCACTACAAATAGTTTGAAATTGTCGGATAAACTAAAATACAGTACTTAGTTGACAGCAATGATATTAAAAACCGGTCAAGTGCGAGTCGGACTCGCGCACGAAGGGTTCCGTACTATTATGTATAAAAACGGCAAAAAAATCACGTTTGTTGTAAGGGAGCGCCCTTAAATATTTATTTTATTCTGTTTTTTAGTATTTGTTGTTATAGCAGCCACAGAAATACATCATATGTGAAAATTTCAACTCTCTTAGTATCACGGTTCAGCCTGGTGACAGACATACGGACGGACGGACAGCGAAGTCTTAGTAATAGGGTTCCCGTTTTACCCTTTGGGTACGGAACCCCAAAAAGTACAGGTACTTCAATTTGGCATAAAAATAATTCAGAATTTGGTCACATTATAGTCACGGTAACCTAGTATACGTTTTGACTTAGGCAATCTGACGTACGTAGACGTCAAGTCATGCACAAAATGGAACTGTCAAATGTTAGGAAAACCTGCCTCTTTGCTTTCTATAACTCATTGATTGGATTCATACGCCATCTTTATCACTGTCATCATCCATTTTATTTATAATGTGTATTTATTGAATTTGCCCTTGCTATTAATTACTTGACACTGGCTGAAATACCTGAAAAACGCAGGTGGAGCCATTCCTTATCTTATTCCATTAAATATCATCATATCATTCATTTCGTAAAAAAGAAGAACTCATTGTTTGACATATTATAGCAAACATTATTTTTTAAATTGTCACATTTTTGTCGAAATCACATTACGTTATCACATTACTAAGTATTAATGCTGTAAGTTAGCCCTTCAGTTACGCTGAATTAGCCCTTCAGTTACGCTTAATTAGCCCTTCAGTTACGCTGAATATCTGTCTCTATAATGATATATTACATACATCGATACACATATCGCTTGAAATGGCTTACCTCTAATTTTAATTACTTTGTTTTGTCAATATTTTTTTTGGTTACTTTTATTATTTTTAATTAGCTACTTTAGAAAAAAACCCTAATATTTGTACGCCATATATGTGGTAAACATGACGAGACCATCTGTAGAAACTTAACATCTTGCATGCACTCACTTGTTTGTATGTACACTCATGTTTAAACAAATAAAGATTTGATTTGATCTATTGCTAAAAAATATAGAAAAAAATTCCTAAAAATAGATAAGTAGGTACTTACACTACTTCGATATCGATATCACATGTATCGAATATAAATGACGTGGTGTATCAAAGCGATATCGTTTCGCAGCGTATTTGGGCCTGTCGACGCGTAATCGGATGAAAAATTATGCATTTTCCGATAACTCCCGCGGTTGTCGTTCAAGTGGCCGCTGAGAGGCTATTACACGCCGAGCACACACTGCCTCCGGCACAACTTAAAGGGAATAACGATGGAAATAGAGTACTTTAAATATGGCTCCATCGATCTCCTGAGACAAGATTAATTGCCTTTCAAAAATATACAAAATATGAGATAAGCTTATAGGACAAATTCATAACTGAAAAAGAGTTCAATAACAATTTGATTATTTTTAGTTTTTTATGAGACATAGACAAAAGTTTTACTTTTAAATTTAGCTTACGCACTAAATTAAACTGTTGTATTTTTTATGGAACTTGAAATTCGGTTACGTTTACAGATTTTAATAGATACTAAACCTAGGACCATCATCAAGGCATCACGAACAAATTTATACAGCTGTCATTTATCGCTCATCAAGAATTTCGCTTTCTATAACAAGCATGTCCGTCACAGTTTGTTATTACCAGCCGACGTTACATAAAGTTTTATATTTGGATCGCATTTCTAGATCTTGGCGTTTGATATTTTTAAATTTAAATGAATTGGTACGCATTAGCTAGAGAGAGTTACGTAAAAGGTCTAAATATTTTCTCCCGGCACGGTGTTGGCATTTCTATTAATCTGTGTGATAACCCGTGACTTTTAGTCTAGACCAATTTGTAAATGCATTTTAAATTCCAGCTATGGATTTTTACTGCTGTTATTTATGACATTGATAACACGTATCATAGAATAATACTGATATAATTAATTTACATTTTAAGAGTATCCTCTAAGTTCTAAGATCAATTTTCTTATTTAATCTATTAATAGCTCGTTGACAAATCAAACAACTACAACTAAACAAACTCTAAATAATCCGCCGTGGAAAAAAACGAAACACAAAAGTCTTGAGACGATCCTTTATATTTTAAATCGAACCCAATTTCACAGCTCGCATCGCCTGTCAGATGTGACACAAAGCCGCGAATGGGGGCCGCATTATGAGTGAACTCCAACTATTTATATCAATGATAATCTATTTATTGTCACAATAAAAAGTTTTGATGTTATCAACTTGGAGCGATGAAAGAATCGTCACCTTTCTCTCGTCCTTATCGCGATGCCAAAAGTCACGTTATAATTTTTAATTGAAACTATTATCAACTTTATTACAATACACGCAGAGATTAATTTAACCTGACTAGGTGTCTCATGGAAGGTATGCTAAGCAGCTTAGTGGAGCGGTGCGTCCGAGGTTAGGTTTGACGTTTCAAATGAGTGACGAGTCGATCCGGTGGCATCGGTTACCCACTACGAGTACAATCAATGACAAAAACCAATTTACTATTAATTCAAATGTAATGGTTCGTTAATGATTAACGGTTGTGGACAAGGACTAGATATCTATCAATCATAAGAGACCTCGTTTCGAACTAATTTTCTATAACTTACGAAGTTTTAAAACAAACGTGAGCCTGGCGATAAAACGCTATTCAGTTCGTGATAACAGATAATAAAAATCTTTCATGATCATTGATCAACTAATCGGTTAGCTCGCTCCGGTCAGATAAAATATAGATATTAATTAAGTCATGTCAAGGGAAACTTGATTTCTTTTTCATAAAATATATTTGAGAGGTACTAATTACTCAATTTATTTCAAACTTCGATATTTTCGCAGCAAATGTATTCCTTTGCGTTCAATTTGATCGTGTGACTGAGCACACTGTCATTACTCATAGATTAATTACTTAGCTAAATCGTCTTGGCTAGTATGGGCACTAATTGCTATAAACGTTGTGTTTTTTCACATTCTTAGTAAGTGGGTTTTTCAAATTACGACGCTAGAGGTTTTATATTTACAGTTGCATGAAACGTTTAATTGCCGCCAGCGGATGTTAAATACGGTAATTGGTGGTAAAATCATAAGATAACAATTTAAAAAAATGTCCTTAGCCGACACGCAGGAGACATATAAGTGAATAATAACATACTACAATTATTGTAAGTAGTTAATAGTTAATATTTAATCAAAAATGCAAAACATAATTTATGTAAGATTTACTTTGAGCTCGACAGTACACTGAGTGGGTATGAATCTTTTAGGATTCCGGTGAGCTATTTTAAAATTTAAAAAGCGAACGTAGCTTGACATTTGACAAAAGCTGATTAAGACGTCAGTTTTTTTTTATTTTCCCCATGTGACACCGAGTCCTTTCAGCCTGGATTAATATCGTCCGTTTTATAAGGGCTTAGTTATCTCGGGCCGGGGTGTTACGGACTGGTTGTATTTATCGCAACCCATTATACGTTTTATTATTTAATTTATTTAACACCTCGGGTTTAGTCGCTTGACTATTAAATCGTCGACCGGATAAAGTGATCTAAACTCGTATACTACTTAGTCATAAATGCTTTTGTTAATTTATTTATATTTGAATTTCAAATTGAGATTAGTAGTTAAGATCATACGTGCAGCAGTAGATATACCTATTAGAAACATTCTGTATTTGTATACTTAGTTGAACACAAAATAGTACCTACATTAAATAATATAATACGTTGCAAAGCTTTCATGCTAATGTTTCAGTTGTAAATATTATAATCTTGATAACAAGCATTTGTCTTAGAATACATTAATTAGTTCCAAACTACGCTGAATTAAACATTTATGAGGAATTATAATTAAGCCCGGATTACACGGTCGCAGCTTTTTATTAATCAATTATAATGATATGCAAGTGCCCTTAATACGCCGACGTATTAGTGGGGTACCAGTTTATTGAATACATCCAACTTTCTAGAAAATTAATTCGTTGAATTGAAGGTGAACAATTGAATCCATATAGATTTTTTCAGTAGATTAATAAAAAGTAATATAACAACAATTTCACAGAAACAAACAGAATGTAAAAAGTAAAAAGATAAAGATTTTTTGTTAGAAAAAAAAGGAGGAAGCTTCTGCTTGGTGTAAAGCATACAGCTGCCGGAATAAAAATTGTCATCTTTATATTCTATTGGTTAACTCCACTTCTGAAATGTGCCAGCCTGTAACACTCAGAAGAAGGTACTGTAATTTTTTTACGTGTAAAATAATTGTCATAATAGAATCGATAGATCCCAAGACAAAGAAACTAGAATCAGAGTCAGAATACTTTTTATTTATTAAACCAATACAGGCACTTATGAATCGTCAGTAAATAATAATAATAGTGTCTCTACCACCCATTCGGAATGCATTTCAGAATGGGCAAGAAACTCCATGGTTGCACTCTATCAACATTTTAGAAATTGAAATGTTCGTTAAAATTAATAAAAAATTGTTTCCTAGTCTATCAGATGTAGCTCCTCGTAGTAGACGTGACGACAGCCAGCTCTGTTATCATTAATCTAAGATTGCACTTATGCGTAAGAGTGTCTTTTGCATGGCTCCAATTATATTTAATAAGTTGCCTAAGAATTGGAAAGGGCTTAGCAATGAAGCATTTAAAACAAAACTTAAAACTGTCCTATCTGATACTACAATGCTGCAGACTTTTTAATTGGTATATTATAAATAAATAATTATTATTGTTATATACTTAATTACCTAAAAAATAATTTGCTATTTTGATTGAATGTTTTATATACTTTGTTTTATCTATATTTTCTTTTGTTCCTGTCTTTTAATATTTCTAATTAGGTTTTTTTTTTTTTAAACCTAATATTTGTACGCCATTTATGTGGCAAACATGACGACAACATCTGTTATTTTACATCTTGCATGCACTCACTTGTTTGTATGTACATTTATGTTTGAACAAATAAATTTGATTTGCTTTTTTCCAATATTAAAACCTGCTAAATATTAAAACTAAACATATATTAAAACCCGTTTATAATATTATCTATTATTGTGGGTATTAATTATAGATATAGAGTACACTTACACACATCGTGTGTCAGGTACTAATCGCGTATAACTGTATTCTTTTTAATCTGTAGATTTTTGCCTTACTAATGATAAAATTGCTTATCTTTTCTATTTTTGCGTCACAATATTATTATGATGTCAACCGACATTTTGGATATCCATAGAAACTTATACTGCCTATGTATGGTAACTATCCTTATCTCTGTTAAAAAAATATTGGTTTAGGCCAAATATGTAGTATTTTGCATCTCGCTTACAACTGCTGAGAAAATCTTCAATCAATCTCCAGACAAAATGTCGAGGATTGTCACTTCAATACATTTCAGTCGAGTTATTTATCAAATAAATGATTTGAAAAAAAGGCCCTAGTTTATACAAGTAAGTAGATAGGTGTAATGTATTCGTTCTGACATTAAGATGTAATTTTAATTGAGAATATTTATTGCGATTACTTTAGTAATTTTTAAATCATTAATTATTTTTGACATGTACTGTTTTATTTTTAATTTTATTAATTAAATAGTTTTAGCGCGTTTTCAAAGAAATATTATATGTGTGGTAATAATCCTTAAGAACATTTACCTTAATTATAATTAATAACCATGAATAGGTAGATTTCATAAAATTAATATGCTCGCCAACAAAAACTTTAATTGTTAAGTAATTTTAATTAAAGACTTAGTGGGTTTTTATAGTCGGTTTTATTACAGTATTTGTAAAATATTTGGCATTGACCTTCCGTCATTCGTTTTCTTGACTTTAAACCTTATAAAAAAAACAATCAATACGATAAAATGTTGTGGTCACACAGCATTTGTGTCGGTCGGCGGCGGCGATGGAGATTGTGACAAAACCCTGTGTCCGGATCGGGTTGCACTCCCCGTCCCCCCTCCCCCGGATTGGAAGCCCGCCCTCACCCCCTCGCTCGCCCACACCTGCACTGTGACGTTTGACCCTAACAAGGTCAAAAAATAATATCGTAAACGATACTTTTGACCAAGTTACTAAGTATATCTACATCAAATGTATCTTAACTTACAATAAGTCTAAAATATTCTCGTATTAAAATGTAACGTTGCATGTACCTAATCTACCATTACAAGTTTTTATATAACATCCATTAGTACCTACCCAAATACCTTTTCATACAATGATATGAAACATTAAAAAATACAACGTGCCTGAGCTTCAAATGCCTGCCTAGGCATGTTATAATACGTTAGAATATAATAGGTACCTCCTAATTCCGTAACATATATAAAACTAATGTCGTCTTATTTTGTACTGCTATTAGATTTGTTCCCGGAAATTCCTTACCCAAGTATTGCTTAAGTTGACAATATCATAACATCGTTTCTAAGTAAACCCACACTAATAGCAGCCAGCGGCGCGTCGCGTGACTCTACCAACCTACCCACTGCTCTTATTCTCGTTCCCAGCAATCGAACAAGATCACATTATCATATCGTGCTCTATTACACTTTCATAATGAGCATAAACATCGATATAGTGTACAAAACATTCATAAATTGTCGCTAGACACGGTACGGATTAAGTGGTGTGTGGAGATAGTTCGTTGATGTCTTTTCTTAGGAACTTAGAATTTTCATAGTACGATGCCGTGTTTGATTCTAAATTAACTAGTTATACGTCACGTGCCTATAAATAGCACCGACGTAATTAGATGCAGGTAGTATTTATTTAATAACTTAAAACAAAAAATGAAAATTTGATGTAAGTTAGTGTAAACTAGTGTAAAGCTTATACAAAATGTAAGTTTGTCTTTCTATTGCTGAGAAACTTATCTTGTGAGGTTTATCTATTGGGTACCCATGCTAGTTTTGGATACCCGGTAGATACATGTGCTGCGCGATTTAAAAAAAAACTTATAATTTGTTCTTATCAAAACTGAATCCTTGCCAGTGGATACACTCTAAGGTGTTACCTATTATTTATATAAACATATTCATTTAAAGAGACAAAGCACTTAGTTAGATTACAAATCCTCTCATTAGATCAGGCAGTGTAAAGAGAATGTAATAGTCTCGTGAAGTTGTCAGAAAGAAACAATTGAATATAGAATAGTTCTGACCTGGTGAGTCCGTCGCGGATCTATCCGAGTCGGAGTCACGATGCGCGCTGAGGTCCCTCGGCGGTGCATCCAATATGTCGGTGATCATGAACCTGGTCCTAGGCGCGCGCGCGTCGCGCTCGTCCCGCTGCACCGTCATCGCCAGGGCGCCGCCGGCGGGGCCCGCGCCGCCGCCCGCAGCCGCGCCTACCGCGTCCAGCGCGGGGCGCCACCCCCGCCCCACGCTCAACACCTCGCTCGCACCCAGCTCGCCACCCGGACCCCGGGCCCGTCACCGAGACCGGCACATCACCTACACCACCGGCGAACAGAATATCCACGCCCGATCTAATGACGGCACACTCTATGCGACTCTAATAAGAAGAGCGTATTCCGTATGCGCATCGCCGCTCAGATAACGATTGTTTCTTTTTCTGGAGCGTGGAACCTTCGGATAAGTTTTTGCACTAGTTCAATCAAACAGTTTTAAAAATATTATGTAGAGTTTATTTTGTTTAATCGACTTAACACACGGGTGATTCAAAGTTTTCACAATATTTTAGTTCTTAAAAAGCACCTTAGCGAAGTTCACTTGCGTCGAACGAGAATGTTTTGGTAGTGAACGTAGATCGCGTGTGATGCGCGGGCGCCTAAAACACGTCGCACCCGGCGAGTTCTCGACGGCAACTGCCGACGGGCGCCGTGTGGGCAGGAGGCGGTGCCGGCCAATGGCGGCGCGGGCGGGCGGCGCCGCGGCGGCCAATGTTGCGCGCCGCGCCGCGGGGCGTGCCCCGGCCATGTTGCCGGAGCCCCGCGCTAATGCTCTTTTTGCCGTCTCGCCGCCGGGAGAAAGCTCGGCGCGGATTTAAGCTTTTATACGTGGATAAAACGCTTTTATAGGAAAATAAAGCGTTCTCGCGGTGGAATATCGCACTTTATGACGGCGTTTTACTGAAAGTTGGCGACTTTATACTTTGGTAATAGGTTCACGCCCGCATAGATGATGCTAGCGTGTCGCCGAGCTTTGAGCACTCTAATATGTATAAGTTTATATTATCAAACTACGTAAGTACAAAGTGTTCTATTAGTGACATGGAAATTGGATAAAGAAATCTTTTTACAAAGTTCCTAAGCTTACCACAGTATACGTAAGTAGGTAGGTATAAAGGTTATATAATAGGTAGAATAATAAGAGGATTTAAATATAGATTTAGCTGTTGACCCACGAGCAACAAGCAAGAGGCCGTCATAATGCCGAATTTCATTAGGTACCTCAAAGGAAATCACAGATTACCTACCTTACTACCCTACTACCTTCTTTACCTATTTTCTTTACTTCAAAACTAATTGATTTATTCGATACAGATTTGACGCATTCATGAACGTAACATGAAAAATATGTATAGATCAAAATATTAAGTCGGAAGCTTAAGTAAGCTGTAAATATATCTCATCGAAACAGATTTAAATACAAAAAAGCCAAAATTTTATACTTTGGAGATATCGTACCTGTTTATCGACTTATTAAAATCAGAATCTGATTTTTAGGTACTGTAAAGATTTCTCGATAGATGTGTGAAGTCGGCCAACCCGCACTGGGCCAGGGAGGTGGACTATGGCATGAATCCCCCTCGCATTGAGGGGAGGCCCGAGCCCAGCAGTGGGACGTTAAAAGGGCTGTAGTAGTAGTAGTAAAGTTTTAGGTACAGAAAGATATGCCAATCAGACAACACATGGGTACTCATCGTATGATCTTAAACTAAGGAAAGCTTGTACTATGGGTATCGTACAATGGACTGATGGCGATCCCAGTTACACCTGGACCAGGGCGAATTCCGAAAAGTCCATTTCAGAATTTCGTCGCTGACGCCGCAACCATTTAGTTCAGTGGGCCGAGTGGCCTACGCTCACACCACTATATCTGTGGTCCAAATTCTTTCATCATCGACATACCTAATTATTGCAAAACAAAATATCAAATTCGTCGTGTTTTTTTCATTTTCTTTCGACAAATGTCGAATTAACACGTTTGCTGCGTAAGAACTTTTTGTGTACTTTCAGCTGGTGCGTCATGACGTCATATTGACTCATAGAAGTACTAAATTTGTAAGCGCTGCGCACTGGAGGAAAGTTCACCATGAGCCAAAATGACCTCACAACGCAGCGGACGAGTTAAAGGTGATGTCGATCAAGCAAGAATTGCCCGCTCGGCGACATAAAAAAGTTGAAGTATAAACAAAATGGATACTAGTATCGATATCGATAAAAGTCGTCCAAAACCAGCACTTCAATTGACAGACGCAACATTGTAGCCCCCTCAGTTGGGAAACAACATAACTCGCAATTAGGCATTTGCAATATAATTCAATCCGCATCAAATTAGCGTCACGAATGTAATTTAGACGTGGTTTCCATTCATTTCTGGGTTATAACTTCGTATTTTAGTGATAAACCTCTCTTTAGAAGTATAATTACTAGCTCTAGGGCGTTGAAATAGGTCTCATTTAAATCTTTAGAAGTGTAATTACTAGCTCTAGGGCGTTGAAATAGGTCTCATTTAAAAAAGGCCTCACAGTATAAAAATGTATTTAATGCAAATTATATTCAAACCCTATTGATAGACATACACATCATAGGCTTATAGAAATTTCTTCAAATACATATAGAACATTATTCATTTCGAAATATATAAGTGTTTTTTTTTTCTAAATATATTTATCGCCGTTGTGATTAAATCACTAAGTTGTTTATATTTGAATCTATATATGTTCTATGGCAAACTGTATCACAGTTTAAGGGCGATTGAACTACCTTTTACGAAATTAAATAAAATTAGTAAAAGATGAGGAATGGCTTCACCCACAAAATTTGTAATAACAAATTCGGAATAAAATGGGTAATTAATACCTTACTTTAGTTAATATCTTAAGCGGAGTTCAGCGAGCCCCCTTATAAATAACCACCTATTTTAAACTCTAATGATTTCAAACTTGACACTTTATAACGTTAAAATATACTTTAATGCAGCAGTCTAACCAAATATTCAAAGTAAGAACTCTTAGTTACCTACATTAAATTTATTGAAAATGAACAATGAAATCAGTTTAAATATTCTGTACACCATATTTTTCCTATTCTGTTGCCACCCGATTTAACTACACTAAGCTAAGAATCAGAATACTTTTTATTCATATAAACCAATACAGGCACTTATGAATCGTCAATAAATAGTAAAAATAGTAGCTCTACCACCCATTCGGAATACATAAGGGTTTTGCCATGCTTGGCGAGACGGCGAAATTTTTAGGTGCTGTCGTAGATATTCTGCGACGTATTTGTTGGTATTTATAACTAACTCATTTTACGATTTTTTGTCGCTTAGTACGGATTGCCTTAAGGTGTCGTTATAATTATTGTTTGGTGCCAACAAAACTGCCACAAGTATTAGGTACCTGCTATTACGAATATTAGATCGTCTTGCTCATCTTGCTATTAATCAATATCATAATGGAAACGAAAAGATCAACAAGTGACATTTAATAGAGCGCCGAAACAATTTAAGCAAACACACATTGATATTGAAAACTATAGATAGGTACCTAAATGTGACCAAAATCGTCCAAATAATTTCGCTGCAATTTCAGCGAAATTTTCATGGTTAAGCCCCATGGCTTAACTAATACTAATAACTCACCTAATACCTAATATTATAATGCAGATGGCATTTCGAGCCCGCGCTGCGGTAAATTGTTGTTTTCCCATATAGTTGCCGTATACTACAGGTACATGAGATAAAAATAATGTCGGAAAAATCTCCGCAGAGCTATACGAAGAATGGAGTCGTTACAGGTACTCTAGATAGGTACTCTATGGTCTTAATATAGACAATATGACGTACGTCAAAGTCATGCACAAACTCCTCAGAGTAGATAGAGAACCCCTAAGGACCCCACTCTTCGTAATGCTCTGCGGCGATTTTTTTGAAGGTTGGCAATAATGGTTTTTCTGAGATCCGCCATCTTAGTCTTAAGATCAAGTAAGTACGTTAGTGTCAAACAACCAAAACGAATATGGCGGATAATTTACCGCAGTGCGGGCCCCTTATTACAATATTACCTCCATGACAAAATCGGACATATGAAACCGTCAAATGTAAAGAAAAGCTGTCTCTTGGTATAATAACTCGCATACACATTAAGAAGCGCTGCTAAAATGTATTCACAATAATAAGAACAATTTATTAGACATCTTAAGTAGTTTAAACAAGATTGCAGATAAGTAATTCCAACTATTTCATAGTTCGTTACCTATCCGTCAAAGAGTAACCATGGAGTTTTCCCGTCCTTTCTTTTCCATAGGAAATGCATTTCGAATGTAAAGTAGGATAGAGTTATATATTTATTTTTGTTCTGTTATACTAATCTTAAGTACCCTTTTTTTAACGTCGGAAAATACCCTGCCACCGGGGGAAGTAGCAGGGTTATGTGGGAGTCCCGGCAGAAGGCTGTACACCCACTAAAAACCGACGGTGTACCATCTTCCGCGTATAATCATAAGTACCCTGCAATGGTTTACATAAAATAAAATAAAATATCTGATTCTGATTCCAATTAGAATTGGGAGCACCTTACAAACGCGTGCGACCAATTTTTTCCATTACCAAAGCGAACTGTATTTACTTATGCAATAAGTACATTTCTCAACGAAATGCCGCATGGTGGAATTGAGTCGCATGGTGGCGTGACTTTTGCCACAGAAATTCAATCGTTATTCATATAAGCACAGAGTACCTTTTCATAGAAGTTCAATTTGATTCGCTCGCACTAGTAAGTTTTGGGAGACTGGCAAAAAAAAAACTTAATAAATCTATCTGACTTGTGTGAGCTCTATCTACAGAATCATTCGCTCGGTTGCACCAACCTGCATAATAATTCGCCGGCACCGGTTTTAATGTATTATCCTGTTGTATATCCTGTTTCTTTCAATAGCATACCCACAAACATTGTAGCTCTACCACGAGTTCATCACTTCTCGCTACATTTTGACCTATAAGGCAAATTGTTTGTGATATTTCATCCGAATGCTTTTTTACAGTTTATCATGTACATGTACACGCAAAATAATGTGGTAGAGCCGTGGTACGGCCGTAGTAGAGCTAAATATATGTAAATAATATTGATACCGTGCGATTCACGCACGCTCGATGCAACCCGTAAACATCACTAATGGCCGAAGGAAAAAACGGCATAAGTGCTGCAATTACTGTTAGGTCACAGTAGAGCGACTCCTGCGCACCCGAAGCGATTATATAGACAATTAAAACTACACACATACGTGTGCAGACGTTTTATGTGCACAGGTAGTGCACGCGCTGAGTTATGTCATTCGCATGTGTGTTTGTTCGGGGTGAGAAGAAAATTCCTTTGATACTGTGACTCTACATTAGTTATAGTTTTAAATTAATCGTGAGAGACATTAAATTATTATTGAATCACATATTCTGAGTGCAGAAACAAAAATCAGTACAGGTCAATCAAAAGCAATCCAACCACATATTACTAACTCTTTGTCAAAAGTTATTGGAGCAAAATCGTAACCATATGAACAATAAACAAATACATAATGGCTATATCTGTCATAGTACAGCACGGCTAGTGGGTATATGCGCCGCATGGAGATATTATAACGGAGATGGCATTTCGAGCCCGCGCTTATCTGACTCCGCCATTGTTGTTTTCCCTTATAGTTGCCGTATACCACATGTACATGAGATAACAAAAATGGCGGAAAAGTCGCCGCAGAGCTATACGAAGAGTGGAGTCGTTATGGGTGCTCTAGATACTCTATGATGCGCCAAAACTGGACTTATGACACGAAAAATACAATTTATAAGTCTTCCTTCTATGTCAAACAGTAAGTGAGCGATTCGCGCGACACAATATGTGACATGAGTCTAGTCATGCTAGATCTAAAACAGTCGATTATAAAAAAAAAAAAAGATAGTTTAGTAACCGAACCTCTCGCCAATGTATTTTGGGAGGGATTTAATGTGGGTACATTGCAATGCACCTCTGCCTACTCCTTCCGGTAATTCAGGTATGATGATATACAATTAAAATTGTACCGCTAATAAACTTGTTCGAAATATTATTCTGCAGGCGTAGCTAAATTAAGAAAACCAATTGTGATGTCGATAAAAACTATCACATCCAGCGAATTCCTTCTGTACTGGACTGCACCACTTTGAATTTTCATTTCACGGTCGCGTGCCCGTTTAATCGCATGTAAGGCTATTTAATAGTACAAATGCTTCTAAGCGTTTATTGAAACTAGTGAATGTGTGCAGTAGCACTCGGCCAGAGCAGATACGTAAAAAGTTTGCGCCGTAGTTAGGGCCGTGGTGTACGCGGGGAAGATAAGGATAGCGCTACTTAAGCGATGTTATTTTTATACGCATGCATGATTAACGTGAATCAAGTTGGTAGGGTTGTTACAGTATTAACAACAACAAACAATATATTATTCACATGAGGTGAATGTACTTTGTTTATTAAAATATTACTTATAGCAGTGCTGACCTTTTACATTTTTTTTGTATTTACTTACATGGTTGTTGTATTTTTTAAATTATTTAATTATCTTTATTTAATTATCAATACTTATGAATCGTCAAACAAACAAAATATATAGAAAAAAAATTTAATACATGTGGCACATATTTTAGCCACTAAACATAACTTTGAGTCAATCCTGTAACTATATTTAATTTGTTTTTGAGCGGTGGAGATCGCTTCGCTCTGCCTGTAGTGCGGCCCAGGCTGCCGGCAACTGCCGGCTACACCCGAGCACGTCGCCTATACGGGTGTGTGCTCGCTGTAATTTCACGCTTCCCGCCGCCACACCGCACCTGAAAAACTCTAATCATACCATTTTTATGGCCACTACTCGCAATTTATATTACAAATATGATAATTTTAAATGATAATAAATTTAGTAGCTGCCCTCAACTCGGCAAACTGGAGCATTTATCGACCGTTTCCGTTCTCCGTATCGAGTCTTGCGTTATTTTTTTTTTGCTATCGATTTCCAAGGAATTGTGACTATTTAATTACAATTGTAACGTTCCTGTAGTCATCCGGTGCGGCGCGGCGGGTCTTTCAAGTCCTTTGTTCGTTAATTAAATCTTCCGAAATATCCATTAGTGTATGGCCCTAGAACGGTACGACGAACGGAAGTAAGTACCGGGAAACGTTATCGAATAAAGTTATAATAGGTATAAAATATATTAATATTTTTTTTTGTAAGACGTTTTTTGAAGTAAACATGCAGTCATAAGCTTGCAAAAATGTGAGCGATAATTATTTTAATGAAACCCGACACCATCAAATTAATAAATAAACTTTGGACCTTGAGTGAACAGCGATCCCCTTGCCAAATGAGAAATATCGAATAATGTATACAGGAAACTCTTCAATACCTATTTCCAATTCGCGTTCTAAAGAAAGAAACAAATCCACAAAAAATCTTCAAGCCGCAATTTGATACAGACGCAATTATAAAATGCCGTGAAGATCCGATTTATTCCCACGTAATCGATGTGCGTACATGACATAATTGTGTCGTCGCGCGCATTGCACGACGCGCAGCCGCACTACACATCACCTCCCCTGCGTGTACTACGCAGCATACCGACAGCATAATCAGTAAACTTTCAGTTTCGTCGTCTCAAAGCCATCAGTAACGTTAAAGCCTCAACCGTGCTTATAGAATATTCACCAGTTAAAAAAATGGTTGCACTGCATTTGATTCTGATCAGTCTAATTGCTCCAATTCCTTTAGGTAATACCACACTGGTTAGACTTAACCATTATATTAATAAATAATTGCTATTTTCATTTAGCCACTGGTTAGTTTACCGTGTAAGTACCCAGGTAAGTTCCTGAGATCCAGAAAATTATTATTATTTAATTTAAATATTACTTTTGGTACTAATAATAATTATTAAACACAATGTATGTGCAGAAATTAAACTCACCTAGGCATATCTAGATACATAATGAGTGCAAAACAATATTTCAAACCCAGTCTCGCCCACTTGACACGCGCTAATTAAATATTCTAATTAATTAAACAAAGCGCGTTTATATAAAATAGCTGACAGCTAACGCGCCGACCATACACTAATTGATATAATTACTCATTATCAGGAAGCATGTGGCACATTAATTTAGCGAGCGTTTTTGTTCGAAGCACGCTTAACAAATACTTATTTAATTGCTCGTCTCTTTGTTTCGCCTAGATTACCAGACGGTTGACGCAATGAAGTTACACTATACGTTAATTTTGTTCGTTGAGTACACTGTCTCTTGTGGTGTTGCCAGCAGCCGGTTAACGAATCCGGAGAGAAATATAGACCCAATTCAGGGGCTAAAAATCTACTACACACTTGTGCCAAAAGGATTTAACTAGAATATTCTAAGTATTCTGCCTATAATCTTATTCTAACGCGAGAGTATACATGTTATTTGTGCTTCGCGGCTAAAGTTTATTAAATTTATTGTAAAAAGGTAGTAATAAATAGTATAATGGATTGTGAAGGATTTTTATTATGAGGTTGGACTATATTCTGTGCGTAAGTTTTATTTCGTTTGTAACCAAACATAATGGCTAATTTCCACCAATACATTTCCTCCTCCTTCCTACCTTCAAATCTTGCACAATACGTAGTAGTTTGTATAGTTAATTAATAGTGTTTTGAGAATGTATAGCCTCATTAACTTTATATTGTATAATTTATAATTAAGAAAAACACAAAAATGTAAATCCTTATTGGAAAAAAGCAACCATGGAGTTTCTTGCCCATTCGTCTCCATAGCATTCCGAATGGGTCCTAGAGATACTGTTATTGTTATTTATTGACGATTCATAAGTGCCTGTATTGGTTTACATGAATAAAAAAATCTGACCCTGATTTATTTTTACTGTTAGTTGTTAGCAACGGTGTTAAGAACGCTACTGTATTTTTTACAAATTACCACTTTAATTTCCCACAACCCGATGCAACTAGCAACACTGCTCATACTAATAAAAACAGATGCATGATGCGAATGCAACTTCGCGTGTTAGATTAACTTTAATCTTACCTTTGTTGTCTGTAGGAGCTGTGATTTGAGGAAACCACGGCAAGCGCCTACAACATCTACTAAGTTGTTCTATATCCTTATATAACCAAGCTATTAGTTTGTTTTTACACTACATATCAACTATTTCCCTGACAGTTTAATAGATGCATGTAACCTACATATTTACAAAAGTTATTGTAAAAAAATAGCACAGTTACGTCTCCACAATTTTTTGTAGACTATTTTATGTCGGAACACATGCTTTGTGTGCTTCATGAGTTATTAATTTACGGTATATACCAAACTAAATAAACAATAATGGGAAATATTCATGAAAGGAATTGTCAGTGGCTCTAAAATCACTAGATTATCGCTTACTTATTGCTAAACTCAACGTAAATTGTTTGTATGGCAAATTGAAGGCTAACGACGCTAGCGAACGACTAACAACTCCGTATAAAGTTACAGTAGAGCTAATACTGATTGTATTGCTGTTGGTATCCAACGATTGTTGATGCTCTATCATAGCTAAAATTTATCAAAATTTGCAGCAGATTTTATATACCCATGCCGGACATGTAGGAGATGGATTAGCAACCTATTATTGTTGTACGAGGGCCAAGTACTATTTGTGAGGATTATTGCTGGCCGCTTTTAGGCCATAGATAGGTAATCGTTCTTATTTCGTGTCACGTTGCAGTTTATGATATGATTCATTAATATATAGCGACGAGAATCTTTGAGACACCGTCAGATTGTTCACATCTTCGACGTAAGCTAATAAATGTCTTTTGCTAAAATTAATCAATGAATAAATGAGTTTTAGCAAATGTGGCCGGACATACAAAGCAAGATATAAAAGCAGATATAAAATTAAACAAGCTCGTTTTACTAGACCATTACATTACTGTTAGGGTAATGAATTTCAGTAGAAAACAAAATGGGTACCACTCCTGATATATGATTACACACATTATGGGATTCCTTAATGAGCAGTATACTCATACTCTTACGTAATAAAATGCATCACCATGGATATTCCAAAAGCGGTGTAAATGCAACGTGCGCTTCGGCGCGTGAAAATGTAATGCCGCAGCCAGTGCGATGCATTCCACTACTTACTGGCGCTTACTCTACTGATAAGTCATTTTGGTTAGTATTTTTTTTAATAAATAAGTTAACAAACATCACGAGATCTGTATCATATACAATTGATATCTTTTAAAATTCGTATTTAAGACAGCTTTCTTAAAATTTAAGTGGGAATTAGGAAAAAGTCGTTTTAAAACATAATTCTATTACCATATCTTTTTTATTTACAATAGATATCTATGGGTGAGTGATACCATTTTTGGAACGAAGTTCCTTACGGCAGGCTTGGAGGGAATAGGGATTTTGCTAGGCGATCGAACTGAAAAAAATGTGATAGAAAAACCGTAAGAAAAAATCCGTGGAAAAAAAACCGTTAAATGAGACGTCTCTTTATTTGTGTCGTTTGATGGATGGATGGATGGATGGATGGATGGATGGATGGATGGATGGATGGATGGATGCTGGTATTTTAAATGTCCTATCATATATGTCTACTTCGAAGGAACTTCGTTCCTACCTGGTGTCCCACGACACCATTTAGTTTTTTTTTCTTATGTAACGGCAAGCAGTAAAACAATCTGAATATGAAAAGAACATTTAAAATAATAGGTATGAAAATCACTCGAATAAAGGAAACGAATAAAAAGCAACAATTAAGTGCATTCACTCTGAATTCCACTCATTCAATAACAAAGCAAAAGATCACACAGCTCTATATTTACGAGCGCACGTAACAATTACTCTAATTACACCTAAACCTACCTGAATCCTACTTTCCACGCGATCTTATCAAACAGCCTATGTTTTATGACTGAAAATTAATTAAAACGATTCTAAAATTGAAACGAAAACGTACGCATATGAAATCAAACAGTCACATGAGCATAAAATTGGTGTTTAGAAGCACCGCGCGACCGGAAACGGCTCAGACACGTAGAGCGCGCAACAAAATAATGAACAAAAGTCATTATAAGCGGCGAGATGGGAGCGATAACGCGGCGGTTAGAGTAAACGCGCTTTTTACGTTAATTAAACTTACTTCTGTAAACGATGATGGTCTCATTATCTATCTGCATTAAGCAGCGGCCGCGCTTCGGCCGGCTTGCTGCTTTTCACGCAACGCCGCGCGCAGCGCGGGACTCGTGCTAACCGGCTATTTCGTTTGTTTATGTGTGCTCACATTGTCAACATAATATCATCAGTGATACTAATGTTATAAGGGTCAAATTGGCAGGTATCTACTAAACAACGAACGCATCGTACCTAACCTAATACGTAGTACCTATATACAAACTTCCATTACAACGTCATTCTAGTATTATAGGTATACTAACATTTCCATTTTTTTTATAAATAATAATATTATTGCATTGTATCTACATATTTCATTTATACTAGAATAAGAAGTCGGTAATTAATTATTTTGTATCAAAAATTACAGAATTTCTGCAATAATTCAAGGTGCGTACCAATTTCCTTCATGACAAGTGAACGATATATCCCTATAGACCCCTAAACACACTATGTAGAAAAAAACAATATTTCTCGATGGTACTAAAATTAGTCAGTGATCTAATAAAATGCTTTCTCTGATATATACTGACGGTTCCAGACTTTGTACCGCCCAAAACACCATTTTGGTTGGTAATGGCGGCGTCGCCAGCGCTCATTATACCGACGGCAAAGGACACATGACAAAAACCCTCTTCATTATCCGCTCTATGACAATTCATATCCATTTATAATGCTATTAATAAAATAATGGACAACGACGACAATAAGAATTTAATTCGGCATCAAACGCACATTAAATGTCATTTTATCGACAAAAAAGGCACGTTTTGTCGTTAATAATAATCGTTTTGTTATTTTTTTAATGACAATATTTATTTCTACATTAGGGTGTCGCGTAGAACATTCGCTTTGCGTTTTTTGTGATTTATTTTCGTCTATTTTATTCGTATAATCAGTGGTTAACAATATTTCAGTTTTGATTAAAAAGAATTATTTTTGTTATTAAACATTTGTAATTATTTTGATCATTATTGAGTCATTCTTAAGTTGAATAACCTAATTCTTAAGTCATTTGTTGGTGTTAAATATTGTCATACAGGGTCTTCTACTAAAAACTTAACATCATTAATATGAAGATAGGATTGTAAGTACCTATAGGTACAATATAATTGTTTGCAGGTATAGATATAGAGGCTATTACCGTCATGGTCCGACCATAAGGCCAGACTGCAACTGATCACATACAATCGAAGGTTAGCAATGATAACAACAATTATTGGAATAATAATTATGCTGTTGTTTGCGAGAATATTCTGAGAACTGACTATGTGATGCCTGATTCAGGTACTAGCCTAGATTTATACATTTCATAAGCTTTTCCTATTTTTGTAAGCGAGGGAGGAATATCAACACAAGAATATGGAATCGCATTCATGGTTATTTATCTAGTATTCCCTATTACGTTCTTGCATTTGTGGGTGACGTGTAAAGTTTGCCGACAAACACTAGGCTAGCGTGGTGGACTATGGACCGAATACTCCATTAAATGAGGTTAATGCGCCCATTATAACAGCAAAGGACTCTCATTGGGAAACAAATACATTAAAGATGTTTCATTTTGATACACTGCAACTGCCAACTGCTTCATATTTAGGCATCACGTAAGGCGTCTACTAGTATTCATTCAAACGGGCATCAATCTAATATTATTACTACTGCACCTCATTAATTAGTAAATAGTGAGTATGAAACGAACAAGATTATTAAAGCAAAGCGTAGGCTATGTTACAATCGAGTTCCACCAGTATCACCGTTCGAGTGTCGCCCCATCCATTCGGGAAGGGAAGGACAGAGATGACGGGTAAACATGGAATCGGGCTACTTATTACCGAACGCGTTAGTATGCATGGGCTGGGGCCAGCGCGGGCGCCCAGCGCGCCCTACGCCCGCCAGATACTCGACGCCGCCACTCCGCACATAAACGATGCCCCCATTTACACCTAACTAGATTCACAGAGCACACCCTTCAATGCACACAGACTCAATTTAGATTATATTACGTGACGTCATGTTTTAGTGTTGTTTGTGCAGTTTCCCTGCGTGGCGGGAGCGAGGCTGCGCGAGTTATTGTTTATTTGTTACAAATGATTGCTCATTTGCATCTGCACAATCCTCATCAGACCCGTCTACTTCATTTTGTAATAGAGTGGACTTCACATCTGATAAGGTTATATTTCTAGCAAACTTTTATAGGCTACTCACCAATTTGTTGGAGATAATGATCGAATTCGGTCAACATATTAATATTTTTGTTGAGTATATCTTTACCCACAAACTTACTTATAGGAATTTCAATACAACTACAAACTCTTTATAGTGGCATATTAGATACAATAGTTCCTCAATCCCACTGTGAAAGGATCATAACTTTCTACAAATTTGGGGGCTATATTATCTTCCATCAGAGAGAAAAGTAATTTAATTATATGTTATGATAAAGTACATAGAGGTGTGTACATTGTTACATACTTCGGTAGTTTCATGCCGTTCAAAACACATTTGCGGCCTAATGATACATAACATAAATTGTACGTAGGTAAGTAAGCACTATAGAGCGGACATTAAATAAAAAATTGAGCCAGTAAACACCGTAATTCAGATATTAAATTTTCGTTATGAGCTATTTTATGAATAGAAAACAAAAAAAAACTTTCGAAAAAGGTTGACATTCCGTAAACTTGTCTTTTCTCAGGGACATTTCTTCGAATTAGACTGTTATTAGTCGCCGATCACGTCGTAGGATGCTTTTAATATTGAATTAGAGGAACCTGTGGTTATTGCGCCCTTAATCGGCCCCGCGGACACGATGTTCGTGTATTAACCTTATATCCACAGTCGTGTAATGGCGTAAGTAATAATAAAGCCCAAATGACACAAAATATTGTCAAATTATAGACTCTGAAAGTATGGGCATCCACTTACAATGTCTGCCGTTGATCCCGGGTACCGTCAGCACGCCCGGACGCGCCTGAAAAATTAAATATTTAATTAAATTGATTTTTTTTTTGTTTATTTCTATAGGTAGGTTTACATTACTCACCGTGGGTTGTTTAGAAATGGAATCGAACCTATTTTAGATTTTCATAATTATTTATTGTGTCACCTTAAGTTTTTATATTATGAATAGTTAGCACTGCGGACGATGCATATAGAACATATATCCTTGTGAGAGCATCTTAAAGTTTAAAAAAAATCACATTAATTTATATTTTATTTGCGAGCAGTACTCGACTATACTTAATTATGGCCATATCAATAGTTTTCCTTTTTGGGTGCACGAAGGAGATACAGAAACGGCTGTGTCATATTATTTTAGTGGATGACGCCGATCGCATAACTAACAGCTGCAACTCGTCCTCTGATTGTAGTCTTTAACCTCGATATGAATCGATTTCATACGATTTGTATCGAATGATCCGATCGTAAGCTAATAGGAGCGATTCTGGTATATTTTCGGCTCCCCGACCGATGATTTAGTTCGTACGTGACGAGCTTATACGGAAAATAAATCGTTTGAACCGCATTATATTCATTCGTATTATTAAATGTTCGTTTCTGTGAGAATTTTCGAGTCGGCCTACGCGTCGGAATGTACGGCGGGCTAATAAAAAATAAATAGCGAAACCATTGAACGGATAAATTGCTTTGAAATTGTTATTTCTTTGAATGTAGCTATTAAAAAGTTAATAACTAAATATGTAAATGACAATGTCGGACTATTAACATCTATTATTTGCCGTTCAACCGGATAGCGAGTAATTTGGCTTGTCATTACCTTGTATGTAAGTACGTAATGTAATCCTCAATTCGTTAACATTTAGAAAAAGGCATTTGCTTCGAAACTTTCATTCACGTCCATATCTGAATGGGGTCATTATTTATGTGTAAAACAACAAAAAAGTTAAACATTTTCAAATAAAACATGCAAATGAACATCATTAATTATCTAATCGGTATCTTTTGTAAGAATGAGAGTCGAACGTAAGCTGATTTGTATCGGATCTTTATTGGGCCGATTGAAATCGGATTTGTTTATTCAGTGGATGTAACGCGGCATCGGTGAAGTGACGCGGGATGCACGTTAATTAGTTAATTAGAGTCTTTATTAAGTAGTATTATAACAAATTAATTCAAATCGATTAGACGATGGGCAGCTAATCTGGCGCCTCTTCTCGATGCGTCCGTGTTCTAACACAAATACTCACTATGCGGCAAAAGTTGTTTAACATGGACCGCCTTCACATTTTCAATGTCGAAACGTGTTATTAATTTTAATTGGTGATGGAGGTACTATAAATCCTGCAATTTATTAAATACGCATATTATTAGATAGATTTAAAAAATACGATTTTAAGTACCCATTAGCATTGTATAAAGTTATCTGACTATTTATCTTAAATTACTGACCATAAAATAGGCAAAATGAGGCCGTTCATCTCATATTGTCAATTTTTAGGTGTGTATTTATATAATTATTCCTACTTATATACAAAATAAGCTTGTAATTTATTGAACAAATTTAATGCAATTACAGCATTTTTTATTAGGAAAAATATCCCAGTCTCCTAGTTGGGTACCACTCCATCCGTCGGTCCAGCCAAGGTGTCACAAGTCAGGATGCAGATAAGAAATACAAACATTATTTACTGTCAATACTGCATTCTGTTATCCCAACTTGGACTCTACTGTGATTTACATAAGAACTTAAACATCTCAGGGTCGCTGTGAATTTAAGTTTGTCAAGTTAAGGGTACTTAATGATACCTCGCCGGGCCGCGATGACATCACAACTAGAATCGTAAGTGAAGAGATAAGAATAATTCAATGGTTACCAAGGATTTTGGTGATACAACATGAGAGGTGATTTTCATTAATTCAGCCTCGAGGGGGCGGACTCGGCGCGTACACTATTGTTATTGACACTATAAAATACGGAAACGTTATATGACTGTGGGTATAAATGGGTATAAAAATAGAAAATAACTAAAGCCGGCCGGATGATGGATAGACGATTTTAAGAAGGTAATCGTTCACAATTTTAAATTAGTTTCAATAAAATAAAATATATTTACGTTTTTAAATCAAAATTTAATTCTTGAACGAAATGACATTGAGTGGCTTTGATCACAGACATTCAATCTTTATGTAAAGAGTTCGTTTTGGCATTACCAAAAATAGTGATGCACGATTTTTGACGCCCCAATGTGCCCCTAGCTTTACTGTAGATCAAATGATCTTAGTTTCTAGTTGCACGGCTAGTTGCAATTATGGGTTTAACGACAACGGATTACAGGATTCCTATAAATAACCGCTCGTGTGAACGTTTACGGACGAAATAAGGAAGACCTAAAATTAAGAATGGTATTAAACTATTACGAGACTGATACACGCCAATCAACCTCTGCGTTGTTTAGTACTGATAATATTCATGGAATTCTTTGGGATTTGTAGGTAATTTGATTAATGTAGTACCCAAAGATACCTACAACGATGCATCTTGTATTTTTTTGTTCTTCCCAACTGGCTTTTTTAAGAGTTGAAATTGTTTGGGTTTATACCCAAAGGATTAATATCACTATCTCGACAACATTTGTCGATCCATTAGCCCCGTCCAAACGTGCGGTTTGGTTCGAAATACTACGAACAAGTGTCAAAGTTACTCGGAACTCGAATGCAAATAACGCTAACCTGCCGATTGATCGTCAGCTTTGACAAAACAAAAGCTAATGTGTTTGCCGGCGCTGGTTGATCAAATACAGAACAGTCCTTTGTCAATAGTGGGGACAAATATCATCGATAGCTACAGGAGTCGCGACACATACTAATGTGTCCCCTTCATATAAATGGTGGTAGATATTATCTGTACTAATATTATAAAGAGAAAAATTGTATTTTTTAAAACTACTGGACCGATTTGAAAAAAAAATATTTTACGGGCCGGACGGGCCGCTAGACAATAATAAAATACGTCATTTGTTTCAAAGCTTTCTTATTTTATAGTTTACTAAACTCTCAAACTTAAAAAGCAGTTAATATAATAATATGCTACATTATACATAATATGCTAATATGCAGTTAATATGTTCAGCACTGAAAGCCCATATCATATAAATAAATACATCATCACGCCTGTATTCCCCGAAGGGGTAGGCAGAGGTGCACTCTAGTGCACCCACACTTCGCCGATGTATTTTGGTCCCAATGTAATAAGGGGCGAGCCTATTGCCATTATACCGGGCACATTCCCCCTCAATACGAGGGAGATTTGGGCCATAGTCCACCACGCTGGCCCAGTGCGGGTTGGTGAACTTCACACGCCTTTCTACAGACGTCCAGGTTTCCTCACGATGTTTTCCTTCACCGTTCAGCAAGTGGTAATCATTGTTGAAAATGACATTCGCACATGAAAATTATCTCAGAGGTGCGGGCCTGGGGTTTGAACTTGCACCCCTTACGTTCAAGGCGGGCGTTCTTGCCCGTGAGGCTACCACTGCTTACACAATAAGTAAAAATATAATATTGCGTTACAAAAAGTTTAAACCATAGAGTTGAAATAATCCATAGAAATACCGTTCAAAGACGGCTTCTGCTAGTGGTTTGAGCGTAGTTAGTCAGCTCACTGCACTGGGTGGTTGCGGGTTTGATTCCCATAAACGACAAATTTTGGAAACGACCTTTTCGGAATTAGTCCTAGTCTGTACGTGGGATCGCCTTCACTCTATTATATTATGCCCATAGTACAAGGTTCGCTCAGTTTGGGATCATACGATGAGTACCTATGTGTTGCCTGACGATATTTATTATTTACTTATTTATTTACGTTCAAGAACGTAATTTGTGGCGATCTATGGGGGAGGCCTATGTCCAGCAGTGGATGTCCCTGGCTGATAGATAGATAGATTTATTTACGGAGTGCTAATGTTGTAAGAAGACTGTTTATGGAATTTGAAATAATTTGTAGTAATTTTTTTATGTTACTTTGTATTTTTTTCATTTCAAAGGGTAAATAAGATAATAGGTGTGATTAGATGTTGTTCCACGCTTATTACTCAATAAATAAATAATTATTCACGTATACCATCTGAGTGAATGACTAGGTCCGGTTATTATAGAATATAGGATCCTGCAAGTATTGCTCTAAGTATTACAATACCTAGTCACGATACAAAAACGGTTTCGATATGGAAAATTACTTCTCAGGTATGCCACAGGTTGTGGTCGACTTGATTCCTAATAACGAATAATAGACTGTAAGGCCAGCGCAATCATGCGAAAATCATTACAAACAACATCATATTACTGGCAATTTATAAAATGTGGTTACATTGATAATTATGTGTGTCAGAGTGTTTGTTTGTGTATGCAATATTTTAGATTACGTGTCCATTTGAACTTAACGTTTAGACAATCTGTCAATTAATACCTATTCGTTAGACTCGCTAAAACTCAAAAACGACTTGACCCATTTGAATACTTATTTGTTTAATTCGCTCTAATAACCAGTACTTTAAAATAAAATACAGTTTGCAAAAGGCCAGACAGAGGTGAACTGTTGAACACCAACAATTTAAATAGGTAAATGAATTATACCATTCCCTAATCAGCGGATTCTAATCACACACTTAGGTATATGTTATAATTTAGTTAATCAATGACTTGACTTCTCTTGACTATACGAAAATTGTCAAGTTTTTGGTTCTCGTGTTGCGATTCAGAATGACCAAGTTTTTTTTATTTTGTAAAGAAAAAACTTCGTAATTTTGTGTTCAAAGTTACAAACCGCAATTTAATACTAATTTCTCTACTCATTCATTTCACAAGTAATTTGGCAATCTAAACATAAAACCCATGAATGGACGCTTAACTATCCGAACTCGTCATTTAGTGCCGGAAATGATCCCTTTGCCAAATAAATCAAAATTGCACCAGAGCCTTCAACGTAGCCATTAGCCAAACAACTTCGGCGTTTGCAAAGGAACCGATGACGGCGGCGCTCACCTATTTATTAATTTCTCGAGAAATAAGAGGCGGGAACAAACAACACTAATTGTGTCTAATATAGGTACACCGACCGCCGAAAACCACTGGAGTAGTCGGGCCCTGAGGGCACAGCCGACGCTCAATGTCAATAATCTCAAATAAAATAATCGTCTGAAGTAATATAGTTTGTTTTACACAGCATAATACAACGAGGGAAAGAGTTCGTTGCATGTCAAATAAACAGTTTGGTAATAAAGGTAAACATTTCGACAACGTAAAGGGCCCTAGCTGAATATGTTTGTCTCCAAAATACCCATATCGACATTCCTCTGCGTTCGTTAGACGCGGAAACACAAGGCTCTACCATTGTCGGCCATTAAATTTTATGTTCTAAAATGTAATTCCCTAATTAATTATGGGCTAAACCATGTATCGCATCGGTGTCGGTGACCCCAGCTGTCCATCACGGCCGGCGGCCGCCGCCATCACAACTTTCAAATGTTTGTCACACGTTTTAAACCCATTCATAAAATGCTAATGCGATTAGTTCCGCATTGTTTTTGCTAAAATTTATAGCCCGGAGCGGTGAGCTCACCGGCGGGTTAGGCCTGTGATTTTAATTTTCATAATTAACACCGAGCAAAAAACATTTAATACGAACATATTATGCTAAATAGAAGAGCGTCTCGGAGCGCGACAACGAACAACATTACCGAATATTTTTATACTCTCGTACATTTATTACTCAGCATTCGTAGCGAGGTGCTAATGGACATGATTTGGCTCAATCAAATAAATAAGCGAGCTCGGACCGTCGTCGGGCGCTTCAATTTCTGTGAGTGAAACGAAAACGGATATTCGGAATTGGTACAATAAAACGCTTAGGCCCAATAGGTTTATCGCGTCCACTTCCTACAGCCGCTCTAATAACCAAAACAAACAACAGCGACGAACACAAAGGGAGGCAAATAGTCCAAAAAGTGCTAATATAAAAAAGTGTGCCCGTTTTTATGAGGCAACGAGCAAGTGTGAGGTCGGAGCGAGGAATGTTGGCGCCCGTCTGAGTACGTATACCTGTCCGTTTATCAATGGACCGTGGACAATAAGATGAAAAAGAAACTTGAAAAAGTATCAAAAAAGCGCTTCATCAAACCGATGCGTCCGGCAAGGGTTGTCGCCTCAGTATCGATAATTATCTGACCATTATTGTCACTGGTAATGGACTTCATATGAAAACGTCTATATTTATAATATTTATATTTTGTGAGTCACGTCTCAGCGCTAAGTGAATAAACAAATAAACCCTTCATTAAGGTGTCCCCACCCTCACAGAAGATGTAGGTATGAAAAGATGCAATATCTCAGTTATGCATATACCTACTTACTAGCGGGTACGGGTATGTAACGAAATTGAGGAGAATATTCCGCGTGCGACTTCAACAATAAGTTTCCGACATGGTCGCGTGTAGGCTCGCCACTCGCCACCCTGGCGTCGCCCGACGTAAATATCCCGAGTAAAGCCTAACACAACTCAAGATGAACACGACAAAACTGATAAGGGCCCGCCACGGCTCGCCGAGACATCCCAATTTAGTGCCGGCTCTAAGATAACGCTATTATACAGCTTTTAACTATACGGACGATACGCTAAATGTGTTAAAATCACCTTATTGTATGTGTTTTTACGGCGAAAGAATGTGTTAGGCGGATTTGTCACCTGCGCACCATGCGCCACACTGATTACTTTTATTAATGGAAACGTAATTGGTTTTTATTTATCGAAATTTATAAATCAATTTATGTTAATCTTTATAAACGCCGTTCGGATATTAGAGTACCGTGCTTAAAATGTGTAAATGGTCAGTTTCTGAATATATTGTGGAACGGAATAGTGCGTGGGGGTCAGAGCTCGCTGATAACATAGGTACCTCAACCTACTAGATGTTCTCCCTGTATTTTTAAGCCTAGGGTTAGGCAGAGGTGCACTGAAGTGTACCCACACTTCGCCGATGTATTTAGGTCTCGATGTAATAAGGGGCGAGTATATTGCCATTATACTGGGCACAATCCCCCTCAAAACGAGGGGGATCTGGGCTACAGTTGACCACGCTTGACCAGTGCGGGTTGGTAAAAGCAAATTTCCTCACGATGTTTCCCTTCACTGTTCAGCAAGTGTTAATCATTATTGAAAATGATATCATGACAATATGTATACAAGTGCTCTAAGTAATGAACAATTTACCTACTCATTAATAATATTTAGAATATTCTATGTATTCCGAATAACACTTTTAATCGGAATGTCATGTCTGAGTTAAAACAGTTACGAAACATTAGGGGACCGCGTGAAAGTAGCATAGTCAACATACCTACGTATGTTTATATGTAACGAATAACTTACATCATGCCTTGTAATATTCATGTCCATGATAGAAAGTTATAAATAAATATATATAAATAAATAAATAAATAAATATGCACATTGTTTAAATCGTTAATTAAAATGACCTCGGGTATACATTTCATAGAAAAATGAAAATGACGAAACTAATTAATATAACTAATAATCTATGTAGGTGCCATGTATACAGCCACCTAACAAACTGTCGAATAGACAAAACATCCTCTAATATAGCTCTGCGCAGTCTAGGTAATCTTCCCAACTTCTCTATGACTCTTAAAAAAAAAAACTCTACTGTGCATCCAATATGAACACAACAAAATGTACTATATCAGTAGTTAATTCCATGAAACAGAAATAAACGATCAATATTAGTTTGGTGAACGTTGTATAAATAAACGCTTAAAACAAAAAATGTAAAAATAAAGAAACTTGAAAGCGAGTGGGTCGATTTGGGCACCTGACTGAATTCTTAATTCAATTACGGTACTGCTATCCACCTTTTAAATAACTGAACATATTTGCATACTTAAATTTAATCTTTATGAGGTGACAAATTATGTTTACATAGATTATTTAAATTTAGTACGATCATAATGATTATGGCGACAGTTAAAACGTCGTAATATTTTAAAGCGAGCCTCGGGTGCCGCGGCCGGCCGAGGCTCCGTGTGCGAGCCTGGCCCTCCGATTTCCGTTTAACTAATTGAGCGAAAACGACACCAACAGCGCCATTCAGCGTCCAACTAATGAATGGCCCTCGAAAAAAGCCAATTTGTAGTTTTTTTAACACTTCAATTTGTGCCGTAAACCCCAAAAAAGGCTCGACCAAAACCACAATCGAATTAGTGTCCCTTGTTCCGGAGATTAGAGGACTGTCCACCTCTTATCTCGGTCGTTCGTTATTTTATTGGCTTGTATAGAGTAAGTCGATAAACACGACGCATAATGGCCCATAATGAATCGTCCTCGCGAGCGGTTTGACTAATCATAAAGGTTTTATGGGTGTCGTTTCTGAATACTCGCTTTATGACGCGCCAGCTCGCCTCTATGCCGGAGTACCTATAGCATTTTGTTTTATAAACAGCCAATAAAACTATCACTGAAACATTTCTCAATCCAAATTTGTAAAAATTCACCCTGGACACTTTGTTCTAGTGAGGCAATTGAACTATCTGTCATTTAACTATATACCTACCTAGTACCTAACTCATAAAATAGATAATTCTCGAGTTAGGAACATACTTTCTTTAGGTAACAACGTACACTTCAAACGTTTTATTATAGGGTAGCTACATATTTTAGAACGAAAGTAATGGACCTATTAGAGTACCTCTTATGATAATGTGAGCTCAAAAACGAATTAACATTGCGCCAACTGTTACTATGTGTTATATAAATTAACGGCGTGTAATTAAATATTACTGTTGTGAGCTATTATCTTTGCATAAATAATGGGCCGTAATAAAACGCATTAACATCTAAATCTTATATAGACACTAAAAAAATATTACAGAAGACACGAATTACCGTATCCGCGATCGAGAAATTGATAAAAATAATGTTTAAATTACGAAATTAGACACGCTCTAAATAATATTTATTACTACAAATTGCTCTCACCGTTTTCCGTACATTCGGTACAATAATGAACGTGCAGAAGATTAGTACCGAAAATGATCGGGACCGGGGACAATGGTTGACACGGGGCGCGGGGCTCTGACGGCCGTCCCACCGGCTGGCCACAGATAACGAGACGCATTATTGTCGTAATGAACACAAAATGATGTACAAACCGCGTAAAAGAGCAATTCATAAGGTGAATTAAATGTGAATTAAAATGTCTGAAATGCCAAATTGCGAGGACACATGGCTTATTAGCGACGATCTAGCGCCGTCTGTTACACAGATGCGTAACTTGTATTTGTTTCTAATTCTGGATTCCAACAATTGTTGTAAGCATGTACGATAGACCTAGATACTACAGATTCATGAAGATATTCCCTGATTTCTATAAAGAACATAAAATAATTGCCGTTTTAAAATATTAACAAAAAATACACATGGTGTACGGGGGAATGTGATGACGACATTTTGAGTTTATAAGATTTTTGTAGGTACTAAAAAATACACGTGTATTTGGGGGGGGGGGGATTAATCTTAAACCTCACCACGTATCACCAAGGGGGAGGGGGGTTAAAATGGGCTAAAAATACATCACGTGATTTATGGACGGCCCCTTAGGTCCTACCTATTGCCCTAGGCATATGAATAAATAACAAGGTACGTTTTAGTTAATAATTTTAACTGGAGGTGTTACTACTAATTCCTCTTTCAATATACCTACCTAACTGTATCTATCTTATCGATACTATTTTTTTTACTTCAAGTGTGTCTAGGGGTACTTCTATATTATTATTGTTTTAAACATTTATGTTTTGAATTTTATCCTTTATTTTCATTTATTACGTGACGGTGTGACATGCTCCCATCACCAATGAAACGAGCGTTCTCGTAAAATAGATGCCGCTCGCTTCGCCACTAATGACTTCCTGTACTTTTTCATACGCCAATTATATCCCGTGGGTGAGCAAGACAAGACAACGTATTTTTTACTGACTTTTGTCTTGAGTCCATTTTAATTTAATTTGTATTAGATCTGAGCTTTATAACCACGTGATTTGTATTCGATTGTGAGAACCTTACGACCGTATAGATTATAACAGTGAAAGTATGAAGTAGGTGTAGTACACCATTAATAGACAAAATTGTATCCAATAAAACGACCTCCACTTATTATTGTTAACATGGATAAACACGGTATATTAACAGTTTTTGCACTGGTTGAATTGGTTGTCTTATATTTTTTCAATAAAAAGTAGAGTCGGTATCTTTCTTTCTAATTACTACTCACTACTAAGTATCATACGGATATCAATGTCTTTATATCAATACTCATGTAAAAGATAGACCACCATAAACCGAGGCCTTATAATAAAGTAGAGAATATTTTAAATATTTTTAAATATTAGAGCCCGTCTCTGTAGAGCTGTGGGCGTCTGTCAGTGAATCTTAAATTTTATTGATCATAAGATGTACTCTAGATAAAGTTTCAAAATATCATTCCCTATTGCAATGAAACGAAAATAATTTGGAATAGGTGGTCTCCGTTTTATGTTGCTGGCTATCTTAACAATTGAACGTGGAAAGAGAACGTCTAATACTATATCTTTTAAAGAACACGGTAAATGAATTATAATAAAATCGGCTCGGTCGTCATCCGAACAAATGTGTTGTACGTGTAGCCACCCACGCCACGCAGCCAGCGGCGCGCACCGGTCGAGCCCGCTAGCTTTCTATATCAACCTTTCTGTACTAAACTATTACAAAAATATTTTTATAACCTATCTACCTTTTTTGAACGATTATGACTCGAGTTGTCTGTATTGTCTATCGCTCGAGCGTTAATGCTTTCAGTCATGCTTATCTTTTAACCATCGCTATCAATATAATTAAGAACAAAATGGGATTCATCCGCCATCTTTATCACTGTCATCATCCATTTTTATTTATAATGTGTATTTATTGTATTTTCCCTTGCTATTAATTATTTGACACTGGCTGATATTTCAGCCAGTGTCAAATAATGAACTAAATAGGTCCACCCGCTAAACGCAGGTGGAGCCATTCCTCATCTATTATATAACAAAATGTCAAAATTTATCTACTTTTCTAGTACCTCAGATGACGATAGCTTGGTATAAGGATTTGAATGCACTAGGCGCAATGTTTCAGATAGTCTCGGATTCGATTCTCAATAGAGCAAACCCTTTTTATGTTACTGAGATGGAACCAGTTTGATAGTGCTAGATTAGGAACATGATATTGTACTGGGGTGTTTGGTCTAGAAATGTTCGTGTACTGATAATAAACGTAACTGCTACCATTTAGAGCCTTAGGCTATGGATGGTGACATTCAAAATAATATATTTGCATGCTACAACTACAAATGACAAATAATTATACCCACGAATAACGATAGTAGATACATACCGAGGCATGCAATGGTACGCTTGCGTAATTTGCGAAGGTTTCGGAACATTTACTTAACCAGGAAACCACAAGTAAATTATCTTCATGCGACTGACGCCGATCGATCTTGTTAATAAAACACATGCCATTTCCCACCATTTCTGTGGTGTAAAAATTAAAAATAACAGCTTGAATTTTTATGTTGAATTAAAAATATGCTTCAGGACTAAAGGGCGAGCCAAAACACACCAAAATATAAACATGTTGGCTGCTTTCGCTCGGCCAAATTGGTTCCCAAGTCTTAAGCCTCTGAGCTTTTCTGAACGTACTCATAGTAAAAATAACCCAACCAAGTAAAACCGGGTTTAAATTTTGACCATTTTATATCATTTGGTGATCTTAAAACAACATTTGACATGAGCACATGATTATTATGTACAGCATTCACATAATGACGGCGCGTTTAATTCGCACCCACGACACGACACAGCGCGCAGCGCCGGCCGGCCGCGCCGCTGGCACGTACCCGCAAATGAAGAGAACACTGCGCGGGCGCAGCTTACAGCGAATAGCTCCTACGTGACCGACCGACGTAATGCTAGACCCTAGGCAGATACATTGCACATGTTCTTAAATAATATAATGTCGATATGAATGCACTGTATAGAACAAACTAAAGTGCAGAATAGGCGTATGAACATATTTTGGTTAAATAACGAAAAAAGTTCAAAGGAGCTGTAGAGACCAGTCTGTAGAGTAGAAGTGAGGAATTATACACAAAATAAATAAATAAAAAAATAATAATAATTACCTATAATAATTGTATAACTTACCTTATCACACCTAACGAGCTGTTATCAAACTCCATATGAAGTGACCGCCTATGACACTTGTACCTATTACAGCCTCTCAAACGATTCCAAAAACCAATAAGACGTTACTAAAATATAGTAGTGTACTTCCTTATGTGGTGTGCTTTTTATCCACTAGCTAGACCATTGTCTAAAATATTCTCTAGAGTGATACCTTATTAACCTGCAACGTTAAAAGTAAAAGAAGCAGTGGTAGGACGCAACGCACGCCTTGCAATCAAAGTGTGCAGGTTCAAACCCCGGCTCGCACCTCTGGGCTTCATGTGCGAATCTCATTTTCGTCCGAGATTACTACTTGCTAAGAAACGGTGAAGAAAAACAACCTGCACGTCTATAAAAAGGCGTGTGAAGTTCACCAACCCGCTCTGGGCCACCTCCCTTGTATTGCGGGTGAATGTGCCCGGTATAATAGCAATAGGCTTGCTCCCTATTACATTGGGGCGTAAAATACATCAGCGAAGTGTGAGCGCACTGCAGTGCACCCCTTCACAGTACCCCTTCGGGGAATATAGGCGTGATGATCCATTATTAGTTAAAAGTAAAACCAAAGTCAAGCACTGCCCTAGTCAGAATAATAGTGCAAATGACTGATGCGATTCGAAGGCGCAATAATGATAAAGAGATTGGTTGCATTCAGATTATGTTTCTACGCATAACCGCGTGGTTTCAGGAGGTCGTGGAATATTATGTTGTTACTTTAATTGGGATCCGATTAAATCTTATTTGTTTCATCATAAATACAATGTTAACAGATATGTACCTGCCTGAGGTAGAGTAGATATAATAAGAATTTAATGTACCTAAGAAACACAACGAACACCATATAACATGTATGCAAGCAAGTTAAATTCAATTTTACAGTACAAAACAGATGTAAGTAATACCCATGTTTATAGAAATCTGTATAAAGATAAAATATTAGAATTTCACGAATTACACGATTAGTAAGATAAGGCGGACAACAATAAGTCTAACAGCGGAAATCTATATTCTGCCTATTCTCTGATTTTGCATACCAATATTCATGTGAGTTTACTTTTTATCAAGGATAGAGCTGACGAAGCGATCGTCCCAATATTATTTTGATAACTGTCAAAAAATAATTGGTTCGACCATTATTTGACTTTCTGAATATGCTGATCTTTATTTTCATTTATTTACAGGAGGAGGGTAAGTATATGATGTCATATCTAGAGTTCCGATATGGGTACATTACATTACCTATGTTATTTCAAATAATAGGACCACGAGGCACCCATCGACATTTTACTTGCAGGCCCCGTTTTAATATCCATAATGGCTTTCGTCGGTGGTCCATTCAATCGTTAATGATTAGACGATTCGTACAATAATAACATGTTTCGCTTTCATATCGACATTTTAATAACAATGTCCAGCTTTCCGTGTAGGTACGTACGTAAACTACGCATATACCGATTAATACTTCGAAAGCTTAACATCTGAAAAATAAAGGAGTCTAGTAAAATAACAATCAACGTCCGCTGTTGTTGTATAATTAGCTTATCTCGCGTAGATCGGGCAACAACGAGCGTTCGTGCGCGCGCGCATTGGTGATCGCAGCGCCAATGGCCGCGCGCCGATCGACGATCGTTAGGCCATCGATTCTTTTTGGTTATTACAATAATTCCGACACGATTGCATCTAATTGCGCTGATTTCCGACGATCGTGGACCAAAGACAAGGAATTACCTACGGTTTTATCTCCGGTGGGCACCCACTTACAAGGCTCTATGAAATAATGGCAGGGAGTCCTACTTCAGCCGGAGCGCTTGAGAAATCGTACCTCGTTGATCGTTGAGGATCGGTATCACGTCGTTAATCTTCGTGTTGCGTTATTAGATATTATTTTGCGGTAGGTACGTGTTTTCCTCGTATTCATTTATTTGTAGTTAACATCAGTGATGCGATGGTGCGAGGTATCGCTTCGATTGAATCTTTAGGTCATTATCTATCAAGTTATAATGACGATAACATACTAGTACTGGTCGAACATGAATAGAATCCAAGCAAGTAAGCAAGAACCTATGTACCGAATTAGGTGCGCAAACCTTCTAAGTAGATGTTTTTCTCTATGGTAGATCGCTTCATGTTCGGGCATTCTATAGTCGGACCCACATGATACCAACTAACTAACGAGTTATTCTTTCAAAGAGGAAGCTTTTCCAAATAGTTAACCGTATCACACATCCAAATTTGTGTGTGACTTTGACGAGCGTCAGATTATGTATGTTAAGACATTTAACACTAGACAGCCTTGGATCAATTAGACCAATTTTGTTTTAAGTATTTTTGACACAGTTAGGTATATATATTTTCGAATATGATTGCAACCAACTTAAGTATATTGTGACAGCAATTTTATTTTCAAATCTCGTTTTACTTGTTTGATTAATACTTTGAGCCCCACACGAGACGCCTACGTCCCATATAAATATAAATAGGTACAGTCTTTTTAATTACCTATGCGCAGCTCTATGATAAAACTGATAATGTATCGTCGCTTCCATACTTATATCCATACAATTTAGTAAAAGAGCAAACAATATATTGTTTTCTTATATTTACGCGAATACTATACATTAATTTTCAATTTCAAGAGCAAACAATATTTCAAAGGCTTTATAAAGGCACTAACTTAAATAACTAGATACATAAGTAGGTAGGTACTCACTAAGTTTTAGTATGTCTTGGGCTAAGTAAACAACAACTTTACCTAATCGAATTTGTTCTTCTGGTATTTTGTAGGCATATAATACATACCTACCTTCAAAGTTTATTTGCCTATCAGAAATGCTTTAAGATGCCGGTAGAGTTTAGTCTGCTAATAGCACTAATTTCGCAAAGCTCTCGCATTTCCCGGCGTCAAAGGACTTAACTATCAACTAACTGCTAATTAGCAACGTCTCTGCGACTAACTAGTAACAACGTTATACGTTCTAACTCGCATACTAAACCACAGACTGCACTAAGACCGTCCAAAATGTTAATCCACTTTAGAGATTGGAGCACATTAAAAAACACACAGCAACTCTCGATACGTATAGAATACCGTAACAATAGCTCTTAACATCAACATCAATTTAGCAACGGAAGCTCAAAAACTACCATCGGCAAAGGTTTTAGTAAAGTTTTTACCGGCGTTTTATAGCCTCGTCGCTAGATGGAATAGAACCGTACCTCTACATAATCAAACCACATGCGGAGCAGTAATTGCCTCTATATTCAAAGACCCGCTCACATCACGCCGTATAATGACAAAAATAGTCCAAAAAATACCTCCGCATATGAGATGTTTTTTTCAGAGTTCGCGCTCTCGCACGAAGCTAAATTACGAAATAAAAGATTAAGTTAAAAGATCAATAAACTTAATAAATGATCTCAATAATTGTTGTATTACCGACACAATGGAGCGGCTTCGTGAAACGTCATTAAGGCGCGAACATCATTAATTTTATTCGCGGCTTTCTGACGCAAAGGCAATGGCGTCTGTCAGATTTGAAAAGGCGCGCTGCTGCCACCTGTTGGTAGCGCGGTGAATTAGACGTAAACCCCGCGGCGCGCGTTCCACTTGATACTGCCACTGGAATGACTCGCCACTTAAATGAAGTACCATTCAATCCTAGACACCCAACAAAACATTCCTTTTATAACGTAAGTAAGATTATAAATGTGTTCACCTATCTACCTACCCAGGTGTGGGTATCTATTAGAATTAGATTGAACCGATCTCCTCTTCACGGCAACTACTCCATCCATACAATTTTCCTAAACTATACCACGAATAATTATTTATATAAGACTAAATATGATACCTATTATCTATCGTTTTATTATTTGTCGATGTTTTAACGCTAGTGTGCAACGCGCCTAAGCAAAATGGCAGCCTAAAAAAGTTGAACCCGCCTCATAAGATTAGATTTCCTTTTGGTAGCTAATTGCATTTTATCAAATCAAAGCCATTCTGCCCGCGGCCGCCACGCAAATGATTGATAATGTTTGACGAGGCTCTCGGGCCCAATAGTTTTACAGAATAAACTGTTTTGATTCATTCTAATGATTGCCATTTGTCTCGTAGATCATTCTCGTAGGCCTCGTGAGTAGGTAGCGTAGAGGTCAAAAGGAAGCTATGTAGACAATAGAGTTTTTAGTTGTGATTTCAAGATAGGTAATCGGTGGATTTCGTTATTAAAACTTATATAGCTAAAGTGGCTTATGAAATTAAAAATGGTTGTGAGTTACTTTAATTCCATATTTAAAGTTCTTTTTAGTGCAAGCGTTATAATATTATTGTTATTAGGTAAGTTATATTCTTAATACCACAACCGACTAGTAATATGTATTTAGACTTAAGTTTTGTTAAAATATTATAATGTAGGTAGGTTCTTCTTCTTTTTTTACGAAATGAATACTTACTTATTTATACTAATGTTGGCGGGATATTAGCGACTTCTAGGCAGTTAAAAGCATGAACACTATATTAGAGGCAATGCTACAAGTAGGCTATCTATTAGTTGAACAGATTATAATAATAATCTGATTTGAAAACTATAAAAAATAAACAAACCTATTTGTCGTTGACCTAGAATTAGATAAATAGGAGCTAGATTTACTTATAATACTTAGATAAAATGGTCAGACGTGGGAAAAACCATAAAGTATATCAATTATACACTTAGTCTAAGTATTTTGGTCCGTATGTAATAGGGGGCGAGCCTATCGCCAATTATATCTGGCACATTCTCCTTCAATACGAGGGAGATTTTTGGACTATAGTCCACCACGCTGGCCCAGTGCGGGTTGGTGAACTTCACACGCCTTTCTATAGACGTGCAGGTTTCTTCACGATGTTTTCCTTCGCCGTTTCAGAGCCAGTGGTAACCGCGGATGTAAATGAGATTCGCAAATGAAACCCAGAGGTGCGAGCCGGGGTTTGAACCTGCACACTTAGATTGTAAGGTGTACGTTTGACCACTCGGCTACCATTGCTTCTTCAATTAATGCACCAAAATTTCAGTCTATATAAGTACTTGCACAGACCGATATTACAATCGCTACGCTTAAATGATAATTTTCGTACTTAAGACACAAGAAGCTAGGTATAGGTGCGTTTATTTTTTCCTGTCTTGAATAGTTGCGCAGAGACTTCTCTTTGCCACATGCTACGACTTTGACTTACAGTTATAAATAGGTATCTGATAGGTATCTAAGGCCGGCAACGCACTTGCGATGCCCCTGGTGTTGCAGGTGTCCATGGGCGGCGTTGATCACTTACCATTAGGTGAAACGTCTGCTCGTTTGTCTCCCTGTCTCATAAAAAAAAAAATCTGGGGCTACCCCAGATACCTATTCATAACGTGTACTTACTTGATAATTTACGTGTACTTACTTTTGTGTTCAAATTTTCCTCGACAAATCTATTGTAGCGATTTAACGATCTGTGGGTGTTTCCCGAGTTAGCGTTAAAGGTGGTAGATAAGTACTATGTGGTTTTTAATTAGGCCGCGTGTTAAGAACAAAACAATTACGATATATACACTTTTCCTTCCTCGACTTAGTATGTATGTAGCTACTTTAAGGGTATCAAATAAAATTAGTACCTAAATAATGTAAGCGAGTCATAATCAATGGAAAGGTTGCTTCATGTTTTCTACGGTTGTATTTAAAAATGCGTTTCCCGGAATTGAATCGACTCGGCATCCGTCCTCGCTGTTCAATTAACTAAGGCTAGGCCCTACCGCGGTCAAAGTGCAGCGCGCGGAGTTCGGGCCGTCCAGACGCACCCGCCATTTCAATCATTAAGAAATTCGGCGGCGGACACAAAGCGGTGATTGATGCGCCCGTTTACCGGCCTCGGTGGCACCGCCCGGTAAAAAACGAACGCTTAATTAACTCGTTTGGCACCGACACTCATTAGAAGTATTAATCAAACCAAGGCGTGGCGATAGTGCGAGTATGATGTATCGAGCTTTGATTACATTAACGCATTCGGCCGGCGGTAATTAAAACCACGCCGGGATGTCCGCGAACGGCTGACGAACAAAAGCACGGCGCGGTTTGGGCAACGTCAAATTAAAGAACGCTCTAATGGAACTGTAAGAAAATTGGTTCGCTAATATAGGTAAGGCAGGTGCCATAGCGTATACCCCTTAACACCACCTGTCATGCATCAATGTATAGATATTATAATACTTTCAGCTTTGACAGTTACAAGATCTGTAAAAAAATTACTGCTAGTATTGAAAAAACAATAGGTACTGTAGTGGTAAGGCCCCTGAGTCAACACCTGCTCAAAGCAAGTATAGAATATGCTCAAAGTTGCTGTTGTAAAAAAATATATTTCATTAACGCAGATTATATGGATTATAAACTCAGATGACCGAAGCCTATAAATAGATAGAGTCGTGATCGCAAAGCGCACACGGCCGTCTGTGAACTCCCTTTTCTACCAACCAAAACATTTTTTATGACAATTAAATATTATCCCTCTTTTATTGCTATAATGTTAAAACTGGCAATAAAACCGCAAAATATTTGCGAATACCAATAAATATTTATAAACTTATTTGATATTTATTTTTAATTTACAATGGGTTACTTATATGGCATTTTGTTTTTTAATCCAATGATGGCCAGTGACCATATCGTCAAGTTGACAGAACAAGTTTGACAAGAAGCTTTAGAACAAGAAGCTATTTTAAAAAAATATATTTCTGGTACTTTCGTCTCTAATTTTTTTTTTATGGAAAGATCATAAAAATTTAAAAGAGTATATTGTAGATCGTTATGTATTCTTCTTTGATTCTATGTAATATATTGGTTATATGGTGCAGTGTCAGTGCACGCGGTGGTCCAAGCAACAGTGGGCGTGCGCCGAGCCACACCACGCTCTAATCTCTCCAAGATAATCCGCGCTCATAAACTAGTGGCGATGCACGATGTACCGCAAAACATAGAACGTAACTCTACTGATACCTACACCATATTCAGAAGGTAATTTTTATTTGAACAAACAAGGTTATTTCTTAGAACAATACTCACAAAAATCTCAGTGAGACTTATCATTATCACAGGTCTTTGCCTAGATCGCTTTTAAGTAGAGAACCTTGGTAGATACTATAAATATTACTTAACTTACCTAATATAAAATTAATAGTGCGTTTGCCAAGTAATTCCTTAGTATATAATTTATTTTTATTTTTCTACCCTTGTAAAATTATAATTTTCTTTGAATTTAGTTTTTAATGTAAATAAATAAATACCTACATTAATAAAAAATAAAAAAAGTAATTAAGTAAGTACCTACCTAGGTACCTACCATATTCATGCCAGAGTCATAAAATTTTATTGATTCATTATAAAATACAATATGATTTAAAATACAAGATAACTTATGTATAATTACGAAATTTTCATATGTGCTTACACAAACACGCGTGTGTATTGTATCCCGGCTTAACATTTTCTGCCAATCTAATCTAGTGTAACTCCATTGAAGTGTATTTTGGTCCCAATGTAATAGGGGGCGAGCCTATTGCCATTATACCGGACACATTCCCCTTCAATACGAGGGAGATTTGAGCCATAGTCCACCACGCTGGCCCAGTGCGAACTTCACACGCCTTTCTATAGACTTACAGGTTTCCTCACGATGTTTTCCTTCACCTTTCAGCAATTGGTAATCATTGTTGAAAATGACATTCGCACATGCAATTATCTCAGAGGTGTGGGCCTGGGATTTGAACTTACCCCCTACGCACCCCTTACGTTCAAGGCGGGCGTTCTTGCCCGCGAGGCTGCCACTGCTAATGTATATATTTATAAAAAAGTAACTAGCGAGGCATATTTTGCTTATTGGTGTCCAATGCAGGTGCACCGGTTTCGTAGGTCGGTACCTGCGTTTGGTTAATTGTTCAAGGCAGTTAAGCAATACGTAACATTCATGTAGATAATTGTCTATACGTGCTGCCTAACCGACTGTAACTAATTTCTATTGCCTGGCGGGCTCTTGCCAAATTCAGTTACCCAAATAGCCTCTTACCCCTCAATATAATGGATAAATAATGTGTTATGGTCGATGTAGTATTTTTCGTTATTTTAAAAAGTTATTTTACTACTAGGTACAAATTCGTAAATTAATAAGGCAAACTATTAGTTTCCGAGAACAGAAGCATAAGTGTAATATAATAGTGAAACTTATGGGAAAAAAGGTTTAATAAGTAAATAAAAGATGTGGCTATTATGCCTACCTATAATAAGTATACTTAACTACAGTAGGTAGTACTTACACAAACCACTAAACTTATTTCAGGAAAAGCCTAGTACAGGCAATTAATTAGGTCATCAAAAGTATGTGGTAAGTAATAAATAAACTTCAAAATCTATCATTAACTCTAGTAAAAAGGTAGTTATAGGTATCTAAATATGTAGATACATTTAGAACCACCTTTGTCAGCTTTTTTATATTCGTGAAGGGCAAGTATGATATGATAGATGTTATATCGTACGGGGTAACAAAAGATCGCAATCGAACACTGTAAATAGTTACCTACAAGATGCGCGTGCGCACCTAACCACAATCCGCGCCACACCCTAATCGATTTAAAAGAAAAATAACTCTAAACAGCCAAAACATAGAGCGTATTGTTGTTTGAGAGAGTAGTCGAAACAATTTGCACGCAGTCGATGGTTAAACGCAAAACAAAAGATACGCGTTCGTCTTTGTCTTTAACCGCACAGGACGTTTGGAAAACCCTGCGGTTCAACGGTAACGTGATATTTAAATTGAAAATAAAATAAAATCAGCAGTTGTCACTTCCACACAGCGTCATATTAGTTGAGAATTTGACTAAGGGTCAAATTTTTCAATCAGATAAAGATAAAGTTTGAAATGCTCACTTAAATAAAAAAATATATGCGTTAATAAAATACTTCGGATAATATACTTATCCATCTGTCAATTTCATACATGCCGGTCGATTTATATCTCAAATAAAATTTATCTGACGAAACAAAAGAAATAAATTAATTGTAAAAAAACTTTTTAAAAACAAGCTCTTATTTAATTGCCCTAAGTTTTCGTGTTCTCCTCAGCAAGCCTTTTCATTTGTTACCCATACTGTGCTAGTGCAGAAAAAATAACTAGTCACATAGCTAAGCATGCATTGTCATCCAAAATAAGCGTGTATACCAAATTTCAGCTCAATCGGTTAAAGATAACTGATTCAAAATTCAGTTGCAAGATTCCACCCGGACATACATTGCAAGTTAATATAAAGCTTGTAAAATGGTTAAGTTTTTCTGCATATTAGATATAATTTATTTTTAACCGACTTCAAAACGGGGGAGGTTCTCAATTCAACCCGTAAGTTTTTTTTTTTGATGTGAAACCTCTGGGATTTATTTGCGAATCTCATTTTCATCCGAGATTATCACTTGCTATGAAACGGTGAAGGAAAACATCATGAGGAAACCTGCACATCTGAGGGAACTTGACTAGTTCTCGATAGATGTGGGAAGTCTGCCAACCCGCACTGGGCCAGCGTGGTGGACTATGGTCTGAATCCCCCTCGCATTGAGGGGAGGCCCGTGCCCAGCAGTGGGACGTTAAAAGGGGTGTAGTAGTAGTACCTAGTGTAACCTTACAATTCATTACATTTGGAGTCAGTGCCAATTCATGAGTGTATTTGCCTTGTGTGAAGTAGATTGGCACCTACTCCAAAGGTAATGAATTGTAAGGTTATTTGTAGCTTTTTAGTGCACCTAGGTTTTTGAAGTCAGTTTTTGTTTTTTTATTTAAAAATTAAGTTATCCTTTTTTTATTAATAAAGTCCACAGGTTCTTTTTTCTAATTAGCGCGTCTATGTTTTACCTATACCGACAAATATTACTTTGTTAAGTATTCATGAGAGAAATGGTTGGTACATGCAGTATACCTTCAATTGATCAGTCATCTCATTACTGGGTAATAGGTAGTCCCGTCTACTCATGAAGACGCTGCGACGGGATGTCGGTGTTTATTCTGTTTATTACTCACTTGTAGTCACATCGAGCCACTTGCAGAAGTGGAGCAGTTATATTCTCTTGTTCAGTCATTCCATAAAATCTTTCATAAGACCTGTTCACCAATTTTGCCATATAAGTTTCACATTGTTTTACTATGATACAATATTGTATTTTACGTGTGATTGGCAAAGTCTTCTTTTACGCCGTTGATTGCTTCACTCAGACACAATTTTTGGCCCTCTGAAACATACCTCGGAGGCTTGCGGTAGACAGTTCCTTAAAGTTTGTCATAGGTTTTTGCGCGCTGGGTGCACTTTCAGCCCCGAAATTATCCAAAACACTTTCCTACACAAATTACACTAAAATAATATAATAAGTAATTACTATTTACTTTTATGTTATTGATAAAATTGCCGTGTCCATGTTCAAATTCTAAACCTGGACAGCTCTGTTAATCCATGTTGTCAGAACGCAATCAAGTCATTCAGTTCATTACCGCGACCGCGCCGAAGCAAGCCTGTCCTGAGACATGCCGCCCACAATAACGCTCATTGTCACAGGTATTTAATAATAGACTACCTACTTACATAATCACATCAAAATTGAAAATAAAGAAACTCCTTATTTTTTATACGTAATTCGGCTTCCTTGTTTGTCCTTTTAAATATAGGGTGTATTATTATTGGTCCTTATGTTCTTATATGTCTGCTCTACAAGCATATCCGATGTGATTGATCCGTACAGTGCTCGCACTAGTCTCATTGGTGCGAGCTGAGCCGAAGCACGAGAAGAGCGATAAGCACGCCTCGTGTCAGGAGTTCACGCAAGGGCTCAACTTTAACGATACCCAGGCCATCGGCATCTGGCACCTGCTGCACTACAGGACCGAGAAATCGAATGGAACGGGGGACTCGCACTGTGTGCAGTTTACACCTGTCAATGATCAGGTGAGATTCCCTGTTGTATGTTTATCCCATGATTATAAAAATGCGGTAGCGTATGGAATTGCTGAAGGACATAGATAAAGTATTTTAGTTTTGAAAGCATTATACCGGAGAGAGGTAGTTAAACAGTAGGCAAATCCTTGTATTACATAATGTCAAGAACGTGTTTCAAAGAAAATACGATAAGGGCACGACATACCCAACTACCAGTCTGATTATTTTTTGCTCTAATAAAAGCGCCTCTATGCAATAAAAAAGTACAGATTATTTTTAACAGTCTGTATGTATATCACTATCTATTAGACACACACACGTGAAATCCTTTCGAAACATTAAGCAAGCGCATTTGCAATAAACATGTCTCTACAATATCAGGAACGTAAGGACCTTCAAGAGCTGATCGGCAAATATGTCGAAAACCTCAAGTGGGAGAGACTGTCGCTCAAGATGCAGATCCCGTGCGCCGCCAGCCACCCCAACAAGACCCACGACTACTACTTGGAGAAGTTGGAGAGCGACGGCTCTTACAGAACTCTACAAATGCCCCCTTCCAATGGTGAGCAGAATGTAGCTTATATACGACGCTAATGGTTGTAGTTTGAAATACTCATTTGTTCGGAACACTACGGTAGGTATACTAAAATTAAGAGAATACTTACTTACTTTAAAAATACATCTTAGACAGTAGATACATGCATAGAACTATTACAATCACAGAAATGAAGGACCACATATGAGAACTAAAGTTAATACTTAATATTATTAATTTTGGAATACGTAGGAAAAAAAACTCGTAGTTAACCTTGAGTGTAATGGAAATATTATTACTCTACTTGTATTATATTGGTACCAAAATGCTTTGGGTAAATTTCATACATGCCCACACCTACGGGATATACCACTCTGTCAAGAAAGTACCGGGAAAACTTAAACTCCGCGCCAAAATGGAAAACAGTTGTGCCAATCTAACAACAACATAAAAAACAAAAAAAATGATTTCGTAACCATAAACAAATCAACCATTTCCGAAACTTTTTTGTCACAATGTACAGGCATGATGATTTATTACTGATACAATTCCTGATTTATTTTATAACCTTGCCTCGACAGCTAAACTCGACCTGGCCGATTTTCACCGCTACCCAATGCGGCTCAAAGTCATCGAGAGTCAGTACCTGGGCATGATGGACTGCCACGAGAAGTTCGTGTTCATCCTCGGGAAACACCCGCCAGAGGGCAAGGACCTCGATGACCGACTCAAGAAAATGATTGAGGTCTACTGGCCAGAAGATAATTAAGTCTTCGAACTTCACAATTCAATAATTATGATTTAGATGTAGGTAGCTTTTTATACTTTCTTCATGTCGTTAGTAGACAAGTGTAGGTAATTAAGACCCATTTAGTACTGAAAAGGTAATTAAAAATTTTTAAATATGTAATAAATGATACCTAAAAATATATTTTTTTATCTGAATCCTTGCTAGTCGCATTCCTAGTTGATCTGAAATGAAGGGACATAATAGAATTGAATCTAGAACCCTACGCAATATGTAGACCGGATGCTCAAATATGACTATCGGTCCGTGATTATACCTACCTATTACAACATAAGTTTGATATCAGCTATTGAACAATAAATGTAAGTATACAAATACATACATACAAACATTAATTGCATCGCTATATCCGGCAGGTTTACGAAATTAGTATCAAAATAATCACAAACCCAACGGGGCCATTACGGCGCCCCTCCGCGCAGTCCCTCTACAACCACTAAGCACCACTCAAATTAAGTGTGGCTCGATCAACAGTCATTTTCGGTTACAATTAACCACACATTTGAGTGAAAAGTCAACCACCTACTCCAATTGATTTATTGTGTACAACGAGTTCCGCCATTTTGTGGCGGCTATTGTATTTGTGGGAAACACGGAGCTCGATTCTCTGGAAGTGATGTTTTTTAACTAGTTTCATACTTTTCATAGACCCAGCTAGATTTTTAATTACGTTTAATATATCACTCAAATTTCAACGAAAGTCAATTGGGACACGCAACATAAGTTTTAAGGTCTTTTAATTTAACAGCAGCAGCAGTGGTAGCCTCGCGGGCAAGAACGCCCGCCTTGAACGTAAGGGGTGCAAGTTCAAATCCCAGGCCCGCACCTCTGAGATAATTTTCATGTGCGAATGTCATTTTCAACAATGATTACCACTTGCTGAACGGTGAAGGTAAACATCGTGAGGAAACCTGCACGTCTATAGCTTTCTATAGCGTGTGAAGTTCACCAACCCGCACTGGGCCAGCGTGGTGAACTATGGCCCAAATCTCCCTCGTATTGAGGGGGAATGTGCCCGGTATAATGGCAATTACATTGGCCCCCTATTACATTGGGACCAAAATACTTCGGCGAAGTATGGGCGCACTACAGTGCACCTCTGCCTACCCCTTCGGGGAATACAGGCGTGATGATATATTTATTTAATTTAACATAAGTTTTAATTTGTTCATTCATAGTAAGTCTTGCGCTACTCTACCAATTAGCTACATACATTACGTTACTGGTATGGTATGAGGAAACATGAAGGAATCAAGAATAAGATTATTTAACAGGCTCTAGTTTAGTTAAAAGTACAAAATGGTAGAGATCAACTCTACCATTTTCCACATTTAATCAAACTAAATGGTATCTACCAATTGGAATGTATACAGGCTGATCTGGGGTAGACACTATTCCACCGAGACCTACGCTCATCGTCTCTACAAAACTACACCCACCTAGCCGTATCCATAGCAAATGTCGGCCTACTCTACGCAGAGTCGCGTGTCGTGTGCCGCGGAGGGTGCAACGCTGTTCATTTGTCTAAACGCAGTGGCGTTTTGAAGGGCCCCCGTAGCACCGCACGCGCTGGGAAAGTGTTGCACTTTACAAAAAGTTAAATCGCTACTTGAATTTTCAAGTATTACTGCCCATTCCGTTAACCGTTGTGAATACTTGAGTGTTTGATTGCCCTAGACAAATTATGTGAATAGTGAATATTACGAAGCACCCTGTATATAAAATTGTTCCATTTGGAGCAAAGATATACGTTGGTAGTTTATAGGTAATTGATGTTCCGATTTTGTTAGCACAAAACTAAACTTTACTAAACTAAGTAGTAGGTATGTCGCCGTTCTTCCTATAGTCGTAAGGAACCTCAATTTGTGTCCAGCAACATTGAGGATAATAGGTAAGTAGGTGCTCTATGCGCAGTAGTTGGGCTTCGTAAGTTTAATTAGATCCACATCGAGATATATCTACACCGTGTGTCATAAGCGGTAACGTTCTTTACGAAATTTAACGTGTATTTTAGACACCTACTAATTTTCCCCGACACATTATTAAAAGTTCAAATAGTAATAACTGGCAAATAAAGCCGATACGAATCACCGCTGAAGAAATAATGAAAGAAACGTAATTTTGGGCTATCGCTGTATGCAGCGACCATATCGATGGCAAAGTTTTTCAATTACCGTGGTAAAGCCATAATTAACGTAACAGCAAAATAATAAATGTAATGACATGCCGACCTACAGAAATGTGAAGTAACTTATCCAAATGGGATATTAATGAGTTTTATACAACGAACGTATAAAGTGAATGATCCAATTTAAAATTGTTTTAGTTACCAATATAGGTGTTTAATTTATAACTGCCTATACTTCAGAATGTATGTAGATACATGGGACCTACGGGTACAGGTATTGTACCTGTAGGTAAACTTTAAAGTAACAATTAATATTGGCTATGTACTTTAAAGTGTTTAGGTGACAGTTCACCTGTAACATGGTATATATAGGTACTGGAAATAAAACAATAACATTAACTAAGTACTCAGTTACCTAATAATTACCATATTGTGCAATCCTCAAGTAGCTTATATACCTAACAAATTGTTGCAAATTGAATACTAAAAATTTGAAAAATGAAGATGCCTTATTCTAAATGTTTTAAGAGACCGTCTATCCATGACTGTCGTGAATTGGAATCCAACTGTTAGGTACCTCCGAACTTAAAGTCATTTGCATGGATGGTTTTAAGATATTTCACAGAATAACGTATTTATGAATATTCTATTGATACGGAGCGTGATGACTTCTTACGTACGACAGACAGCTGTGTTAAACTAGGAAAGGCAGGTTTACTCAGTTTGAGGGAATACTGAGTGGTAGGTAGATTAGAACTGTTAGAACTATTATTAGTACGTAAACTATTAACTAAGAATGCTGTATTATTTTCTTTGTTTAGTGTGTACAATAAAGAGTACTCTATCCACCTATCTACGTATAAGTACTTTCATTTTTTTTTTTAATAAAATAAAGTAAACAACAATTCCCGGCGCTCGCGTCGAGTGGCGTGATTGAACCGCCGTTTACCGCGCAAACCCACACCTGTAATTACTACACTCGTACGTAAACCTCGCATGTTAATCGTTGGGAAAATTCGGTATTAACGAGGGGTGACTTTCTGACTTGTGGGAACTCGCCTATTGCCAATTAAACAACTGTTTAATTATATCTACGCAATGATTCCCGTCCCGAGTAATGCGAGGGCCGCGGGCCTGTCACTCGCTCTAGTTCCTAATTAGAGATAGTTATCTACGAATTATAAGATAGTAACTTCGTAAGGGGAGTGATTTAATGAGCTGAAATTGTTATGTAAAATGAGTTTTCTTTAGATAATTAAAGACATTTTGTAATCGATACCTTACTTATGGTTTTGAAATTCGAATAATAGGTAAATGTCGAACTAAGGAGATGGGTAAGGTCTAGTATGTAGGACATTAAATTGTTTATCTTGCATCTGATTATCTCTTAAGTAGGTAGTATGTTTATTTTCAGTGACATTGTAGAATACTTTTGTACGTACTGAAAAACGCTTATGCAGGTGGTTGGTGAATGAAGTGAATTAATATAAAATTGGGGGTTAGATGTTAGTAGTTAGGTCCATGGCATCTATAGAATATTGGAAATAATTTTAACACGATGACCTAGTATTCTAAAACAATATAGGGACGGCGGTGTTTTGTTACGTTATGCAAAGCTCCTTCGGCGCAGATCGTTTAGCGGTCGTAGTAAATTCCCCGGATTTGCATAGCTAATCGACTGGTTACACGCACGCCGCGATAAGGGAAATATGCTGTTCAGTGATTTACATTCACCGTTACCTATTATGTACATTTATCACACATAAACGAGGCGGTTTATAACATTCATAGGTAAGTAAATAACAAATTGGAATTACACATATTTAACAACACGCTAACGTAAGCTTCCTAGGAACTACACTATAGTTACGTTGTTAATGTGATATGCAGATTGACTCAGGCAAGATTTTCCCAAAAGTAAATTTAGCCTAGGTAAACCAACTAGGACGCAAAAATAGAAATGATAGGCAAGTTTATCCTAAGTAAGTAAGGAAAATCCACAGATCTGATAGAGTATACGTTTGAGCCATTATTTATGGTTATCTATAATTTGCGTCGTCGTTCCAATTCCAACAAAGCTCTGCGACTAACGACAACGAGAACAATTTTCATCCTAATTCTCGTCACTAATAGCATATGAATTACAATCCATAGCGTAACAAACCTTGACTAAGTGCGGCCGAACGTTTCCGCCGGTGCCATTACGGAGAGGCGACGCCAATACAATTACCGGCCACTGAATAATTTGATAGGGAAAATGATTGATACAACAATCACACGTAATCAGAATCGTGTCGGTGCGATTAGGCCCCCGCGGGCCGCGGGACGCGACAGGGCGCCGCCGCTAGCCGACAATTGCTCAGACGATTTAATCAAGTCCCCGCTCCTAATGGCTTTCTCTCTTCATTAAATTGTAATAATGGTCAGTGTTTTTGTCTTTGCGGTGCACCCAGGGCGTGGTTTAACAATAATACATCTAATGTAGGTACCTACTCTTAAGTCTGAACTACCTACGTCTATTCACGTAATACGTAGTGGCCTACTTATCTAATCAGTATGCAAGGACTTCTAAGTACCTGTACTTGGATTGTACATGGTACGTTCGTTGGTACATGGTAAATAGATACCTACTACAAGCTGGCCCTCAAGAAGGTAAATGGTACCTGATACCGTTTTCCCCGGAGAAGTGCGCGGGTGTTGGCTACCCGCAAACGAATGCGGTTCCGCAAAAGCGGATAGCTGCCCTTAGGTTGCGGAAGTATGCTACCGCGTTCCCGCGACCTAACAACCAGCGGAGTGCTGGACACCTGTCGCGGATTTCATCGCGATTTATTACCTGTTATTGTCATGTGACAAGGTGAGTGTCAATGTCATTAGTTTTTGACAGTGCGCGAGCGCGTATAGATAGAAAAAGGGCGTAGGCGTGGGAACGCTACGATATGTGGGTGGTTGTATTAAGAGCAAAGCGTGGTAAAATGGTTCCACATCTACCTACAGTGGTTAACAAGAAAACCGAGTGTAGTCTTCATGGAGTGAAGACCGACAAATGGTTGTAAGTTATGCATTGCTACGATGGAGGTAGTAATGCAGTAAGTACAGAGGGCATGTAAGTACAAAGTAAGTAATTGCGTGCAAGGCGTGGAGTCACGATGCACGAGGCAATGCTACCTAGAGTATCGGGGTGAGTCCCATTACTATTATTACGACAAAGATTATTCGAGATTATTAATTAGTAATACGAGCACGGACTCGTCATTACGGTAAATGTGCGATTGAGTTTGTACTCGAGCTATAGTCTTTTCTAGAGGGGCTATGGTTAGAGATTTGAGTAGGCCGCCTTGCGTAGCGAGTATGCGCAAGGGGCAGCCGCCTTCGTAGCTAGTATACGAACGGGGCACAGTACCTATGGGCATGAACACCCAAGTAGTACCTGGTGGCAGGGTAGAGCTGTAGGGGAGTGTGTGGAGGCTCAGCTGCGGGTCCGGATGGGCCGCAGTGGTGTTCAGGTCATGTTATGGAGGACCAAAACAGTGGAAGACCAGAGGGTTGGAAACTGTACCCATTAACTTGGGCTCCTTAACATATGAGTGGAGTAGCAAAACAGTGAACGACCGTAGGGTTGGGATCTGTACCCATTAACTTGGGCTCCTTTTAGTGGTACACGAGATTGAACAAGTAAAATCAGTAAAGAGAGTCAGTCGCACAGTTTCCATGGTGATGAATTGGTGACGTTATATTATTATGCTGATTATAGAACCACAGGCGCCGCAACATTATGGTGGAGGTGCTCGGTCTAATCAGATAATGAGTTTTGAGCAGTATAAGATGAGATTTACTATACTTATTTTTAATTTTAATGTGTGCCTGTCCGGGTACAATTTTTTTTTCTTTTTTTTCTTTAAGTTCGGGAGGTCTGCTATCTCAGGGTCCCTTCATAGACAGAGCTTACTGGTAAGTCTGTCTGATAGACAAAGTTGTTGTAGAGCAGTAAACAGTCTGGCCCCGATCCGTTCAGGGAGGCTGTAGTCAAGTTATATAGATTGGCAGAGTGGCAATAGAGAGGTACAGAGGTACAGAAACTGGTGACTCTGTCTGTGGGACAGAGTGCTATATAGAGTTGTGGACAGTCTGGCCCCGATTCGTTCAGGGAGGCTGGTTCCTAAGTGCAGACAAGCAAAGAGTGCCACTATTAGAGACTATAAAGGAGGTTGGTCCCAATCCGTTGGGAGAACCTGTTGTAAGTTGTTTTACTAGTAAGGGATGACCTGGGGTGGCTATGACCTATGCTTTCTTAAATAGACAAGTTGGTTAGAACTATTTATTCTAATCATACATCTTAAGGATGTGATTCAACATCATGAGTATTCATGGGACAATGATTTGTCCTACATCGAAAACCTCTTGTATATAGGTTTTCGGCTAAATAAACGTATTTACAACATTTATGGTTTTATTTATAAACTTATGACTAAATAAATTGTTTGTTTTATTTTACCTCCATATTTTTACATTTGTTTGTACTATAACTAAACGTGTATAATCTATGGTTTTTATTTGGTAAACTTCTCTTTGTGTTTTAGGTACCGTGAATGGGTGCCTTATGTTTTATGCATCTATTTAATTTAATCCAGAGGTATCCGAATATTTATTTAGTAATGGTAATATCTATGGTTTCCCTGGAAAGAGAAACCCATGTGATGTATTTTTAATGTCTATGTTCGTCTTAAAGTGTGTTACTCCTTACTCGTTACCATCACTGCCTGTCATTTGTTGTGTTGGCTGCAATGGTATTAGGCTGCCATGTTAAAGAGTACTGCGACAAGTATGAAATGTTATGATTATTGTTTACGTTTCGAAATGGTGTCATTCTGTAATGTTTACTATTTTGAAGTTACTTTTTCAAAAGCGTCTTACTTTGCGTAATTATATTATAAGGTGCTATGAAGGCATATTATTATCAAACAGCATGGTCTGTGTTGAAAGTGGTGTAAAGTGTATTGTTTAAAAGTATACATGTACAAACGTATTCACAGAATGGTGAAGGAAATTATGTTCTAGTGTATTGAGTATGGAACATGGAACAAGTAAATTTATCCATGTCATTAAGAAATAAGTCGGTCAGTGCTACATGCTAGTAGCTCATAATGTAAGAGCTCATTGTTAATGATACCTTATAATAAGTAGGTACCTCGTATGTCAACCAGTAACAAGTATAAATAGTTTTAGTTCGATAACTGGGTACAAGCGTATTCTGAAAGTTCCAGGATGACGATGACCAAGGCACCTTTTGACAAGACTTAATGATGCGGTTAATTGCAGAATTATTTGAGCGAGTTGTACAGATATAACTGAGTCAAGCCATGCCTGAGCATGGCTTCAGAGGATTTAATGCGAACAATAGGCAATTAAACATTTGTACGAAGAGCTGGCAAGAAGGAATGCATATGTATACATGGCCCTGGCCAACAAGGCCATGAGTGGTCTCAAGATATAGTGAAGGAGAGTAAGAACTTTCAGTTTGAGGTGGAAGTCGTAATTATCAACCTTGACAGTAAATTATTGCTAATTCTGGTTGTGACAATATCCATACAAAGTTGCCTTAGCTGTCCTTCCCACATTTAATGGGAACATATTAAAGTGGCAGTTAGAAGCAAGTGTGAGCAAGCAAGCCCTACCAAGAGATGATAGGCTTGCATATCTTATACTATCCTTGCCAGATACTGCGCTAGAGGTTGTCCGTGGCTTGGGTACTAGTGCACAGAATTACAAATTGTTGTGGACGGAAGGTCGATTTAGAAATAACAATATATTGATTCAGTTGGGGCTATTATAGAATAAACTGATCATAGCAGTTATGAATAGAGTTGTCGCAGACTGTGTTTATTTTAGAGGGTTTATTCACTAAAATAGTTAAATGAAGTATCTACTTCTGATGTTATGTGTAAATGAAAACGTTGGTTAGGCCAAGAAATTAAAGTACGCAAGAAGTTTAAAGCTTGATTATAAAACACCTGAAAGAGGTTGTAAACACTGAAGAAAGTACCTATCTAGTTGCCTGTTTTGTGAAGGACTATGTTATAATTATATAAGTCATATGAAATATCTGACTAAATACAAGAAATAATTAACTGGGAGCAAGATGACATCTGCGCAGTATTTTAGAAATTTCTAGCTAAAGAGGAATGTTATCATTGCAAGGGCAATCATAATAGTGTTGTGTCCTAAGGAATTTGCAGTTAAGGACAACTGCGTTTTCATTAATATTAAAGTAAAGGACAATGAGGAAATTTAGACTCCTGCTTTATAGTGGTTGCCAACCCAGCTATACTATGTTAATAGTTACCTACCTATTGGTTTATGTTTTAAAAAGGCTAAAGTACATGAGTTAGTAGGTACCTATATAATACATCATCATCATCACGCCTGTATTCCCCGAAGGGGTAGGCAGAGGTGCACTGTAGTGCGCCCACACTTCGCCGATGTAATGATATGATCTATATAATGAAGAGTTATAATATTTTCCTTTGGTCCAGAGGGAGCTACAAGAAAATTCGAATCCCTGTTCTTTTTTAGATGTCTTATGGGATATTCATGCTAATGTTGTGTGTAGCACACCGGTGCCCAGTATAAAGTGATTCCATGGCAGAAAGGAATTAATGACTGGTCTAAATAAGTATTGATCATTTTTAAATTGCTTATATGAGAATTTTTCAGGTACAAAATATTTTTTTATTAATAGCAGTTGAAATTGAATGGACAAGAATTGATAAGTCCAGAAGCTGAAGTTACAAATGTGATTTTCTGACTGCAGAAGTAGTAGAGATGCCGCAGCATGGGCAATATTGTCTGGGGGAGTATGTATTGGATTATTTTGTTGATGCTGCGGAAAAATGCATATGGCGCTGAAGTATACCTTCTGGTGACAGACCCGAGACAACAGTAAACGCTACCGGCTGGACATGTCAGGGGGGTATGTATTGCATTATTTTGTTGATGCTGTGGAAAAATGCATATGGCGATTGAAGTATACCTTCGGGTGACAGACCCGAGACAACAGTAGGTACATGCTCGGGCAGGACATGACAGTGGGATCTTTGATTTGATAGCCCAATTTTATTTATTTATTTTTATTTGAAAGAAAATTTGCCCGCTTAGATAGATATGCGTAGACAAGACTTTCTGTTTGATTGAGGAGGGTCAGGATGTCATGACGGACAGTCCAGACTTAATAGAGCATGATCACCTAGCAGAATTAAAATTTAAACAGAAAAGTTCTTAAAAAGCTGGTAAAGTGTATGTATATGTAGTAGGTATGTATACCTAATGAATAATTTTTAAATAATGTTTATTATTTTGATGTGTAAAGTTTCAGAGTTACAGCTAGAGGCTTTGCCATATGAGGATTGCCAAATGTTGGTGATGTGAGTAATATAAAGAAAGTGTGACACTAAGAGCAGAAATAAGTGAAAACTTGCTAAGATTGGTGAATGGAGCTGATGGTGCATATTGTGTATCATTATTGAAAGCAGATGAGACAGAATTTAATGTTCGGTAAGATATCTTTATTGTTTAGAGATGGAGAGAGTCGATATAAAGAGGTTATTCTTCAAAGTGATAGCAGGTCTGATTGGTCCAGACAGTAATTATCTAACTTTAGGTGAAAGAAAGACTCAGTTGAAGTAGAAGCAGATGTAAGTCCATGTAAAATAGTGTACAAAGAATGTTTAAGAGGTGACCTGCTCCGTAGCCAGACAGAAATGGCTGAGTAGACACCTGTTGATGCTTCTGTGACTTTTCCTGTGGTTGGGGAGTGTCGCGGATTTCATCGCGATTTATTACCTGTTATTGTCATGTGACAAGGTGAGTGTCAATGTCATTAGTTTTTGACAGTGCGCGAGCGCGTATAGATAGAAAAAGGGCGTAGGCGTGGGAACGCTACGATATGTGGGTGGTTGTATTAAGAGCAAAGCGTGGTAAAATGGTTCCACATCTACCTACAGTGGTTAACAAGAAAACCGAGTGTAGTCTTCATGGAGTGAAGACCGACAAATGGTTGTAAGTTATGCATTGCTACGATGGAGGTAGTAATGCAGTAAGTACAGAGGGCATGTAAGTACAAAGTAAGTAATTGCGTGCAAGGCGTGGAGTCACGATGCACGAGGCAATGCTACCTAGAGTATCGGGGTGAGTCCCATTACTATTATTACGACAAAGATTATTCGAGATTATTAATTAGTAATACGAGCACGGACTCGTCATTACGGTAAATGTGCGATTGAGTTTGTACTCGAGCTATAGTCTTTTCTAGAGGGGCTATGGTTAGAGATTTGAGTAGGCCGCCTTGCGTAGCGAGTATGCGCAAGGGGCAGCCGCCTTCGTAGCTAGTATACGAACGGGGCACAGTACCTATGGGCATGAACACCCAAGTAGTACCTGGTGGCAGGGTAGAGCTGTAGGGGAGTGTGTGGAGGCTCAGCTGCGGGTCCGGATGGGCCGCAGTGGTGTTCAGGTCATGTTATGGAGGACCAAAACAGTGGAAGACCAGAGGGTTGGAAACTGTACCCATTAACTTGGGCTCCTTAACATATGAGTGGAGTAGCAAAACAGTGAACGACCGTAGGGTTGGGATCTGTACCCATTAACTTGGGCTCCTTTTAGTGGTACACGAGATTGAACAAGTAAAATCAGTAAAGAGAGTCAGTCGCACAGTTTCCATGGTGATGAATTGGTGACGTTATATTATTATGCTGATTATAGAACCACAGGCGCCGCAACAACACCAAGGGGTTTTAGTGAGGAGTCTCACATCGCCGGCCTGCCTCCCCCGTGGCAGACTGGCATCAATGATGGATTTACCCTTGTAAAAAAAAATGGTAGTTAGATACTAACCAACTTTAATCTCATAAACTAGGTATTCGATTCACCTTTTCACTAATAGGCAGGCCTTTATCAAACTACTTGACTTTCAGTAAGTAGGTAGATTTTATTAGGTATACACCACATTATTCATTTGGAATTGAACAATAGGTTCCCACTGCGTAAGTACTTATAACATCAATCTTAATTTACTTACCACCTAGGTATTTCGTCGACCAAATCAGTCTAAAAGAGTGCAAAGGCGAATAAACAACGTCGATGCCTATCTGAATAACATTAGCACCCGAAAACACAACCGTTATCGATGTTAACTTTTTCCAAGTTGCCTAATTTATATAGAAGAACTAGCTTGTTTTCGGAAACGTTTTCACGTAGTTAAACGCGGTCGCCGACATGCGATTCCACAATTAGCGATCGCCATTGGGGTGGACGCTAAAATGAGGTTTGAACTTCCAAAAGTCAATTTAATCCGCCGATCAAAAGGTAGGTAAGAATCGTAAATTACGGATAGGGGGGATCTTAATGAAATATTTAAGTATATGATTATACCTACTTAGGCACATGGTGTCAGCACGCATGTCAGGACAAGACCTCTGTCACGGATTGGCTCGGTCGCTCTCTGTCTAATTTCATACGAGTGAAAAAGACAACATCAAGATCTTGGCGCTCATACTACAAGTGCTGGTATTAAAATGTAGGTTCACCCTGTTCAGGTAGGTACATTTCAAGCGAGTAATAACCACTATTAAAATAACGAAACCACCCGATTGTTGAGATCCTAAGAACTTACACACTCAATAATATAGTATCCAATCAAACGCTAATTACATTTGATATTTACGTAATGATATCAAACTATCTTAAATAAACTAACATTAGATTTATTGGACGCCACAAAAATATTTTTAACATGTTTATAAGCACTTACGTACTCACTCTTTGTGCGATCTATCATATTTTATTATTTACAATCCTTGCCCAGATTCATTTATACGCTTTTATAGCCCAACTTGAGCCATTAGCGACTAACAACCCTTTCCTACGCTGTGCCTCGTCTAAGAATGAAAGCAATAACTATGATTTGTGCGCGGGGAACATTAGAAATGTAAACAACATGATATTTTATTTACACATTTATTACATATGTATACAACAGTACACAAAGTATAAACAGCCGCCTTTCCAGCACCTTACACAGGATGTTTCGGAAAACCGAAATAATACTTTGACGTTTGTATCAGTATTGGGTACACAACTGAATGGTATAAAAATTGAATCGAAATTCGACTATGTTTATTCAACTTTTTTTTGTTGTCAATTTCCTTAACTCGTAATATCTCGAGTCGTGTGTAAAATTTGCATTTTCTGTTTTTGAATATTGGTAGTAGTTGCCCCTCATGTAGTTTACACTGCTGAATAAGGTTATGGATGTATCCAAAGGCCAGAACACGATACCTGTCACTAAGCATTCACATATGAACTACCATATATGTACCCAAAATATTATTTCGGACTTCTGATACATCCTGTATATATTATTTTAATATAACGTTGCTTTTTGTTAATTTATTTAATAAGAAATGTGACAAACAGTAATGTAAATAATATCGCAAGACAACATACTCATCGTATGATCCCAAACTAAGCAAAGCTTGTATTATGGGTACCATACAATGGACTGGGCATATTAAAGGCCATTTTTGAGATTTGCCACTGACGGGAATCGAACCGACACCCACCAGGCGCAGTGAGCTGAAGGGCCTACGCTCAAACCACTAGACCGAGTCAAGTAATATTAAAATAATATTGCAAAGGTGGTGATAAAAGGCAGGTCTTAATATTTTTTTTACATTTATATACATGTAAACAACGTAGCTCGTGACCATGAAGGGCAAAGGGAATGTATACAAAGAAATAATTTCGTACATAACATTTGACACGAATGAATTGATGAGAACATACAATTTTATATAAAAACAAAGTGACTAGGGTTAAGGTGCGCACAGACACGAGCATACAACAAAACGTCTATAGTTTTGAATCTACAGAGCGTGTATCCTCTAGTCTGCGCTCTAATCTCTATCCAATCGACACTTATAGCCGTTTTCACCAACACTAGGGGGACACCTTAACGTGATGCCTAAATATTTTGCAGTTGTTAGTTGCAGTAGTATTGAGGCTAAGGTCCTGCCTGCTCACATGGCGTTGCTGCTCTTGAGAATGTATTTTACTCACAAACTTGCAATTTCTATTATTTGCCCGTGCATTTCAAATATTATGTCTAAAAATGTAGAAAAAAGTTGGTACTTAATGGGTTAATATTCAGGCATTACGCTAAAGTGTCTTCTAGAGTTATTGAAAACGGGCATTACACGCCCCAATGCTCACGCGCCGGATATTAAATACTAAATGCCACGATACCACGGTTAGTGTGAACGGTAGGTACATCTACATGACTGCGCGACCATTACAGCGCTGAAGCCTCTTCTATCACAAACATACCAATATCTTAAATATAATATCAGTCGAGAATCCGACAACTCGCTACGGCCCCGTTCGTCAATGAGAATATTTTTGAGTAAGAATATTATTTTAAAAGCAACCACTTTTTATCTAAAGACATATTATTTAATGTCAAAGGTATTATCGGTATTGTAATTCATTATGACCAAAATCATTTGTTTTAAGGGCTAAATTTTATTTTTTATCAAATATTTAGGCATTATATTGAATAGCAGAGAATAAAAGGTAGCAGTGGTAGCCGAGTGGTCGAACGCACGCTTTGCAATCAAAGTGCGCAGGTTCTATCCCCGGCTCGCACCTCTGGGTTCCATGTGCGAATCTCATTTTCATCTGAGATTATCACTTGCTAAGAAACGGTGACGGAAAACATCGTGAGGAAACCTGTGTGCCCGGTATAATGGCAATAGGCTCGCCCCCTATTACATTGGGACCAAAATACATCGGCGAAGTGTGGGCGCACTGCAGTGCACCTCTGCCTACCCCTTCGGGGAATACAGGCGTGATGATGTATTATTTATTATTATTATAATTAACGTTAGCTACCTAAACTACATAGGTAAATAGGTACCTCTCAATTTTCTTATTTATAAATATCAAGGCACAAACACTGAGCATTTCAGTGATGTTGTTCCCCTTTAATAAGTATTGTTATTTATTATTTAATTAGGTACATTACTTTACATACAAGTTCCTCCCTTTAACATAAATACAATACACATTTATCAAGTGTAGGTACCTACACTTATTATAGAAACTAAAAATTGGACTAAATTGTATTAAATTCAATATATACCAGATTTCATCGACTTTTAGCCATTAGTCAATGCTAAGCATTAAATAGTTGAAAGCAATACATACTAGAGAACATATTTACAGTGATGCTTGTTATCATAAGATGGCGGCGAATTGGGCGCGTTCAAAATGGCCGTCCGTTCTGTGGCCGCTCGGGCAGCTTCGGCGGCATGTTCGGCATCGGACGGCTATCGACATACAAACACATATTAAAACAAATTCCACAAGCAAACAATGCTCCAATGATCACTAAATACATTCTATAAAATAAAGTAGGTATATTTGTACTGACATTATGGATGGCTAGGCAGGTTTGTACAAATGAACGTTAAGAGTGAATGAAAGTACAGTCTGTCAAGAATGAGTTGAAAACCAATGAGGCTATCATCATTTTAAACAATTATTTCATAATAATTACTTCTCTTGCACCAACTTTTAATTATCTCTTGAAAATGGGTTCCTCTTACATTAAAGTCTACTCTTTATTGACAGGCCGTATCTTCCGATAGTGTGCATTTATGTTTATAACAAAAAAGCAAATTAATTAACCCATAAGAACATCGTGCTAAGTTCAGACAACATAAAGTGGTAATTCCTAAGTGGTCTACCAAATTTTATCGTCGCGTTCTGCATGCTACCTATTGTTTAAGAATGACGAAGTAATGAGCAATGCTTAGGTATAGGTGATAATTAGAAACATGCACAGATCCCTAACATTATTCTCAATCGCAAGCATCATCACCTACCATTACTGTTTATCCAAACAATCATTCAATAAGAATTGAAAACATCAATGTAGATACTACAACACTTTTCATGTTCTTATTGAAATATTCATAACAAAATCCAAACTCGGCTTACCTAATGTAACATCCTGTAGGTAAATCCGAAACTGTTAGTAAGATAATGAGGCCAATATTTTGTTTGCGATTACCTACTGGAATAAATCAAACATCTTAATACACATATAGCATTTAATTACTCTATTTATACAGCATAAGGTTAACAATATTCATAAACTATATCAAATCCAACAATCACTGCCTACACCTTTTTTGATGGTACCTACTAACGCTATTAACATGATAGAGAGAGCAAAACGTTAGGTTATCGATTACTTCTTTATAATAAATCGGCTAACATCGATAGAGCAATGACAGCTGTGGCGGTAAACGCTAAGTGGGCGTAGGAACTGTTTACTCTTCCGGCTGGCATCGGATGGTAAGTGACAACTCACATTCCACAACTATAATGACTAATCGGGTTTTTACTTCACGATATTTGACGACGCGCCTCTGCGAACTATCCCTAAACATAGTCGCACTTCCGTAGAGGATGCGGGGTGACGATGAGTTCAAGATTAAAATACTCACAAGCTTTAATGTAATATTTTTAATAACGAATTCATATTGTATCACCATTGATAAAATTTTCTAATAATTGACCAAAGGTATTGCTAGCGGCAACATTATATGAGACAAATGCTTTGGTCTTATCCATTTAAGTACAATTATACATACAAACTTTAATCATTATCTCTTTACGAGTTCATAAGTGTTACGTCAGTGTTAGCTAATACTAGAGTATACCGATATACTTGTAAAGGTACAACGACAAACAAGCCGGAGTATATTTTAAGAGTAAATGCATTAACTTTAGATACGCGTCGTCGCTACAGAGACGGAAAGAGATCGACGAGCGTGTCAAAATCTAAACTACAGTAACACCTAGACACTGACGTGGGTACAAGTTGTAACGGCTGTAACTACGCAGCTAGTTCTACGCGACGCAACGTCGGGTGCTCCAACAGCGACAGGTTGACCCCGGGTGCTCTCACGTGCACGACTCTAGCACATACACAGAATAATATCATGAAACGCCATCCCCGTGGATCGGCTCAACTACATAATCCCAATATACACCTATAATAAGCCACTGAATGTAACATTTACAATTAATAATAACATAAATTTAATTACATTGTAATTATAATAATTAAAATACGTAACGCGCGCCCTCGCACTCCATATTACGTATAAGGAGATACATTATAACATAACCGTGAAGCGCGATGGAACAACACTTGAATCACATTAATACTGAATAAATTTTAGTAATAATTTTATAACTCTTGCTTGACGCTATACACAATTTCGTTTTGGTTTTACTACCTGATTATAAACCCAGTCAATAACAGTTACAATAAGGATTATCATACATTGAATGTAAGTGATTCAGCAACTAGCCAATACTGGCATGTTTATGGTCGCATTGTACAAGTCGGTACATCGCGCGATTTAATAACTTTGACTCTTTTTAAACGTTTAGTAAGCTTTGGAATGTACACATTGACCGGAGGTACTGCATATAAATATCACTATTAGGCTATATACGTTTAATAATTGGATAATTATTTATTAATTTAAGGCTACAAATTGTGTGTGATCTTCTTGATTTTTATTTGTGATGTTTGAGCGAAACCTATTCGATTAAACCTGTTTGTTATAAAAATAACTAATATTAAAATTATAATTCAAATCTACTAGACGGTAACATTGGTTATATATCACAAGCGGTGTTTGTGTTATAGATAGGTAAGTATGTGCGGCGACGGCACTATGTTAAACAGGCGCCTTACCACCACTTCGCATCTTTTAAAGTATAGAGACCCATTTTGAAATTTTAGGATTTCGACTATAAATCTTACGGGGTCGTCCTAACGACCATTTTTCAACAACATTATTTTTGAGTTAGGTCTCTATACTTTTAAAGATGAGACTTGTCTTGCAAAAATGCTTTTAATATTACTTTCAGTGTTTGAGAGTTACTATTGAGACAATACTTTAAGAGGTGGTGGTAAATCCACATTGATTGTATCCAGCGAGCGGCTACATCAGAGGGACGGGAAGCAATGTGACACAAGTAATACGCCCGTCCATCCATCATCGGAAAATTCAGTTCACACCAAGCTATTATATAATATGCCCCGAGAAACGTCTCGACAAATAAAAGTGATACATACATTATAAGCAACAGAAAACAACATCAAAAGATATAAAACATCGTTTGCCAAACGTTCACTGTACAAAATTATATTTTAAAACTTTCCACAACACTGTAATTATAACAAAAGTTACAGAAATTACATTAGTAATAACATCGAGACGGTTGGGTTACAAGGAACATAACGCGTTAGACACAAATATAGTCACTTCGAATTAATTCGCAATATCAAAATCTCTAGCTATTTTACCACATACAGCTACGAAAAAATCTAGGAACCCATTTTGTTTAAGCATAATACTAAAACGTACATACAGCTAAAACATCTAGGTTAAACACATTCGATATGTGCCAAAAACTATGTCGATTAATCGATAAGAATTGTGAATTGATATGTCGACCAGTGTGCGTGGACGCCTCGGCCAAAGTGACTATGTTCGTGACAAACGCCTCGTGTACAAACACAGCCGCGTTATGGTGGGTACAGAACTGTCGCAAAAAGACCAACGAACGAGGGCCCTTTGCTTCAACAAGGCCGTTTGCCGTCAATAATGGTAAAATATAAGCAGCTCATCTATTCATGTAACTTCGCTTGATTGACCAAACTATTATACTTTCATAGTGGTAACACCATTTCCACTTATGATCACGATCTAATAGCTCACGACCAGGGTCCCGATTTTCGTTTGATATTTCTATTAGAGATATGTCGAAACAAAACGTCAAATTGGTCGTATTTTTTTCTTTTGTGTCGACATATATCTAATACAGATTGATGGCTATCAAACGAAAATCGGACCCTGTGTTGTATCAACGAATCATTATTTAACGTAAATCGTAAAATTTGCCTATTTAATTCGTCTCTATCTCCAGGTTACCGGATGGATATAGACACCAACAACAAAGTGCAAGAGTTATTTAAATCTATCTTCGATACAATATTGGTGCTTGATCGTTCAATCGATCGATCGTTTCGCTCTATCAACAGATGAGTTGCTAAACTCTTTCGTTGGTCTGCTTTGGGCGTGTCTATACCCGCTTTGATGGGAATGTTGTGCGTGTCACGCGGGTTTTACTCAGTTTACTTGAATCTGGCGAACGCGGAGGAGAGCTCGTTGATGGCGGCGTTGGTGACGGCCTGGCCCACCGCCTGGTTCACCTGCTGCCTCATGTGCGGCGGCATCTGGTTGTACGCGCCGGCGACCGCGCCAGCGCCCCCGCCAGGCCTCCTATTCAGTTCATTCACTCACATGTAATACTGATATTAAGAAGATGAGCCCGCTGTGTTCGCTCGCTCAATCCCCACTGAACTCACCCAACGTTTCAAATGAATATACATATAAAAGAAAAGTGAAAATGTGTCATGGATTTATTATTTGAATGCTCCTCGCCGTACTGATGAATACTACTTGTATTGAAAAAAAGCAAAGTAGACACAAATAATTTAAGAATCTCACAGCTTCTCTGTAAAACTATACGGAGTGACGTAACCGCCATAATGTTGCATTAAATCTTATGAATAAAAGCGCGAAGCAAGTATGTTCCACTCTTACAGGGCAACTGTGAATAGTGTACAGTATAACTAAACTAACTAATTAAATAGTGATGGGTGTAGTTATAAATAATAGTGCTAAAAGTAGTGATGTAACATAGAACACATAATATAAATATATCAACTAAACTATTCCCGTAATAGGTCTTTACAATAAACATTGGTTTATTTCTAATCGTTACTCTGTAATACATTTAATTATATAAACACAATAAGAATAAAAAAGAATCGAGATAGACTATTAATTGGCTAGAAAAAAGGCTTTTAATAATATGAAGATCACACACAATTCATTGATAGACATGCGGTGCGTCCTAGATGTTCAGCAAATTTAAACGAAGAAATCCTTTGTTAGTCACATCCAAAACGTAGTAAACCAAACCAATGGCAAAAACTCTCCAGTTAGTAGTCTCACACATAAAACACTACATTATACTAGAACTAGACCTGCATAGAAGTCTGATGTACAATATTCTCTATTTTTATGTAAATTGTATCTGTCTGCAGGCAGCCCACAATGTTCGATGAGTACACAACCTGTTACATCAAAAATATAACCTTTCGGGACATCGTCAAGAGTGTATAGAATAAATATATATTTCTAAACAAACTGTCAACAGATAATAAATAGACTTTCGTTAAACGATTGGCTGCCTACAGATGATGTATAAGCGGGTAATTATTATGATTAATTTGTATTCTACCAAAAGGTAATAAATTCCACTATTATTTGCAATAATTATTATGGAAGCGACATTTTATCAGACGTATCATAAGTATTGATCATTTACATGACTAATAATATTGTATATAACATATGTATAATTTTTATTTATAAACTTTACGATTTTGCTAACTTAGTACAAGGACCCGGTTCGCAGGTAGAACGAACATCAAAAAGAAATTGAAATATTCGACAGAACTAGATTATATCTTGATTGAATCACTTGATGGATTTCATCGAGTAGTAAAATATTTTCTATATTACCTTGCGCATTGAACTTAAATACCTACTAGGCGTTCTTATACCTCATTCATCAGGGAACCTACTTATGACTGCAGTTGCTACGGGGCCGCGGGTGATTTCGTAATAGCGTTCCCCTAGCCCCGACTCCTAGTGACCGTGAAGAACAACGTGGGTTTTTAGTAGGTATTCGGTCTAGTGCTGAGTCACACATACCCTCTCCTACTCTTCCGAAGTAAGAGGGCGATGCATTTGTAAAGCATTTTCCCACGCAAAAATATAGACAGTAGGTCTTTGCTTCGGACTTAAACATATAGCGTCTGCCAGTGTTCTACAACTTTTATATTTAACATAGGTATTTATTTTTACTTTAAACTATATTTTTTAATAATGAAACCTGCTAGAAAATTTGTAAAATTTTTAGTCATGAGAATGTAGCTAAGTAAAAATGTCAGTTGGAGAATCTGTACTTAACAGATTCTCCAAGTGACATTTTTACTTAGCTACATTTTCCAGAATATTAATATTGATAAATAAAGTATGGATGTTAACTGGAATTTAATCTGGATCTTCTATATATTTGCATGCCCTGTGGCAAAATATGGTGATACTAAATCTTGTATTAAATAACTAATAAAATATGTAATGTATTTAATAACAACTTTGTAATACCCATATTGCAAATAAATAAATGATTATGATTAACGTTAAATCTCGTCCACGTGTGTGATGTCGCCGTGTAATAAGTTAACAAGACCGTAGCAATTAGTGCCTTACGTAAATATGTAACTAATGTTAGTTAGAGGCGCGCGCCGTAACCGCTTAGCGCCGCCTGCGAACACAACCATACACACTTGGGTATCTGCAACCTTTACTTACAGCCTGAATTACATACTAATAAGTAAATGGTGTCGATTCTGTTGGCACCAAACTAAATTTAACATATTCCCGTCCTACTCACACCCACAATGCATGAGCAAGTAGACAATTTTTTTTAGTACTCTCAATTAATATACAGGATGTTTCAGAAGTCCGAAATAATACTTTGACGTTTGCATCAGTATTGGGTATACAACTGAATGGTATAAATTTTTTATCGAAATTCGACCATGTTTTTCGAACTTTTTTTTCGTCGTCAATTTCTGTAACTCGTTATATGTCGAGACCTTTGTAAAATTTGCATGTTTTGTTTTGTGAATTTTGGTAGTCGCCACTCATATGTGTATTTTACACTGCTGAAAAGGGTTATGGATTTACCCAAAGGCTAGAACACGATACCTGTGACAAATATTCAAAGGTATATTAACTCAGAAACTATGATAGTAAGGTATAAACTGTCTTCACTAAGCATCCACATATGAGCTACCGTATATGTACCCAAAGTATTATTTCGGATTTCTGATACACCCTGTAGTTCGGTTGTAGTTTGTGGACAACAGCATCGACATCAACATATCGAGGGGTGTAAGGATATTTGTCTTAAGCGACACTTGGGCAATATTGACTTCTATACATATTTGGAATCAGCTAATTTTTCTGCGTCGAATGAATATTGCTCTCCTGTAGGGTCAAAAAAATGTCGTTTAAGTGAAATAGTCTATCACCCCTCAATATAATATAAGCACAACTTATAAATGCCAAATATTATTGTTATATTGTGATCATGTCAATATAAATAAATGTTAATATGGATATAAAGCATGACTATAGTTCGTTTATTGCAAATCATGGCCGTGACATCACCCGCGCAATACCCCATTGTACTAAGCGAGGCTCACACCCAACATTACCGAGGCGAGAGGAAGCGCCACACACTTGTTGTTAAATTCTTAACAAGCAAAGATTCCCACATACATAATGCTGCATACCACTATGCAGCATAACGCGAACATAAATTACCCTGTATTCCATCAGTTTCATTCATATGTTGAACAAGACATACTATAAATTGAATTCCTATTTCTGGTAAAGTATTATTATTTTTCTAAACACCAGGCATGCAGGCAACGTCATCACTATTAAAGATATTTTGTTGAAAGAACAATTTAGGAAAATTCACGATAAATAATCAGTTAGTGTGGCGGTGGTTTGAGCTAGTGGTCAACTCTAGCGTCAGGGTTTTCAGGCCGCCAGAGACCCTCCGACATAGCCTAACGACTGTATAAGCCGGGACCGTCGGTCAAACGTGCCCTCTCTAAAGCACGAACACAAGCGATCATAACTCAATGCCAGTAACGATTACCCTTCCAGGTGTTGCCCAATACTTTAACCTGGAGGTGACGAATACATTTAAAAGTAAATTCAGGCCCAGTCATATCTCATTCGATACTGACTGGATATCAATATCTATGTTAGCTATAGTATTGATTCAGAATTCGATGAATTTCGACATCGATCATTTATATAAAGTTGAGACATCGTGAATATAGTTAATAGGGTCGTGTATAATGTACTCACGTGGGTATGAGCGGCGCGGGCAGGCCGGGCTGCGGGCCGGGGCGGGCGGAGGGCGGCGGCGGGGCGGAGCCGCCGGGCCGCGACGGCAGCGGCGGCGCCGGCCGCCCCGCGCCGCCCGGGCCCGGCGGCGGGGGCGCGCCGCGGCTGCCCAGCGACCCTGCGCACCAGACACAACGCTGTACCACTGGACACTACTCACACTCACACTTTCAAGCGATTGACACCGTTTTTACCTTTCTGACACCAGTGAGCGTAACATAGGGATAATCAACCAATTTTCCATATCCCCAGTTATATTTCCAAATCCCGATTTCACCCTGTTTAATTTACAGTACATACATTTTGTGGGGAAAACAAAACGATAAGTATATTTAAATTAAACAAATAGCAAAACTTATTTATCATCCCTTAACTTGATTGAGCGCCCATCATATGTCAAAAATTACTGTATGGGACGATAATATAATACCGAGTTTCATTATCCGTTTTTTCCAGGTAGAAACATTTTTTAGTTACATCGGTTAAATCTGTGACAAAATTGAATAACTATTAAAAATCACATGAGAATACCGTAAAAGACTGCGTTTACACTGCACCGACAAGAACACTATAGGAAGTCTTGCATAAGACTCATTCAACTTCTCTTAAAGAGCGCAAATCTATAGATAGTTTTCTTGCTAGGAAAATATGATCTTTAGCAATTTAAAATAAACTCCAATACAATAATATTACTATTATTACTGTCCTACTGCGCTGATGTTGTCCGCTCGCGTATGAAAACTGATGAGACAGCAATGGTAGCGGCCACGATACACTTGCGTACTTATGTGATTGTAGCAGGCGCGCGAAGACTAGACGTATGTCACGACATATCTTGATGTTGTCTCTTTCTCTCGTATGAAATTAGACAGAGCGCGAGGTCTTATCTTGACATGCGTGCTAACCCCACAGGTATATTTTAATGCGATCGAAGACGACGTAAGCGCAGTAAAAAATCTTTCTTATACGAAACATCTTCCTTTATCTAACAACATTATGACACATCTAATAACATTCGAGATATACAATATGCTAATTAATCAAAATAGATAGATAACTCTCTATTGTTCCACCTCTTAGAGAAATACAAACATGATGTTGTCGACAATGTTCTGATTTTTCCAACTAAACCACATTTAATCCAGAGTGTTTAGAACCAAATTAGATAATTGTTAACTGATTAATTTAAAAAAAATCAATGCATTAAGTTTTCGACGGCATTGCGATGTCTGCGCGCTTCTAGTATCACTCTCTCAAAAATGCCTTTGCCCAACAACAGGACATTACGAGCTTAAATCGTGTAGATTTGTCCATCTGAGCCTGCAATGTCCCACCGCTGGTTGAAGGCCTCTTCGGATCTCGTCCGTCCACCAAACTAGATAATTTCCATTCTTGAATCCCGATCGTCACGTCGCCGTTGATGATATATTTCATTTGTAGATGACGTAACAAATCTAGGCTCGTAGAGACGAAGTATTCCTAAGTGTACCATTGCCATAGTGATGTTTGCAAAACATGGGTTGGTTCAGTATCTTAGAAGGCTAAAGTTCTTCTCGTATCGAAATGTCATTTGTTACAGCTATTCGATGTGTCTACCAAGTGTTTTACGCTCGCAACTCGCCAGTGGCTACGTAAAATCTATGATCATCATAGCTATCAGCTAATCGAGGAAGTAATCATTTTAAAATTTTCCATATTTTACTCAGTCGTACGACATGCCAGCGTGAAGAACTTGGTAGAATCATTGTTCTCACAGATAAGTATCTAAGACAACAGTGGTACATACAACATATTTATAACTGATCTGCTTCATTGTTATCATGAACATTACATAGACCATAAATTTCAGAACACATTTATACATATATTAATATTGCAGTAGATAACGATACGAAGACAAAACAATTTATATATCAATACAGGTAACAAGTTGAAACTGAAACCCAATATAAGCTTATTTAAGGAAGGCATTGTATTACGTATGGTCGAATTTTGCTTACTTGATAACAAACTTTATTCGCAGCGATAGTTTCAAACCAAATATTTTATTATATTTGAGGACCTTACGGCTAATTTTACAAAATGAGACTTAAAGTAATTAATTATATGCCAATTACAAGCTTCTGTAGTTGGACCGCGATTCAGTTGTATCGATCGCACCGTCATATTGTATAATCCGTAGATACCCAAAAGCGCAAGACACTGACAACTGGTCGAACCCAAGCAAGAATTCCGTGGGTTCTCTTTCATGTGTAAACGCAGCCTTATGTCATCCAAACGGTTACTCGTAAAACACTGGCTTTTGCAGCTCGTGTAATTGACAACGCTATGACCGAACACTGTTCTAACTGTTAATCTTTCGACTCGTATTTACGACGAGTGTCACCGAGCACGTAATCGTAAACCACAATAGATGGTTGCGTATAAATATGATTGTCATGGTGTGTTATCCTTTGTGTGAGTAAACGTGTGTGTGTGTGTGTGTATGTGTGTGTGTGTGTACCTTGTTGCGCGGGCGCGGCGCGTCGCGGTCCGCCGGGCGAGGGCGGCGAGAGACGCGGGTTGGAGTCGAGGCGGGACTCGAGCCAGTCGTTCTTGACGGGCGGCGGCACGGGCGTGCTGACCGTGGCCATGGACACGTCCCCGATGATGCGCAGCGCCTCCTTGCAGGCGTGGTACATGCGCAGCATCTCCTCGCGCTTCAGCGCCTCCTCCGGTGACTCCTCCATCATTTGGGACTGCAACGATACGTTTTAATGACGAATTGTTCTACTGCGGTCTCAGTACGCCTGCCAAGATAAGACATTTTCTCACGGATCGTGACGTCATTTTTGTGGCAAAATCGTTACGTCTTATTAGCTAGCATGGCGTGCTGGATAAAAATATAAAATTGGTTTGACAGTTAAATACAACGCGGTTGACGTATGGATAAGATGTTTTCTCTTAAGTGCTAGCATGGGTTACCAAAATGTACCATAGAGACACGAATTTGACAGGTCAACGTAAAGAAATTTGTCGCGGTCGAAGGCCGGTGATGAGAAAATAATTAGGCTGTAAGAAGTATATAAATATAGCATTTTATACACTGTTATTACGATTATTACTTATTTTACTCCATCCTTCGCCAATATCCAGCGGACTACACGCAAAATTCTGCCGAAAACGAACACGTAAATTTATTTTCGTGTTCGACAAACAACAACAAAAAAGTGTTGAGATATTTCTATCTGTTTTATTTTCTTCCGAAAATCCCCATAATCCTTTTATCTACATGATTTAAAATCCATATTATACAAAAAATCTGTAGGTTAGAGGTTAGGTTTTGTTTGGCATCATACTTTGCGTGCTTTTTGCCGTTTTACAATGTAAAGTTATTTCAATTGGCAAATAAAAATGGTATAGTGCCCAAGAAATTAATTTTAAGCATAATATCACAGACCAAATGATAATATGTAAAGCTTCCGGCATAATGAAAAAGAAGCAATGCACAAATATATTTTTTATCTGTGCATTAAATATCTAACATATTCTATGATGTGTATGTGACATCTTATTTCTTTGTAAAGCTCCGTCTCACTCTATTTGTCATTTCAATGAACGAATGAACGAACGATCTTAAAATGTGAGAAAATTTTAGCCAGCTGTCTAATTTTAAACATCTTGGAAGCCATATTAGCAAATAAGATATGGGAACGCAAGATGACAAGATGTTTTTGGGACTCGTGAGAAAACATCTTGGCAGGCGTACTGACACTGCTGTACTCGTCGAGCGCCCGACTTGTTCCATTCAAATCCAATTAAAACAAAATGGGCACAAGAATACAAACATCACTTGTATTTTTTTTGAATATCATAATAGATCCGTTTATAAATTAACTAGTCACTCACGGGGGGCAATTCTCGCATGATCGAGATTATCATTAATTCGTAATATGTCACAACCAAACGACAAAATTGTAAGTATTTTTAGAAGTGTAGTTTTTTTTAAATTAAAAAAGCGGGTGTTTTTTTAATAAATTTGGTAGAACCTATATTTTGTTGTGTCTATACTAAAATTCATTTACAAGTAAACAAAACGCAATGAGACATTTACCTGATCGCCGGAAGCGTACAAATGCGCCAGCAACTCCCCATTAATAAAATCTTTGGCGTTATTGATGATCATCATCATGATGGTCTTGGGGACGAGGTCGCGCGTGGTCTTGGTCACGATACGCATGTACGAGTCCACCAGGTTCCTGATGGTCTCCACCTGCCGCTCCAGCTGCGGGTCCATGCTGCTTGTGCCGCTTGTGTCGGAGTTCTGCGAGCATACATCACAATATTACCAACTCTATTATTGCTATATACACTGAAGAATTTTAAAATATACATTTTGAACCCATATACAGGATGTTTCAGAAGTCCGAAATAATACTTTGACGTTTGCAGAAGTATCGGGTATACAACTGAATAGTATAAAAATATTATCGAAATTCGACCATGTCTTTCAACATTTTTTTCGTCTTCAATTTCTATAACTCGGTATATCTCGAGTCCTATCGAAAATTTGCATGTTCTGTGTTGCGAATATTGGTTGGCGACCATTAAAAGTGTAATTTACACTGCTTTCTAGTGCCATGGATGTACTCTAAGCCCAGAACACGATACCTGTGACAAATATTCAAAGGTCCATAACTCAGAAACTATGACAGTTAGGTTTAATCTGTATCCACTAGCATGCACATCTGAGCTACCATATATGTATCCAAACTATTACTTCGGACTTCTGATACACCCTGTGTAAAGGCATTACGAAATATTTTTCTGAAGTATTTTGTAACGCCTTATGTGTCAGCTTCGGGAACGAAGTATACTGGTAGATGTATGTAAACATTAGATCATTTTCAGTCAAAATAATCTGATCTTAACATCCAATGGGAGCCGACAATAGCGACCTACATTACATTAGATACAATGTTTTTTTACAGATTTCTACAGGTTTTCGTTGAAGCGTATAAAGAATTTGTGTTAATAATACAATTTGGAGTAGTGTTGTTTTCCGCAATCACAAAGCAAAGGCTCAATGCGAAGCGGAAAGTTTGGAATATAAATAAACTTTTGTTCTATGCCAACCATCTATAATATAACAGAGGTAAATTTAAGTTTGTTTAAAGGGCGCATGTCTACATAACTACTGTTCTGATTCTGAAAAATATTTCACTGGTATAAGGTTAGACTATCCCTGAATTACAACACTTAGGGATAGCCTAGCCTTATACATGTCGTACAACGTGCAGTCAAACTAACATCCTTTCGCCGTATGAAAAAAGTGCATCTATTAATTAGTCGCTTTACGGACGATAAAGCCCTTCCAGTTCCGATGATAACGAGCATTTTTGAGTGTTATTACGTGCAATCTACTCGTAAAAGAGGCAATAATGGGTAATTTTGTGATGATAAAATTAGAAATATGTTCAGAGAGCTTTGTATGTCCTTAAAAATTTACTTGGTCCAAAGAAATCTAAAACAAGACTGTATAAAGTACCTCTAGGTCAGTATAAATTAACGTACACGCAAAATCGGTTCGAAAAATTATTTTGGGTTAAGAAGCCCGTATCTTCTTAACAACTGTTAAAAGTAGTCGTCTAACTGGCCCCCGGCTTGGCTCTAGCCTTATCACTTCTAATCCCTAAGAAAATTTCAATCCATCTTTCTCTACAGAGGCATTATTCAGTACAAAATTGTGTCATTACTTAAAACTATATTAGTAAATCGATTTGAATTTGAGGGAATGTTTATTTTCCTGTGTACCCAAAGCCTATTTTGCGTTGATCACTTTTCACTTTCCTATTTATTTATTTTTAGGAATACTAGAAAAATGAGGTTATCACATTAGTAGTATTTAGGCCCTCCAAATGTATGCTTGTTCTATGAGTATGCTCACATCAATTATATAATGGCCATGGCTAAATCTCGAAAGGTTTCAGACAATCCTATTGATGCTTATAATTATATACAGATATCAAGCGTGTTTAACGCATACGAAATATCTTTTACACATGCATTTTATGAAACATTACATACAATTGGCACTACCTTACAACCGACGTCGATTTACTGAATAAAGAGAAATTCTATCGACAAGTCTAAATTGATTCTAATTTGTCCGTCCAACCAAACTCGTGCTTTGAGCAAATCACAACCATAACCAAAACCCTGTTAATGTTTTACATTATGATGCGTTCCACTTTGTAAGTCTGCAATGAGCACTCATTTTTACCATTAGTAACGCATGCATTGTTTATAATACATATTAAATCTACCTCCTATGAATATCACATATCACCTCGGTAACAAAAACTCAAAAATCCAGCGGGCAAGCTGTAAAACACGGGGGACTTACTCTTCTTTTATTTTCACCCAACCCCAGGGGAGACGGAAATAACTAAAAATAAAAAAAAAACATAATCATGCTAAAACAAAATGTAATTTCAAAGGGCCATCCGCTATACTGGAAACGAATGCTCAAACAAAACGGGGCACGACAATAGGGTGTCAATACAAGTTACATAAACCTCACAGAGATAATAAACCTAAATCAAAAAACAAATAAATTATCGGTGATATGTTAACACAACATCATTTTGTTGTTATAACAATTAGCATGTGAACAAAAGGTGCATGTTCTAAGTAACTAATATCAAAGTGGCAAAATAGCACTCTACATGCTTCATGCTAAACTGTCTTAAATATATTTATTGATGGTAATGAAATAATAATACAAATTGATAGAAGTTCTAATCCATCGTACAGTAGTGGTATTTCCAAACACTTGTTTTTTTTTTTAAGTCATTGTGAATGGAAAAATAGTTTATAAATATGGCGAAAAGAATATAACGTCTTGTAAGTAGTTCACAAAACTGATAGTAATATGCGATGTTAAATGTGAGACGATGGTGACAGCATGTAATCGGTGCTGTGTAAGTGTGTAACGTATATGTGATGTACATACACAAACCTCAGATCCTTCACTCTGTACAGCATGACAAAACAACAGATCGTATAACAAAACTGATGACATATTCATATTATATAATACACACCATTTTCATAATACCAAAAAGCAATATTAAATAAGCCTGTATAAAAATTAAAATATTGGAATAATATTAAGGTGAGAGAAATAGTTGTAGGGAAAGGAATAGAAAGAGAGTAGATAGAATAGTGCGCGAATATTTGGTCGCTGGTCGCTCACCTCGTCGCCGTTGGCGGCCTCCGAAGTCTTCTCGGGGTACACGCCCGCGCGTAGGAACGAAGCTTTCCACGAGTCCACGTCGTCTTGTGTTTCACAGGACAGCTCGAGTTGCTTGTAATCCTGGCGACAACAACTTCACATAGAATTCCTCACACGAAGTTATAATAACCAATGAGTTTATAATTATATTTTGACAGCTGTAATAATAGTTTCAAACAGTGGGATCTGATTCTTATCCCCACATTATAATACACCCGTCGGCAACCGAATATACTACTAAATAATCAATATTAAAGGTCGGCCTTCCAAGGCATCTAAGTTTTAAAGTGCCGCGACATCACACTGTAGAGGTCTCCACAAGGTTAAAGCCCCGCGCACACTGGGCGTTAAAATTCATGTTTGCGAATCCCAAAACGAACTCCATGCACTAAGACAAAAAATGGATTCTTCATCGAAGTGAGATTGACAGCGCGAGTGAATTATGACACGTGGCAACGTGGCTTTTACTACGGAAATTTAACCTTTATGTCTATTGACATACAGTTCGATTTGGTATTGACAAAAAAAGTACTCGCACAGGGGCTTTGGGCCGTCAAATCACACTCTGGAGGGGTCTACGCGATTTATGTCGACATATACCAGTGGTACCTTACCTTGTAAACGTTCCGTCCTTCAGGGTTGAAGAGTGCGAACATGTGCCTGCGCGACATGAACCCCTGCTCGAGGTCGCGCAGCTTGAGCCCGTCGAGCGACAACATGTACTTCTTCTCGCGCTCCTCCTCGTCCTTGAACCACGAGATGCTCTCCGCGGTCAGCACGAACCAGTAGTCGCGGGAACCGCCTACGTCATTACATTTTTAATTTGCTTTGTTAAGTACAATTATGAAATTTATAGTCGATAGTCGTTTCAAAGTCTTCTGAAAATATGAACTCCTAAATTGATATAAATTTAAATATTCTTACTTCAAACCACTTTAAATGCCATTTCTAAATAAAAATGTGTGCTACAATGTCATTGTAAATGGACCATGTCTGTTTTTATATTTGAGAGTAAATATGCGTATCTTTATGCTTGAGACAGTTCCCACTGGCTCCAACACTTCGTTACACAATAATCTTGTATTACCTTTCATAATGCCCAAATTGTGTATGCACATGTATCCTTTCCTGATGACTTGGTTTCCTAGTGCACGGTGTCCCGATTTCGTGGAGCTCTCAGATTGATTTTGGGCACTACAAGAAAAGTTTTTCAATATATTAATATTTTATCTTTTATACCATTCAGTGGGGTATCCAATATTCGTACATAAGTGTACGTGTTGGAGATATTGAGACATGCTGTATAATTAAATATGATAATACATACTTGGCGAGGCAAATGTGCAGGTTCAAACCCCGGCTCGCACCTCTGGGATTTATGTGCGAATCTCATTTTCATCCGAGATTATCACTTGCTATGAAACGGTGAAGGAAAACATCGTGAGGAAACCTTCACGTCTGAGGGAACTTGACTAGTTTTCTATAGATGTGTGAAGTCTGCCAACCCGCACTGGGCCAGCGTGGTGGACTATGGCCTGAATCCCCCTCGCATTGAGGGGAGGCCTGGGCCCAGCAGTGGGACGTTAAAAAAAAACGGACTGTAGAAGTAGTAAGTATACTTGGCGAATCCGATGAAGTCTTCGTGGTTGGTGTTCATGTAGGCGAGCTCGCAGTCGATGAGCAGCACGAGCTGGTCCTTGCACATCTGCTCGCGCGAGCGCACGTACGACATTATGATGCGCTCCGTCTCCTCGCGCAGCCGCGGGTAGCGCGACATCTGCCGCACAAACACGCCGCTAGCATTCACTTGCCTCTCACCACACTCACTCACTACTCACTCATGAGTCAACCCATTTGAGGTCCTCGTGTTAGCTAATTAAACATGTTACTCGAATTTCAACACTTGTTCAGTTCCTCCTCACGTCCAATGTAAGTTTCTGAGAAAAGTTTTTATCGTGTCGCGAGCGAGTGATTGAGTAAGCTAAGTAAGCACCTCGCCTCAAATGAGGTGTACCTCATGAGGTAAATAAGTAATAAGTACTCCCTCTTCCTCAAATAAAATATTCAAGTTATATACTGCTACTGACTACTGACCGACGTCAACACGACCGACGCCTTTAGAAGCGAGACAATAAACTACGACTTCTAAACAATTTCGCGTTAGTGCGGTGACGCGTTGTGAAGTCCCACTCCAGCCATGTTATAACTGTGTAACTTGTTGATATAATAAATTGTATTATTATTAAAGGCAGTTTTTAAATTTAAAGGAAACATTTCTTACCCTTTCGGTGCAAAAACGGACGACGTTCGACAACTCCTGTACTACTAGATCGACGCATTTCAGACTTGGTTCCTTTAGTCGGGCGATCTGTTTCTTTACTATAGCCTCAAACGCCATATCGGGGGTAAACAAGCCCACCTAAAAGTAAGGATTATTATTTAGATATTGCACTAAAAGTGAATTCAAATTCAGGATTTTTTTAATTTTTTTTATATTGTCCTAAACTCTACCATTTCATGTAAATAGCAAGAAGAGGTTAACACTTTACTTGCAATCCCGTTAGTCAATCTAGCTAAGCTAATTGCCTATATTAGGAGTAGACTCACCTCTAAAGTCCATCTAAGACTAAGGTGGATCGAACCCTGATCCTCTCGGTTACGAGGTAGGTCCCTCTAACTATTAGGATCCACGAGGATGTGATGCCGTCACTCACCCTAATACCGTGAATGTTTCTAATTGCGAATGCGATCTCCCTGCGCAGCTCTTTCTCGTCGAACTCCATCTTGACGATCTCGAAGGGGAAGCGCTCGTGGAACAGCCGGTTGATCTTGGCGCCGCCCGAGAGCTCGTTCGTGTTGATTTGCGCGGAGCCGGAGCCTTCGATCGTGCGCTCGAAGTCCGTTTGCAGTGTTTGTATCATTCTGAAATTAGCGTCATACTCACCAAAACGTTCAAACAATACTTAATAAGCGCCCATTTAGACGCAGACGAATATTAGTTCTATAGTAACATACTAATTTAGGACAAATATGTTAATGTTGATTTTGAACACATTTTGGCCTACACCACTTACCTCAGGCACGGATAGACGCGCTAAGCTTCGAATACCAAAACGAACTCTGTATCAATATACATAAAGATTACATTTCTGTGGTAAAATCCACGCAACCACACGTTAAAATTCGTTCGCGCTTTCAATGACATTTCCTTGAAGAATTATGTTTTCTAGGAGTAAACACACTTCGTTTTAATATTGGCAAAATTTTGACACGTGTGTTAAGGTGTGCCCAGAGCTTTACGGTAAAATTACAACCCTCAGACTTAATTGAATTAAAATTAAAATAGTACGACAACTTAAGCCCTATGAATGCATGAAACTTGATGTTTTCACTGTGAAACTATTGACGAAACTAATGTCGCGAAACTACTTTCACGCCACTAGTTTCGTAATGTAAATAGGGCTTTTGTGTAGTAGTTTGAGTACGCTCAAACTACTACACGCCTAGGGGCCGCTCGGTTCACTGGAACGGGTGGTAGCAGGTTCAATTCCCGCCAGTAGCAAATTGGCCTTTTCTTTTTGGGTCATACGATGAGTATGTCTCGTGTGGCAATTAAAATACTCCTTTAACTCACTGCAACATAGCCTTGGTCTTGATGGAGGGGTCGTCGGGCCTGAAGTGTTTGTACTGGTCGACGTCCTTCTCGAGCGTGAGCAGCTGCTTCTGCAGCTTGTCGCGCAGGCCGGGCAGCGTGTCGCGGATGTGGTTGGTGAGCTGCTGGTTGAGCACGCGCTGCAGGTACGGCGTGCCCAGCCGGTCCGCCAGGTGCCGGTACGACTGGTGACTGCACACAAACCATCATTTAATTACACTTTATTAAAGATTCCTAATATGTAAGGCCCCTAATAATGCTAAATTTTGCTATCATCGGACCAAGTTTATTTAAACTACGTTTGATCAGGTCCGAAGGACCATTAGAGCGAGATTGCTGTACATTAAATGCTCATCGATCGCCGTTTTCTCTGTAACCGTGGGCCATTTTTATCATACCATATTAAAGAATACTAGAATATTGGGGTAGAAACCTTAGGCCCATGGGGGCCGGGTGCCCACCAAATGTTTCAAGACATTGCGAAACGTCGAAACATCCGGTGATCAGAACGCTGGAAACTATTTTGCACAGCACATCAGCATTGCCATTCAACGTGGCAATGCTGCCAGCGTTCTGGGCACCCTACCGCCCGACAATGATGGGGGATTGTGGGGTATATATTTTTTTACTTTTATTTTTTATTATTATAAGTAAACTGTTGACTATGTTAATATTTTGTTTTTAATGTTAATTAATACTAATATATGTTAATTAACTCTGGACCAGACTCGCTAAAGATAGAACACACTGGAAGACTCTGGAGGAGGCCTTTGTCTTAGGTCAAGCTAGGAGACATTACGGAACAGTTACTGATTCTAATTAAAATATTATAATTTATAAGCTGTATTGTAAATACTTAATTTCTGTTTCCGTATCATACTTCTAGAATAAAGGCTTTTATTATTATTAATACTAATATAACATTGTTGTTTTACGCTCTATCCTACAGATCGTCGTCCGAGAGTACAGTAATATTAGCATGTTAGCCAATAACTTCCTAAAATAATAGTGGCAGCCGATTTTATTTTTGTTACTGAGCTATTGTAACTGTTGTTAGTCATTCAAATACCAGCAGTAGTGTAAAACATGATTCATTATAATAATTCAATATTCAAATATAATTTATCGCTGTAAACGTTTTCCGTTACCGCCTTCAACTATGCCACTACATAGAAATGGGTCACCCAATATATGTTAAGAGCCAACATGCTGCTGCTATAATTGTCGTATAATATACAACGTACTTTGCTGGGCGGTACTAAGAAATCCCTTAAAAAAACATAATATCCTATGTGTTATCTAAGTTCACCTATTGGATTTTTCATTTTTAAATAAATATTTTCCGCCTCCATGGAGTTTTGGCAACAAAAAGTATAAGCATTGATAGTATCTCATGACGACGTCTTGGTCTGGTTTGAACGTAGGCCGCTCGACTCACTGTACGTGGTTGCGGGTTCGATTCCCGCCAGTGGAAAATGTCGTAATATGCCTTTACGGAATTTGCTGTCGTCTAGGTGTAACTGGGATCGCCCCCAGTCCATTGTACGGTACCTATAGCTTTCCCTAGTTTGGGATCATACGATGCGTGTTTTCTGGCGATATTTCTTTATATAACAATGGTGCGTTATCTACCTGAGGAAGAATTTTCTCTCGGCGGCAAGTGCCGCAGCGATGTCCTTGCGGCCATCGATGTCTTTCTGCGAGCGGTTGACGACGCCGATGTAACCGCGCCGCAGCGGCAACAGCTTGTTCTCGAGCACGTCGCGCGCGTCCGTACCCTCGTCCATCAGGTCCAACTTTGTGATCACACCGATCGTGCGGAGACCTGCACACAAATCACTTGGGTAGTACACTTATATGCCTTTTTTTTTTTAACCGCGGAAAATCCTTTATGGATATCCTGCCACCTTGGGGGAAGTAACAGGGTTATGTGGGAGTCCCGACAGAAGGCCGTATACCCACTAAAAACCGACGGTGTACCATCTTCCGCTTATATCGGGGCGCCACGGGATCGCTTTCGCATGCACCGCGACGCACCAGCACACTTATATGCCTAGAATATGTATGTCCAAATTTATTATAAGTAATAAATATGCTATAGAGTGTTGCCCAAACATGTCTTTGCCACTTTCAACTCTGTGGTGTTAGCATGCATGTCAAGACAAGTCACGGATTGGCTCGCTCGCTCTCTATCTTATTTCATACGACAGAAAGAGATATAATCAACATCTTCTGTGTGTGACATAAGTCTTGTCTTGGCACTCATGCTACAACTATTGATCTTGCATTATACTGACTCAAACTTTACTATGTTATATGCTGTTCTATAATTTAAGAGGACCCATATTGGTATTTCTTGTACTATTTAAAAAAACTATGTTTTTCTTCTTGTACAAGAACCAAACCAAGGAAATTACTATGTACTTTTATGACATACTACTGAAAAAGATTCAGTAAAATACAATTAGTGAGATATCCTCAATTAATAAAACAAAAATATGCAAATAGATTTCTATGGAATCACTCCTGTTAACAACAAGTCTGCCTTGTTGTATATATCTACCTTGAGGGTCGACTTCCTTGGCAAGTTTAAGGGCATCGCTGTTAGCCAAGTCAGTGTTGGCTGGCGTGACAGCAAGGATGAGGCAAGATTCTCGCCTGATGAACTGGAAGATCATCCCCTTGATCTGCTGCTCGATGTCGATGGGCTGGTCGCCAATAGGCACCTTCGTAAGACCCGGCAAGTCGATAAGCGTCAAGTTCAGCACTGTAAACAAAACATTGTGACTCATAAAATAACTGATAGGTACTGTCACCGACATTATGTATAGCTTGAGGAAATCAGATCAGAGCCCATTCATACTTGTATGAGTCATTTATTTTATATATTATCTACAGCTACTATTTACCAAATAAGGTAAATTTAAACGAATAATCGATACTATCCATAAGTCTAGTCATTAATCAATTACATTAAAATAATGGTCGCGGCACGGAACTATTTATTGAAACTTGAATCGCGTGCCAAAATATTGTCAGTAATTTTACAACAAGTGAGTAAGTGTGTATAGGTAATTTGAAGCAGCATGAAGTTTGGTAGTATCATGTTGTTTCAACAACAAATTAAGGGTAGCAATAAAAACTATGGTTGAACGTCGATTGAAAGAAGTATTTTATTTTATTTAAATAAGCATTGCAATTTGCAATAGATCTAGGAGAAGAGATCAATTCATAATTGGTTAGGCAAGCAGCTGAATAAACTACGCTACAAGTCAACACACACGAAACAGGATGTTACAAGAATAGCTGCGTTAAAGAAATAAACCAGAAAGTTTACACTTCATATTCCACAGTGCATGAAAGAAAATAAGTATTTTCGTTTTAAACGTCGACTTGAACAATGCCAAAAGCACACATTTATAACATGTGTACAACCCATATTTAATAAATGCCAATCGTTAAGTTACACTAATCGTCTAACAAACAGGATATCAGTAGCGTGGCGGGCGCAGTGACGATTATTTCACCGCTGGCCCTATCTGGCGCTTTCTGGATTCTCTCCCTATACTTCCGCTTATTGCAGATGACCGCAATCGCTACGACTCTCCAGTCACAACTAAACACCGCCTATATGAACTGGTGGCTTCGATATTTTCACGAACTTAGATGTAACTAATTTGCCGTGACATCTGGTAGAAGTAGCAAAATATATTATTATTAAAAATAGATTTCATCTTTAGCATAGGCCTTCGCTAGAATACTCCAAAATTCTCGATCGTGAGCGTACATCATCTGCATAAGGAAGGTATACGTATAATTAAATCGAATAGTGAACTATACTCGTTTCACACGATCAGTAAATCAGCAATATAGATAACGCATTATGTACATGATAAGAGATAAGGTAAGATTTGTGGCTAGTCGTCATACTTGCACACTAGCTTAAATAGTTGTCAACTCTAATATATGCCTAAGAGGATTTTTGTACTGTAGACAGATTAAAAGTTGATGACGTGCTTACACAAAATATCACGAGCGTCATATACGCATATTTTATTCTAGTAATTTATAGTAGTGTATCATGCTTAGGTTAAATTTGGACCTCAAACTACGAACTAAACGTTTAATATATTTATGATAAAGGCACCGTAATGTACACTTTTGTACAATTTTCATCCGAGATTATCACTTGCTATAAAACGGTGAAGGAAAACATCGTGAGGAAACCTGCACGTCTGAGAGAACTTGACTAGTTTTCGATAGATGTGTGAAGTCTGCCAACCCGCACTGGGCCTGGACTATGGCCTGAATCCCCCTCGCATTGAGGGGAGGCCCGTGCCCAGCAGTGGGACGTTAAAAGGGCTGTAGTAGTAGTAGTAATGTACACTGACCCAGAAAGCGTCAGTTTTTCATCTTTACCTCCATATCAATACACTTGTAGTAAATTTCGTCTAAAGCTGTCTAACTAGCTGGACCCATATCATCGAACTACCATCTACCATACCCCCTTGAAAACTGCGTTGACCGACAATTGGATCATGGAGTTATCTAACGTAGATGGACAGACAAGAACGTCCAGGCTACCCTTAGTTACGTAACATTATTATAATCATTCCTTTTCCATACTTCAATATAAGCACGTTCTGTAATCTACTACCGACATCATAACTGTTAAACTATAATGGGCTGATAGTTGTTGAACCCTAGATAGCTAGGTATCTCTTTACTCTACACCAGCACTATGTAATATGAACATTATAAAATTGACAACACAAGAAAGAAATGATAGTGTACTTTCAACGATTTCATCACAAGCTATGATTTCCACATAAATTTTGGATGCAGACTATGTAGACCGTAATTTTCTAAGACGTATTTAGGGATTGCTGGTTGCATGACCGTCTGTGTGCTATTAAAGATGCTGACAAAAAAAATGCCCCCTTTGCTATACTTTACCAAGATATGCGTGTAGGATGCGACATTCAACATGAATGTTCCCGTGTTAATTGGAGCATACCTTTCAGAGGTTAACAAGTGTAACCTCGTTATCCAACCATTTAAACATCAGTTGATTGTCCTTTTGCTGGTTTATTTATTGTCGATAAGATAATTAATAAAATAATTTAATTAACAAAGCGGAATCACAACATTGTGAATGATGTTTGCATGATAACAATAACAGTAGCACGGACTCAGAGGCCGTTGACACAATTCGTATAATCGACAATCTATATCGTAACGCATGCGCGTACGAGGTCTTGCTATTTGTCTGTTAACTTGGTAGCATAATTATCGTCATAATTATTTCATAAAATTAAACGGATACCGTTTACCGTGTGGTACAAATATAAAAACAAACCCTCAGAAGTATAGAAATCTCAGCAAACCACCTTAGCTGGCGTTTTTCATTACAAAAGTGTTCTACTATTGCACTGTAGATCATAGCTGTCTATAAATTATGGAGAAGTTTATAATAAGTGACAGACTTTCCTTCTGAAGAAATGGTCCACAAAGTTAATACAGCAGATGTTAAGGATAATCGTCTCTTACCATTCGGCGAATAGACTCGAAGATTGATGGGTATAGGAGATATGCCTTTATTGGATCCAGTGGCGCGATCCGTCTCCGCTTCAATCTCACCGCGCACTTCATTGAAATCCACGAACTTCTTTCCTTTGCAGTGAAGAAACTCAGCATATTCTAAGAAGAACAATCGATATTTTTATCAATATCCAGTGCCAGACAGGTACCTTATAGAGTAAATCATAAATTCTGATTTAAAGTACCTATAATTCATCCAACAATAGCACGAGAAACTTTAAGGTTTGATCACGCGGAGCGGAGCGGAAAGCAAGTGACCTATATGTGGCCAGAAAAAACATCACACAGTCAAAACAAAAGAATAAATATAATGTACCTTCCAATTATTTTCTAAAGAACAACGCGATGTTACGCAATGAGGATTTAAAAATTTCTAAACAGTATGTATCTACCACAGTACTGCGTAAGTAGATACATACGGTAAATAGCATGCATTAGTGAGCCAATTAGTTGTTTTAACATTCAGAGTACAGCTGAAGGTTAATGATCATATTTTGCACAATAATGAACTACATCGGTGTTAAAAGACTGGAAATAAAAATTACGTAGTTTACATTTCTTTACTACCTCCAATGATTATCGTAACGCTACGTTCATAAGGCGAGACTGTGAAAAAGGAATCGTTTTTAAATGGAGCCTGAAAAACTGCAACTTTACAAAATTAATCTATTTTATACAAAGCACTTTATTTGAGGGGTGTTTAATTTGTAGTGTCAGAGGTTTGTTTAAATGCACCTCTTTATATGTCTTTGCATAATATTTTGAGAGACGGATATATCAATTTCAATGTGGTTTTATCAAGTTGAAACTCCATTGAACAGAGGTTTGGCTGTGGAAGTTGATAACCCTCTCTAACCAATAAACTATGGATCAATTGAATGGTCAATTTACTCAAAAATAGGTCAACCACTCTCTTCAAGCAAAGTTGTTTCTTTTACAATTGTTTACGATTTTAATTCGAAGCAAGGCTTATACCTGTGTTTCCATGAATTAGCTGCAAGATCAATGGCCGACGAGTTACTATTCCAGACCCTCGAGGCAAGAAGTCCCTGGAACAAAACAATTAATAATTTTGTGAAACTTAAAAGAGGATCTGTAAGGTCTTTAGTTGGGACCAAAACATGTGTTAACATTTACATACTAATTGCGAAGATTTCAAAAACTTTACACTGGCTACAAGGTTACAAGGTTATTGGAAAAGTTATGTCATATTTTAAACACTGATTTATAGTTTTAGTAGAAAACCTTAAATGTTGGTGTCAGGTGATTTAAGCAGATGTAATCACAATGACTCCTTCGTGATAATGACTCATGATGTTGAAAATAAAGCAGTTTCATACAATATATTTCTGTTGATGTGGATGAGGACAGAAATTCCTCATGAAATGTGTTTTGAGATAAACAATAATAATAATAATACATCATCACGCCTGTATTCCCCGAAGGGGTAGGCAGAGGTGCACTGCAGTGCGCCCACACTTCGCCGATGTATTTTGGTCCCAATGTAATAGGGGGCGAGCCTATTGCCATTATACCGGGCACACAGGTTTCCTCACGATGTTTTCCGTCACCGTTTCTTAGCAAGTGATAATCTCAGATGAAAATGAGATTCGCACATGGAACCCAGAGGTGCGAGCCGAGGATAGAACCTGCGCACTTTGATTGCAAAGCGTGCGTTCGACCACTCGGCTACCACTGCTATTCATTTGAGATAAACAGTACAAATATATTATTAAAATGTGGCCACAACAAGTTCATATACAATACTTATAGAGATTTAAAGAGAGATTATTGCCTAGCAGTGAAACACAAAATAAATAAGAAACTGCAATAGGAGGCAAGCCTATTTTCATTATACTGGGCACGCTTCCCTTAATTTGAGAAAGATTTGTGCAATAATCCATCAAACCTACCCATAGCTGGTTGGCAAACTTCACATATAATTTGATAGATATGTTGGTTTCCATCACTGTTCAGGAAGTGATATACATTATAAAAAATTAAATTCCCACATTAGATGTAATAATCTCAGAAGTGAAAGCTGGGGGTATAGACCTGCCCCCTTACCACCAACCCTTTGGCAGTATATAAAATAATATTAAAACAATACTGCTTACAGATATGTTAGTAAGGCCTCTGTACTATTTCCCTTCATGGGGTGGGGTCACAGCACTGTTACAGGGTGTTTTAACAATTAGGCTACCACTGTTTATTTTTCACAATCTGTATTCACAGTGGGAGATATAATACAGGTCCTTTATCAATAATGTGGGATGTGTAGTTACATAAAGAGTACCAACCTAAGCCTCAATTGGCACTATTGGTATCTTTTTAGGTAACTGATAAGTGAAGTACTCATTTAAACCATGCTGATAGTGATCATTATCATTACACTATTTACAAATCATAGTATTACTGATGTGATGTGATAAACATTAGTTGTATTAATTTAAAAACTGTTGATAGATGACAGAATTCAAAATCTTTGCAAATAATTGAAGAGTTTGTTTGTAATATCAAAATGACAGATTTTTACTAAGTGCATATTTTTTTTAGTCTGACTGTCTGTTTGTTCCGGCTAATCTCTGATCTTTTTATGGGGCTGTCACCTGTAGATTGTTGATATCCAAAGGAGCAGTTTAGGTTACACTTATATTTATTTTTGCAAAATAATTAGGGTTGCTAAATTCCATTGGAAAATAGTTGTAGGTACTAGCTGTAATGCATAGATGCAGACTATCTTAATCTAATACCAAATCATATTGAGTATAAAAGTATTAGTACCTACACTGATAACAATTCAGGTCATACATTTGTTAATGATACTCTGCTATATTATCTAAGAATTCTTATCCTTCACATTTGACTCATAAATAAGTTATTTGGGCAGATTGTGCTGTAAATAAACTACAACTAAATTATATTAAACTGCACTAATATTATTGCTGTCTTGCTCCTACATTGTGACCATAAGAAGGATGGCAATACACTTAATTAGTGTTGTTTAATTTGTATTGGTTTTCATATTATTGGTAAATTGAGAAATGCCTTAAGTTTCTTTAGCATTGGGGCCTATATGTGCCCAGTATAATGTCAATAAGGTCATTCCCTTTAACAAAGGCACTGAAAATTATCCTCTGCAAAATTTAGGTAAGTACCTACATTACAGTGCATGGCGGCCTACCTATCTCCGGAGTGTGGGTGTGTATGGGTAAATTAAGTAGGTATTTGGTTCAACTGTTTCCTTCCAAATTTACATAATATTTTAATATAAGTTGCATTATTATATTTTTTATTATTAGCATGGATATACTGATGTTTGTTAGGGGTAATATTTATGGAAATGTTTACTTTTTCATTTTAAGTAAGTACCTATATGAATTAGAAACAGCTTTCTTCAATTCAGCCTTCATTGTTCTACCACAGGCTCATAACAATTTTGAGATTATTTCAGTAAATGTTATCTGGCGAGGGGTAGTGCTATTTAAAAGGTTACATTATATGACTCATCATGGAAAACAGCGTAAATAACACTATCCTTTAATAAAACGTATAAGCTTCCTGCACTAAAGACGTAGCCTATTGCTACAAGTGATTATTTTCCTGGTAAACAAGCCTCTTTGTAATATCTTATTCATGATAAACAAAAGGTTTTGATAGTTATACCCCTCACGGTACTTTCACAGTCCCCCCATCATAGATACCGTAGGTTCTGAACGGGAGGCAAAAATCTTACCTGCCGACAAAGTTTTCTAATACCGAACTCTTTCCCGCAGACTGACCACCCACAACTGCAATTTGGGGAAGATCTAAGGACATGTGAACGCCCATTTGCACAAATGCATCTTGCAATTTGTTTACAATAGGGATTAGCTGTTGCATTCCAAAATTTCCAGCCATTTTTCTTAAGATACATTAATCTTTTATCACTATAAATCACTAATAACACTTGCTCATCATCAATTCATCATCGATAAACTAATTTATTTTTCAATATGGTGGGTGGTTACGTTATGTCCGTTTCGTTTCGGCAACTATCAGTTCAGATATGTCAAACTTGCAATTCTCTTATGTCAAAAACCAAAGTGGCATATCTCAATGGTGGGATACCATCATTTCACTCATATCGTAAAAAAAGAAAAGGAGAAGATATTTTATCATCATGTCAGGGATCGTATTAAATGACTAAATATAATATTGTTATTGATTCCGCAATCTTTATCACTGTCATTATCCATTTTTATATATAATGTGTATTTATTGAATTTGTCCTTGCTATTAATTACCTACTTGCAATGATATTCATATTGCCTACTTGACATTGGCGAATTACCCGCGCTAGTCGCAAGTGAAGCCATTCCTCATCTTATTCCATTAAATTCCATCATTTCACTCATTTTGTTAAAATAATATTGTTATTGAAATATTTGACATTGGTAAAATACCCACTAATTTTGTGGTGTTAGATTAATCCGCCATCTTTGTCACCTACATTACAGATTTTTATTTAAATTGGGTATTTATTAAATTTGTCCTTGCTATTAATTACTTGACACTGGCAGAATATCTGCTAATCGCAGGGTAGCCTTTGTCATTTTGTTCCATTTCAATTTCATCATTTGATTCAATTCGTAAATAAAGGAGAAGAAGAAGATGGTATTATTCATCGATAGTCTGCCACCGGTTGAAATCGAGTTTAACTTTTATACCTCTCTTTCAAACAACTTAGTATTACTAAAAATATCACAAATAAAATACAGCTGTACCTAATACAAAGTTTTAATTCTTCTGCATTTGTAATGAACGGATATTAATATTAAAGCCAGAGTCAAGTAATTAATATTATAACAAGAACAACATCAATAAATACACATTTTAAAATGTATAATCATCAATGAATGAACTCTTTTTAATATTGACAACCATTGACATTTTTGTTAATCAATACATTTTGTCATGCGCACTAAATCTAGGCCAGCCATGTTAGGGGCCCGCAATGTAGGTATATACAAATAAAACTAATACACACGGGTTCTAACTCCTCTTGCTGGTAGACATTTATGTGTGAGCTAATGTATTACATATTGCTTTTGAAACCTCTATTCATATTATATTTACTCAATAAATATAAGATAATACAATACAACAACCCAAATATGCTAAATTTGTGTTTTCTAATTTTAAGATCTATTAATTATTTGGTTTGTGGTGAGAAATAAACGATTTTTTCATTTCATTTCATTTCAGTAGCTTAGTCTTTGGGTATCTCAAATCCTTATAAACATGTCGTAAATTTGAAGCGTAAAACCATGTACCTACGTAGTTACAATTTCCAATAATTTGACTTAAAAATCATTCATTTCATTGTATGAAACTAAAATGACAAAACCTGGGCGTTATATAATACTATTTATAAGATTTTACTTCCTCCTTCTACTTTATACACATGTGGCGCTAACTCTTTTTTTACGAAATGAAATTATGTCCATGTGAATTGTGAAGTAATTTATTTGTATAGACCAGCGGCACTTAAAATTACTAAGTATTTTTCACCTTTTAAGCTACTCTGGATCGGATCGGAATGGAATGTAATGACTCTAAAGAATGGAGTCAAATGGGGTTTAATATCATTGCTCGCGCGTTATATTTACTTCGTGCTTTATTATTACATCTATGTAGAGTTTTGTTCATAGCGCCAATCGAAGATTTTATTTGTTTCTTTCGAACAGAAAAAGTTCTGTGTTCGTGTTAAATTTTGTTCTCATTTTTTAAATAATTCATCTCAATAGCTATCTTTCAGTAATTAGTCGATTATCAAAGGAAAATAAGGCCGAGACAACTATTACTAACATTAAAGTCTTTTATGACGTCATAGTGTTTAGATGGATTATTGTTAAATATAAAATGCCAATAAAAAAGGTTACAATTCCTACGCAATCTGATGGAATGCTATCCATACTGAGGGTATGTTACGGTATGGTACTTATAGAAAAATCAATCCAAATGTAACAGAGGAGAGTACTTACCTGCCCACAAAATTTTCCAGCACAGAGCTTTTTCCTGCAGATTGTCCACCCACAACAGCTATTTGTGGTAAATCTAGTTGCATATGCACGCCCAATTGCGTAAAAGCATCTTGAAGCTTATTCACGATTGGAATCAATTGTTCCATCCCCATGTTCCCGGCCATGGCTGCCGATTTCCACTAGCACTCCTTGTTTTATGAGCTTCTCCGCAGATCCTCCCCTACTGATTTTTCTTTCATCAATATGCTACCAAGACTTCTCTTGCGCAGGCGTATATGAAGGGATTAGAAAATTACGGATGTAGCTATCACTTTTATTGTACCTCAATTTATTAGTAGCGGGTATCAAAATGATACAATATTATGTTGGGCCTGTAGCATTAGCTATTTGTATTTTGTACTCATTATTGCCTATCTCATAACAATTTTGTTCAAGCTATTTTTATTTTCTGTACCATATATTCGACTAACATTATACTAATATAATTTATGTATTTACTCGCCTAAACATTAGTTATTTAGTCGATTAGTAAGTTTATGTTTGTCGCTATTTGTATCCCCACTCTACAGCTTCTGCCATTGAATTGAACTCCCCTTTTTTGCCAGTAGAGTGCGCTGCGTCGCGTCATTGTGACGTCAGAGTATTGATTGTTAAAAGGAAGGAGATCGTCTTTTGGAGACGCCATCTTAAAATAAAGTGATATAAGTTTTTGGTAGCGTAGATTATAGTTAAAATCTAAAGTAATCTTGTTTAAGAAGTTAGTAATCGAGCTTAGATAATTTTTAATCCGTGATACCAAGTGTAACGAACCAAGGTACTTACGTATTTTACTTGTATTGTTTTCTAAAAAGATAAAAATTAGTTTATTTACCGTTCTTTTACTTCTGTCTTGTTAGTACCGTTAATTCGAGCTAGATTGAGAAAACTTGTTAAATAGTGACGAATATCGAAAGTGTACCCCTTGAGCCAAGTAAGTGTAATTAAAAGTCATCGATCCTGCGTTCACAGACGGATGTAACACGTCAATAAACCTTTCGAGGGCAGGGCTTCCAATTTATTGTGCTATCAGAGTCGTGAAAGTGTTTCGAGTCCCAAGTGAATACTGAAGGACTATGCTATCCGTATTTTAATTGTATCAGTGTTATTCTTCATTGCAAACGACGGATTTAAACGCATTACATTGTGAAGGACAGTTTCTGCGTTCGCCTGTCGCTCGCGATTTTAGTGCTGTGAGTGGGTCATTTGAAGTGCGGGTTGGTGTTTGCAGTCGGTGGTCAGCGCGAGGGTGACCTCCTGATGGTGTGTACATCGCAGCATGTCTGCACTCTCGACGCCGGGCGGCGGAGGCACTACGGCGCAGAGCAAGCCGACGTCCGGCAAGCAAAAATATCAGAAGTTGGACATTAATAGCTTGTACTGCACCAACAAAGTGAGTATGCCTTGTCTGTTGGGTTTTGTGTCAATGTCAAGGCAGTACACGCCCACCATTATATTTTCGAGTTACTAGAACTGTTATATGAATGAACATTCCAAGAAATCATAATAATGAATCTAATTTGTGAAAGTTTTCCCTCAGTAACAATAGATTTATCCCCAGCGAGTATTGATGGTAGTGACAAAGCCAATTGCAAGAGCAGACTTCACAGTTGGATAAGCTGACCTTCACTTGCCTTGTACATTATCTTGTTGTAACAGTGTTGGCCTTGCTTCCTTGTTCATAAATGCAGGATTGAAGTTAATAGTATTTGCCTAATGTTATTAACAGGCAGGAAATTGTTGCTAACATTTATCTATTATTGGCACAAAGGAATGCTACATTTGTTAGACAACCACAATTACAATTACAATATCTGTAATATTGTAATTGGTCTCAATTCTTTTGTTGTGAGTATGACCTAGATTTAACTGAAAGTCTTAACTGCCAAATTTATAGAAACTAGTTCATGTACAGCGACATTGTAAATAGATTATCATTTTATATAAATTTAAGGTCAATTGTATGTATGCTGGTATAGTTACTGTTACATAAAATTTATTTTAGAACGAGAACTTAGAACCGTCCTCAGTGAAGTCACAACTAAGCCGCAAACATGGAATGCAAAGTCTTGGAAAAGTACCTTCAGCGAGGCGTCCCCCTGCCAACTTGCCTTCACTGAAAACTGAAACTGGGCAAGATACAAACACAAAGTAAGTTTAATAATTTTGAAAAAAAAAAAAATGGAAACTGATAATTCTCATTACAAAATAGACCTTAGGTGTATATATGTAACAATCTAAATAAAAAGATCTACCTCAACAACTACATAGTCTTGTAAATACTCTCGTCTCGTCATTATAGGTAATCTAGATAGGCAGAAGCAAAAAAAAACTAAAATAATTATGTGAAAGTATATTCATGATATTCTGACTCTGGTCATGTTTGGTATCTGCTAAGTATTAATCATGTAGATATTGGCTTTTCTTTTTATTATAATGTCTTTTTATAAAGTTACTTTTTAAAATTTATATGTAGGTATTGTAGTATAGTAAGCACGTACTGTGATAACTCCGAACATGGTAAATTGAGAATACCAAAGCAGTTATAGAAAGTACATATTAGCACGTAATAAGATAAGTAATTATATGGGGGTACTAGTATATAAGATAGCCACTCCATAGTGGAGTTAGATTAGTAGATAACTAGACATAAGAAGTTACAATGTTAGATAATGTACTACGTTACTAATAAATAAGATGTAACAAAGAAGACATGTGACTTTGCCTACACCACCATACCAATACCCCGAAGAACATATTTATATTGCAGTATCAAATAATTGTTGTAGTCCGTTCAACCTGGGATGATGTACTCTACTAAAGAGAGAGTTACTTTCATTGTTGCTCATTTTGCTTGTTAATAGAAAGGGGCATCTTTGTGACTTGTATGAACATTGTACAAATTTCACCAATATTATTTTCAGCGCTGTCCCTGCTGTTCCTACTACTGTATCTACAACATCAACATGTACCTCACAAACTACTGTAAGTGATGTGATGTTTATTGTTTCACATAGCTTGTGTTTGTAAAATAAACATTGCTAGTACAGGTGGTGTAAATGTTTAGTTTGTTATTTATAACAATGTGGTAGATAATGTTGGCTGGTTCATTAACCTCACTGTCCTACCTTTGTAAAGTTCAATCCACCTCAATGTCTTTTTATTTGGATTAATGATAGATAACCTTTTTAAGTATATGTTTTATTTATTGTCGTTATAATAAATTAAAAAAAGAAATTGCGCGAATTAATAATACATTTTATTGGAAGTCACAGTTGAACAAATAAATATATAGTTATGTACAATGAAGTGATCGTTTCCAGTGCACGACATCGAGCAGCAATGCGGTTGCGGGCGGCGGGGCGGGCGGCTGGGTGTCGCTGCCGCCCCCCTCCTCGCCGCACTTCCGCACAGAGTTCCCTTCACTGGAAGCGGCCGCGCAGCCGCCGCACCGCGCCACAGAACATTCGCCACCACAGGCACAACTCAGACCTCAAAGTGAGTGATTACTTTCAATTCATATTTTATTATACTTAAATCACTTGTTTTGACAATGGTTTTGTTTCCAATTGGACTAAATATTACCTGTAACAATAGAAAATCAATACTTTTACTTATCAAAGATTTTTTACTATACTGTTGTGTTTAGATAAATTGTATGCATGTTTTGTGTTATGTTTTTGTGAACATAGTCTGTGACCACTCCATTCCAATGATAGGTTTGGTTGACAGGCTTTATTTAATTAATTCTCAGCCGAAGGCAGCTGGACATCCGGTGGCACAACGGGCGGCCGCCCGGAAGCCGCACCGGCCGCCGCCGCGCCCGCCTCCGCGCCTGCCGCACAACAGCCGCCCGCCTTCCGCGCCATATTGCCTTCATTCGTGAGTATCCTCGATGCGTATGCTCACTTTTATTCTCTGAAGTTAATCCAGGACAATGGTGTCGATTCTGTTGGCACAAAACTAAACTGCACTTTGCCGCGACCGTATTATGTGAAAAATATAGAATTATTTTACCGTCAAATATAGTCGTAGCTCATGCGGAGTTTTCTGATCGGTGTGTTAAATTTGTTCGGTCGTCTAGTTGATGAAAGGTAGCGGCGGCGGCGGGCTCGGGCTGGGCGCACTGGGCGCGCTGCGTGAGGCGCGAGACTCGCGCAGCGCGGCGGGCGGCGGAGGGCGGGCCGCGCCGCGCGCTCCGCCCGCGCCGCCGCGCGCCGTCGAGGTGCTCACGACGCGCCCCATCCTCAGGGACGACCAGATCTCCTCGCTCGACGACATCCGCGACGCCGGCTGGGCGCAGCAGGATGACATCGATTACGAGTGAGTGCTCGCGTCGACGCGGACCCTCGTCGGACCCTCGATTCGTCTCCGACGGCGGTCTCACGACCTTCTCCTCGTCTTTCAGTCAGAAGCTGGACTTCTCCGACGGCGAGTCGTCCGCGCCCGGCAAGGGCGGCGGTCGAGGCGGCGCGCGCGCAGGCTCACCCCGGGCCGCGGAGCCGGGCGACGAGGATCAGCTGTGGGCGGAGCGCCGCCAGAAGCAGAGCGACGAGGTGGCGCAGGCCGTGGCGCGCGCGCGCCGCCGCAAGGAGGAGGAGCAGCGCCGCCGCGACTCCGGGCCCGCGCCGCCCGCCGCCGCGCCCGCCCCGCCGCCCGCAGCCGCCGCCCTCGCGTCGCCGCAGCCCACGCCCGTCGCAGACCATCGGGACTCCCACCGCCCGGACGATCGAGACCGATTCGATAATCGGGATCGCGACCGACAGGACGTGAGGTGTCGCGTCGATAATAGGGACCGCCCCGAGAGCGATAAAGATCGCCCGGAACCGCGAGACCGGGACCGCAACGATAACAGGGAGCGCGGCGACAACAGGGAGCGCAGCGACAACAGGGAGCGCAGCGACAACAGGGAGCGCAGCGATAATAGGGAGCGCGTCGATAACAGAGAGCGCCTCGACAACAGGGAGCGCGTCGACAACAGGGAGCGCATCGACAACAGGGAGCGCATCGACAATAGGGATCGTAACGACAACCGGGACCGCAATGACAACAGGGACCGCACCGACAACAGGGATCGCAACGACAACAGGGACCGCACGGATCGCGATAGGTTCGAAAGGGATCGCGACCGAAACGACAGGGAGCGCGAACGCGATCGCGACCGGAACGACAGGGAGAGAAACGATCGGGACAGAGATCGCGATCGTGATTTCAGAGAGAGGGATCGCGACTATGGGCGCGATCGAGATCAGGCGAACCCGGCATTTTCTAAAACTTTCCAAGCGAATATACCGCCGCGATTTTTAAAACAACAGCAGAGCAGGCAACAGGAGGATAATAAAGGATGGGCATTCACTGGAAAACCGGCGCCCAGGCGTCAAGAAGCGCCCTCCTATAACCCCCCGCGACATACGCCGAGCAATGGACGCCGTTCCTATTCACGGTGAGTGCTTTCTCAACATTTATTTGACATATCCTAATACTTATTTCTGATTTCTTCATTCATGTCCTATTTTTTATTTATAGCGACTACTCCGACCGTGAAGATGACTTCAGAAGAGAAAAGGATGGACCTGGACCGCAATGGCGGTCTGAAATGCAAGAATACGATCGATCTAGTCGAGAGTTAGACCGATCAAATTCTAAAGATTCATACAAGGATTACACTGATTATAAAGACAGACGACCTGAATCTGATAAAAAATCAACAGAAAGTACTATTGAAGCGAGCAGCCGTACGGCCGCTGATAAATTGACAGAGGTATTTGAAAGAAAAAGTATAGGTGTGGCAGAACCACTAGTTTCGTCTGATTCCGTATCTCAGACGCAAGCTTCCGAGAGGCGTATTACTCCACCGTCTAATATATCTCAAAGAGCGTCATCAGAGAGAGATTTTGGTAAGACTTCATGGGCTGAGGTCACTTCAGAGGAATCGAATAACTCTGCTCTTACGTGTATAGTAGACAAAGCGACAGCTTCAAAGGATATTGAATCTATCGCAAAAGATACACCAATCCGTGAAAATACTAAAGATGAGACTAAATGTAAACCTCAGCTGTCTAGTTCTCAACACTTAATTGCACAGACGGCAACTCCGCAAATTAGTATTTCTCAGCAACCCACAACCCATCCCCAAACTCATAAGACTCAAGTCAATCTACAAACATCTCAAACATTTGGAAATGTTCCACTACAATTAGTTCCTCCCGTTAGTCAATTTCAACCTTCTTTCCCTGATAATCAACCTATTTCTAAATCCTTACCTCCTCAAACTATCATTAAACAACAGCATCAAGCTGAAGCTCTTTTGTCAAGTCCACAGATGCAAAAACAAGCGTCTTCCGAACAACTTACGCAACAAAACATTAAACCAATGTTTTCAACTCATAAGTCTGAAAAGGAACTATCAGAATCTGAATCAATTGCTTCTAAGTCTAGTACTGACCCATCAAGCTTAGTTGGAATGAAAGTTAATGATACGTATTCTGCTGAATCTCTCCATGGCAACAACAATTCTCAAAAGCGACCCGGTGATGATGTAAAACATGGAAAAGTCAGCAATGAGCAACATAATAAAATCGTGTCTAAGGAACCTATTGAAAGAAAGTCCAGTGGATCAGGATCTGAAAAAAAAAGTAGAGGGTACAGTGGAGGTAGTGGGTATGCCGTTTATACCAGAGGTTGGGGGCAACGGCGTCGATCAAATCGGAGCTCTCGTTCTAACAACAGAGCCAGTGAATCCGATGGCTCAACTGACGGTGCACCCAATTCAGATCGTAAAGAAAGGCGAAGAGCACCACGCAGTCCGCGCGGTCCTAAACATTCTCATGATAAAACGGATGATGGCAATCGACAGCTACCGGTGGATCAAACCGCTCCTCCTACCGACGGTACCGATAATAGAACCGAACCGTTCGCACCGCGTGGCCAGCCGTCTCGCCGTGGTCGAGGCGGATTCCAGGGCAATACGCGACCCCCTGCGCCTGCTAAGAGAGTGGCTGGATATGGTCCTCCCAATACTAAAAGTCCTTTCAGTCAAGCCTCTAGGGTAAAAGATAACGAAGATGTTAAAGATGGTTCTCAAATCGATGACAAAATGAGAGGAAACAATAAACCGCGTGCCGGATCGTCGACGGGCAGGGGTCGCGACCGCCGCCCCAAGGGAACGGGAGCTCCGCACAGCGGCGAAGATGAAAATTGGGAAACTACGTCTGAACATTCCGAAGGTGGCGGCACTTCCGCCCGTCGCCGTTCCGTTGCCGATAGGCACGGTGGACAATCTCAGAAAGGTCAAGGAGGTCGTAATCAAAATTCTGGCAACCGTCAGAATAATGGCCGCAACACTCAGGGTGTCAAAAAAGATGCTACTGGTGAACAAAAAACTACAGATATAACAGAGGCTATAACTGAACTTAAGTTATCGACTAGCAAAAAGGACGACGAGGTTGTAGATGATGGATTTCAGGAAGTTCGAAACAAAAAGAATTCGAAAGATGCGAGAGCTCCTACGAAAGATGAAAACCAACATGCAAAACAACCCAGGTCTCATTCTAATCAAGGCGGTGCCAGGAATGGTTCGACCACGAGAAATTCAAACGACAAAACAAATACGCGAGGGTCGGCTCCGGTTTCTAATAAGCCCGGTCCACAATATGATCGTCCTCGCCAAGCAAATTTGGCACCGCGTTTTGTCAAACAGAGACAAAAGCAGCAGATGGGTTTGGTTTCTAGCTTTGGGCCAGACACTGGGGCGGCGCCTCCGCCACCATCTGTGAATGCTTGGGATAAACCTATATCGCAGTCACTACGTGGAAATGTGGAGGAGCCGGTAGAGATTGTCGAAGTTAAACCGAGCCCTTTGTGTCAGCGCAGCGCGCCGGCCGACACTCCCGCGGAAACTAAACCGGCCCAACCCGTAACTTGTGCTCCTCCAACTGACAAAACCGGCGTTCTCGACGGAACAACACCTCCCGTTGAAACAATTATATTTGAAAATACCAACTATAAGACTGCATCACCCGAAGAAACATTGCAACAAAAGTATCAACTCCCAACTACAACTAGCATTCCAAAAACTCCGGCTGAGGAAATTAATCCTGAAATGGATAATCGGCCGCTATCATTCAACGGCGATGCTAGACCGCGACCGAGATCAATACAAGAATTAATATCTGACAGACCGGTAACTGATGGAGATGCTACTGGTCTAGGACTGCAGATGTCCTTCGATACATCACAAAAGCCCGAGGATTCCTCTGACATGAAGCTTGATTTTGCATTCGATTCTGATCTCGGGCAACTAACGGAAGACAAATCCGCTAAGTCTCTCGGCTTACCGCGTGGCGTGCATATGAGCACATCGAATACAATCTCACCATTGGCGGCCGATCTCAATTTAAAAATCGCCAGTGTTAAGAAAGTTTGGGAGATGCCCGCCGTGGCCGAAGGAGGCGAAGAGATACAGTTCACCGGATTCGAGGAGAACAATACGGAGACGGCGCCTCCTAACGTTTGTAAGGTGAAGCCGACGCAGCAGTTGCAGTCGCCCCCGCCGCAGCACTACAACCACGTGGGCTACCAGGGCGGGTACGGCGGGCTGTCCGTGCCGTCGCCGCCGGCCGTCATGTTCAACTCGTCGCAGCAGCTGCTGGGCTCGTCGCAGCAGCTGCCGCAGCAGGGCGGGCTGTACGGCGCCTTCCTGGACCAGGGCCGCGGCCAGTTCGGCGGCTTCCCCGGCACTCCCTACGGCGCCGGGTCCGGCGCGCCCTACAACTATCAACCGCCGCCTGACATGTTCCAGAATCTACCCAATCAGTATCGCATGGTAAGCGAACGTTTACAATGTTATATTATGATTTTTCCATGTATTTTTTTTATATTTGTGTAATCGTAACCTTTTGTTAAATCGTTCAGGCCGCAGCCGCAGGCGGTGGTGCAGCGTTCGGACAGTCGGGCCAACTGGGTAATAGTCCCAGTACTGTTCTAATCTCGAGCACTTCTAATTCTCTCATGTCAGCCACTGTCAAGCCTTCCACACAACAGATAGGCGCTATTGGTGCGTATAACCTGTGTCACGGATGAGAAAACATTTAGAAAAAATCTAACCCAATAAACTCAATCGGTGGAATGTGTGATGCTACTAATCTAATAGAAATAGATATTAATTATTCCCAAGGCTGTAAATTAATATAATATATTTTTCTTTTCATGCGGTTTCTCTCGACACTTATACTGATTTCCAAGGCAGGCTCAAAATCAGCAACGTGCATGAAATAAAACCATTTTTGTCTTCGTCGGTCTAACGAATTCATAAGCGATCTGTGACCCACAGGCAGCAAGGGAGGCGGTGCCGGCGGCATGGGCGGGATGGGCGGCATGGGGGGCGTGGGCGGCGTGAACTCGTACCAGCAGCAGTACCTCGGCTACTCTGCGCCCGGCGACGCGCCCTACTCGCTGCCCGGCCTGCTGCCGCGCCCCGCGCCGCCCGCCAGCTCCTACTACTCGCCCTACCAGCCGCCCTCCGCGCCCGCGCCCACCTACCCGCTGCAGTTCACGCAGCCCGCGCAGTCCGGCGCCTTCGGCTCACAGTTCTTGTCCTCGCAGCTGCAGGTTGCCGCTGCCGTGCAGCAAATGCAGGTACGATTTCTATTGGTCTTCATATCTGTCTAAATCCACCGTAAGTAACGGATTATTATAAAGCGACCCACAACAAAGTATAAATTCAAAAAAATATTCCAGGAGAGAAATGTGTTTATATCGTCCTAATTTGCCCTTCTAGCAACAGTATCGAGCGCCTCTCCAACAACAATATGCGCCACCGCAACCGCGGCCTCCACCCCAGCAGCTCAAGAGCCCTCTTCACGAACATGCCAACGGGTTCGCGCCGCTGTGCGAGGCCGCTTCGCCCACTCCCAAGGGCGTCAACAAGTCCCAGCAGAAGCCGCCGCACTCCCCGCCGCAGCACAAATACCACGCACCGCCCCCGCATCCGCCGCCCGCTCACACGCCGCACCAACACCACCAGCAACAGGTTAGAATATATATAGTTAGGGTTTCCCGGGCACCGGAGTCAGAATAATCTAAATCTAGCTACATAATATCCACAAACCTTTAACTAATGACAATGCTTCCCAGCAGATGGTGAGCGGCGGCAACAACAGTCGGTGCGGTGGCGGCGGCGGCGGCATGTCCCGCGGTGGCATGGTGGCGCCGCGCTACCCCGCGCCCATCGGCCAGCGCCCGCACGCGCCCGCGCTGCCTCTGTACCGCGCGCCGCCCGCGCCCGCGCCCGCGCCGCGACACCACGCGCCCGCGCCCGCGCCGCGCGCCGCGCTCTACTACCAGCAGCACCCGCGCAGTGAGTATCGCGCCGCCTAGTGCCGCCCACCGCCCTCGCCGACGCCGCGGCCGCAAGAGGCGGGTGATTAACGGCGCACCGTGACGTTCGTTGCAGACGGCGGCGCGGGCGGCGAGCGGGTCGCGGAGAGCGGCGAGGCGGGCGGCGAGGAAGGCGGCGAGGCGAGCGCCGAGGCGGGCGACTCGAAGCCCGAGTGAGGGGCCCCGCCCGGGACCGGCGTACTCGACGTCGTCGACTTTACTTTTTCGGTATTATGATTAGGACGTAAATTATGGAAGTGATTCTGAGCCGCTCCGATCGATGCGCCGCCCGGGGCCGTCGAGGCGGCCGCGAAGAGCGCGGTGCGTACGGTTCGCGCGAAAACGTGTCGGTCGGACGGCATCCGGCTCCTTGACTGTTATGATTAAGTATATGAAATGTAGACGCGACCGGTCGCCGCCCGCCGCGGCCGGCCGGAGTACCGCGAGGACGGCGCGTCCTCGACCGATGCTGCCTCGAGACCTCTCATTAGTGAATATGTAGCTGCGGTTTTGCAGAGCGAATATCGATGCAATGTAACCGAGTAATTAATGTAATTTGGAGCGCGGACGACTGAGGTACCCTCGTGCATCTGCCGATCGACGAGGGTGGACGCTCCATGTATCATAATCAATTAATATTATATGCGAATAAAATTACATATTATGACCGACTTGGTGTTTTATTACCTACATTTATAAAAGCCAGAAAAGCTAACTATTACTACTGATAAGACCTGGCTACAAATAGGTTCGATAACACGTCCCACAGTACCGAGATAAGCTATCTTAGTCTAAAATATATTATTTAGTGCCACAAACTCGCCCGTGAAATATAGAAACTTAGAATAGTCCTTCAGCAGTTGTAGCATGTGCGCCAAGATACGTCACGGAATATGTTGATGTTGTCTCTTTCTCTCGTATGAAATAAGACAGCGAGCGAGACAATCCGTCACAGAGGTCGTGTCTGGACATGCGTACTAACCCCACAGGTTGCCTTTAGGGCATTGGCTTGAGAGTTCAAAAACAATATGCTCAACTGAACTCGAAATAATAAATTGCACGTATGTAGGTACTTCTGCTATTAACTTAAACTAGCTACTTTAAATGAGGACAAAACTTGTCGCCGACAAAAAGGAATACGCATTTGGCCGTGTGCCAAAATATCTACGCCCCTAACTGACGGTGAAGGGAGCTGACTGACCCGGCCGCCGCCGCCGCGCCTTGTCGGCGCCACACTCCGTTATAGAAGCCTGCTATTTCATTGCATGAGCTAAGTAAGTCGAGTTGTAGTGGATGCGCGGAAACGTTTGCCCGACAATCGGCTTCAAGCTCTAGGGTGGTGAATGGACGTTAATTTACTTTCGGTTTATTACATAGTCAATCATAGCGACAATCATTACCAAATGCCAAGACTTGATAAAAATGGTATGGTATTAAATAAATAGTATTTGGGGTAAAATTTAAATGACGTACTAACGAGGGGTCGGACTTATCACCAAGATAAATGCTTGGGGCACCCTGTTTATCATATCAGTTAATTCGGCATCGGCTCATTAAAGTCAATATTAACGGGTATAAATGTAATATCAGTTCCAAGTAGGTACCTGATATAAATAAACCTACATTAAAGCATAGTGATGATTCTATTAGCACGAAGTGGATTGCCGTCATTACGGCTGTTTATAAGGGAACTAGGTACTAGGGAAATATTTTTAGTTTTGTCAATTATAGGTACCTACTTATGTTAGTATACAACATCAATGTCTTGTTTACTTTACGACAAATATTACCCCAATACTTTACCATGTAGGTAGTATCTATCTACCTAGTTCATTGCATTTATATGTATTGATATAGCCTCTAACTGGAGAACGCCTTACTGAGCCTGCAAAGTCCCACAAGATGCTCTGAAAACACACATCTGAAGACAAAGCCTTCTACACTACGTGTGCGCAGGCGGACAGACAGAAAACGATATTATTAAATTATGTAACGATCCACTCCCTATAAAAATAGGCATGTACCTGCACTACATATGTATTGAATCTAATACCCCGAGGATTATCGTACCCGTCATAGATATAAACGTTCAGTTGGACAAAAAAAATTCGTGATGTCTGTGTTGTGAGAATATTATTCGCAAGGGGTTGATATTATCAATGTGTAAGCAATAATAAACAACGAATATATTACGTATGCCCGCCGAAGGTGTGGCTGTATTGCTGTGTCTAGCTATCAGCAATTATGTACGTAATGCCTGTTTTTAAAACACGAGATACGCCTTAACAGGATGCCAGCTGCAGTGTATTCATATTTAGGCATCACGGTAAGGCGTCTCCTTGCGTTATTGAATACGGGCATATATGTTATTTAAACCATCCATCACCTGCACAGAAATTGTCTTTCGATTTTACGATCGCCTCATACTTCGATAACGATTCGGAAAAATAATCAAAGATAATAATAATAAGTGCTTATCGTTTGTTATGTTGAAGTAATAGGTATAGATTTTATAAATGATAATTATTTTCTAGTGGGTTCTTAGTAAATTTCCTAAACAGCCACGGGCAGACCGGAGTGCGTGTAAACATGTTTGCAGTTCTAAAAGGAACTGTATTGCCTGATACGAAAACCTCATTCTTCAACGGCAGCGCGATTGAATTTTGATGCGTGTCGCGTTGCTGTAACCAAAAAATTCGAGTTCGTTTTAGTATTGGCGAAAATGTTGAAACGCGCCTCTAAGGCGGCTCAGTGAGCTCGGGGCTTAAGATTCTGACAAGAGGAACGTCTACTAGCAACTTGCCTTAAAATTCTAAAGATTCATCTATGTACTAGACTAGGCATACCTATTATATTTACGGGAATTACATTTCATGACGGGTCAACAACCAGACGGCGGGAGGCAGTGCAAGTGCTTTGTTCCATTCCTGTGTGGCGGCTGGCCGTTTACCCCGGCGAGCGACAGCGACAGGTTCCCTTGTTTTTAATTCCGATCCGTCTATTGCACTCAAAATCAATATGAGAAATGAGATTTTGGAAATTTCAGATGACTCTTAAATTTATAAGACTAAGGTAGTCAATAACAGCCATTCTGAATCAAGTGGGTAGATTAACTAAGCTACTATTTATACGAGCCGTCCATTCTAAAGATAGAAAAAAATCTTATTAAGTCAAAGTAAATAAAATTACTAATAAGCAAGTGCAAATCGTCCAATAGAGGGTTCGTCTAAAGCGATAATATTATTTGTGAACCGATCTAGAGGACCATATGTGCTGGACTTGATTATAAAAAAAGTTCACCAAACGCGGCGTCGTCGTCAGCACAAGATCAATGGACACATTTTTTTCAAAGATAGGATTAACAAATTAAATTAAGATTAACAAATCAACACAACTCATTCGGCCAATGTTTGAGCCGAGGTTATTGTGATCATAGGTATTAGGCAAACACACCGAGTACATACTCTCAACATATTTCGCTAGAAAAATGTAGCACTACGTACTTACGTGTGTATACTAGATAGGTGTGTAAATCTTTTTATTTAATGTGATTGCCGGCTGTGTGATGTGTGCCTTCTGTACTTAATGTACCTAATGTACATATAAATTATATGTTAGTATCAGGGATAACGGTCATTGTTTGTTATTTCCTTTTGTATTACGTAGATACCTACATTCATGCTGTTTGAAAATGGGAATTTCATATTCGTAAATAAATTGTTTATCGCTCGCATGTTAGTGCGTACTAACGCAAACTACCGGCCGCCCTACAGATAATTAATAAATTATAACATTATATAATGGAAAAGGTTAAGTAAATCAAGTGCGTAGTGAAGAGTAGTTAGGTAATTACGGAAGAGCGGGGCTACAAGTGCCGACTTTATGATAACCTCATTATTTAGATAGAAAGATTGTTATTAGCAGACTAAAATTCAAGGTTGAAGGTATTGGTATGCCTACTTAATTATTGTACTGTTTTGAAATAAATCTATTTTACGGATTCTATCGCGTTTATTTACTATTTGATTTTCCCGACGTTTCGACGCGTAAATAAACGCTATAGAATCCGTAAAATAGTTTTATTTCAATGTATAATATTCGCGTAAATATGAGAAAACAATATTGTATTGTTTTGTTAGATCTTATACATTATTTCTTAACATTAAATGTATGTGCATCTAAGTCGAAAGCGACAATTGGCCCCAACTGGTTGTATGTAACGAAGTCTACTACAGGGCTATTAAAACATACTTTTTAATACTGAGTCATATTATTTAAAACTAATCCATTAATCCATCAGTCAGAAAGTCACCGGAACCCTGCGGGCTTTCTATAGGCTCAGGCATTTCCCACCCCCTAGGACGAAGACAATGCTTGTGCAGACTTTGATCCTACCAGTAATCGACTATGGTGATGTGTGCTATCTCGACCTGAATGCAGATCTACTCGACAAATATGACCGACTTCTCAATAATTGCATTCGATTCATCTTTAATCTTCGCAAGTACGATCACGTATCGTCTTATCGCACCGAATTAAACTGGTTGCCTATTCGGCAGCGACGCAGTTGGCGAGCTTTGACCTCCTTATACTCGTATTTGACCTCTCCCCATGCCCCGAACTATCTTACACCCCACTTTCAATATCTCTCTTCTAACCATGATCGAACTTTACGATCATCTAATAATCTTCTTCAGCTCTGCGCTTGTTCACTCTTCTTTTCCTGTACAGTCAATTCTTTTATGGAATGCGCTCCCCCTCGAAATCAGGATGTCCACTAACCGAGATACTTTTAAATTTAAAGTAAGACAACTGTACCGGAAACAACTGGCAGATTCTTAACAATATTTCTCCAATCTCTCAACAAATTGAATTTATTATTATAATATTATATGTAGGTATATATGTATGTATGTATGACATAGGTATATTATTATGATTATCTATATTAATTATATAGTATTTAAGTTTACAAAATTTTATATATTATTGGCTTTAAACATGATTTTGTTCGTTTATGTAAGTATTTTACCATAGTATTTTTCTTATTCTTTTTTTCTCGACTCCTTTTCTCTGTTTGCATTCGCGACCTGTTTTTTTATTTCTTGCACCCACTTTGTTTGATTTTTTTTCTCTCTCTCTACATCACTCTAAGGTTGGCTGGTAGAAAATGCCTAAGGCATTAAGCTTACCTTGTACATTTTTTACTTATGTATAATTGTGCAAATAAATAAATAAAATAATCCGGGAAAAACAGTATTTGTCATTGTGGTATTTGTTTTAGCTTTACGACAGACTAGCGTGTAGGTACCCGCGACTTTGATTATTCAATATCGTTATAAATTGTAGCCTATTTGTTATTCTGATGTATAAAAAAAAACATACGGGTCGAATTGAGAACCTCCTCCTTTTTGAAGTCGGTTAACAATAACACTGCAAAGTTTCATCAAAATCCGTTCAGGAGATTTGCGTGAAAGAGTAACAAACATCCATCCACCCATACATCCTCACAAACTTTCACATTTTTAATATTAGTAGGAAGAATAGGATTTTGTGATTACAAAAAAATCTGTCAAAAGATCGACGTAACAAGGTAATAATAAAACAATACTGCTTCCTCTAAAGAGGATGCAGTGAGCCTGGTCTAATAAACGGCTAGGTTTAAGTCTATCTAAGTTTTGGATTCTGAGAGTTCTTTTTTCGTGCTTTTTGCTCATTATTATAAATGAATTTTAACGTCTACTACAATAAATTAATTTAACTTGCATAGTTTTAGCTTACTGTGGAAGTATTTTTATATCATATCTTGTGCGAGCGAGCGACGATTTCAATAAGTTATGCAAGGAGTTCTCTTTTGACCCATTTGTCACGAATAGTTATACAATAAGGCGGAGGGTCAACCTTAGGCTCTTTAGTTAATGAGTGTTTAATTTATTTATTTTATAGTTATAATTTTTGCTACTAAGTAATCGCTAAAAGTAAATATGACCTGTCTACTGCTAACCGTGGAAACCTATAATTGGCTTTATGTTATTTATACTCTTTCTCTATTATTTTTATTTTTGTTGTTGGTTTTTCCAATATTTAAATAAATAAATAAATAATATTTTTTTTTACGTCGTGGAATGTTTTGAGGCTTTACTAGCCCGTTAGGGGTTCACCTTATTCTGCTCCAATAGCATTTTTTTTTTATTTCTTTTTTCTTTCTATACCTCCTCATAATCAGAATTTTACTAAGTAGTTAAGTAAGTAGGTACGTCACTAGCACTCCACTTGATATAATTGTACTCGAATCTCGTATCACATCTCTCGTCACCGCGCGCTATCATTTCACCTTGATAATTATCACCAATGGCAGCTCTTACTTTTTAAGCCAATAAACAAATTTTAATTAGGTCTTTATGGCTTAAATATGTAGGTACCTGTACCTAAGTAGTAAGAACTATGTACTTACTGTTCATAGTATTGATAATAGATATATTAATCCCATAGATTCGGCCCGTATGACCGCAAGGTTGGCTGGCGGGCCATGGGTGGTTGGTGAGACATGTTTCTTAGAATTATCAAGCTGGTCTGTGTTGTTACGTACCAATTTATATTCCTTGCTATAGGTATGCATCTACATGATCATAGAAGGAACGTAAGTAACCAGGCACAGGCTCATAACAAAAATTTACGAAAGAGGTTATCAAATAATAGTTTATCCATAGTTTTCCTTTCATTTAATTTACCAAGTTTGTTAGAGAGATTTCATCCTTATAATTGACCCTAACGATCGATGCAATAAAAGTACAGGGGTAATTTTTACAGATTTTAGTCGGTTCGATTCCCGGGTGTGACAAGCGATTTTTCGAAAATGTTTGAATACAGTTTTCTTTCGTTTCAAAAATAAAGGAATGTTTTCTTTCAGTACTTTTTTCTATCTACAGTATTAATAGTACTTTTCCTTCAATACAAAATTCCACCCTGTATATAGTTCGCGGTGTTTCGATGCACAGATACCTATTTAAATGAAGTTAATCGTATCCAAGGATAACTACCTATAAATAATCTTAAGGACATGGGTACGTTGCCATTCTCAACATTGGGAAGTAGGTAGGTACATGCCCTGTGCATTTTGTTTATAACGTCAATCTTCTCAGTTTATCTGAAAACGTATACCTACATATTAGGTACTATGTACAACGAAGCGCGTTGTTATTGGATTAACCGCACGCCATTATTTAGGTCCAGGGTTTGCGTTGGCAAACGCTATTAAAATGTATGTATGTAAAGTACTTGGCTACTTTGGTATATTTAGGTATATAGAGAGTTAAAGCCCTAAATCCTATATAAATAGAAGTTACACTTACAATCTAACAAACTGTTAACAATGATTTTTAAAACACACAAACAAAACTTTGTATGCATACATATTCGGGTAATTTTGTTGTTTATATATCGCTATTCGTTAGACATCACATACGTATGATCCAAAACTAAGCAAAGCTTGTACTATGAATGGGGCGATCTCAGTTACAAGCAGACCAGGGCAAATTCCGAAAAAGCCATTTCCGAAACTTACCCCTGGCGGGAATCGTACCCTGGCTACCTGGACAGCCCCTAGTGATTCAAACGGACTACGCTCAAACCACTAGACTAAGCGGTCGTCAAAAAGGGTAAGTACCAGCGTTGCCAGTTTTATTTTTTGCCAAGTCGGGATTTTGGAATTTTTTGATTGAAAACAGCGGGATTCTTTCGTCGAACGCGGGACAGTAAATAAACGTATTTAATCAGAAGTTTTCAAATATTTATCTTTTTATTTGAATTAAAATTACGTTTACGAGACAATAGATAGCAAAAATAGCCATAGAAAATGTATTTCAATAAAAATATAATATTTTAAATCAGATTTACCCTATCGTTAAGTAGTTGAGTCTTATTCCCTTATACCCACTTGTCTGTGCCACCCACCCAAGCTTTCTCAGTACAACTGGGTGCATGGTCGAGTTATCTCCGAAAAGCGGGACTGACCCTGTCGGGACATTTAATTTTGATTTAAAAATCGGGACGTCTGGCAACGCTGGTAAGTACCTACAAATAAATTTAGGCACCTAGTAGAGTACCTAGATACAAACTAAAATCGATAATACTTGTAATTAGGTGCTGCTGGCTGGCCTAATTTGGAAAAAATATGTGTCTGATAGAAAGCGCCACTATCACTGATTGTCACAAGCTATATTTTTAACACAGTTGAAATCGTGGGAGGTATCTACTTAGTTAGAAATATATCCTCACGATTTTTTTTTATGAAATGATACGTAAATAATCTTCATCGGCCATATGTTTGACTTTCATCACCCATTTTTATTTATGTGTATTTATTGAATTGATTGATTATTGCTATGGCAAACTTGACTCTGGCAAAAAGATAGTTAGGCGTTTATAATTGCGGGTGTAGCCATTATTCTTCTTCCTTATGTAAAAAAAGAAGAAACTGTATCTAATGCTTAATTGGGTTGCCAGTTGCCACTGCAGTACTTTGCTTATATCGAACGTTATCGTTATTATATATAAGATTATAAATACTTACCGTGAATGGCTAAATTGTCGAATTACAAATAGCTACCTACAAGAGTAGCTAAATATTTATTTATTTCTTACCTATCTACCATTTCTAGACTTCCCGTAGTTCGAACAAAGGCCGGTGGCAAGACGAGGATTAGGGTAAATGAAAGCCAACACAGCTTGCGGAAAATAGACACGCGGGTTACTTTATTGATACTTCTTGTATACATACCTATATTTCAATAAGTGGGTAAATAACAACCTATCTACAATAACAAAGACACACCAAAACTATATAAGGGCTGGTGTTTAAATCTAACGTAGGAACGTACATATTCTTAATTGCTTTGGTCCCATTTCGTTAGCTCAATAGACCCAATTAAGCTTATTGCTGCTTCGGATTATGTAGGGAGGTATATCGGCAGCAACAACGACAAAGCCGAGAATCCTTTGTATCGAATGAAGTGAATCAGAGGCCACTGTACCGGACTGTAGGTACGCGGGGCATGCCGAGTCAACAACTCTGCTCCACTCGCACGACACGACACTCGACAGTTGGTTCCCCGCGCGACACACGCGAGGTGCTCTCCCAACTAGTTCCGACGGTTGCTTAACGCATACTCGCGTACGATACTTTCACTTTGATAGTAAACAAACAATTCAAAATTATATCAAACTAACTTTAAAATTGCAACAAATATTTCGTAACTCTATAGTTTTTTACGTGTCAATTAATCAATCGTGGAATTTATTGAAGTAATTAAGCATCGGTTAAAATAGTTGATGGTGTATTTTTTTAGAGGACAATGAGTTGCGATTGAAAATATCACAGCAACAGCGCATATTGCACGAGATTTGTCTGCTGTGTGCGAGTTATAATTACGTGGAAACGGGTTGTGCTAGGTATTAAATTGTCTGAATGGTGGGCTCGGTGCAGAGAATAACAATTTGAATCTACTCAGTGCCTACAATGGGAAAAGATTACGGTAAGTCGAAAAAGGGCATTGTGTAGTTGTACGATAGTCTCGACTTGTTTAACGATCTTCATTCTAAAATTAAAGTTAATTTAGCGTACCACTTAACAGCTACATAATTACTAGATTACCCCCAAATTTACAGAAATTCCAATTAATAGGTACCTCCTTACGTAAAAACCATTTGAAACGGCTATATTTACCTCTATCTAGCTACTACACCTACAACATATCTATCTGACAATAAGAGCAAAAGTGGACATTCATAGTGGTTGTCGTAACTGCACATTTACTTTTACTCACATGTTTCTAAGAAAATACCGGCCAAGTGCGAGTCGGACTCGCGCACGAAGGGTTCCGTACCATTATGTATAAAAACGGCAAACTAATCACGTTTGTTGTATGGGAGCCCCCTTCAATATTTATTTTATTCTGTTTTTTAGTATTTGTTGTTATTGCGGCAACAGAAATACATCATCTGTGAAAATTTCAACTCTCTAACTATCACGGTTCATAAGATACAGCCTGGTGACAGACGGACGGACGGACAGAGAAGTCTTAGTAATAGGGTTCCAAAAGTATCTAGGTACTAAAACAATTGTACTAATTATGCTTATCGTCGTACCCATCCACAATAAGACTTCAAAATGCTTCAAATTGAGATGTACATACAACATACAACCCTGTTATTGTTTCTAGATTAGATGTTACTTAGATACCTACATGAAGTATAATGAACATAACTAATCTCAGGAACTAAATAGGTTCTTAACTATACCGTGTCATTACTCATGTACCCGTATAATAATTGTTTTTGTCGGCACGTTTTAAAATTTTTCGTTATCTACTATTTACAACCATTTTGGTTTCACATGTTTGTTCCCAAGGCAGTGTTGCAAACTCAGGGGTTTTCCCCAAATTTAGGGGGTAAATAAGTGGGATGGGATTTTTTTAGGGGCGGTATATTATTGGTGATTTTTCGAAAAAAAAAAATGAAACGACATCTAGTATGGCTCCTCGATACTAAGAATGCAGAGCGAATGAGTGAATGAAAAACAAATGTTGCGTATTAGACATAAGACAATATATTACAACTACTCTGTGTTGACTGGTGGTCTGTGCTTCCTGGAAATACGTTCGTTGTTATTCATTTGTTAAATTTAATTTTTCTATTTACTGGTGTGTCTACCAGCGATTTGTTAATAGTAGCTAAAGAAAAAACATTCAAAAGTATACAAAGATTTAGGAAACAGATCCAGATTTAAAAGGTAAAGTAATTTCATAGCATTTTTTGTAATTTATAAATGCAATTTATAAAAAAAAATAGGGGTATATTGATGTAATTCTGGCAATTTTAGGTATTTTTAACTTAAGCTTTAGGGATAAATATTTTTTACCTACTACCTACTCAAGTCCATACGAACACTCTCCAAATATCGGATCAATATATGGCCAGGCTACAAGGACCCATAGCTATTAGTACAATTAAAATAGGTACCTACTTAATTAGCTAAGTTATTAGTATTTCTTCCTCTACTCCTTTGTTCTTTGTATGTGCATCAACATCAACGATTTCTACTCCTCAGTAAGGTTGAATCTAGTTCAAACGATACATGTACGCTTTGTAAAATATACTTATTGTTGATACCTGTGTTGATTGGGTCAGTGTGTACCCTTGGGGGCGCTAACCTAACCTAACCTAACCTTTTTTTTTTTTGTTTGCGCTGGGAAATGCATTCCCAGCGCAAACAAAAAAAAAATAACCCTAACCTAACCTAACCTAACTCCATAGAGCCCCCAAGGATACACCCCAACCGTTGATTGTAAGCAGAAATTCGATGGGTAAGTAGATAATATGTACTTACCTAAATATTTTTTTTTTTATAATATGAGATATGAATGTTCGCTGAAGGGCGCGCTGATAATTAACTAACAAGGTTAATAAGTACCGTAAGTTAGTGACGTCAGTAACGTATGTTAATTAACTTCGTTGATTTTTTATGCTTATGCGGTTCATTAATACTGAGTTTGTATAAAACGGAATCGTTATCAGTAAAAAGCAATATGAATAGTATTTTGAGGAACATGTAAGAAACCGTAACAAGCGACGGGAACGTTACTACGAAACTATTTTTTTTTTTTTTTTATGTGATAGGGAGGCAAACGAGCAGACGTTTCACCTGATGGTAAGTGAAAGGAACAGCCCCCTTTCAACCACCTGTCTTGCACAAATGTTTTAATATTACTTTCAGTCTTTAATAAACTCAGTACAAAATCTGTAGAGATTGACAGACAATACTTTAGAATATAATGGTAGATGGTAAGGCTCCAGTCATGTGCTCGTAGGTATTACCTCTCCCCTCACGGCAACTGCCCAAGCCGAGGTCGTGCCCCATGTGGCGCCCTTGAGCTAGTTGCCCACCTCTTCCGCCCTTAAGGCTTTGGTTGGAGTCGCACTCTGCACTCGCCACTCCTCCGGTGAAGCTGTAAAGGCCAACTCACGGCCAACAGCGTGGCACATTAAAAAAAAAAAAAGCTCCAGTCATGAATAACGTCTTGTTGAATATTTTACGATCCGCTATCGAAACAGGTCTTCGTTACAATATAGGAATCTGATATTAGTACCTAAGTAAATTATTACTTATTTGAGTAGTATTTTTGTATAATCGATACCTCCCCTTATCCGTAACTGGTGGTCTACTGACGTAACGGATATGTTTTTTCATCCCGAATTATAATAACGACAAGGTTCTTTGTTTCTCTGAATTGAATGAGACCCCGCATGGGTAATCTATGGACGTCACTAACATTTCGTGAGGAGGACCTATACTTTACGAGTGGGTTTGGTTACAGACGCTGGCTTATCAGAGTGACGTTGTTATGTATATTTTTGCTATACAAATACATACCACGACACGCAAGTAGTTAGGAAATACGTAGGTTAGTTACCTAGTTACTTTCAATAGTTAGTAGTAAATTGTAATAGGTTTGTATTTTTGAATTTTACGATTACAGCGATGGCGTACTAATGGCTTCACTTTTTTACTACATTCGAAGTCATAGTAAGCAATAACCACTTATTCAGAATTATTTGTTCGTCGAAGTCGAAATGGCCCTATTTATTATAAATATCCTACTTAAAACAATAAAGGTTCACTGTATTTGTAGATTGAATGGGTTTTGCAATTAGTATCGTCTATAAAATAATTGTCATATCGAATGTAAAGTTAAAATCGATTAGCATTCCCGTTATGTTCGCATCGTAACGATTACCTATGATCATGACGCATCATCGGGGAGTTTCTCCGTGAGGTGGTCGCAAGGTTATTGTTGCGTTTGCATGTGTACGTTAATGCACGTATGTATGTACTTATATGAGTAGTTACGTACCTAAGGCATTATATAGTTGGGTACTTGGGTCTAGCACCCACACAGTCCAGTGCGCGCGAACCGAACCCAAGATGCTTTACATAATATTATGCGATGCGATTCACTGTTTTATTAAACGCGTCGATATAAGTGGATATTATTTGATGAATTGGAGACGTTAACGATCGAGTAGCAAAACATTCGGATGTTTTTTTCCTGTGAGTCGAAGATTATTATAGTCCTTTATATATGTAGGCTAGGTAGGTACAAATCCTTTTCTTTTTGGGTTGATTATTTTAGAGTTTACAATATTCATAAAAACACCATATATAACATTGAAATATAATTTTAAATTAGTCATGATCATCTAGAAGGAAAACAAAAAGATTTCAACGTTGTTTTCCACATCCAACCTAGGGCGGTATGACATTTCAACAAACAAGTCGTGTTCTTGAAAATTTACGAGGTCTTCATTCTGATCGCAGAGGGTAGGCAGACACGCTGGCAACGCATTTAAAACATATCACAATGCACAAAAAACTATCTACTTAGTTATCTATCAAACACAAGGACCAGTCATTGCCAGCTATGTTTTCCGTGAATTGCGATGGAACGGGTTTCGCAGTGACACTGAAATAAATAGTTAATCTAGTATAGGTACTTAGATACATAGGTATATACATACATAAGCGATTGAAGCGCTGTATTTTGATATACTCGAAAACCAATTATTGATTCATCACGAATTTTCCAAATCTACGGGATTAACAGTCCTAAGACCGTATATACGATACCATAGGTACTTACTCAACTATCTTGTATTTAGGCGACATAGTGTTCTTTGCTCGTTTTAAGGGAAGGCCGGTAATCTTATTGAAAACATGTTTTAAAATTACGCGTGTATGTATAACTATTTCAGCCGCGACAGTCTTAGGGTTAGTGTACACAGGCGAAGTTGGAGTGAATTCATCTCCGGTCTATGGAATGACCGTTGCAAAAGTGGTACACAAAGTACGACTGACGCGAAGGTCGGAGCATTTTCAGAGGCTCGCTGAAACTCGATCGGGCGTCTCGAGCCGGCCGGTGTGATTTCATTTAGTTATAACGGAAATGGTAGCCGAGTGGTCGAACACACGCCTTGCAAATCAAAGTGTGCAGGTTCAAACCCCGGCTCGCACCTCTGGGTTTATGTGCGAATCTCATTTTCACCCGAGATTACCACTTGCTATGAAACGGTGAAGGAAAACATCGTGAGGAAACCTGCACGTCTATAGAAAGGCGTGTGAAATTCACCAACCCGCACTGGGCCAGCGTGGTGGACTATAGCCCAAAAATCTCCCTCGTATTGAGGGAGAATGTGCCCGGTATAATGGCAATAGGCTCGCCCCCTATTACATTGGGACCAAAAATACATCGGCGAAGTGTGGGCGCACTACAGTGCACCTCTGCCTACCCCTTCGGGGAATACAGGCGTGATGATGTATTATTTATTATTATTTATAACGGAAATACAAATTTCAGACTAATTTCAAAGCATTAAAAGTTATCTTTCCATTGTCGACCTTGTCGCTTAGCTTCTACTTCGCCGGTGTGCGCTAACCCTTGATGTTACAGATATAGCAAAGCTATAAAAATTGTGTAACCGTGGGTTTGCGGGCCCGGGGCCGCACGCGGCACTCTTGAGTCCGATGATCACTGCTGCCGTGCGACGAGGCGAGACGCAAATAAAGCTATCGTCACCGCCATTCACGCTATTGACACAAGGCGGCGTGTACACCGACAGTAAACCTCAATTACCCACAATAACACAGAGATAATTTTGCTATCGAAACAAAAATACCCGCTATCTGGGTTATTCCGAACGGCGGTCATTAACAAATAACATGCATTAGAAATTGCTTGCCATAGCAATAAATCTATCAATGGATAAACATATAAATAAAAACGTAGATACCTACCTACGTATGCATCATCATCATCACGCCTGTATTCCCCGAAGGGGTAGGCAGAGGTGCACTGCAGTGCGCCCACACTTCGCCGATGTATTTTGGTCCCAATGTAATAGGGGGCGAGCCTATTGCCATTATACCGGGCACACAGGTTTCCTCACGATGTTTTCCGTCACCGTTTTTTAGCAAGTGATAATCTCAGATGAAAATGAAAATGAGATTCGCACATGGAACCCAGAGGTGCGAGCCGGGGATAGAACCTGCGCACATTGATTGCAAAGCGTGCGTTCGACCACTCGGCTACCACTGCTTGACCTACGTATGCGTTACAAATATTTATGATCACAAACAGGCTATTCAAAATTATCTAAACAATTAACTTTAATTTAGGGACTTTTCAATCGTCAGATAAAATCACAGCTAGTATCATAATGTTTAGTCCATAAATGGCTAATATTGAACCCAGTGCCGTAAATAGCCTTTTCTGCGCCCTGTGCGAGCTTCTATAACTGCGCCCTTGTTTTTTTTAGATATTATATTTTTTTTTTAATATTAGGGGTGCCGCGGGAACTTATCAGAAGCAAACCGAAAAATGTATAGTCCTACCCTGGTCTGGCCATTCTTGCGCCCCCCAGAGTCTACGCCCTGTGCACCAGAGTGGCACCGCCCTATTTACGGCACTGATTGAACCCCTGTCACGTATTATTGACTAGATACATAAACACCCAAATAACGTTACCTATTCGTTTGGTTGTTATTTTGCTTGGAAATTGACAAATTTACCCTTTAAAGAAATTGCTTGAAAAAAATCTTTTGAAAATCTCTTCTCGTGTACTGGATTTAATCTAAAACATCCTTGTGTACTTACTACTACTTTACTTTAGTTTCCTCAAATTAAATAAACAGTTAATTTTGAACTGAATGTTCGCTCTGATATTTAGGATGGCGACTGTACTACCTAGTTACTAATGATATACAATAAAATTAATGGTTTTGTCGGACAGGCAGACGTGATAGTACTGACACCTCCGACCAACACACTTGATTTAAAATCAGGCCAAAGCGAAATAAATTACATTATGGTAAACCAAATAGGTAACTGTGTAACAACCTTTATGTGAATGTACCTACATCATGGTGTAAGATTCATGCAAGGTAATAATAGTGTTCTGTGTGACGTTACACGGTACATACACGCTTCGCGTGTGTAAAGAAAGATTAGTCCTTTATTTATTAGATTAGTCTTCCTCGTTATCTTAGTAAAATATAAACTCATAAACTTAATTATACAGATACGTACGTAAACAAATACTCTAGTTACCAGTGGTGTATCAGTGCTTTGTAACAACTGTGGATAAATAAATTACTGTAATGAGCTGTTTTTATCGTGTAACTTAAGTTGGTAGGCAAATGATTGTTTTTAATACAAGGAAGGTTATTAAGAATAGATAGGTAGGTTTATTTTATCGATTAGTGTGATTTTATATAGGTTTATGACTGCTTTATAAAACAAGACGCTGTGCGCATGCGAAAATATACTTTCCCAGTGCCTACTTAAAGTTTTTTTTTTACAGTCGCCATTTATCCAAGCGATTTCGTCCTTAGTGATCGACCAAACAAACTTATCTAAGAACGTTGATTAGGTAGGTGGTATGACCACAGAATAGATGACGAAAGACAAGCCTCTGCTAACCATTACATAGATAACTAAGAGGTACACAGGTAGATGTGTAGGCACCTATTTGCGTTTATATTGAAGTGCAGTAATGCGTTAAGTCCAATATTGCTCGCTTTGAAGCTTAAATGTAGTCCTGGATTAGCCCATAAGCTAAATAAGCAATTGCTTAGGGCATCCTGTCTAGGGGGCACGAGAGACGATCGAGAAAAAAAAACCGGCCAAGTGCGAGCTGGACTCGCGCACCGAGGCTTCCGTACCTAAACTATGAAAGCACCGAGCATTACTCTAACGAAAAGATTAACTAGATAAAGACAAAAACTTAACTTAGCCGTTGCTATAATGGAGTCGCCACACAAAGTAACTACAAAATAAGTTTGTAATCGCAAAAAAACATTTTCTAACAATAAATTAAGTTTTCGGATTTTTTTCCTTTACTTGTAGACCTTGCTTCTTGCCAAATTTCACGATTCTAGGTCAACGGGAAGTATCTTCGCTATAGGTTTTTGATTACCGTGTAAATGTACTGAAAATGCAACATAAACCGCCGTATCTTTTCATTGCGTTAACCTAGAAGTTTGATTTTTTTAGAGCACCAAGGGACCGACGGGACAGCAAAGTCAGTTAACGTCAGATTTTTGAATGGTGGTCAGTAACAGTCAGTTTTTTCAGAAAATAGTCAGTAATGACAGTATTTTAGACTCGGAAAAACGACGCTTTGTAGTGAGCGTAGCGACGCCTTATCGTGAGCGCCGCGACGCTTTATAGTGAGCGCCGCGACGCCGTATAATGAGCGTCACGATGCCTTAAAATGTACATCACAACGCCTTATCGTGAGCATCGCAACGCCTTCTAATGAGCATCGCGACGACTTATGGTGAACGTGCCGACGCTTTGTAGTGAGCGTCACGACGCCATACAATGAACGTCGCGACGCCTTATGGTGAGCGTCGCGACGCCTTATGGTGATATAAATGGACACAGAATTTGTAAAAAAAAATATACGTGTCTTGACACCCCTGTGTGTGGGGCTTAATAGTGACATTATATATACGACACTTCTTATTCTATAAAATATCTGTTAGGGATTTGGAGATGGATTTAAAGTTCTGTAAATTTTGGGGTATCCCTTTTAAGTTAGGTCAGTAAAGTCAGTATTTTCGAGTCTCACAGTCTGTATAATCTGCATTTTTTTCATACAATCTGTTTCGACTAGAGATGAAAGGCATAGTGGTTTGGCCGGATACCGGATATGCGGCAAATCGCTACATTTTTAGACCCAAGGTTATTTAGGAGTTCTTGAAACTGAAAAAGCCCTATACAAAATCATGATAGAGTATATATAAAACTCTTACGACGAATCTCCTTCTGACAGTAACAGATCATCGCCGTTTTCAACACCTACTAAACGAATGAAAGAAGAAGAAACTGGATCCAACTTCACACGTGAAGCTCATGATACTTTTTGGAACTGTTTCAATGAAATGGCAAAGGATAATAGCAGTGATTGTCGCGATCAAGAAAAAAACGACAAGTCGAATCGATCGCAATGACGACCCATTTGGTGGTCAGTTAATTTGCATCAGTAACCGCAGTTGTCAAGGTTTGCTAGAATTTATCTTTCAGCACCTGGCAGTAGCGTTAACAGCGAAAGGCTAGTCAGTTCAGAAGCTGGGCAAACGAAGCTAAGTGAAGTCGCCTCTTATCAACAAATGCGAAAAATTTGGTATTTATTCACCACAATTTGCCACTAGTTAATTTTGAGTAGGTACTAAACTAATTAATAAAACAATCATTTTTGTCGTGCGATTATAAAAATAAACGGTGTTCACCTATTGTGATATGATTTGCCTTGTGTAAAATAATGAGTTTTTTTTAATTTTACTTTCCGGTATCCGGCCGGATACTGAATCACTATCCGGTATCCGGCCGGATACTGAATCACTATCCGGTATCCGACCGAATACTGAATTACTATACGGTAGGTATCCGGCCGGATACTGAACCACTATCCGGTATCCGGCCGGATACTGAATTACTATCCGGTAGGTATCCGGCCGGATACTGAAAACAAGGCCGGATACCGGATAGTTACCGGATATCCGTTTCATCTCTAGTTTTGACCCCTGTAAATTTCAACTTGATATCTTCACGCGTTTCTTAAAAAAAATGTCTTGACAGATAAACAGACAGACGGACAACAAAGTGATCCTTTAGGGGTTCCGTTTTTCGTTTTTAGGTACGGAACCCTAAAAACGGGTACACGAAAGTTAAAGCAATTTCAAAATCTTAGGACAACATGTGAAATCATGTCGTATCGATCTCTCAGGGCAAAAGGAACATCACATTCATATTCTACCTACGATACGTATTCACTTTTTTTTCAATAAATTCTTTGTAGTTCACTTCAGGATAGGGAGGCCCACAGGGGAAGATTGCTTGGGGCATCAAGTTATCTAAATCCGGCACTGCTTACATGACGCCTATTGACTACGTCCGCTTCGAGATTTTTGACACAATACCTACCGTGATACGGTAGGTTCATAATTTGTGTAATCCTTGTTGTAGTTGCAATTTACCTACGTCAAGTTGTTGCTTTTACCTCTACACTTATTGTGGTTTCCTTGTCGAGGATATTCCAATAGCTTCAAGTTATTTTCCTGCCTGTTGTTACCCTATTAAGATTCTCATTTGCATGATCAGGTAGTTTGCAAAGGCATGCTACAATAATCTATATTTATCGGGCTCAATTATTTAAGTTAAGTGGCCAATAATTACAGAATAAGAAGATTTTTGTATTTTACTTATCATTTAGATAGCTAGTTAATAACCTTATTAGGGTACTTACTTACTACCGAATAGCAAATTGATTTGATAGTAAGGTAGGTAAGGTAGTTACGTGTCTCCAACTTGGTGGTACTACAAATAGTTATGTAGGTAGGTACTTATTTTCATTCGTCAACGTGCGTGCACATTCCTCTCGACTGTAGTGAATTGAGGATGCGGTCTCGGAACTCGCGAAGGCACTGGGGAACAAGCGTCTAATATTAGACCTTGTCTTCGCACATAGCTACCCATATATTGGTAGGTAGGTATTCAACACTTTATTATTTTGTTATTGAGCTAGTTAGGAACTTTGTTGTATTTCACGTTGCCAAAGTGTAACGTCGTGTCTCAAGGTCCAAAGTCTGATGGATACCTACCACAGATTATCTCTTTTGACTAGTTAATATACTATCATTGCAAATTAGATAACTGGTATACACACCTAACTATATTAGCAAATATTGCCGAAATTTAAAACAAGACAACCCACGGAAATAAAGTATCTAATTAATCATTTCCCGGGTATTTACTAAGATAGTAGATAAGATTATGTATCAGAAGTATTGACTCATTAAAGTGACATAGATTCAAGTAAATTATCACTCACAGAGATAAAATAATAATCACTCAGTGATTCTAATGTTATAGAAAACTGGAATAACGGATTCCTTATGAATTTATGATCTCTTGGTAAAAATAAAATGTATGTACCCTCGTCGCGTCATAATGATTTTGTGTCATTATCATTAGTGATAGTAAAGTACATAGCTATTTAGGTTCGGTAAGGTTTTCCTTTGTTTTGATTGATTAGATTCGATACCTACATTTTGAATAGCTACTTAGGTACACCCATCCCAAAGATTACAAAAATATTTTTATTTTCACATTTTCATTGACGTGCGTAATGTGTCGCCCTGTGGATTTAAATCACGCAAGCATTGTTTTGCGGCTCTGCACATACCAGTAGACTCGATCCAAACGTGTTTTAATAAGACGGCAAGCTGACTGTAAAATGCACCTCGTCTAAATTGACCCTCACAGGATGAAACAGTAACGGCAACAAAAATATATTTTACAAAACCGACCTTATTTAATTATAGACAAAGTATGTATTAGAAACGAAAGGATTACATACAAAGCTAACAAGTGGTTACACAAAGACAAGATGCTCTAGTTATTTGTCTAGGCAATAACGTCATAGTTATTTACTCCCGCAATGATATCACCGAATTTAACTTACTGCATAATCACTTAGCGCGTGCCTACACCTGTGCATGCCCGAAAGATATCTTAGAAAATTACATAGACATCATGACAGTGCTATTACCCATCATATAATTAGTTTTACGGACTTCAATCGTGTTATTTACGATATATTCAGGTAGACACCTGTGTTACTCTCCTACCGTTTATATTTCATAGCTGTGCCCGCGGTTTCACCCGCGCTAATAGTTACTTTGGCGTAGAGTGATGTTATAAAATCTATGATTATAAGTCTATAATACCCGATTCATGTTCGGGAATTTTCCCGTTTTTTCCACATTATTCGTTGCTGCTCCGCTCCTATTGGTCGTAGCGTGATGATATATAGCTTATAACCTTCCTCGATAAATGAACTATTTAACACAAAAAGAATTATTCAATTCGGACCAGTAGTTCCTGAGATTAGCGCGTTCAACCAAACAAACAAACTCTTTAGCTTTATAATATTAATTATAAATTATATATATATAGTATAGATTAAAAATGAGGCACACAAAGGCCAGTGATAATGTAAGCCGTCAATAAACGAGTCTGTCTCTATCCAACACATAAATCGAGTTGGTTACAATTATGATATTTACATTTGCTACAAATTATATCAAGTAGGAAGATGTTTATTTTCAATAAATAAGCACGCAAGTTCAAATAAAATCTATTGGTTGAAGATTCGTTATCAAATTGCTTACGATAAGCCCGCAACCGGCTGTGTTATTTCACTAAAATATCTGATAGTGCGCGTTAATACAACCGAAACTGCATGAAATTGAATTTAACAATGTTTGTAAATGTACGCAGGAAATAAAAAATATGATAAATTGGCATAACAATGGGGTGTTGTGATTGCTGTGTGCCGCTAAAAGAGACGAGTAAGTTTCATGTACCTAAAATATTCGTAACATCACTTTAACTTCATTCATACATTACTTATATCATACCTTCTTATATATATACACTTATGGTAATGTATTTTACATATGTAGCGTATTTGATGTCGGTTGCATTTTACTGCATGGATACCTATCATTCTATTAAGTACCTACTACAAAATGTTATAATACTACGTATAAATAACTATAGGTATTGCTCACATAACCTCTTACCTAATTTCAATAAGTTGCTATACAAAGCTTATTTGACTCAAGGATAATTTACTGTTCCATAACAAACCTCGAATTAGTTCTCTAGTGTGGATTTTACCTATGTTCTACGCTTGTCCTGCTACATACATTTACATACCCAAATGCACTAATCTTCGCACCATGAAATACTAACTAAATTTAGAACAGATTTTTCAATCTTCAGATAAAATGTCGAATAACTTTGTAAGTAAGAAAGTTATAGGTAGGTCATGAAGGATAGATATTTCTGTCAGTTCATACATTTAATTCAATTTAATTCTTAGACAGTCGACGTCCTATTATCAACTTTCTGACGATTGAAAAATACCATCACAGTCAAGAATATTTTTTTAATACTATAGAAAAACTTTACCGTCCCTCTAACTAAGACGACATTCTAGAGGCATTTCGACAATTCGTAACGTTAGTTATTTCAAAGAATAGGAATGATATGACTCACGTGCTTCACTTATTGACAGCTAATGTCATGATATCCGTACTTTTTAGCGTATAATTTTCTAGATTGTCATCTTGGCTTGGGGGCTTGATTACAAATAAATAGATATCTACAAGATCATCAGGATGTATCAGAAGTTCGAATTAGAGTACAGCTGCTTATTACGGTAACAGCTGATGTGTAAATGCTTAGAGAAGATGGACTATATACACTATCATAGGCCTTTGAATAATTGAAAGCCTTTCAACTATTGTATGGGCACATGCCTATGTGTGCCATATGGCCACAACACAATAGTTTTAGCAGCTTTAGCAGTTTTAGCATATTTGAAAAAGTAATATTATAAACTTCTGAAACACCTGCATGGTGTCACCATAAGTTTGATTCTCTTTTCGCTTGCTCTCGACAACGTTCAGTATTTCTGAGTATGGTAAAATTACCATACTCAGAAATGCGATGATACAAATGTATCGACCACCAAAATAACTACATAATTACTACTACCATAACAGTAACTACCCATACAATATTCTACTATAAATTTCGTAGAGACTAAAAATGTCAAAACTCAAGGTAAAGCTAAAGTAGGAATAAAACCATGACAATCGCAGAAATATTAATTATAAAATTTTGATACTCGCAGGGGAGCCTATCCGGTACGACCCCGACTTCAATGGACCAGTACACAATCGATCCTGCACGGACATCATATGGCTAATAATATTCATACTTTTCCTTGGTGTGTGGGGCTACGTTGGTTATCATGGTAAGTTGTATTAAACGTACAAAAATAACCCCCTACACCTTGACTCGCGTAACTTTTCCCTATCGTTCTTTTCCTTTACTTCTTTGATAACGTAAATGCTAATTAAAGATATTTTCTTACAGTAATTACATTAACTTAGTTTAGGTACCTGATTGAAGTAACTGATAAAATATTTCGGTTTTCAGGTATGACACATGGGGATGTGCAGAGGCTCCTGGCTCCAATAGACTCTGAAGGAAGGCGATGCGGCCTCGACTCCGGACTAGAAGACAAGAAATATCTCGTATTTTTTGATATTTTAAAATGCCTCTCGCCAACTACGCCTATTACTGGCTGTCCGACAACACAGGTGAGTTTATGTCTTCTGAAGTCTCTGGATATATTCATGTGTATTCTAAAATCTAACGCCAAATTGACATTACAATTTTACACGTTCCCTACATACAGAACCTACGAGTTATCTACCTTGGAACCCGCTACCCAACAATGACATGTTTCAGTATAACATTTTTCTACAATGCCAATGTAAAGGCATCATAACTTTCTATAGATATGGAGGTAAAGGGATCTTTGTTTTTAACGGGACCTAAGCCCACCCCAGTTTCCCACCACTCTAATTCTTGTAAGCCACAATCTACAGCTCTACATTTTCTATTATTACAGGTTTGTGTGAAAAATTGTCCATCTGAAACGATCAATTTCGACATCAAACTACAATCAGACTATGACCTGAACCAATTGAGGGACAGCATGGTGTGCGTCAACAACGTGACCACAGCGGGGATGACTTACATCGAGGCCAAGCAACACCTGGCAGCTGGGGATTGCGCCCGTTTAGTAGTGCAAAGTCAACCAGGTGATTATACATCTCCGTAACTTTTTGTATGTACGAGGCAATTTTTGTTGTGCAAAATGTTTTTGCCTGATTTGAGTGATCTCCCGCCACTAATGTTAAGCTTATTCCGTTCGCGTGGTTAGAGAGTGGCATGTCTAGCTGCCCACCTAACTTCCCCAATAGAAAGTTAATAACTGATTTAGTGTTATCGCGCTGCATCGGCGATCTGTCTACGCTCCGCTGCAAGGACGACAAGCAGGCTGCCAAACGGCCGATTAACGGAGAGACGTGCGTGCGGAACCCGAGTGAAGCGCGGAGCACGCTGGTGAACAGCGCGTCGGCGCTCGACTCGTACGTGGGCTGGATCGCTGCCAGCTGGGTCACGTTCTTCACGCGGAACGAGCGTGACACTCACGTTGTACGTAGTCGCGTAGCCTGCAACTGCTGGCGCGCACGCTTGCGGCTCGCCATGCACCGGCTTCTCCCGATAACTCACACGCGACGCATGCATCGTGCACGCCCCTTCCCTACTTGAGGCTATGCTCACGAATCAATCTGTCGCACTCGAATGTTACGTCTTGTATTAATGACCGTGTAGTGTAGTGAGCCAATAACATCTGCACACCGCTTCGTAACATCATATTAATCTATAATAATCAATTGTTCACACACTAACGTGGTCGGGTGGCTGTGCATGTCCGGTGCGGCGCAGTGCTGGGACGGTGCTTTGTGAACGTCACCGAGTTCTTACACGAACAAGGGATCACAATCGACATGGACGAGGGGACGGCGCTCACACAAATGTCTAATCTGGTGAAATTCGATCAGGTAGATAGATCTCGTAGTTAAATTTTATAACAACCAGGATTATATTGTGCATGTTGCAATGACTGACAATTAGACTAATGAGTAGTAGAGTAAAGTAGTTCAAATTTGACTAGTAGGTATGTACTGTGTTTACCCCATTGCGATACTTAAGTAGCTACTTTTTCTTTTCTATATTTTAATTAATGACGTAGTAATTCATCTTAGGGATTATAGATTAGCTAGTGGCTACCAAACATAATTGTATGTAACATGTGACTAAAATATCAACATTTCGAATAATAACTGCCTTTAAAACTTTTCTATTATAACAATGCCACAAATTTATCATAATTCCGGTGCTGTTGAAATAATTGCAAGGTTTAATCCAGTTTTGTTCTTCAGTAACTATTAAATTTGTGACTATTAAATTTAGGCCTGTCCACACCCGTACAGTTATACATATCATAAGGGTACCTAAATTGTACATATATTATTTCCATTTAAAATGTGTATGCATCATCCCTCCATTACCTCCCATACCTATGTAGGAGTTGGTATGCTGACAGATAATTGGAAGGCATGAAATAAGGTTATAAATGTTAGTTAATTGATAAGAGCTTGTCGAAATTAGAGCTTATTAACATGTATGGGCGTGTTATTAGAAGAGATGAAAAGTAAATAGTTATGTGTGCGATAGGATTCTGAATGTGAAAGGGTAATGAAAGGAAAACCAAAGAGAAGATAGATGAGCTTGATTAGACGCATACGGCTTTATCTTTACTTACGGTGATAAATGGAAGGAATACGCGAGATTTGGGATAATATTAATAATAGGGAAAACCGCGTTGAAGTGAGCGAGTGTGGACACTGCCATAGCCAAACAGCCTAACAATTAAATGCGTATTAAAGACACTTAGGTAATTAGGTAATTAATATAGTATTTAATCAAAGCATGTGTGTGTAAACAGCTATCGGCGCAGATAGTACAGGATCTGGTCCAGTCTCGGTGGTACCTACTGGGCGCGCTGGTGGCGGTCGTGGTCCTCTGCTTCGTGTATATCTTGCTGCTGCGGTGGATCGTCGGGCCCGTAGTGTGGGCATCCATAGCTGGCTTCATAGGCCTACTCGGATTCGGTAAGTCCCGCTTTTATCTGCCCTGTCTATTTTGAAATTATTGTAAGTGTAAGTGATATTATAGATACATCATTTAACGACGAGAGGTCAGAAAGGGCCATAATTTGTTGAAACATCTTTCCTTGTTGTTAATATATTATTATGAAAACAATTTGACTTGATGCTATAATATTGTTGACACACGAAGACTCACATAAATTTGTTGATTTTATTTCAGCTTTATATTTATGTTACAAAAACTACGACTACTACCGCACGCACCCGGTCACCTTGCATCAGACGACTAACCTGAAGGGCCAACTGGAGGCCCTTTTCAGCAAACAAGAGACCTGGCTGGTCATACTGATAGTGGCTGCGATTCTTCTGGTCGTACTATTGTTGATAGTCATTTTCTTAAGAGCACGAATCACGATCGCAATAGCTCTCATCCAGGAAGGTAGCAAGTAAGTATTACTTTCAACGAACAACACCAAAAGCAATAATAATGACCACTGCCATTAACCCCCAAATTTATTAACGATTACAGTGGCATTGCAGATAACTTTACCGAAACGTCACTGTATGTAATTCTTAGATTGAAATTTCTATAAACTTAGGTGCTACTTATACTGAATCTGTTCGCACCAAACTACAACCAGACACAATTTGACAGCACTAATAATATTCTCGTCTTGCTCAAACATTACCGCCGTGAGAAGGACGGCAATACACTTAGTTTATATACACCAATGTCTATAATGACGGCAATCTTTACATTACCTTCTAGGGCTGTCACCGCAGTAAAATCGTCGGTCATCTTCCCTATATTCCCGTGGGCTCTTCAGTGCTGCGTGATCGCGTACGGCGTGGTGGTCCTCATGTACCTGCTGTCCATTGGCGAGCCCGCCTTCAAGGTCGTTAACTTTGCCAACGACACATGCAACTGTAATGGCGTTTACACGAAGGTAAAGACGAAGAATCCGACTTTTTTCATCATTTAAATATATAAATATAGTCATCCTGTAGGTATGGAACCCTTGTCACGCGAGTCGTATAAGCTATTGCCCGGTTTTTTTTTTATTTAGGATTACGAATCCTGTAATCCGCTGACGTTCCTGGCGGCCTGTCACAATAGCAATGGTGGCGGGCCGTGCTCTCAGGCCTTTTGCCATTTCGACGGCATCGACAACCCGCACAGCGTAGTCTACCTCCATTGTAAGTTCTCACAATTATTTTACACCTCCAACGCTTTTACTCGAAGATAGTCATAGTCCAGTCTGTTTATACTTGCAACAAGTAACATATCATAGATTGTACCTACTGATTTGTACAAAGTTTGTACAAGAGATACTGATTCTAAATCGATTTTTCACAAGTTATGCTGCGGCTTTGACGGGGAAAGAACAAAGTGCTTATTGATACAATAACTAAACGCTTGTATTTTACATACATATTATAGTTAAGTAGTGTTTGTTTCTTCATATCTTGTCCATTTGTTCCAGTGGTAAACTTATTAGGATTCTTCTGGGCGATGTTCTTCATCAGCGGTGTCTCAGACATGATGCTCGCCAGCACATTCTCCACATGGTATTGGACGTACGACAAGAGAGACCTTCCATTTTTCACCCTTACTGCTGGTATATTTAGAATTATTCGGTAAGTCACTCTAAAAAAACGGAGTAAATCCAAGCCACTTCAGTTCTTTTGTTTGCTAAGCTTTGGCATTCATTATATTTTTCTTTATTTCAGTTACCACTTGGGTACAGTGGCATTTGGAGCCCTAATCATAGCGATAGTAAGAGTCATCCGTGTTATCCTGGAGTACATAGATCACAAGCTGAAGAAGTTCGACAATCCGTTCACGCGCTGCGTGATGTGCCTTTGCAAGTGCTTCTGCTGGTGCCTGGAGAACTTCCTCAAGTTCATCAACAAGAACGCTTACATCATGTGCGCCGTCCACGGCTCCGGTTTCTGCAAGAGCGCGAGGGAAGCCTTCTCTTTGCTCATGAGGAATATCATCAGAGTTGTTGTCATAGATAAGGTACCTTATTGTCAAAAACTTAAAATATGCTTGGGAAAATCAGGCGGGGAGTTTAACTGGGAGTGATTTTAAATAGTATGCATGAAATACCTGAGTGATATTGGAATAATATTGCTTAAGAACTTGGAGGTAAGGCGGCAGGGTTATGATTCTGGCCTAGCTGAGACTCATAGTTCAGTCTCATGTTTCTGATAGCAACATATATTCAAAGTAATAGTGTGATTTAATCAATGTATATAGTTTACTTAATTCATATTACATCAACAGGTCACAGATTTCCTGTTCTTCCTGTCAAAGTTGTTGATCTCAATCGGGGTCGGTTTCGCCGTCTACTACTTGCTACAGTGGAACTTTGTGTACGAGGTGACGCAGGGCGAGCACCTTCACCACAACTATATACCCGCCATCATACTGAGCATAGCCACCTACCTCATCTGCAAGATATTCTTTAACGTATACGAAATGGCGGTCGACACCTTGTTCCTTTGCTTCCGTAAGTTCAAAGTTTTATTAGTATTTCTCATTAATACAATCCACGCGCTGTTGTTTTCTTACGCCGAGTAAGCTGTGATATTTGTAACGAAAGGTCTCGCTGTAAGGAGAAGACGCGCGCCTTCATAAATTGAATTGTCCATACCTACTATTCCAAAAGGACAGATAATTAAAGATACCTCGCATATAATCATTCATCACATATTTTTTTAGTTTTTTTTAAACCTTTATCTGACTGTAGAAATCAGTAGCTTACAATTTAGGTAATTGACATAATGATAATGTTATCTATTATTTTCAGTTGAAGACTGTGAAAGGAACGACGGCTCGCCGGAGAAACCGTTTTTCATGTCGAAGAATCTAATGAAAATACTCGGAAAGAGAAATAAGAAAGTTTAATGTGCCAAATAATAACTTGAGGGTTGTGAAATATTATCATTGCATACCAGTCTCACACAATGCAACAATTTAAAATTTACACTTTCACAAAATGTGAAATTATTTCTTTTTTCTTATCAAGTACATGTTGAGGTTGGTCTATGAACCAGCATTTTTTTTTAGCATAACAAAGAGCCGTAATCTAGTTAGTGTCTACCTAAATGTGTTCATGGATATCGTAAAAAAGTACACTTCATAAGAACTAGTTACAATAATAGTATTATCCCTTTCTACCGCTCATGTGTGAGAATGGGTAAAACCAACTTTTGAACTTTTTCAATGTCACAATAACATTTTCTACTTTGTAAGTAAGTTTTTTATAAACTTTTTAAATGATATTCCTATTTGTAAAGATTTTTATAGGGTACTATTTTACTATAAATATCTAGTTTATAATACTTAGTCCATAATAAACCATAGTTTATATTAGTTATTGCGAAACCAAAAACTAAATACCTATTGATTTCTTTATGATAAGTTTATTAAAAGTTGCCACATTGTTTTATAGAAACTCCACAAAGATCTGTCAAACACAATATTGTGGACAAATGATTGTGATGTTTCTAATAAATTAATATATGAATATGAAAGTAATTTTATTCTCAATGCCATTACTTAAGCTTCATTGCCCATGCTAGTACTTACGATTATAATAATTTCGGATTTCTCCCATTAAATCATTGCCATGTATCTCACAATAAAAATAAAATAAAACACAAACCTCTACTCTTCCATAACATTGTTTAATCTGTGTTGGGTTAAGAATGCCACATCAAGCATAGCCTCAGGGTCTAGTAGGTCTTTCACATTGTCATACTTCAGACTCTCTTCATAAGCAAACATGATGCTTGTGTCATCCAACATCATCTTGGAAGCTACTAGAGCTGCAATGCAGTTTTTCACTCTGGCCATTGTTTCACTATCTGATCTGCTTACTGACTGTTTGCAAACACAAAACATTGCTTTTAAATAAAGTTCTAAAAAAAGTTTGACACTTGCATAGGTACTGGCCGGTAACAAAAAAAAAGATTGCTTTTAAATAATGTTCTTAAAAAGTTTTACACTTGTGTGTACCTTGTTGGTACAAATTTACATTATTATTTTATGGAATGAAGTTTGAAATTCGGCAATCATGAAAAAGTAGGTACATTGCAACATACCTGATTTCCATTGTTCTCAATTTCATCTTTGTTCTCCTCGATAATGTTGCCTCGCTCTTGTGGACTGATCCATATGTAACCATTATTCCCAATGATCACAGAAATGCCACACAGCAGATTATGGAAATGATTCTTTCTACGTTTAATCAACGAAGGGAACACCTTAATTAGAACACCTTGTGACAACTGAAAATAAATAAAGCTTTAATGATGGTGAAGGCAGAATGAGAGGTCTGGAAATACGACAACAAACTGATGATGATGGTGTTGGTTGCGCATACAAATGTAACACTATTATTTTTAAGCCGCTGCACAATACCATTGTTTGTTGTCATTAACAAAAAAAAAAAACAGTGAAACTAAAATATAAAGTTGTACTACTTATGGCCTAGGTACAGTTGTCAGAATCATAATATGTATTTTGATGCTCAGTTAGTACTGACAAAATAATTTAACTGTCAATGTGAAAGAGTGTGAACCCACCTTGCCATATTTCAAGCTCCTAGTGTGCAAAGAAAGTGAGCCATCAGAGAATACACTTTGCACCTCAGCACTGATAAGGTCACCCTCTTGCAAGTGCTTCCTCATCATCTGTTCATCTTCTGCTGATCTCCTTCTCTGTAAAACATACTTTATTTAATTCATTATTTTTGGACAATAGCTTGCATCTCCCGCCTATTGAGGCAATAGACTTGCCCCTTTTACATTGGGACCAAAATAAATCAGCAAAATATGAGTGCACTGCAGTGCACTTCTGCCTAGCCCTTTGAAGAATATAAGTGTGATATATATTAAGTTTTATCACTACATTTAATTCATATTAATAAGTTAAGAAATTAAATAAAAGATTCCCAACATTATTTCCAATAATATTACTACATAGATAGGTAGAAACTACGCTTTCCTGGTGAATAATCACTGATTATAATAGTCAAAGTGTATGGGTCTAACATAAAGGGTCAATACTAAAATGCAGTAGGGTGTTAAATTATTTGTAGCTCTGCTTTACCAATTCTCCACCGGGCAAATTCACAGATGACAACTGAAGTATTGAGTCGAGCCGTGAGTTAGTTTCCACTTTCCATCTACGCTGTTGCACCTCGAGGACTCTTCCGACGATTACGTCCCCTATTTCACCAACATACCGGCTTTTCAATGGTCGTATGCATATCAACTTGTTCACTTTTTGCATCACGCCCGCTACAGATGCTTTTAAACTATCATCTTCTGTGTAAGTACCATGGCCACTGTAATAAGGATGAAATTCAACTTTTGTATAGCGAATTAAAGTGATAATACTTGCCTAAGTAAATAAACTTACCGCATATAGTCTTGCATGCCCGTAATAACCTCACCAGGCGTATAAAATCGTGGCAATTCATTATTGATAGATACAGTATGATTTACCCTTTCAGAGGCTAAACGTATTTTAACATGGCTCGACATTCTTCGGAAGTTACTAAATTGAATTTCTTTACTTTTCTTTTATTTATTTACGCGTTTTGTGGATAGTGGTTCTGTCAAAAGTGCAGCTTTGAAATCTGTATTGTATTCTGTAATCACAGAAATTAACAACAGCCACAAACGTAACGATTTAGTCGTCCAAGCGTAAACTTTTTTTTCGAAAACTTATTTTTTATCGCGTAAGCTACTTTATTTTTCAAAAACTTGTAATTATGCCAGGAAGAGTGTACATATTAATTAAGAAGCTTTTGAATTTGTTTCATTATATCACGCTGGCTTGCGCAAGCAAGCAAATCGTTACGTATGTGGTAATCAGTCAATATGATTACGTTTATCAGTAGTAAAGTAGAGGATAAAACTCTATGCTTTCAGCACAATACTATTATAGTATTATACATTAGACGTGTATCGTTACGTCATTTTCACGAAACGTCAGAAATAAGTAAGTTGGTCGGCGTCACCTGTTTTCAAAAAAAGTGATTTTTGTAACTACTTATTTTTATTTAGATACAGTGATTGTTTGCATAAATAACTCCACCAACTATACAGTTACACACGAAACGAAAATAAATTAAATCACTATCTAAGTGTTTTTAGCTATACAGTTAAATCAATCAATTAACTTCCCTGCATACTTTATTCAGGCTTAGGACTGACTGCATTAAATGTATTTATGATTGATTAGTGTTTTCTATGAAACTATGATTTTAATAAAATTATTAATGCAGGCTTATTTAAAATTCAATTTGATCGTATATACAATGATGATTGATATTTACATTATTTACATAACGACCATTTTTCAACAACATTATTTTTGAGTTAGGTCTCTATACTTTTAAAGGTGCGAAATATGTAAACAAATTCAAAGTGACGCTCGCTCGCTTCCCGCCTCGCAAGCCGATGAAATTATATACAAACAAACAGAGATCACTCTATTTTATTCTCTATGCATAGAGTTACGTATGAAAATTAAACTTATTGACTGTTACGCTGTTTCGTTTTTTGTTGTATACCAGTACCACGGCACATGTGCGTTCGGATTACTTCGGTTTTATTCGTGTCACCCGTTCTCGCTTACTCAGCCGGCCGGTAGGCGCGATGCGAAAGAAATGTAACGGGCCCCACCGAACCGAACCGAGACACCGACCGACTGACGACGTGACGTTTCTCGCTTACAGTTAGCAGAAATAACGCGTTACCAAAATCACTACTTGTGATTGGACTTGAAAATAGTGACTCGGTTACATGCCGTGAAGCAATTTAATGTAACCAGTTACGTGAAATAACGCCCACGTCTATTATACATATGATATTTGTGTTTGTACAGAAAACGTCAGTGAGGGTTATTGAATCTATTTATTTTTCATGATTTTCTTTCAAAATAAATCTAATAAACGTATTTATGTCCCGCGTCTTTGAATTGTACCAGGAAAGAGAGAAAGTAATGAGTTGCGTATAATCTTAAAACGTTGGCATTTGATATATAACCCAAATGTCGTCAGTGAACGCAGCACCTATAACTGCTACCGACAGTTTATCGCAGGCGCTTAAAGCTAACATAATTCCAAATCAGGAATACTTACTTCAGGTAAGGTCAGAAGCTTTGCTTCCACTATACTTACTGCTTTACTTACAGACTTACGATGTTTGCGATAACTTTACTTTATAAAAATCGATTTTAAAGTAGTTTTTATGTATATTTGCTTTTCAAAATAGTTTTTAACTATATTTGATTCACAAGATAAAACGACCTGCGAAAAAAAAAGTTGCTAAACTTGTTGACATGGTTAAATTTCAGGGATCAGTATTAGATTCAGCTGTGGAAGTGTTGCTCCACCGCCTGCGTGGTTTGTGTGATAATGTAGATGCAGGGCCAGAAACCTTTGACGATCAAGAAGTTTGTTTCAGTTTACGGGATCCAAATCAACAGGTATTATACACATTTTATTTGATTAATATGTAATAAATTGATGTCTTATACATGGTTCATTCACACATGTATGTTCTTGTACATATATTGCATGAATGATTATTATATGTCATGCTATGATCTCCACTATAAAGTACCGATTCGCCAGAAATTTTGGACAATTACTCATCAATATATATAAAAATCAATGCCACTTTTCGTTGTAAGCTAACTCCTCCTAAACATGTTTTTTGTACGCATTTGGGTGGCACCCTGGATGGTTTAGATTCACAATTGGACCCGGTAGGTGGCGCTGCTTTCGTATGTCACTCATTCTAAGGCGGTACGAAGTTCGCCTTGTCAGCTAGTCAAATATAAGTATGATAGTCATCATAGCAGATTCCTTTTCATCCATATCACCATGCCAAGCAGTTGCTTCGTCAATCTGCTACGTCACTCGGAGATTTCAAACCAATTTAGGAAATTATTTTGTTATCAGCCTCAGTCCAGATGTTGTTGGAATTTGTCCTCAGTTGTGATACCACTATAGATTTATATTTTCAATATTACAGGCTGCACCACTCATGTTGCGAGTTCGGAAAGCATTAGACGCTCGAGACATGCCATACCAACTACGGTACATTGGCCAGCCGGACCTTGGTGACAAGAACAGACCCACTGTGGTCCGCTCCAGCCTCGATATTGCCTGCAGCGGGATGCTTATTGAATTCCTCAATGAACTAGGCTGTAGAATAGAATTTGAATATAGTGTTAAGGGTAATCAACTGTCCATAATTTCAGCTAAAAATAAGTACTTTTATACATAACTGATGCTGTTTTGATTGGGATCCATCTCAAAAACTTAATGTTGGAATAATTTAATCATATAAGTATAAATATTTTTGTTACTGTCAAATTTTGTTTTATCATAGGTAGGAACATACTTGTGTGCAGCAAAATCAGAGTCTATAGCTTACTGGCACGCCAATATTGATTTATGTCGATAGTGATGTGTAAACTCATCACTACAAATAACAATGATTTAAAAAGTATATTATTAATTAAGTATAGTTTTTTTGCCCAGCACTCCACTATTCAAATTGCTGTGATTGGCCAGAAAATGGCAAAGCTAAAGTTGAATTAGGCCCGTCAGGCAGGCAAGGTGGGTGAATTAAATAAAGGGAGATCATTGCCCAGCAGAGGGATATTAAATAGGCTGTAAAAAAGGGAAAACAATGTGGTTTATATTCTTAATTAGATCAACTTTATATCCACAGGTTATATGTTCAGGAAAGGGCGCATGAAGATAACAGTGGCGAAAGTGTTCAAGATATCGCAAGGTTCAATGCCCCCGGAGCCAATATCACAGAGTTATCTTGTGGAATTATCTGTGAGTAACACAACCTCTGATAGATGCAGTATCTGGGTTGATACTGACATCTTGCGTGCGTCTTCTGTGTGCTGATTGTATCGCGTAATCGGAACCAATGAAACAGACAATAGCTTCAACTCATCTATGTTATTAGAGACATTAAATTATAGCCCAGTTTATTCACGAAGATGCCACGCACCCAATTCGTCCTTCGTTCCTTAATTATTTCATTGTTTACTTGAAACTTGCGGAAGAAACTTAGGTGCATTCAGTTGATTAAAAGTCTGCCAATCCATGTATGTAGTCCTAACGGTCAAGCCAGATTGGTACCAACTTAAAATAATTATGACTTAGGTGACTAGTGCGAGTTTTTTATACATACTGTATGTATGTTATCATCATTTGCTTTACCTTATCCCATTATTTGGGGTCGGCGCAGTATGTCCTTTTCTTCCATTCGTCTCGCTTTTCCGTCATACCGACATGTATGTGATGTAAAAAAAAACCTTTTTCTTTTAGGTACTTGCACCGCAAGGGCAAGATGCCATTGCCGAAGACATGCGCGCCTTCGCTGACCAGCTCCGGCCTTTGGTACAACTCGACAAAATCGACTACAAGAGGCTCGGCCACATGGCGGGCACGTAGCCCATGTTTCACACATAGGCTGTCTTCAAACGACACGCGGACTCCAATCGGACACCCGGTGAGTATGAAGACAGCCTTTGTTACACAAAAGTTCAACAAGAGATTGTATATTTAATTTATGTACCGACGCATATGTTTACATTGTATTATCAGCTATCATATGCAAATAACTGCTAATTAGTAAGAACAGTTAAACGTAATATTTAACATTGCGAGATAGTAATGACTTGTACTTGCGCCTATTGATTTCAATAATAACGTACGATCAGAGTTCATAACTTATTAAGTACAGTAAGTAGCACATTTATGATTATATTTCTGTGAACATACGGCACGTTATTGATTAAGATTGCTACTGGACTTATGAATGCTACTGTAAATAATATTTTTTTATTGTGCCTTTTTTATAATTTTATTTAGCTATTTTAAAAAAAAAAAACCTAATATTTGTACGCCATATATGTGGCAAACATGAAGAGAACATCTGTTTATACTTAACATCTTGCATGCACTCACTTGTTTGTATGTACACTCATGTTTGAACAAATAAATTTGATTTGATTTAATAAACATATTAATCCTTTCATAAGAACTGGGCCTCTACTAATTAAATAACGCTCCAAAATGGCACTGACTACATTTTGAATGGCATAAAAACGGCATTCATTAGCTATTCATCATTGTTATTGTGAAGAAATACGACTGGTTGGATACAATCTTTTACTGTGGTTTACTGTAGTCAATAAATGTATGCTCATACTAGAATTAATAGGCTATCTGGTTTATTTTGATAGAACAGGCCCTGTAGCATGACCGCGTAGACATAAGTTTTATCTCTTTCAAGTGTCAGATTCATCGAGAAAATGACGTCACACCGAGCTATGTCCAGTACAAAAAGCTCGAAGTGACGTCATTTTCTCGACAAATCTGACAGTTAAGAGAAAACTTATTGTACGAATAAGACTTATTTTCTATACGGTCCTGCTAAGTGTGTTGGATATATCTAACTTATCTGGCGATCTATGATAAATGTTAATGTATGATCATAGAATCATTTAAATATTTGCAATAACATAGGTACAGTGTATTTTTAAACAGAACACTTCATTATTGTTATTAAAATTATCACGTTATTATTAGATACATAAGAATATTTACTTCTGGTATGAATTCGGGGAAATAAAAACAATTGCTTTCATAAAAAGTCTGGGTTCTTTTTGGATTGTTTGACCACAACGTGATCCTCTCCGTAGTCGAGGTCCTCATACTTGTAGCCGTGGACGTAAGCAAAGTTTCCGAAGAACACGCATTTGTCGTACATCATTGGGAAAAAATCTGAAAAACAACTTGCTTGAGGGGTCGAAACCGCATGACAATTAATAGAGTAGGCTGCGCGTCAGCGTACTAGTGGAGAGTTTGTATACAACTCGACTCGCATTAAAGCATAAAAATGTGAGCTCTAACTTGTGAATAATACAGTTCAATTTACAATTGCAGTGAAAGTAGTCGATGTAGCGTAGTCCGACCCGTTGCCTAGAGCAACGCGCCTTCCCCACGCGTCAATTTATACTGTATCCTCTAAGATATAGAGCTCCTATTTCAATTCGAATGTTTTATTAAAATTGACAAAATTAGTATTTTCGCATAAGCAACGCATAGTCTACGCGTCATCAACTACTTTCAATATAGTACTATAGTTATTTGATACGATTCAAAATTCAAATTTTTTCATGTTTTTCTGTTAATTCAGTTAATTCAGTACCTTAGCTTCATTAACTCTCTTAGCTAACTGCAACCGGTGACACGACACGAGGAACCCACGTAACATAGAAGGCGATTATTTTGGCACCAGACTAAATTACACTAAACTAAGCGCATTGCCGTTTTTCTTACGATCCTAACGTATAGGAAAGTAGACAAAATTCTTCGTGCTATCAAATGTAGTTCATAATCTACAGCATTATCTCGTTTTATTTAGAGAAACGCCGCTAATAACTGTGAGGCGATAACTTCAACAGAACTGCGACGTATCCATTTACTTTCATTTTCTAATTGCATTTTCAGCTTTGTTTGTACCGCTCAACTGCACAATGTAAGCAGACCGCAAATGAGCTAAATTTATAGTCGGCCATAAGGCGCATATAATATACGATCGGTTAATGGAAACGTTAATTGTAGTGTTAAGCAACAAACCGGTGGCTTCAAGGCAGTTGTACAAATCCATCACGCAGTGATTGTCGAATATCATTGTTGTGTTCGTGGCAAAATCGAACGCACAGATCTTTTGGAAATAGGTGGGGCATACACCGCATCTGGAAAAATAACAGGGTATAAGGAAACAATTTTTTATGTTATACGAATGTGAACTGAAAAATGACGCCAAAATTGAATGAACGTGGGACTCGGCAATGTCATCAGGTGTTGACCATAATAGCTCAAATCTTCTTGACAATTTGTAGTGTTGTTACAATGCGTAAATACGTGTAGAAACCAGTGAAAATATATAGTAAATAAATGGTAGAAACGCAGAAATGTAATTTACCGAGAACGGCGATACAATATTTCTCACAAAAGTTTATTTTATACAGCATAGTTACAGTGAGTCAAAATATTAATTGGTTTTACTTATTTAATCAATGTTATTCATAGGGGAAAGAGGGAAAAGTAATCTGTTCAAAGAACCTGTGACCGTCAGGGGCTGGGTTTCTTTTGAAGTGTATTTGTTGTAGATCTTCGTATTCATAACCGCTGACACAACCTGGGACGTAAGATTACACAGGTGAGTAATAAACAAAAAGAAACCTGTATAGGTAGGCATAACTGAGTGTCTACAGGCTTACCGAGTCGATGCCTAACGTAAGTTACCTTACTGCAATATAGTCATGCATTACTAATACTACTATTGCAGTAAGTATTTGATATTACGTGCCCAATGTGGTTCTACACGATCATTTTTGTAGCCATATCATCCTCTTGTACTATGCGATTCAAATGAGAATAGGATCGACTTTGCGCCATATTGTGACGTCATAGCTGTCAATTCTAACCAGTTAGGTAGGGTGAGCAAAACAAGATATTTTTGAAATAAAATTTATTTGCAAAGGTGGAGTGAAAAATGCATTCAGTCGCACGACGAAGCACACCAGCAACGAAAAAATGGCGATTGGCGTCTTTATTTTCTTTTCTTTAATAATTTTGGCATGGCTTCTGGGCTTTTGCGCCAAAAATGAAAATAAAAAAGGTTATGCTATGGTTTTAAAAAACGAATTATGACTTTAAATAATTAAATAGTATATTAAGACAATTTACTACTAATTTAACCTTTTTATTTAAATTTGATGTAAGACTATTATTATTGATATGCAAATAAGTTTTTTGCAAACCATACTTTTCAAGTGACATTTGACAGATAGAGGTTATTGACATTCCTATTCTTATTTGAATCGCATAGTACCGCGTCGCTATCTTAGGAAGCAACTCGATAAGCGATTGGACGATAAAAAAACAGAAAATACTTACTAAATACAAAGAGAAGCACCCCAATCTTCAAACCTCCCTGCATAATTTCTGATTCAAGTCAACTGTTCAGTTCACCTATCAACCTGTATTTCAATTAAATGCATAAATGAAAATGAATTGATTTTCTTACCGCAAACAATTTATCGTTACGTAGCATTTCCAATCATTTGGCGAAAGAAAAAGTATTGTTTGCAGTGGCACTTAATGTTATAATGCCACAACAAGATATTATGATCATCTAAATACATGTGTGTTGTGTGTAGGAAGAAAATAAAGAATTAAAAAAATATGTTAAGGTAAGAACGTAAGCGGTGCAAGTTCAAATCCCAGGCCCGCACCTCTGAGATAATTTTCATGTGCGAATGTCATTTTCAACAATGATTACCACTTGCTGAACGGTGAAGGAAAACATCGTGAGGAAACCTGCACGTCTATAGAAAGGCGTGTGAAGTTCACCAACCCGCACTGGGCCAGCGTGTACTATGGCCCAAATCTCCCTCGTATTGAGGGGTAATGTGCCCGGTATAATGGCAATAGGCTCGCCCCCTATTACATTGGGACCAAAATACATCGGCGAAGTGTGGGCGCACTACAGTGCACCTCTGCCTACCCCTTCGGGGAATACAGGCGTGATGATGTGTGTGTGTGTGTATGTTAAGGTAGTTTTAAGCAACTTTTTAAAGAAAACTAGCAATGTGCGGTAAGTAATAGTAATTCCGTTAGTTTATTCAACGAAATGCTTGCTGCTAACTGCTTATTTGAAGAACCACTCCTGGTCCTGGCATAAGCTTTTATTTTATCTAGTAGATAGCCTTAATACTTTTGACGTGACCCGACATTCAATTATTGAAGCATAACACTAAGAAACAGCTTAATGTGATGACTAAATATTAAGCAGTTACTAGCCGCAGTATATTAAGCATTTATTTTTGGGTTACTATCTTTGGATCTTAATACAATAGGCCAATCATCGACTATGTTAGACATAACATTGAGAGACTGCAGCCGGGAAAATAATTTTATTAGTATTTTAGTACACTTACCACACACAAACACTAAGTCGAGAGTTATTTTATTAGGCAACATTATAAACTGGTTGAGATATACACATAACTATTTTCTAAGACGCACATAACGGCTGAACTAGAAGCAGAAAGGTAGGTAGTGATCGCAGCGACGGACGTGAGCTGTATCACGATCGCGGTGATGACTCACTGCGGCGCGGCGAGCCTGTTCCATCGCGGATCCGCTATCTAACAATTATTATTATAATGATGTGAACACACACCCCCTGACCTCAAGGTGCAGATATCATACGCCGACTCCTTTAATTGTTATTTTAGTTATTGAGTGAAGGAAGTTTTTGTAACTACTAGAGTAGCGCATAGTGCAAAGGCTAACTTGAGCAATATGTTTACTGTATTACGTTTATACATATAAACAACGCCTTACTGTTAGTCATCGTGTTATTCCGAAAGTTTTCGTAGCTACCTTGCATTTTTAACATTTGGATGTAGCGCATAGAAATTTTGTCGCATTAGCAGTCAAGATAGATAGGCGCTAGGCATCGTAGTGTCCAAATAGCTAACATTAAAACTGGAATTACGACTAAACAACGACGACTGTCAACATCGATTAAATATCCTCTACGCACGAATCACGATTACTCATTATTATGCATCATGCGTAGATACTTATGAACATGGCAAAGGCGCGCGTAGGCCGACGGGTTGCGTGGGCGGCATGACAGGTAGGCGGTTTGGTGTAGCGTTAGGCGCGGTGGGCGGGGGCGGCGCGGGGGCCGGGGGCTAGCCGCGGCAGACTCGGTGGCGCGGTGGCTGCGCCGCGGTGCCGGTTCACCTTGACGCTCGCCCAACCTGAAGGGCCCTTAATATCTGATAGGTAGGTACCCACCTACTTCAGATAACTGTGCCTAAAATTATTGTTGAATCGACATATTTCTACTCCGCACACCACAGCAAGCAACTGCATAGAGTGGTATGGTAGGTAAGTACTTGCCCATTCTTCTCCATAGGAAATGCATTCCGAATGGGGGTAGAGATACTATTATTGCCTTTTGTATATTGACGATTTATAAGTGCCTTTAATGGTTTATTTGAATTAAAAAAACTGATTCTGAAGTAACCCATGTATTAACATATCGTCGTGGGTACATAAATTACAGCAATATTAATAAGATATTTAGTTCAAGACTTTATATAAAATAAGTAAATTGTCGTAAGTGAAGTACATACCTATATATATTTTTAAGGGTAGATACCTAAGCTTATACAGGAATGGGAACATACAATTATTAGCAGCGGAAAGTGTGCAACGTCTGAACAATAGGTGCCTAACTGCCTACCTACATTGGAAATTGGAATTACCTAGTCATTAGACACACTTTAATTCAAGTTTACGTGGAACGTTGAATTATTTATTTATTACTGTCAACCTAAATACCTGTAGACTCCAGCGGTTTCTCAGCCTTTTGCTCCACTGCGTGAGGTTAACATTCATTTATGTCGACTGACTACTAGTTAACTAACAAAAGTTGAATTTCGTCAGGTGTGTTGTCTATTTCTACACGAGCGCAGTCCAGCTTACACACCGTAGTTAGTAACAACATAAATTAATAAACTATGTTCATGTGTATTATGCACGGCAATGTAACTTGAGTATTTAACCTTCAACGGTTCGCTGGCTTCGTGTCTCTGAACTTAATAGCTCGAGAATGCCCGTGATTATCATTTGCCCTTAATCATACGGACAGCTCTGTAAGTCACACGCTTGGTGGCAAATGCTTTGCTTCTAACCGTAATAAACACAAAGGCATAGGAACGATGATATTCAGAATTAAACATTAATTTGCATAACTTGACTTGGTCATTTTCCGCAACTCGTTTTTGTTTAGCTTGTGGAAGTTATGTTTGTTTTTAGAAGTTATCTGTTATATCCTCAGTCTCAGTGCCATTCCGACATTTTTTACGTCCGCTATGAGCTTTTAAGAATACGACGATCTAGATTTGAAATCCTTGGAGTTGCTTTAATCAACTCCACATGCATTCCCATTCCCCTTATAGTAATTCTGTCTGTGCACACGCTTCATAATCCTTAGTGAAGCGTACTGGGTTTCTTACCACAAAGCATGCAGTAGCCTAGAATTACTGACCGTACCAAAACCAAACCGAATGCTCTCAATGTAGGTAAGTACCTATGTACGTGAATAACAGGGCTGTAGTACCCTGTGAGCAAACACACATGCAATCTTTAACGTCAGATAACAGAAAGCCGAACCGCAAATAATGACAAGTCATACAAGCTATGAAGCCAGACGCAAAACCGGCATTGAGCCGCATGGTATGGGCGGGTAAAAGCGGCGCCGGGCAAGTGTACCGCACTGGGAAAAGGAACGCAAGCGCCAGATAGCGCCACTTCCATTGCGTCCGCGCAGCCCTACCAGCCAGCAAGACTCCCTAGCATGCACATTGCACATCCTCAATTTGACCAGTAGGTTTGTTCAACAAGTAATTTTATTTGAAGTTTATACAAACTGAACAACCTAAAAAAATCATGCTAGAACAAGTACCTATTATAATGCCTATATAAATGATCAAAATGTGCTGTAAGTTTGGAGATAAGGTACCTATCTAATCTAACCAAAGATCTTCTGAGAACTTTAATTGACTCTCTATTGACAACTTTGAGAAGCGTACCTACTTACAGTTTTTGCTTACGGGTATGTTGTACCTACCTTTCTTCTACGTTTCTACGTAGTTACTTATATAATTATTTGAATATTCGCTCATGAAATCTGCTATTAAATAATTCATTACTTTTACCTGTCGTGTCCTTAATTCCTCTAGATGATTTTAATGACGAGTTTACTACGGTCATTATTTATTTAACTACAGCCCTTTTAACGTCCCACTGCTGGGCACGGGCCTCCGCTCAATGCGAGGGGGATTTAGGCCATAGTCCACCACGCTGTTGCCCAGTGCGGGTTAGCAGACTTCACTCATCTATCGAGGACTAGTCAAGTTCCCTCAGTCAAGTTCATAGTCCCTCGTTTCATAGCAAGTGATAATCTCGGATGAAAATGAGATTCGCACATAAACCCAGAGGTGCGAGCCGGGGTTTGAACTTGCACACTTTGATTGCAAGGCGTGCGTTCGACCACTCATTATTTATTTGTGGTTATTAAAATAGACTTCTCTCAATCATTTCTAAGTTGGTAGGTAGCTATAACATTTATAAGTTGTGTGAAATACGCGTAGAAATTGGAAAGTGTGTGGCATGCATTGAGCTAATTCTTTAAATGTCCATTAGTCATTCAGGAGAAACCTAGGCCCAATGGTAATTTATTCAGTGGATTAGACAACTCTCCATATAAAGTGCGACCCACCTCGCCGAGCAGGCAAGTCGCGGCGAACGGAGCTCACTCACTACTCGATAAATTATCAACTCACGCACACCGACGCGCATAGAACACAACACACCTACTATAAACATATTTATATGTTACGCCAATAGCATACTATCTGTGTAGGATTTCTGCTTGCATGACATGATGCGTCCGTAGAGAATGAGCATACCTAGGCTAGCAGTGCTAGCACCCATTTCCTTTGTGTAAATGATTACGTTTACAAGCCGATATAAATGAGTCCTTACGAACTAGTCACATCATACTATAGTAAGTGCATAGGTGGAAACGCCATATTTCACGATTTGAATTATCTTCTATCCTCCCCGGTAACAGCTGGCCGAGAAAAAACTAGCCCTCATAAGTAATGACTTAAGAATTTTGAGCCACTGCCCAAATGCCGTTCTATAAATAATATTTTTTTAAACAAATTTTACTAACAGTCGGCCAACTTTCGTGGTTATTGTATTTTTACGTATAATACCTTCTTGCTAACAAGTAGATAACATGACTACAGTCTTTGGATGGCCTAGTATAAAATCCTCATGTCTATGCTAAAACGATAGATAGAGTCCATGCTTTTAAGTAGGCAGCAGGTGTGCCCTATCAGAATATAATTCACTAGCTTATTTTTAGGGAGATAAGTACCTACTTTAAAGTAAGTACACGATCTGTAATATTTTATTAAGCCAACTTCAAATCCTAAATCATCTTATAGCGTATCGTCCAACGTTCTTATACTTTGTACCAGCTACGACTCTAATCAAATTACAAAACTCATCGCGTTGGACGTGATAAATAATTTTCCTGTCTTCAAACTGTGTCGTATCAACTGCCAAATGTCAATGTGTGCGTCACCTCACAGTCACCATATCGTTGGTCGTCGTATTCTGAGAAGCTGTGGCGCGGGCGCAGAGCGTCGAGGCGGGGCGGGCTGAGGGGGGCGCGGGGCGTCAGGCCCACATGATATGCCGCGGGGCGGGGGCGGGGGCGAGGCGCGGGCCGCGGCCCGGGCGCCGCCGGGCCCGCCAGACAAGTTGTCGCTGAACCCCGGAACCGCCAGTCGCCGGCCTCCCCTGCCCCCCTTGTACCCGCTAACAGCAAATTACTTGGCGCACCCAACTTCTTAACTACCTAACCAGTTTGATACCCATATGGAATTAGGTAGTGATAACATCGCCGCTACTAAGCTTCTTATGCATAAATTTCTTCTGTTTTTATTGGTTATAATTTAAACATGGACTGATTATTTCGTTAAGTTCACTCTCCTTACATGTCTAGTTTATGTTTAGGTACTAACTAGGAACAAGTGGCACAACAAACACTTTCAAAACACCCAACCAAGACAACCAATTTTAATGAGAGTACTCCTCATAGGGACTAATTATAATTACTACTTAATAGTTACCTAGCCCCTGTCAGTGATATTTCTGAATCTTAATATTCAAAACTTAAGTACTAAGTAATCCCAAAATAACTAAAGTGACATTCTGTCTGCGTAGCGCAGTGGTAGACCTTTTAAGATTTTTATATTCATGACTTTGATAGGTAATTGAAGTAGGTAAAATAAATAAAATATTTTCCTATTTGTTATACCTAATTGTGCATTGCAAAATCGGGTGAACACTCGTGCCGTGGTCTGTCTGAACTAGCTATTAGGTATTCTGTGGCGTGGTGCACAATTCCACAATGACACCGACCGAGCCTGACTCATTCTTTGTTACAAAATGTAGGCCATCTACTCCACTCCATATGGATTTGCCAGTAATTGATAACGCCAGCTATTCTAACCACTATTATCTATCTATTTATCCACCACTTCCATAACATAATAACAAATTTAAATTAATGATGATTGAACGATGCAAATTATTAGATTCTTACTTAGCTTCTATTTTCACTCTATGACGCAAGCCCTGGATTACCTAATGTACAAAAGAGTGTAATCTCCCTAACGAAAAAGATTACCAAAACCAAACAGATTTAATGGAGTGACGCTATCAAGTAGGTGAGTTTGAAGCTTATCAGGGCTCAGCGGCCAGCGCTTGCATACCTCGAGGATGATCCTCGTTGCGCCACGGATATTTATGACATCGGCCGAAATGGGTACCTACGCTCGGGTGGTCCTGCTCGGGTGGCGGCCGGCCGGCCCCACAATCAACGAGAGTTACCGTGAGGGCAACCGTTAAAACTCATGGAAACTGATATGAACCCGCTTTAATGATCTCGACACGTAACGCGCGCGCTCTACACAACAAAAATAAGTTCGGTGCCGTCATCGTCTCCCACTATTTCGGAATTTCCACGAATTCAGGATTTTTAGAGTTCATTGAATAATATGTCATCTTGTTAGATAGAATTCCCATGTGCAGTTTGCCCAGTTTATGGTTTAGATGGACGTATAAGTTATTATTTTATTGAAATTCTACTTACTTTACTTCTAATTGATTTCCGTTTCAGTATTTCAATTATCCAATTATTTAGGTACTGAATAATACCTACTCTTCATTGATAGAACAGTGGTTTTGGACTGACATGCTGACTTTACACTGAATGACTAAGCATAATAATTTGTTTGTGACATAGGTAGGCTTACATTATGCCTACAACCGGGTTTATTCCGTGCAATATTAGAAGTTAACAAATTGGAATTATTTTCCTACCTATGTTACAAAGAAAATACGAGGACACCTACAACTTGGCCTGTCAGTGCCGGCTGCTCATGATAAAAATATCTTGGCACGTCGACATTTGGTAGGTAACAAACAATACCAACTATTTAGAAGAAATGTGGTAAGTGATGTGTGCTTTCATTGGCACGCACGTATTTGCGTCACGGCCGGTCGTCGTTCCTGAAACTGTGTGAAAACTGTCACACCATTGACCCTCGCTGTGAAGGTAAAGTTCATTGCGACGACACTCACGAGTCACGCCCGGAACAGTTTAACAACTTCAGCACTTGTAGCATGAGCCCCACCCAAGATTAGACGTATGTCACGAAATATCTTGATGTTGTCTCTTTCACTAGTATGCAATTAGACAGAGAGCGACCGAGCCAATCCGTGACAGAGGTCTTGTCTTGACATGCGTGCTGACACCGCAGGTCACGTATCCTAACGATGAAATTTTACTCTCTGGAACATTTCATCATGCATGCATATTATTTGCAAGTTGTTGTAAGCACTACTGTGCCTACCTATCCTATGACCAAGACTTTGCCCATTGTTTAGAGGGGATAACGCTGGACGTAAGCGCTACGATTGTCGATGAGATGATCCTTTCGACTCATAAGCACTTGTGACGCGTTCATAATTATACTAAAGTTATTCCCCTTTTTCCTACCTATAACAGTAAAAAGAGTATCGAGAAATTCATAACAGTTAGACAATATCAATAATTATCGTACAGATGCATAGGTTTCATGCTCTGCAACTATTTATTTAATCTGTCTAGGCATCCTACTAATAATCATAAAATCTATTAAAACAGAAAATGGGGAATCGATTAGCAGATAATTAATTATTTTCTGTTTCAATGACTAACATATTTCATAATACAACACAAATAACGTGTGATGTAGGCAGGACGAGCCAGAGCTAACAAACAATATCGCAAACAATTTGAAGACAAACTTGTGGGAAGATGATTCCTACATTGGCACCGGTTTCACAAAAGTGCCTCATGGTCGGTCATCGGTATTGAACAAAAAAATCGTCTCATTGACAAACTAGATACCTTCTATCCAAGAAAATGGATTGCTCTAGCAGTCGCAATTTGTTGCGGTTCTTTTGATAACCATAACCAGTAATATAAATGACGCTAGGTCGCGTCAGTTACATACGAGATATCAGAGTTAGTAACTAAGTTATAAGTTAATTTCCAGAAAGCAGAAGCTGTTTTCAATTTTAATGAGGTTAACGTTGCTATTAATTTGCCAAATGGAACTGAGAAGTCGAGCTCGGACCATTTTATCAGAGCCGCGAGCGTGGTGTCAAGGGGCGAGCTGATTGCGTTGCGACTTACGAGTACACGACTACACAGGCACACGCATGTTTACATAGAATACCGTTTCAACGCCGCCGACACCTCTCTGATCTCACCGAACGACCGCTATCAAAGCTTGACGACATCAATAATTAACAAAACCAGGCGGCTCTGTATAAGGTAGGTAGATACCTATGTATCTACCTCAAGAATTCGGTGTTTTAAGCACGGTAGCCATTATCCAAAATTATCATTTTCTGTCTAACTAACTAACTATTTTCTGTCTAAAGATCAAAAACGAATGAAGATAAAAGAATAACGGATTGTTTGTAAGAAGTCCAGTAGATGCCTACGATTGTAGCAACAGCAGGCGGAAGGTGACGGATTTGGAATGTTTCGATTTTTAAATCCGTTGCCGAAGATTTTTTATGTCAGCCAAAGGGTCGTGAAAACGTATTCCGTGTTACGAAAATTGCTAGAGGCTGATAAATAATAATCTGTCAGAACGATAACAAAATTTACTCTGATCTGACGCTTACGAAAAGTCTCCCTCTACTGTGAATACCTCCACGCCTCTAATCTGAATACCGTCCGAAGACTTCGAAGGCCAAAATTACCTACACTTAAAATACTTACAAGAATACAGATCGGCTGTACAGGATATTATGTGTACGTACGGACTCGGGCGGACAGTCGGCCGATGCGAGCCCGCTGAATATTATAATTAGTCGAAGCCGGTGTGAGTAATGGCGTCGGAAATAACACGCGGGCGGCGGCGTTGGCGGCGCCAAGCGGAGCGGCCATCGCGGGCATCGGGCACCGGCCACCGCACACGAGCGCAAGCGCATCCCCCCTGTGTGCGCGCGTCGCGACTGCGCGGCTGCCTCGCGCGCGCCGCCTCGTCTGTCTTGTGACTTGAGCTATTTATGTGCTAAGGAGTGGCGTGACACCGACTCCGAGCTGATTTATTTGGGAGATGGGCTCACGGTGACTTAATGGTTGCTCTATTATTGTAGATTTGGACAAACTGCTAAAAGCAAAGGAAAGTCCTTCAAGAATTTATTATATACCTGCATTATCCAGTAAGTAAGCTGAATTTAAGTAAGTACGTGTTGACCAACTCACTGGTATGACCCAACTTATTTCTAATTGCAAGCAAACATCATAGTACCTAGTAGCGAACTAGCAATAGATGTTGAAGATCGCAATTTGCATTGCAATAATGTGCGCATTGCAATATGTATGATATGGCTTCTTAGAAGCGGCTCGCAAGCATCAGCACCTAGTACTTGTAATTACAATTAACAGTAACCATCACAAAGCGTTAGGTACTATTACATCGAGCGGCGAAGGATATCAAGACATTCCTACATTATATAGCATCGTATACTGTATATTGTACAATTTTATCCTTAATTAACTTTTACAAAAATTTAAACTTCTATAATCCTTTTGGAATACAGTAACTGTAGGTTCTTGGCCATTATTCTCCATAGGAAATGGATTCCTAATGGATGGTTAAGTCCTATAAGTGTTTGACGATTCATAAAGTTAAACATCAATACATTTTTCTAATTTCATCAATTAGCATTTTTTTTTTAATACGTAGGCACTTACTATGCCTGAAGTTATTTCGTTTCAATTATTTTATTATGTTAGTATGATGATGACTTATGACCTTTGAATGGATAGATGAACAGAAATGGACGAAAGGTTGATAACAATCAAAGTTTGAAGTGAAATAATAAAGGTGGAAGGACCACATTCCATTCATCTGACTCGGACGCCGCGCCGTCGCGGCTGTAGAGAGCTTAGATATTTCTGTGTGATTACAACTAGCTGGAATGGACACTGACATCAAAGAACACCTTATTAGAAATCGAGGCGGTACGAGTACAGCGTAAACATCTTAACATTTAAAGCAATTTCTGGAAGAGGCAAACAAAGGCACCGCGGTTAATTAGTTTCTGTTTGCTCCAAGGAAACAAACCCGCTCTGAAGACAGACACGTTTATCCTTAATACTGGCCGACAGAAAGCTACCCAATATCGTATTTCTATCGAGAAGCCTGCTATTTACAAGCTACAAGCAGAGGTACATCATCATACCTATACCACTGCTAATAGCTTCTAACTGAATATTATTGGAGCTCTATATTTTGATCTAAAAATAATTTTAATTTAGGTATTACGTAATTATTTCTTTCGCTTATTGAAACGTCCCTATTTTCAATTCAACAAACTAGATTCCTTTAATCTTTATGTTAGGTTATCACATAGGTCGGCTACTATCCAAATCGATAATCGATTTAACGAGACATTTGACGAATCATAACGCCCGCGCCATATTGATTGAACGAACGACTGTGAAAATAATATTACTGAGTAGGTACCCTTGGGAATCGTCACAACAGATGTCACGATATATCGGCTAGTAGACACCCTGGTGCTAGACTAGTAGTCCTAGTAGACCCCTCCTCCGACGTAGCTAAAATGCTCATATTGCGCTTGAATTTTACGACCGGGGTAAAGGTCAAACCCCAGGATCTCTCGATTAAAAAAAACACATTTCCTCAAACCAAAGTAAAGAAGAGCACTTTAATCTTTGAATTAACTTTATATTTTATGGCTTTGTGGTAAATTATTTTTTAGCCCAACTGCAACTTATTAATAATCAACATGTCACATTTAAATACTACTGCTATTTATTACCTAAAAATAAAGCACTTTCTCAAAAAACCCAACGCATTGAAGACAATTGTTTAATGGCCCGTGGTTTAAACGCCGAGTGTATCCTGATTCTGTGCCAAAAATATCCTTGACATCATAGTTGATGCTACTACTTGTGCTTTATGGGCCATCTCCCTCGTCCGGCGCTGCATCGTAAACACGACTGGCAGCCGACATCTGCGGATGCAAAGCCAAACCTACCTAGGGTTGTGTAATGTTGTGCGACACGGTACATTTTCAACTCGTTAATGTGCGCTTGAAAACATGGCGAAATATTTGAAGACGTCAAAACCACGTCAGTGGAGTGGCGTCAGCGCCCGGCCGAGCCACAGAAATACTTGCACTGGTCAGCATATTTATAATGCGAGGTAAATCGCGGCGTTTGTACTGCCTGCAATTATACTTAATAATACGTGTAGATTATTTTCACCGTCAGATTTTCTAAACTTAGTAGTTGGGTAGTCATTCTTACTTAGTTATTCTCATGAAAGCCCGTAGAAACCTAACCCACATTTTTTTATGAATGTTTTTATGACTTTTTTTATAAACAACAGTCGCATTGTCGATTTTTTTTATTATGACATATTATGATGTATATAACTTTTTGGATTAATATACCATGGTGGATAACTACTATACGAATAGTAAATGAATGTATTATATCGCTTTGTAACATTTCCAGGTTCCTGAACACCTACCTAAGTAAGTCCATTGGCAAGGTACGTACACCATAACAAAGTATTCGTCTGGTACCTACCGTATGTTGTGACATTAGATGCATAGTTATGACAAGCTACTTTTGACCGTTTCTGTATAAACGTTATACATGCGTTACGTTCACATGTTATGAAAAAGGCCTACCTATCGAGAAACACATGTGTTGGTCGTAGTCATGGCACTCTACGACAGATTTTATAGTTACGCTCATAGCTGTGCGCACGATGAGCGTTGCGGACGCAAATGTTTCGTGTTTCATACCTAGTATCAACCAACACTTGAATCCAATTATGGAATAAAAACCAGGTTTATCTAGAGTTGCCAACCATACTTTATAATAAAGTATCCTACTTTATTTTTGGTAATTATACTTTATACTTTTGCATACCAATAAAGTATGTGAAAATACTTTATTTCCAACCTTTCCTGTGATGCGTAAAACAACTACGTATTATGAGTACTTAATTATTTAACGGTATACACACATAAGTGAAAACGGATGATGGAAACGATTTATAATTACTAAACGAAATGTTAGATGTCAGATGTGGTGTCGTGTGTGGTGATTTTGATTTATCAAACAAGCTTTGAAACATTTAAAGATAGCAAAGAATTGTTAGCGTGTGCTAAAAGCACACAAAAATAAGTTTTTAAGGCAATAAAAACATAAAATTTGTAAAATACTTTATTTTCTTTCAAATACTTTTTTTTTCAATCCAAACCATTTTAAAGGTTTTTTTTGTCAAAAAAAGTTGGCAACCCAAGGTATACCTTAAACCAAACCTCACGATACTGATATAGTATAGTATTCTCAAAAACCTTTGTTGCACCCATATTTGATATGTGAAAACTTGTGCTTATTTGGATTATTATGTAAAATCATTAATATTTATTCAATTTATTTTGTTTAATTAAACAAACATGATAAAACAAATATTGGAATCAATCGCAATGCAGAGCTCGACTAATAGTAAATTCTAAAACCTTTGTCTCTACAGTGGCCATAGCCATACCGTTATTACTTCATATTTCGGTTAACGATATTACGTAATATAATTTAATTAATGAATCTCATTTTTACGGTAATTTAGTCCCTGGAATCAATTTCTGTTTTATTGTTAAGCATCTGTTTAACGAACGCGTTGCTACAAGTGTGACTATAAAACCAATCGTAGGATTCCTGCGAATGTCGCCGCCCGCCCGACCGCGCCGCAGCGTGCCGCGAGCGCTTGAGCCGCCAGCCGCCACCGCCGCCGGCCAGACTGCTCGACGCCTTTACAACACACCACAAATGTACTCAATAAAATAACAGCTTTATTGTTTCAGCCTTTGTTCCTATTCAATGTGCACACCTAATTGAAAATCCTTTGCGGTATTTTGAATGATAAAAGGTCCTAACAAAATTAGTGTAAATAATAGATACAATAGATAACGAATAGATACGAGAAATATTTCAGATGTACTACCTATTTAGATGCGTCCCTAAGCATTATTCTAAAATTTACTCATAATAGCTACAATGCCATATAATGCCAAGCGGCTTTTATTTGCGTCTGCGGTCTCAATGGAAGCTAAGATATTTTACCGCGTAGATGATGAAAAGTTTAAAGTTGGCATTATCTAACATCTATATTTTTCAATGGCGCACATTGAGTTCCTTTTGGTGACACTTTTTGTTGAAGTTACGACTTGCTGTTTGCTGGCTTTTTAACCGACTTCAAAAAGGAGGAGGTTCTCAATTCGACCCGTATGTTTTTTTTTTTATGTATGTTACCGCATATCTCCGGCGTCTGTCGACCGATTTCGAAATTTTTTTTTAGGTTTGCTAGGGAATTCTTCAAGGTTGGTCCCATTTTCAAAATATTATCAGAAATCTAACCCCTTGGGGGTGAAATGGGGGGTTGAAGGTCACATAATTTCAAAAATATTTTTTAAACGACTTGAAACTTTGTATATATATTTAACATACAAAATAAAAAAACACGTCTTTCAGGAATTTTGAAAGAAAAAATATGTAGGGGGTGAAATGGGCGTTAGTGAACCGATTTCGAAAAATCTTTTTTTGTGTAATACGGATTGTTAACAAAGATCGAAACCCACCCCCAAAGGGGTGGAAAGGGGGGTGATATTTTTTTTGGCTGTAAATTTTTACTTTTTTAGGGCTGTTATAAGGTGATAATATTTGCAAATTTTCAACGATTATTGACACTAAAAATCGTGAAAAAAAAAATTTTTTAACAAAAAACAAAAACCGACTTCAAGACCTAGGTGCACTAAAAAGCTACAAATAACCTTACAATTCATTACATTTGGAGTCGGTGCCAATTCATGTGTGTATTTGCCTTGTCCGACGTTGATTGGCACCTACTCCAAATGTAATGAATTGTAAGGTTATTTGTAGCTTTTTAGTGCACCTAGGTTTTTGAAGACGGTTTTTGTTTTTTGTTAAAAATAATTTTGATACGCCAAGTAAAGCTTATAACTTTGTGCAAAAGTTTAATATTTAATCTACCTATTTACTACTTATGTAGATAATTATTATAATTCACTGTCTAGTTTCATAGTAATTTAATGACTAATTTGTATGGAGTTATTAGACTAACTTAACTAATAAATGGGTCCTTTCAGTCGTCGAGATCAGTTTTATAGCGTGTGTTTCGTAATCTCTACGATTGACAGTACTAAACCTTTGTTATATATTAAAGAAACATTCAATTGTTCCCTGCTGCCTCTGGGTCGTTCAAAATGATAAAAGTGTGCCGGAACAGCAATAAAGTGCAGGATTACATCAGGTAGGTCAGGAAATTGTTAGCGCCGGCGCTACCTGCAATACTCGAGGTTATGTTGGTAAATTAAAATACGTCTTAGTAAACAAATTTCTTTATTAATGTAATAATAATAATTATTATAATATTTAATCTTCATAAATGTAGGTAAGCTTCATAAACCCAACATATAAAAATACATTCTTATACTTTTACAAAATATCTGTCGTCTAGAAACGACTGCATAATGCACTATGGCGACGTGAACATTAAGGCACAAATATAGGGCTACGCCCCAGGCGGCGCCAGGCGGGCGTCGGCGACTAGATCACAGGAGTTTCGGGGCAGAACCCCGGCAGCGTTATCTCATCTGAGCGGCGCTGGGAAGGAAGGCACGGGCACGCACCAGCGCGGGGCCGAACACGCGGTCAGAGCGCACCCGCCGGCACTTTGAACGGGGACGAAGGCTGATACATGCACGCCATAGGATACTGGCAGTGATGCGACTGCAGGCCGCCTGTCTTCATCGTCTTCGAGAAGGTAAGGCCGGAACAGTTTGAAAGGCTTGCGCGGTGGTTCCGGTGCCGTAGGAGGTGCGTATTCAGGTTGTAGCGCAGGTGGCGGGGTGGGCCGGCGAACAGATAAATCAATAGGCTCCAAGACTGGTATTGGCACAGGAACGGGAACTATTACTGGCACGGACGAGTGGACCTGCATGGGTGTGGGCACCTGTAGAGGTGTAAGCCCTTGAACGGGTGTAGGCACTTGGAGCGGTGTGGGCACTTGTAGTGTTGTAGGCGCATGCACTGATGTAGGCACATTTGCTGGCGGTGGACTAGGCAGCCGTGCGCTCTCCGGTGAACCAGCAGAGTAAGGTGGGGGCGACGGTGCCGGCTGTGGAGCTCTTCTCAGGAGGGCGGCTCTGAGAGCGGGTTCCGCTTGAAGCCATTTTTGGATCTGCCGACGATGAATGCCAAACTTTCTGGCTGTTGCGCGCTGATTTCCGCGACATTGAGCGTCGCGCCTGTACGCTTCGAGAACTTGCAACTTGAATTGTGGTGGGAATATACGGCGGGAACCGGCGCGGCCCTCTGAGCGACGGTCAGAAGGCGCGGGGGCCGGGTGCGTGTGGGCGGCAGCCATTCTGCAGTAAATACGTGTTCGCGTGGCGGTTGACGGCGCCGGACTGACTGCCGCTCGCTCGCCGCGCCGCGGATGTTGGTGGCGCGCCGCTGCCTGTCCAACGTGCGTGAGTGTGCGACGTGAGGCTCATGTACACTGAAGTCACTCTACACGTATTTAAACCATATTTTTCTAGATAGATTGATTTTTAATTCTGAAAGGTGTAGGAACGTAATATTTATATATGCTCATATTTTTGTAAATATTAACTACGTACTACCCTCTATTAATTAACGTTTCCAATCACGTTATAATAAGAATATGTACTTGTAATAATGGCCAAGTCAGGCACATACAACTACGATATTATTTGTTGTATCCCATTGAAGTTTTGTGGTGTTATAAATTATTAGATTAGATTGAAAAAGTAAAATGTTTAATTAAAGTTAATGGTATCGTGTGAACGTGGCTTTAGGCAGTAATCTCGCCTCATTCTCGGCGTGAAAAAATGCCGCAAGTGGGAGCCGATAGCACGTAGCGCCACTGTTTCTATCTCCCTCATGTAAACAGAATTTCACATAATAGAACGAGATAGATAAACATGCCCTGCCCGGTCGCTGCCACATCCGTTTACGAAACATGTTTGCAGGCGATGTTGCCGTTCTGTGAGCGCGGGCGGCGCACGAACATGGAGGGGTGCGGGCGGATAGGAATGCGCACGGAGCGGCAACAAAGCCGACCGTGGCAGACAGGGTGTCGCCGACTCGCCGCCGTAGACAGGCCGTCGCTCGGCGGCGCTAGCTCCCCCTTGCCCCCGCACACACCCGCCCCACCCGCAACGCACATCAACAAGTTATTTCAGCCCGGCCGTTAGTAGAACTATAACATCTTATGTGGCACGGTTCAAATAGGCGGTTAAGACATTTTTGAACGCGGTACAAACTTAGCGCCATCGCCGTTTCGAGGAAAGTTGTTTTTTTGTTGAGCGACGGCCGCCTGCCGCGCCTGCTTCGCTTGCGTCCGGCGGCGGCGGCGACCGTGAAAACAGCGATCCAACTCAAAGAGGGCAACGCATTCTTTTTAAGATTGAATTTTATATAGACCGCCAAAATATTTTGGTTTCATTATTGAACGCAGTGCTAAACCTAGTAATTTAATTATAACAAGCCTAGGTACTTCCAAATTGCATATTTCTTTAATTAGGAGCTTGATTGGTTGATCAATGATCGATCAAAATGTAGGATAATAATTATTAGTCTTAAGGTTCTAGGGATTGATTTCGATTATGAAAAATACGGTAGGTATAATGTAACCCAATTCAAACGGCCCATGTCGACAAAACCTATATTACACTCATATTTATTTTGTGTTTATAGTTACCCTACCTTGCTCTAGTTTACTAAAAAAAATGGCGTCGACATAGAAGGAAGACCATAAATTTCTTGTTTTGAGTTGAAAATTTAATTAAGAAGTCTCATAACTATTTTGTTGTCATTCCCAAAGCTTGTGTTAAAATTTATAATTTTTATATATAATGTGTATTTATTGAATTTAATCTTGCTATTAATTACTCGACATTGCCATAAATACCGCTAATCGCAGGTGCAGGCATTCCTCATCTTATTCCATTAAAACATTTCACTCATTTCGTAAAAAAGGAGATATAATTATTTTTATTATACTTTGTATTTTTATGTTATGATAATCATATTATTACTATTCTTGCGTTTATTATAAAAATATTTATTTTTCAAAATATTTTTGGATTAATATTCATGATTGTGGTGAATCCTTTCTATAGATATCATGCATGCTTGCTCTTTCACACTACCTAGTTTTTTAGCTCTTCCCTGTTTTGCTTAGAAGTAGGTAGGTAAGTAGTACCCTTTTCTATCTATGGCTATAGTACTCGTATTTATAACGGTATTTTCCGGTATACTGACTGTTATAATTTTCTTTATAATATTTTGTGATTTGGATATTTTGAGACGTAACTTCATGACAAAAATATAGATAAAATATGTTCTTATCCCAATTTTGCGGTATTTCGGACCCTGCTGTAAGTTGATCTAAGGTCAGGACATCATAAGGGAGAATTACCTATATCATGCTTTTATTTAACTGAGTATTTAACATCTATGTAGGTAGGTAAGTAAAAAGCGTAACTGCTAGTTAACCTTATGTGAATGGAGAAATGCTTATGTTCCTGAATAAAGTTTGAGATTTTTAAACTTTCTTACCACAGACGTTAGGTACTTGACTGAGCTAGTACTTAGGGCTGGCGTAGCTTGACTGAGCTACGCTTTTAAAGTTCGAATTATTTAGTGGGGGGTATCGAGATACTAATCAAACTACTCACTCTTATAAGTAGGTAACTTAAAGTTCCAATGTTCTTGTGGGAGGTTTTACTTATAGTTATTTTATGGACTGCATGTAATGTTTCGAACAAAAAAATTGTACGAGCAAAAAGTTGAATGGCAAATGTACTTACCCAGTGTTTTTTTTCCATGGAGTTCTTGTTAAGAAACCTGTTAGTGAGTTCAATCACGGTAGATCATTATGTTTGTTCAATAGATAGGTGGGTACTATCATATACATATAGCTAGGTAAGTACATACGTATTTATGTAATTATTAGAATAGGTATGAAGCAGTTATAATTTCGTTAAGCTATATTCTTGTCCGACAACTGTTTAGACTAAACCCATACAGACCCGTACAGATTTGCAGATTTGCATGAGATACTACATCTCATGTTAGTATTAGTTACAATAGTTAGTGACAAAACGGGGTAGTGTGATTTTTTGCCTCGTAAGGTGGGTAATAAATGGAATATGAGCAGAGCCATGAAACCAGTGACCCGGCGGCATCGTCTGCGGCAAGCGGCGGGCGCACCCGCCTCGACCGGGGCCGGGGCACCGCTCATCCAACCGCGGACCAAATACACTTGATTGAAATTAATCCATGCTAATATGGGGCCCCTCCAGGCGACAACGGTGATGCCAAAACGAGTTTTACACTCGTAAAACATCATCAACATAATCTCGAGCGATAAAATTAATCGAGCTTATAAAATAAAACGAATACCTAATTGTACATGTATTCTAACTAGTTGGACAGGTCTCGAAACTTACCCAACCAACTCTCTCAAATGGAAAATGAGATTTGGGAAATCAGTTTTATTTTGTCTCACGATTGTTACATCTACTTGATGTACAAATCTCATCTCAACTAAATACCTACAGAAAATATTGTTTACACGTAAACCATAATATTTGATTGGATCGCACTACCAATAATAGTAAGTTGTGAAGGTTTATTACCTAATCCCAGCATCCGTGTTTAAAAAGGATGATATTTTTTTTACTTAAGATCACTAAGTACCGAAGACTGACAAGCAAGGTCAAAGTACTCGTTTATTTAATTCACCATGACATCATGGTGTACGCAAAATATTCCATCAAACCAACGAGAGTTTTTGCACGGTGTCGGCCGCGCGACTCTACATCACAGAGGCTGGCTAGAGATGCCGCGCCGTCGACAAACGGCCAATATATCAATACCATAGCGACAACAATTTTTAATAAAAAGGTTAAATTAGCAGTAAATTGTCTTAGTATAATATTTAATTATTTAAAGTCATAATTCGTTTTCGTTCGTCACAATATGGCGCAAAGTCGATCCTATTCTCATTTGAATCGCATAGTACTAATAAATAACGATCAATGTTAGTGTTGAGGTTTTGTAGGAAAAAGTAGGTAGGTAAATAACCGGTTGTATAGATAAGATATAGTAATTAACCACGTTAATGAAGTTACTAATGCGTTATACCTAATGATAATACTTAAGTGCCTGCCTGCCTTAGTTCCGTTACTGTTTTCGTGTGCTAAGTAGGTATCTACCTAGGTACTTCATTTAAATGCTGGTAGGTACTTTAACTAAAGTTGGTATTCTGTACTTATCTCTGCCAAGATGGACATTTTAATCGAATGATAAAAAAAATACATCTTTTTCTATGCACTTTGCTGTATGCACGTAATTGCAGAATATAAACTGTTATACCTACGTACAAACACATAAAATTAAAAGGGCACCCTTGAATTCATAGAAAATTATACAAAGGTGTTCTACAAAGCCTTTTTAATGTTAATTATAAATTAGGAACGGATTAATAAAAAATATCCGTACTTATTATTAAAGAGCTTTCCGCATGTTTGCCTAGACAATTTTTTTTATTGTACGACAATTTTTTAAAACAAGCTTAAAGTAATAACGCCTGTTTTATGCAGTTTTGGAATTACCAATCTGTGATGTTACATGTTTTTCTCAACCACACTCAGTCTTAGGAAATAATTTCAGTGCGCTATCAGAGCAGAGGCAGAAACACAAGACAAGCGGTCGCCGCTCATAAAATCAGCTAATCAAGCCGACAGACACATCGACGCCGCTGCCTGTCCGCCATACCAATGAGACCTTCGCGATTACAGAATACCTTATCTACTAAAAATAACAATGCAATATGTACCTTATATCCAAGCCATACAATTCGTATTCCCGGAAAACATACTGAAACTATAAATTGCTTCAGTCGTAAACATTTTCCTGTATCAATAACGACTCAAAGGAGACCTTTTAACATTGGAATCTAACTTTTGCATCTTTTGTAATAAAGTAGTAATTATCTTGTGTTTTCCTATGGGAGTTGGTGGAGACTAAAGTGTGAAGCGCACGTGTGTTTCAAGCGTCACCCAAATGGGGACCAGTTCCACTTCCATAATATATCTCCTGAGATCGTAGCATTGATAACTGTATCAATACCGGCCTCTGTCGGATCTTAATGGGCTGATTCTTAAGGGCTTCGTTAAGTATCTATGGGACTTGTGTTGTGAGACACATCCTGTCGAGTTCTTGTTAAATTAAAAATTTGGAACTTTCCATGAGAACACGTTGCGTAGGTAGAGGTAAGTAATAAGAAATCCCCTAGGCCCGAAAGGACCATAGTTACTTAGATAGATATTATTAAGAAAAAGTATTATATTTATGTATAGCTATACAAGATGGTTTAGTTATTAGTACCGACATTTATTTAGTAGCATTTAGTAAATTTCTATTTTCGTCAAACGTATTGCGATAACTAGTGATAATATTTCACAAAAGCGGATTTACTGCATCTGCACGTCGTCAAACACACAGCCACGGGCACGGAGCTCTCACTCGCATAATAAATGCTGCGCATGCGTCGATCAGTTTGCTCTCCCCATTAGAGCCAATCAGCAGACACCAGCCGAAAGAGGATTTACTTTTAGCTTGGTGTTAAATAATTGTTTGAGATTTAGTAGGAATACTCAAATTTACTGAATGTATTTTTACGTCAACAGAAAAACCTGCCTTTTACGAAGACTGAAGGATTTTTCTGAGAGTTTTTAGAACTATCGTTCTATTGTAACACGTACATCCAGTCTCCATATAACAATCAACGGTAGAGCAAAAGTAAAAGTAGATACCCAAGTACTTAAAATAATGTAGATATGGCCGACCTAAGAACGCACATTACCGAATTTTCCAACAATTATTTTTACGACAGAGTACAACTGCGGAGACATTTTAAATAAATGGTAACCATACCGCTACTATATTGCTACGGTATCTTCATTGAACATATGTAGAGTCCTTGAAGGAGTGAAGGGAGAGTAGGTAGAAGGATTTTCAATAGAGCCACGCATCCGACGTAGAGTTATCAGCATTTCCGAATTGTCCCGATATCGTATTTCCCTTACAGCTGGCCTTTGTTTTTGCATTTCTACAAACTTTGAATCCTCGACGCTTCCGTCCTTTTCATTTGGACCATCCATTATTATGAATGGTTTTCGATATTATTCCAATGTGACAGTAATAAGTGCATAGACAATTGAGTATGATTGTGGTAACTTCGATGAAGATAGTTCCAATCATCGTGTCGGTCGCTTATCTCAGGGTAGATAGAGTACCCATTATGGAAAGACTCCACTCTTCGTAATGCTCTGCGGCGATTTTTTTGAAAGTTGGCAATGGTTTATCTTGAGTTTATCTGAGATCCATCATCTTAGTCTTAAGATCAAGTAAGTACCTAAGTGTCAATAGTCAAAACTAATATGGCGGATAATTTACCGCAGTGGGCTCGAAATGCCCCGGCTCCTTATTACTATACTACCTCCATGGTGGTTATATGTTTGAATTTCAATGAATAGAACTTGTCGCTTTACAAGTTACTTTAATTATACAATTAAAAGAAGAAAAAGTACGGTATACTCGCTGCTGTTTAATATGCGTTTAAACTTCTTTAGTGGTGTCAAAATGTACTAAAAATCTCTCTAGTCAACTTAAAGGATAGTGTTTGTGGGTTTGAATAGCAAAACATGAAGTATGATGAAATCGAAAGAAATAGAATACTATTGAATGTATAATTTGAATTAGTGTCGACTAGTGAGTCGGAACCAGTGTTTGGCGCGACGGTTGTCCGGCAACCGGTTTGCAGTGATCATCTCACCCGTCTCACCTGCGCTGCGCCTGCGCAGCCGCTTCCCCGGCACACGTCCACGCAGGTACCTATCTACTTTATGAGGCCCGCTCGCCTCATTCACCGCGACCATAGCTTTCTACGCGTATATGAGGAAAATCAACGGAGATTTTAATTACCTACTTTCAGAAATTCCCGACAATAAAACATTTGTATTATTTCTAGTGAGGTAGTCACTCTCATACATACATAATAATACGTATATTTTTTATTTTGTATTAGATAGATGAAAAATATATTTATTATTATATTTAAATACGATAAACAACATTTTGAAAATAACTATAACTTTTTACATTAATATCTAAAAAAACTTGATCCGCGTGGGATTGTGGCATGAACGCTGGCTGCATTTCGTCGTTGAATATATAAGTAATTTGAAGAATATAACTAGTCGGCCCGAGTTAAATAAATATTCAAATGTAGGTACTAATATAGTGTTACTGCTCATAAAATAGTACACTACATTAGGAACCGATGATAACTTGGTGACACACAGCACAGCTTACAGCGTTTTATCTATTGACAAAGTACCTACATACTCGTATGTACAACCGTACCTACTAGGTAAATGATAAATATGTGTTTATGTGCTTACAATGCAACATTGTCGTAATTCTAATTAGTACAGTGCCTACTTGACTTCTTATGTAACAATGTAATTAATTAAACAGATTAACTGCGATTTATTATGAGACTAACGGTTCACACAGGTCACGTCCATTTTCTGCTCTCTCAGAAATCAAACGCATTGACTATCTAGTGATTTATCAAAAGGCTTCTAATTATATATACGTTGCTGTTTTGGTTCTACAGTTGTTATTAAATAGGTTATTATTAATATTTTAATGAATGCGTGTGGGACGTGGTCCGGCGCGGGCGCGGGCTTAGACGCAGCTTGCGGAGAGCAATCACGCTTAGCGCCCGCCTACAGTATCCAGCTAATCATAGTTTATGTTAGAGCTCTCTAAAAAATAAACCGTTAGGTACCCCTGAGCTTGCCTGAGTCAATGTTTTATTTAAAAGGCTCCAACATTATGTAATCACGAAAGTAATTCGTCATTTTTGGGTAATTTTGGGGTTAGGCGTAATCTAAGTTCTAGCCTCGTAATTTATAGTCGTCTACTATGGTATTTTTTGTAAAACAAGCTTCACTGTCATAGCTTTCTGTAAATTTTGGGCTAAATACTCGTTACTGCATAGATTTTTAAGTGTAACTCTACCTATGCCACCCGATATACGGTACTGATGAATAAACTGATGATTCCCACTTGTTTAGGGTTCAGGTAACTACAACCGTCGCGGCGTGTCATCACTCATCACCCGCGGAGCTGCTGCTTGTGGGCACATATCGCTAACTAGACAGGGTGGTGCGACGAATGTTTGCGATACAATTTCGCAGTCATTCACCGCGCGCCCGCGCCTGCGATTGCATCACCACCAAATATAGCGTCGTATAGGTACCTACGTGTGGACCGACACTGAGCGCCAGTCACCTCATCTGAGTGCCGCATGTCGTCACTATTATTAGCAATTATTTTGATCACAGTTACGACTACGCGGGGTACCTACTGCTTTGGAATTCGACTACTTATTAATGTTTAGAAGTCACACATCTTATTCAATCTAAAACTGTACTGTAGGTACTACTACTTACTTACGTTACACGAAATTACTTAGTATACTTTGTGTAAGGATAGATTAGGAACAACTTAGGCTCTATTAGCCTTATCTCACGAAAGCTTAAGTTTGAACATCAAAATGAAGATATAGTTATTTGTTTGATTAATTAAAACTTGGCGTGCGGTACACCTTATAAGTTCATTGTATAGATAGAACTGTAGGCTTAGTATAACCAATTAGACATAAGTTTTATCCCTTTCAACTGTCAGATTTGTCGCGAAAATGACGTCACTTCGAGCTTTTGTACTGAGCATGGCACAGTGTGACGTCATTTTCTCGACGAATCTGACAGTTGAAAGAGATAAAACTTATTTCTACGCGGTCATGCTACAGGGCCTGGTATATAATATGTAGGTACCTAATAACCCAAACAATTATTCACTGCACGCAAAAAGCTACTCTATAGCTATGACAAATACATTTATATAGTCAAGTAATGAATCTATAATTCAATATTGTATTGATGTAAGTATGTGTGCGTTCCATTTGATATCAGCACGAGTAGAGGCGCCTACGTGCGCCAATTCGCGTTGCCAATTAGGTAGGTGCCTACTATTACGTAGCACACATAAATAAAATAATCTGTGAGCTGATAAAGACCGCACTTGAACAGTAGATGACTGTAATGCAGTTAACAGTAGGTACTTATCATATATTGCGTTGTTTGTTTCAATAAAACTAGCTATTTGGCATTAGATTACTATAAGCATGTTTGTCCAATCTCATGCGTGGGGTATACTTTCTCATAATGCAAATACGCCAATAGGAACTAGACTGGATATAGGATCGACAAGTTTAAGAGTAAGTTAGTCACTCACGGCTTTTATTTAATTACTTATTATAATCAAGGTAGGTAGAGTCGATGCTGTATACAAATCGTCAACCTTTCAAAATGCTAGTTTATAGTAGGTATTTAATTTATTAGGTAAGAATTAGGACAAGTCACAAATTTCGTAGAGTACTGTATAAATAGGTAACCATAGGCATTCTCCTTAGGGACCTATAAGTCCTTGCACTTACTATACCTACTTATGATTTACTCAGCTGTTACTAACAGGTGAGTTACAGGCTGTTAGCTACTTGAAGCATGGCCATCGTAGTTGTATTGCGTAAGTACATACCAACATAATAATGATAAATACAAAAAGTTGCATTATTTAGCTTTTAGAATAAGTAAACATTTTGCTGACGCAAGTACTTAGTGCAGCAAGAAAGTAAGTACAACAATGTAGGTAGGTCAGGTAAGTTAGGTACCTACTAGATATTGTGTATTTTCGGTAAGTAAGTAGGTACTTAGATGCAAAGGAAGTGCGTGTTGCCTGCGCGGTGGGCTCGCGGTCTCGCTCGGGAGGGCGTCTTGTTGTGGTTGGTGAGCGGAGTTCGCGTGTCATCGTCCGACTCTACCTCGCTCCTCACGCGATCAGGCCGCTGCCTGGCGCCACGCGCCCGCGCCCGCGCCGCTACATAAATGCACATGTCACATGACATCACACTTGGCATATTATCATGGCCATTGCGAAACGTCGTCAAAGAAATTAAATGTTGTGGAAGAACAAGAAACTTTGTATTGATTAGTTATAGATTAAAGTGACGTACTTAAGTAATACTTAACTACCGAGCTAAAGGAAAGAACGGTTTAACCTTGACACTCTTGTCACGTTTAACTTTGCACGTGACCAAACTGATATTTTGCGGTTCGTAAGACGGAAAATGTTTAGTGATGATTATTCAACATTCCAGATTACCTACCTACCGGTAGAGTTTGGTTGACATGACTGTTGTTCAGTGATTCATTCTATCCACCCTACAAAACAGTTGTATTTACCGGCAGAACTCGTTTTTATCACTCTGTAATAAACTAAGAGCCAAAGCAATATAATCTTTATGTAGAGTTGGCAATAAATATCAAAATAAAAATCTGATTAGAATTCAAATTACGGGGAATAGATAGATAATTAAATGCACAAGTAGATAGACAATACACGTCGTCGTGGGCCTTGACGGCACTTAAACCGTGTCCAACTGATTTGAATATAGATTACCGTGCACGTTATCGTAATCTAGTGGATCTAGATCATTTAAACCTAGATAAATACATAGTATGGTAATCGTTCTGAGAGCTGTTGATTTTGCTTTACACCTATTGTGCAATGGTGCGCGGGCGCAGCGGTGGCGCCTAGCCAACACCGGATCACGGCCATCTAATGCAACCAGCTATTCGCAGTCGCAACCTAATCTCGTTATTTAAAAATAAATATACTATATTAACGTAGGCACCTTATTACTAATAGTAACGTTAGATTGATAGATAATCAAGGACTCGCAAACTAAGCAAGCTGTAGGTAGATAGGTAACATGGAATATAATTTCTTAATATTGAATATGTACCCCTCGGCTGCAAGTTAGGTACCAATCTAATCTAATCTAATCGCGGTGCAACTACTTTCAGTGAAGAAACCGATAAATTTATACGAATTGTTGATACATTTTGCACGAATTCTATAATACTCGTACGTCATAGAAAGCAAGTGCATCATCGAGCGTGTAGTAGGTACGGTGGCGACCGGCGCGGCGCGCGCGCGTATCGCTCCACGGACCCCTTATGCGGATGTTGATAACGTTTCTTTCGTTGACGACGTTAACGTTCTTTCGTTCGTCACAGTTAAAGTTGTAGGAGCGATAGGTAGGTAGGTTCTATAACTCCTGATAACGACAAGAGGAAACCGACACGTTAAATGTTTTGCGCACTTAGTCTTACATAATTTTCACATTTGCGTCATTCGGAAAAACGTACCTATACATACGAGTATATACTATTTACTTACTATCTTGTCACATGCAATTAGTTTGTCTCATGGCGTTGCATTGCTATAGAAATCAATTATTTTTGTGCTCTACTGGTTCGATATTTTTAATCGTCGCATCATTTAAGCATCGACCTAGTTACTTAGGAAATGTAACACTAACAATAATTTAATTATTTGCCAACAAATTATCTGTCAGAACGTTCTAGAAACTAATCAAGAAGCAAAGAGTTGTTATTTATTGTTCAGCTTTGGCTGTATCTGGCCGGTACAAGGCGGCGACCGCGGCGGCAACGTATGAACGTGGCGATGGCGTTGCAGCGGTGAGAGGAAACCTGTTTGGTGAGGAGTGCCGGCGCTGGTGGGTGTCTGCTACAAACCATACCTACACCGGCACCGGGCCACACCTAATAGATACTCGTGGAAATTACAGTGCAGTAACAGCTTACTCAAGTCTTAAGACACTCATCTCTACACCTGTAGCTTATTCATACAGGGCGACTTTCATTAGAAAATGTTACAAAGTTATAATCTAATTTCAGCTTCAACAATTAAACAATAATAGGTACCGTCCAACAATAAAAAAGCAATCGAGGTCGGCGGCGACATCCTTGAATGACATTAGAACAGGTTGTGATTTTGTTTAGAACTAAGGCTAGCCCATTTAAGGTGCGACAAAAAATAAGGTGCCAATAAAGGGACGGAAACCCATTGTTAAGTGTTATTCTGGTATCAGGAATTTAGATAAAAAAAAGTAAAGGAGCTAAGGGGTCCCTTCTATAGAATTGGCCGGCGAGGAATACAATGAGTCCTTTGTGAACGCAGGCGCCGAACGGTCTGGCGCTGCGCGCGGGGCGCTGGCGACGGACGCCGCCGCCGCCGCCGCGCCACCACCGCGCCGTCGAGTCTGGTGCGCCTGCGATGCGATAGGCATGGCCTGTGTATATTAGTTCTATTGGTGGGACATTTTGTCACGCACGTTTACGAGATATGGCAGCCCGGTAAGCCGGGGCGCGCGCTTGTCTCTGCAATAAGGATAACCATGCTTATTCATATGTCATCGCATACAATGCGACACTTTAATCCTGTTGTGAAACTCGTGGTCGGCTTCGCATCAAACCATGCCGCCATGAGCCAACTGATTCTACTTCCCTATATCTACCATAAAGCGCCATTTCAAAGTACATAGTTAAGTAACTAACTTTATGAATTAGGTACCTACAATTTTAAGCTACAGAATAAGATTTTTTTTATTCAAATTAACCAATAAGTACCAGTTATGAATCGTCTAAACAAAAAATAATAATAGTATGTAGCTCTACCATCGTTCATCCTACCTCTTGCACTTTGGGGCAATCCTCTATCTTATGACGTAGGGTACCTTTATTAAAATATTAGATACTAAATCCAGGTATATAACTTATAATGATTCCTACATAATTCAGACAATTTATTTGCAGTCGACTTGTTGCGTATAGTCACGGGTAGAGTCGCAGTCGCAAATATCTACATAGGTAAGTATAGTAGTGCATTTTATAATGTCGTAAGCACATACATACAAAGACATTAGTCACACAAACATTGGACTATGAAAATAATCTGTCTCTGAGTCAACGAAGGACTCGGCTCGTTTGACGGTGCGACAAGTATATACCTACACCTCACGGCATTCCATTCAGTTCCTGTCGATTACTGCTTTATGAAGATAACACAGTGGTATCAAATTATACGAGTTATCTTTCTCATAAGTTTGGAATGTGAACAACTAACAAGGCTATTGCACCATACCTTTAGATATCATACTGCTCTAATCATTCTCTAGCTTTACACAGATTTAAGATAATTGTTCAATTATAAGTTATAGTTTCTTCTAGACCCCCATGAATAGACACTAAATACAAGCTTTGGTAACTGTTTTTTCTATGTAAGTAGATACGTTACTCAAGTTGACTCTTCTCTGCTTCCGCGTAGTAAAGTAACGTCGTACTACGTTGTAAAAATACAACGCAGTTTCTGTCGTCATTCATAATTTTACTGGTACCGTAATATGGCAAAAAGGAGATGAATGTACTTACCGAGGTAGGTAAGTAGTGGTCGCGGTGCATGCCTCGGCGATCCCGTGGCATCCCTCCATAGCGGCGGGTGGTGGGTTTTTAGTGGGTATACCGGCACTATGCCGGGGACTCCCACACACCCCTTCCTCCTCCCCCGAGGCTGGAAGGGGATCCATAAAGGATTTTCCCACGAAAAAAAAAGGTAGGTAAGTAGTTATAACAAAAAGTATACATATAGCTAGCTTTTGTTGTAAGGTAGGTAAGAACTTACACGTAACAAATGTAAGAGTTGAGATTCTTCCATAGTTTTACTGCAGACTTTTATCAAGTCCTGCACTCCGCTAGCATCCAAATTCAAGGAATTATGTAATCAGAGACTTATGCGGTCACAAGTGATATAGAATACTAACCTTAAGTAGATGTAAGTACCACACATTGCTTGATTTGTTGGATATTGTAGCTGTTTTTGCTGAATGATTAGATATTTTTATCGTATGAGATGACATATTTATGAATTAGGTACTTAGTTATTACACGATATATCTACCCATATAGTTCAGTTAGCGCTCGTAGCAGACCATTCCATAAATTCCAAGAAATTATTGTTGGCCTTGTAACAAAAGGCGATCGGTTGTTTGTGATACTTTATAAAGCATGTTGCGGTCACAAGTAGTTGTTATGGTTTGAATGAACAACAATTTAATTGGTATTTTGCTGGGATATTGCTAAAACCATGCTAGAACTCAAGGCATAAGTCTATTTTCCTATCCAACAGGTATTACCAAATAAGTAGTAATCTATCCGCCTACATCTCAAGTAATCGCAATAGAAGTACCTACATATTACTATGTAGGTACTTATATTATTCCTTTCAATGCATAAATGGTTGTATTGGTTAGTTAGATCGTCCTAGGTTGCATTACATTGCACGCAAGTCTTGTACATACTTAGGTCTATGTATCACTCATACTTATTCATCACAGTGGTAGCCGAGTGGTCGCACGCACGCCTTGCAAATCAAAGTGTGCAGGTTCAAACCCCGGCTCGCACCTCTGGGTTTATGTGCGAATCTCATTTTCATCCGAGATTACCATTAGCTATGAAACGGTGAAGGAAAACATCGTGAGGAAACCTGCACGTCTATAGAAAGGCGTGTGAAGTTCACCAACCCGCACTGGGCCAACGTGGTGAACTATAGCCCAAAAATCTCCCTCGTATTGAGGGAGAATGTGCCCGGTATAATGGCAATAGGCTCGCCCCCTATTACATTGGGACCAAAAATACATCGGCGAAGTGTGGGCGCACTACAGTGCACCTCTGCCTACCCCTTCGAGGAATACAGGCGTGATGATGATGATGATGTATTATTCATCACGCGTTCGTTCTAGTAAGTAATTAGGTATACCTACATACTTAAGAACTTGCTCAATAGATGACTATGTATCTACTCTAGGGTATGTGGCACTTATGTAGTAAGTAGTATTATTGTGGAGCTAATTGGCTCACAGAGTCAGACCATATACCATTTATGGCAGGTTGCCGAGAATCTAGTCCCGCGAGTCTGCGCGGAGGGGCAGTAGAGGCGGCGCGCGCGCATCAGCCGACTGCTTTCATCATGCGACGATTACTTACGTCAAGCATTATCATTTGCAAGCAAGAAGTAGGTAGATACATTGTAGGTACTGTATTACATAAATACTAACTAACGCAAAATATAGCACCTACAGACAGTACTTATAGAAATAAGTAGATACCTAAGTACAGTATATAGTAACTACTATTTTTTTAATTAACCGGGTCGGTATACCTAGTAGGTGCCAATAATTATTAAAATAGCGGCGGAGTTTTATAATCTATTTATATCAATTAGTTACCTATTGACCTTAACTACTCGTATATTATTATGATAATTGAAAACCATACACTATAATGGTCCCAAATTATTAAGCGTGGAGATAGTATCTGCATTCTCACTATTTAGCTATGCTGAATACTCAATCGTTTTAGTACCTACCCATGTTTCTTAGTACGGCCAAAATAATATATTATAATTCACAGAAATCATAATTCATGAGTAGGGACAGTGGTACAAAATAGAGAACGGTTAACTTTTTGTTTCGACTAAAAACAGAACAAAACTTGATGAACGCATTCCGTAGCTATTGGCTTCCCGCCCCGCCGTCGCATTCCATCGAGATAGTTGAAGATAGTTCCACTAAGGATCAAATCTCAATAACAAAAAAAGAGATTGATGTGCTCTCAGATATTTTATGATCCCTTCGGGGTTGCGATTCCTTCGAATAGTCGAAATCAACCTGTACCTACCTACCTTGTTTTTTTTTCAGTTGTTCTTTATTAGGCGGCTTGTTGGTTTGGTCTGTAAGCCTATCGTGCCAATGATGCTTATGCTAGGGAGTTGGTCCATTTCATAATACGTTATGATCGGTATTGGTGCCATTTAAACCAGCAAACTAGTTTGCTATAGCCCCTTTGTCCATTACGCTATTAGAGTACCTTCACACACCAGTTCAAGTAGTTATAACATTCGTCCCGCTTATAATAATTTTCCTAACACAATAAATATTAAAATACTCATAAACATTTTGAATGCAGCAGTGGCCGTTTACGATCAATGTCGTCGACGTAACCCTATGGTGACACCACGCCACGTGGACACTAGTTTCTGTTTTGATTTAAAGGTTTCAATTTATCTTGTATATTAGTCACTGGAGTAGTATCTCGGTCATATTTACAAGAAAATAAGTCGTTTTTGCTAGCTAAACACATTGTTATTTGTCACATAATCAGGCAGATTTTACATCTAACTCCATCTATTGTTATAATATAGAAAATGTATTAAAGATCCTAGTAATAGATGGCGCTGCAATTCGAAACATATTTTCAAGGTCAAACTTCGTTAGGGTTAAAACTAACACGCTTGGAATTAAAAAACATATTAAAAATTAATCTTATTTTATTCAAACAACTTCCCAAACTTCTTCAAAAGCGGAACATAGTTTAGCACAAGTCAATGCAGCCGATAATGGATAATTACTGATTGATATTACATCCTCTGAGTAGTCCACTTCAACCTTACCATGTGCCATTGCACCAATAACCATAACAATTGGCTCATCCTTAGGAACTAGTTCCCTGCATGTGTTTACAATTTTGGAACTAAAGGACATAGTGACTTTTCGCACACCAACAGGTAAATGTGAAGTGATAGGATTTTTTATAACTTTCAACAATTTCATTGGACCGTCTGATGCTCGTATTGCAAACTTATGGAGAAGTTGAACTGAAAACAAAATTGCGGAAACTTTAATATAATAGTGTAACATTTAAGGCATTTAAGTTAATTTAAGTAATATTGTTTTCTTATATTTACGCGAATACTATACATTGAAATAAAACTATTTTACGGATTTTATCGCGTTTATTTACTATTTTATTTTCCCGACGTTCCCGAATTTAAGTAATATGAGTCAGGGTAAAGCCTTAATTTAAAATTGAACCTTACCAAACCATTTGGTTATACACCTTTTCATAGGCTAATAAATCTATACAAATATTATAAGGAGCTAATATTCTTGGTCCTATAACCCATGACTCTAATCAATACATTGTTAGAAGTTTTTACTGATTAAATTCTAATGCATCTCTACCTGTACAATACATAGGAATATGTGATGTTTATGATCACATTATTGGCAATCATCTCAATAATTATTTTTCATAATTAATTATGTTACATTAAAATATCATTTGATGTTACTATAGATATAAATGGAGAATTAAGAATTATAAATCGAACTTGGGCTGATTTGTATTGTGAATACAATTTCATTCTTTGTTAATCTACTAACATAAATTTAAATACAAATTGTTGTAAATAAATACATCATCACGCCTGTATTCCCCGAAGGGGTAGGCAGAGGTGCACTGCAGTGCGCCCACACTTCGCCGATGTATTTTGGTCCCAATGTAATAGGGGGCGAGCCTATTGCCATTATACCGGGCACACAGGTTTCCTCACGATGTTTTCCGTCACCGTTTCTTAGCAAGTGATAATCTCAGATGGATTGTAATATATGAATGTAATTATCTGAAATAAATTGATTGAATTGAATAATACAATGTCTTACCCATTAATCCGGCAAATCGTTTGAATGTCCTCGGTATCCTGGTCTGGGGATTGATTTCTATGAGAACATTTTTCTCTGTGTGTATGTACACTTGTAACAGGCCGGCCCTGTTCAGGGGCGAGTCCATCAACATGAGTAATGATTGATGCGTGATGTCGGGTCGGCACGAGCCCGGATCCCTGTCGTTCTTTCGCAGAATATGGCCATGATCATCACAATTTAATAACTCAAAACTATTTCCCGCCTGCAACAAAATAAATACATAGATAAAAAATATTTTAACCTCATGAAAATCGCTTGTATATCAAGAAACTGATAGTTTTTAGGGTTCCGTACCTAAAGGGTAAAACAGGAACCCTATTACTGAGACTTCGCTGTCTGTCCGTCCGTCCGTCCATCTGTCACCAGACTGTATCTCATGAACGGTGATAGTTAGACAGTTGAAATTTTCACAGATTATGTATTTCTATAGCCGCGTTGTATTATGTTATACAACAAACACTAAAAAACAGAATAAAATAAATATTTAAGGGGGCTTCCATACAACAAACGTGTTTTTTTTGCTCGTTTTTATAGATAATGGTACGGAACCTTTCGCGTGCGAGTCCGACTAGCACTTGGCTGGTTTTTTTATGTCTTAGCAAAGGTAGGTTAATTTTAGTACAAGTGTAATACCTTCACTGTTTCCAACTGCGCATTTTCCAAAACCACTATCAGGCGTTTCTCTTGTTTCTTGATATGAGGTGTAACTAAATGCCTGGGTATTGGATCGTATTCAAATTCCTCGTCCTTAGCCGCTAATTTCCTCTTCTTTCCCATATTGTAGTTTGATTTGCAGTACTTATTGTTAGGCAGAGCACTTAAGTACTAGGTTATAATTGATAACTAAGATCAGAAACAAGTTCATAAAACTTTAAATACTAAATGAAAACCAGTAAACCCATGAAAAAGAAAATTCTGATTTTACAATCGGCAACAAACAACATGTGGTGGCTGCGCCACAGAGAAAATATTAGGGATGTGAAAAAATAATCGATTTTTAAAATAATCGATTTTTAATCGATTTTTTTTTAATAAAAATCGATTTTTGTAACCGATTTTTATTTTGCAAATAATCGATTAATAATCGATTTTTATTAATCGATTTTTTTAATTAGATTTTTTTATCTGCCGAACCCCGACATTTAAGTCTGACCGGAGCGCGAATTAATATTAGGTCGAATTACTATTAGGTAAATTAACGCCACCTGTGCGTCAGAGCGTCTACTACGATGGCATCTCTTTTCTGCTTTTAAAACAATTTTGTTACGCTATTAAACATTCACTAGATACTATACTCCATTTGCTAAAGCATTAGAAAGAAGTAAAACAAGGTTATTTTTAATGTACACTTTGTAACCAAAGTACAATTAACATTATTACAGTTATAATTGACGCCAAATTTATTATAATGTATTTATATACCAGATGTCCACTGTAACTGTAATCATTTTCACTATTTATCCTATTAAATTAAGTGGCTTTCATTTAAATATACTATTTCATTCCAAATAGTGTCGTCATAGTGTCGATGTAAAAAAACTAAAAGACATACCGGGAACATTTTTCGTTTCACTATAATTCTACCAAATTTAAAATGTCACCTAATCCCTTCATACGTTGTGACAACAGGATTTTTTTTATTTTGCCGGTTTATGTTGACTATCAAATTGACGTAAAACCTATTTAAATTTAAAATCATCATGTGATCGGTCGTTTCATTCATTGATTCGTTGTATGTTTATAATGGGTGAAGAAGATGTTATTATAAATTATGCGTAATTAAAAAAAAAACTTTTAATTAAGTGTTTAGTACCGTGTTAGATCTATTCACTTTGAATTAAAATTGTTTTGACTCCTGCTTCTACGAGCCTCTTATTTCTAATGTTATAACAAATGGAGTATAGATGGCGATAATCAACGAATTGTATTGTACTTTTTCAATGAAAAAAATTGCAATTACATTTTTATTGTAACAATTAACCTACTTATGTCCACGGATATCAGAATTTTGCCCGACATTGTTTCGGGGTTATGTTGATGATTATAATTCTAAAACTTTAATTTGTTTTGACTATTTAAAAACTTTAATTTGTATTGTTGTTTACAATAAGAATATTTGTTGTTTTTTTTATTAATAAAACTGTGATTACATTATTTGGGTGTTTATTTTGAAATTAATTGAAAAAATTGAAAAAAAAAATCGATTATTTTGAAAAATCGATTATTTTTTTAAGAAAAATCGATTATTTATAAATCGATTTTTAATCCAAAAAAAATAATCGATTAATTAATAATCGATTTTTTATGTAGAATGTCACATCCCTAGAAAATATGTTTTCAGTTCATAGAGCATTCTTTAGTCATAGCGGAATTCTTTTGTTTTAGTTAAAGCGTGGTCGCCAAAGCATATAGTACCTATTAATATAGTCGCTGATTTTCAAAAATATTATTATTCTCCTTCTGTGCTGTGGCTGTGGGTGATAGAGTATAAATAAAACAATTTAATGGTACCCACACACGTAACGATTACTTTGCACAAGCTTAAGCCAGTGTGTTCACCTTAAATTTTTTTGTAGTTTTAGCACCATAAAACATATTATTTAGTAGATACAACTGTCGTCGTTTTTTTACTAGTTTTCACAGCATTAACGATAAATATCTTGCCGTCTCATGTAATTTGATTTTATTTTCTTTGGATACTTTCTCTGTGCCAGACACAGACAATATATATATGCTATATGGTCTGTGGTGCCAGACAACCATAAAGTTAGAGTGACAGGCTGAGGCGTTTCGTACTTTCTTAGTAGTTTTAGGACCATTCTATTATTTTTAATTGGGTTAAATTTGTTGATGTTTTCCTACAGCATTGCTATCATCATCAGCCGGTGTCAGTCCACTGCTGGACGTAAGCCTCTCCCAAGATGCGCCACTGAGCCCGATCTTCGGCTCTTTTTCTCCAACCACTGCCCACCGCTTTGCGTATGTCGTCGCTCCACCTGGTCACAGGACGTCCTACGCTACGTTTGCCGATTCGCGGTCTCCACTTTAGGACCTAAGTCTACCCCAACAGCAACAGAATTGCTATAATTTAATTTATTAAATCACAATAGTATTCTTACAATCAGGTTCACGCAAAATACAGGATTGAAAAAATAATTAAAAAAAATTATTATTTTCATTATAACTCTGTCTGGGAATTTTCTACCGATAAATAAGAATTCAGCAAACAGCAAATATCTTCAATCATAAAACTTTGGCTGGTAGGAATAGAAATTTTAGTAATTAAAATCAGCCAGTAACTCATGAAAAGTGGTGGTTGTTGAAAGTCAGTTGCTTTTCATAGTTCTATAATAGATAATATAATACATATTCCTATGGTAGGTTCCGGAAAATTTTACGGAAGGTAGTTTGGGAAAAAATATGTGGTCGCGCCGTTATTTATTGATGCGCAGTAATTGATCCACCCACACCCACCGTAGTTAATAAAAATCTAAACGTTAATTTATACTTTATCTCTTGGCGTTTTTTTTACTAATTAAAGAGGCGTTAACAAAGAAACTGTACCGTAAACCGCTTTACTGAACCCACCACGAAACAGTGGATGGATATCCGATTTATTCATGGCTAACGACAGAGAAGTATTACGAGAAATATGGGATGGAAAATTGCCGATCTGTTTTCAACTGGCGCAAGAAGAAATTATGGAAATTCAACAGCCCGATCCATTTTATGTGATGATTCCACGACTTAGTTACTTCCCTCTAGTAACAGACAAGGTTCGAGTGGAATGTCTCTACAGGGTTAAATTTTAGGGAGATTCTTATGTGGAAAATGATTATCTTTTCAGATGAAAAGGCATTTCTTACGTTATATATCTCAGGAGAACGCTGACAGTGAGATGTGGTTAGATTATAATGGGCAGCCTCTGAAATGGCATTATCCTATTGGCTTTCTATATGATCTTTACTGCGGAAATGACCCTCAATTGCCTTGGAATCTGACTGTACACTTTACGAAATTTCCCGAGGAGATCTTGCTGCATTGTCCTAATAAGTAATAATAACATATCACATATAATATAAAGCAATTTTGGATAATTGTTATATTAATTTATTTCAATAACAATGAGTGAGCTACATACAATAGAAATAAAAATATGTAATTATTTCAGAGACATTGTTGAAGCCCATTTCATGTCCACAATAAAAGAGGCAGATGTTCTTAAACACAGAGGCCAGGTCATGTCGGCCATGCAAAAAAAAGATCATAATCAATTATGGCTTGGCTTACAAAATGGTAAGTTATTATATTACTATTTACATTTGCATTATTTTATATAGATTGATTTTATATGACATATTAATTTGTATAACATTAATGACAGAGGAGTTTATTTTTAAAGTTCCAGCTGAATTGATGAGTCATCTTAACATAAATAAAGTCTATGTTTGTATCTTATATTGTTTTAATAATATTCTTCACAGATAAATTTGATCAATTTTGGGCCATAAATAGAAGATTGATGGAGTCACATGGAGATAATGAAGGCTTTAAAAATATTCCAATTAAAATATATACTGAAGACGGCAACTGCAGTCAACGTCTAGTCAGTCCAAAGAATGGTGATGGCAGTAGGAAAACTTTGCAGCAAATGATAACAGAAATCTACCAAGACAAAACAAATGGTTGGTGTCCAATATTGTTTCTTTATATTTCTTGTTAATAATTCCTTTAAGACCTCTCAGATGGCTAATATGTTAACTTTATTATTGGTAATTTAAGTTAACCACATGTAATCTGTAACTTGCCAGTGCAGAGTAGCCCCCGCTTAACATTACTACTAAAATCTTTTTCTCAATATTTCAGTTGCATTGAGGACACACGGAGTATCTATTCCACCAGATACTCCTCTTCAATGGCTTTCCGAACATCTAAGTTACCCAGATAACTTCCTACACTTATGCTTGTCGTAATTATATAATTGGTGAGATGTAATAAAATAAAAAAAATAAAAACTATAGACATGTAAAACATGACTAATTTATTGTTTAAAAACAAAATGTTATCAATTCATGGTAATTCATAATCACTTTGTGATAATACAACAATGCAATGTGCCGGTAGAGAGAACTTTCCTTGTTTCAACAACTTGTTAATATACAAATTATTTACAAAACCTTAATATTTACACATGATTTTATTCATTATTTTTATGACACTTAAGATTTTTAGATGACAAAATAAATAAGTAGCTTCATTTTAGTAACTAGAGAACAACAAAGTCATTGTCATTCTGAGTAACAACCTTCTTATAAATTAATAGTGAATCAATATTTAGCGCATTTTAGAAAGTTTCATAGTCCGAGGTGCTAAGTATAAGTAACAAATCAGATTTTAGGCTCAAAAATGCGCTATCAAAGGTTTCAAAACGAAAAAGAAGACTTGCAATGGTTAATAAATAAAACTTATGAACACTTAGCTAACAGTTTTAAAAATATCACAATATTGACCTTATTATTAGTTATTCACAATTCTGTTTTTTGTTTATTCTTTTGTATGATATAAGGAATGTGTCTTGTTAATCGTCTGCATCCATTGTTTGCGAAAATCGGTTGATCTTCACTGGGGCCGTATGTTATAACAGATAATGCTTCCCTGGAAAAAGTTAATTGTAATTAGTTAGGAGTAGAATACCAACAACCACACATCCTGTGTTAAGCTATGATATTATAATTTTATTTTTATTCATCTCCTAACCAACTGTAATACTTACGCCATCATCTCGTCAGATGGATGGAACACAGAATGGGACCGGAACTCGGCCTGAGCACATAGTTCCACATGCCGCTGTTCCAGAGGCAGGAATGGTATATAATGATCAATCAAATGGTTTGCTATCGCTGCGGCCTTTTCGAAACCTCCTGAAAAAAGTAGAGTAAAATAGGAAAATGAAACAATATTGTAAGAGTAAAATAGGAAAATGAAACAATATTGTATGAGTATTTTTTTACAAGTAAATGTAATCCAGAATGTGTTGTTTCATACATCATCACGCCTGTATTCCCCGAAGGGGTAGGCAGAGGTGCACTGCACTTCGCCAATGCATTTTTGGTCCCAATGTAATAGGGGGCGAGCCTATTGCCATTATACTGGGCAAATTCTCACTCAATACGAGGGAGATTTTTGGGCTATAGTCCACCACGCTGGCCCAGTGCGGGTTGGTGAACTGCACACGCCTTTCTATAGAGGTGCAGGTTTCCTCACGATGTTTTCCTTCACCGTTTCAAAGCAAGTGGTAATCTCGGATGAAAATGAGATTAGCACATAAACCCAGAGGTGCGAGCCAGGGTTTGAACCTGCACACTTTGATTTGCAAGGCGTGCGTTCGACCACTCGGCTAACACTGTGTTATTTCAAGTGTTTCTAATAATCCTAACAAGAAAGAGACTAATCGTTCAATATATAAATTGGAATATTACATTATTTGTATCATTAGATTACTCATGAACAATGCAAAGAACAGGAAACATACCTTGAAAATATGCAGTCCTTCTAATAATGGGTTCAAAATCGTGAAATTCAACATCATTTCTCTTAGCACCTTCGTCGTACATTTCTAACAGTTTTGATGATATTTCCTGGCTTCCAATGTTAGATATGAATATGAAAATAGTATTTCTGCAAGAACATTAGTAATAAAATTGCTGCATGGACACTAGGAATTCATCCTGACTGATGATTTCAGTTTTTTTTAAGAAAATAGCACAATGTTAATATCCAACAAATACAAAGGAATTTTTTACCTATAGTAATATATTAATATTTTTGTTTAACCATAATAATTGCTATAATTATTACCATTAAAATGACCTAGGTTCAGTATTGGTGGCACAGTTAGCTAAGACAAGAGGAAATAAATTATTCAATTTTTTTCTCTTATTTATGTATTATGAATGTGAAAGTGTGAGTGTGTGCAGCATAATCCATGACATATGTCTTGTCTTGAGGCTTATGCTAGTCAGTCTGTGTCCATATTTATTTTGATATTCTATGATGGTAAACCACACATTTTCTTAACAATGACTGACAGAACAAAATGAGGTTGTAAGTACCTATAATCAACTCCATCCACTGCATGGTGATGATCAAGCATTGGTTTGATTGTGTCCAGTACCGAGGGGCACATGTGATGAATCTCATCAAATATGATAAGAGATTTGGGACATTTCTTAACCATTTTATTCAATGTATTTATCAAATCCACCTGTAAACAATATATTAGTATGACATATAATTATAGTCGGCCAATGGCAAATATTTGCCTATCTAAATAACATGCATAGTTTTTAGAACCAATAATATAGGTATATCCATTATCAGTTCGGCCATATCATTCACTCAACTGGGTAGTTAAGTGAATGAACTGTATGTACTGACCTAATTAGTTTTTATATGCTGTACGTAAATAATATAGGTGCCATGTGGAACACCTGTCAAGAAAATAATTAAGGAATCTTGTATATAAGTATAACTTGATTCAAAATATTAATAAAGAAAACAAAATTATTCTTAGATAGATTCATAGTACCTACTCACTTTTTTCTGTTCCAAATTGTTGCAGTCAAAATCTTTTGACCCCATGTACAATTTTACAAAATTGCTTTTCATGCCTTTTTTATAAATTGCCTCTGCTATCATTGTAGCTGCATAGTTTTTCCCAACACCCGGCCAGCCGTGCAGGCTGATCACCAATGCTTTCTTATTACCTTGGGTATCATCATATACTGCTTCCTTATGAGCATGCAATATGTTAACTAACTCATTCACCAATGGCTGTCCAAACATCTTTTGTGATAGAGATGTTTTCAATTCTGTAATCAAGACAATACAAGGCATCAAATTACTGGTTCTTTAATGATGTAGAAACCAAGGAAAGGACTCCACAGCACTGCTTACGAGTAAGTGCAGCAACAGATAGTTGAAAGCATAGAAAAATATATATGTAGATATAGGGGTAGCAATTGATTGACAATATTATATGGATGTTTCGCTTATTGTTTAGGAATAGTCCTTAAATTTACCAAAGTACTTACTGTTTATATCATAAGGCACATGTTCATCATTGCAGCATTCTATGTACCGACAAACCGTGTTGTCTTTTATGGTATCCCATTTGTACCAACCGCCGGCGAATATAGCAGAAGAGATTAGTGAAATTGTGACTACTTCAGACACAACACATTGGAATGTGGTTATTATAGCTAGACTAACGAGGTAATTTATAAACATTTTTATGAAATTGTACTAGGTACACACCACGTTTATGTCAACAAAACTTAGCCTTGACAATAGTTAAACAGATATGGTACGGTATTTATTTGATAGGACTCGTAATACGACAACACCGCAAAATTCACTATGACTATTTCTCACTTTTCTTGACTTTTGAGCCCCCCCCCATATATTTTAATACACTGTGCTTTTGAGCAAACAAACCAAACCACAGATCATATAGTCACTACCTATAGGGATGTGACTACTTACTATTAGGTACATTAATGCCACTTGTGCGTCAGGGCGTCAACTACGATTGCATCCCTTTTTTGCTTTTTAAACAATTTAGTTACACAATCAAACATTCATTTTTCTTCAAACGTCAATTTTATTTTGAAAGTTTTTCGTGACAAAAAGTATAGTTTGGTTTGGTGTTTTTAAAAGTCTTTTTATAGATTTGTTAACGACCAAAAAGGGTTTTATAACAACGGGCGAATTTTGAATAAATAACTGTGATTAATACAATAATTTGGCGTTTATTTTGGAATTAAAAGAAAAATCTAGGAAAAAATCGATTATTTTTTTTAGAAAAATCCATTATTGATAGATGTATCAGCAATGGATTTTTCTTTAATAAAAATAATCAATTTATTTAGCACATTATTGATTAATTAATAATCGATATTCATGTTTTATGTCGCATCCCTAACTACCAACCATGACACTACTAACTATAGACGAAAGTAGGGATGCCGATCTGATTTATTTTAATCAGAGAATCGATTTATTGGTTTGTGGCCAATCGATATAAAGATCTGAATCGAACCAGCGAATCGATATTGCACCCTAGAAAATCAAGGGCCGATTTTTTCTACTTTGATATGAACGGTAAAATTATTCACAATTAGTTGAATTGACAAGTTTTCACTTTTACTCAAAAACTCCCTAGATGGCTGTGTGATCAGTTTCCTTCACCTCTCTATAGATAAAATAAATGAAATAAACTATTGCGCTGGTTTCTTTGTGTAAATCTGTACTTTGTTGTAAAGAAAGTTAAAAATGGTAAAAGATCGGTTATTCTGGTATCCTTTTTGGTTTTACTATTACGGATTTATATTTATTCTGTAAATAAAAACTCGAAAAAAATACGATTTTTTAGATATCGATTCTACAGATGTCAATTCACATCGATTTTTATGAAAGAATCCCTAGACGAAAGAAAACTTTACGCGGAATAAAACAACGACAGAGTAGCTAACAAGGAAACAATGTTTCATACTGTATAGTAGTGATATGTGATACTGTACATAATTAAAGATTATTAGTTATCTGTGTTCAACTCACAAAACCTTTTTTAAACAAAATTCAGAATGGAGACCGGCAAATTCAAAATTGAGTCGGGAGTACAACTATTTGCAAGGCTAACGAAAAAGCCAGTCGAAAAGCTTTATCCAATACTATTCTCAACTGGGCTCATGCAAGGTGATATAATTGAATTCTTTGGTAGTGATCCTAGTTCATCGTTATTAATTGATATCATTTGTGAAGCATTAATACCAAGTATGCTGAAGGGAGTGAATATGGGTGTTCTTATTTTTAAAACTGATGGAAAACTTAATGTTGAAGAACTTACATATATTCTAAGAGAAAGGCTCATCTCACATAGCGGTGAACACCACAACATTGAACTGGATGGATTACTCCACAATATCCTTAATGAATTAATTGTACTTGAAGTGTATGATGGAACTCAGTTTTACACAACTATACACAACCTTGATAATATTTTGATGGAAAACCGAAACATTTCACTAATTATCTTCGATACACTAACAGCATTCTATTGGTCAGAACAAGGTTTTAAAATAACAAAAATGGATAATTATGTAAAAAATTTACTGAGGATAATACATAATATTACTAAAGAACACAAAGTTATATGTATTTACACAAGGCCTGAGTACTTCTGCTCAAATAAAGATTCAGATAATTTAGAAACCAATGGGCTTCATGTAAATGACATGGTTAACTACAGGATCCAGGTTGTAGACAAGAACAATATAGGATATTACCAAGTAAATGTGAGGACGAGAGATACATACTTTGAAAAATATTTTGATATCAGTGCTCATGAAATAAAATGGAAGTAAAGTTATTGGCTTATTTACTAAATCCCTCTCCTGATATATTCATACTTTTAATATATTTTATCTATCTATAGTATACGGTCTTCATACATTAATACTTCCATAAGATTGTTTTAAATCACATAGGTACCTATACAATTGACAACAAAGATATAATCATAATACAACACTGTGCACAAGTAGTGGGAAGATATTCCTACTATCTTCTTATCAAAGGTACAAGAATATGAATGACCAGTAAACTATGTATATAAACAATGGTATTATTAATTATAGAATGTTCAATTAAAAGATACACTTAACACTAGCATAGTATTTCATATACTATATCTTCACTAATAGGGTACATAATTGATCAATAAATAGGTAAAGTAATAACATACCAATATACTTATAAATTATCATTATGTAAACAATACTGTAAGAGATCACAAGAGATTCTAAAGTTGTTAATTTTACATCATCAAGTAAATAACATATATAAATGCAACAAAACCATGACTAAAGTAGTTGAGATTTTCCCATTTACTTATGGTGTGATAATATGAGTATCCAGATTCTTGTACAGAAAATGAGGCTTCAAACATTACTCCTAAGTAAGCCAGATGAATAATTGTAATGATAGAAAAAAATGTATTTGTAAATATGCAGAGTGTACTATTTTTTTTATATTTATGATCACACTGTTTATTACAAGGATTGGCCAAACAGCACACTTCCAGAGCTGATGCCACCTTGTAGCGCAAATTGTATTCAACATAAGAGAATGTTCCTATACTGAGTAGGACTGCTGAGAATTGGAAATTTAAACCATGAAGCAGTGATGACATTGCATATGTAATGAATATGGCTGTAAACTGACCATACGGCTGGCATGTTTTGAAAACATAGTTCTTCAACCACTGATGCATCGGAATGTTCCAATATATTACAACTTGGACTAAAGATCTTGGTAGTTCAATAAAAAATGGTTTAGTGACTTGAAGCTCAGAATGACAATCATTGGTTAGTCCGAAACCTGCACTTATCATTGAAACAATAGACATAGTGGATACAAAATAATGTGACATGCGAAATGCCTGAGCATCTCGAAAAGCTATCAACCATTTTGGCATTTCATCATCAATGTACCATGGCACAATACAATTGGACATAACCAAGAACACCATAGACATAACCAAATTTAAAACTATTATCTTAATCCATCTTCTGGATAAAAATTTAACTTCCAGGTAATGGTTATAAGTGTGAAAAGATATCCATGGCCCTAAAATACAGTTAGCGGGACAAAATATGTACCCTCCAAATTCAACAGGATTCAGCATCCCTTTGAATAAATCCCTATCAAGTTCAATGGCCACAGAGATTATTTTCATAGCTGCTATCATTTGAATACCTCTTATTTGCTGCCACATTTTTGGGGCTAATACATATAGTTCACACAATAACAAAGATACGATAATAGAGGTTGATATTATCAATCCCCTCCATTTTTTTGTGATAAACGATAATAATATGATTAGGACATATGCTCCACTTGCAAGCCCTACAGTCCATATGAACGGTGGCCCTATGTTGTAATATAAAAGGAAGCTGCCTATAACCAAACTTAAACTATGTCGAACATTATGAGGCAAGGGTACGACCTGTATTATAAGGCGGAGTATAATGTTTGCAAGTATCAAATCCTTGGCGAATCGCAGACCTTCATAAACAGTGGGTTCGCCACATAAAGTGATGTAACTCCACGTAGTTTCGGAGTAATCCTCGTCGTCGTCCATTATTCAGATCAAGATGTTCTGGTACCAAACGTAGTATTTAATTTTTCCGAGCCGGTGCTAACCCGGCTTTTTAAATGTGAGAACTGTAGTTCATAGGTACCTTGTTTTCTTATTGTGTTACTACATCGTATCACCATAGTTCTCATTTATAAAAAAATATTGTTAAAATTTGAGTACATCATTCTTACAAATGAAAATATTGTAATTTACAACTTACATAAATAATAAAATGAGATGCCTGCCTTGCCTGCCCAAAGTTAAACGTTATCTTATCCGCGCCACCCGGCTTCGTTTGCCACAGAATCCACAGATTAATTAATAAATACCACAGACAGACGGAGTATTATAATATGATTACTACCATCATTACTACTACTTTATTACTACCATACTACCAAATTACTACGAAGAAGGCATGCTTGGTCTAGGCTTGTGCCACCAAATCGTTAGGTGGGTGTACGAGGCAAAGTAAGCAAGCTAGCGAAGCGAATTCTTTCTATTGAGAAATTTGTCACGTACAGTGCGATCCTAATAAGAATAGGAATGAACGAAAATAAAAGTACGCGATTTATCTGCCATCTTTATCACTGTCATTATCCATTTTTATTTATAATGTGTATTTATTGAATTTGTCCTTGCTATTAATTACTTGACATTGGCGATTGGCGATTGGCGCCATTCCTCATCTTATTCCATTAAATTTCATCATTTCACTCATTTCGTAAAAAAGTAAGAACAGGAATGTCAATAACGTCTATCTGTCAAATGTCACTTGAAAAGTATGGTTTGTAAAAACTTATTTGCATATCAATAGTAATAGTCTTACATCAAATTTAAATAAAAAGGTTAAATTAATAGTAAATTGTCTTAGTATAATATTTAATTATTTAAAGTCGTAATTCGTTTACGTTTGTCACAATATGGCGCAAAATCGATCCTATTCTCATTTATATTTGTATCGCATAGTATGTATAGTCTGTGACATCGATCATCGATGCGCGTAGGTACTTACAATTGAAATTTCTATAATTTTGTTAATTGTTATCGAAACAGTTACAGGATAGTCTTAGACAATTGGTTATTTTCTGTAAATTATAAACACTGGATCCATTTGCATAAGTGATAAAGTATAAGTGACTAGTTATTGTGTAAGAAAAATAAGGATTGGACGCTTTTTTCTGTGACGTTCAGTGTACGTAAAAACGAAGGATGTCATGTATATTTAGCTAAAATCGAGTTTTAAGATGGCTAGTCCTTCGCCTCAAAACAGTCCAATGCCTCCGCCCCAGGCTCCGAGCCCTATGGGACCACCGACGCAAAGCCCGGCGCCCCCGCAATCCCCGCACAGCCCGTACAACCAACATGTCAATGGACCGCCGCCGTCACATCCTCCTGGGTCTGGACAGCAACCAATGCCTAACCACATGTCCCCGTCGGGCCCTTCGCATCCTATAGCGCCTAATTCCAACGGGCCTCCTGGCGTACCTCAGCAACATCCCGGTATGCCGCCGGCTGGACATCAGTTGCCGCCACACATGGTCGGGCCGCACATGCAGGGTCCACCGGGACATCCGATAGGACCGGGAGGGCCCCACCCACCGGGACCTAATGGGCATCCTAACATGCCTGGAGCTCCTCAGCACCCGAACATGGGTGGGCAGGGACCTCCACATGGCTACATGCAACATCAGATGGGACACATGCCTCCGGGTCAGGTAATAACATAATTCTTCTCTCTATACTTTTTATCTGTTATAACAGTAGTCATCACACCTGTATTCCCCGAAGGGATAGGCAGAGGTGCACTGCAGTGTGCCCACACTTTGCCGATGTATTTTGGTCCCAATGTAATATCCTCTTAAAGTATTGTTTCAGTAGTTACTGTCAATAATAATAGTGCTGAGTTAACTGCCAAGAACAGAAAGGAATATTAAAAACATTGCTACAAGACAGGTGGTGGTGGGGCAGGTCAACTTAAGACTCAACAAATGGAAATTATATTTCTTTCATGTAATTTATTAGTAGCAATACATTTACTACAATCAACTTTGTATGCATTATGCAAATTTAAGCTCAAAAAACCAAATTGATTGAGCTTAATATACTCATTATAGCGGTGAGGATTATATTATTGTAGTGTACAATTTGGTTACTGAATATTGGACCATATATACTGTTAGCTAGGAGTAAAATTTCCTTCATCATTGTTGAAAACTGTTCAGTCAGGGGTTGTATATTGTCAACGCTGGGCAGTATTGCTTCAGTAACCTTCATGTAAACTGTATATACTACTGGGGTGTTCAAGTTTTTCTTAACCCAATCAGCACAATTCCCAGATAAATTATCTGCAAGATAAACAACAATTGCATGTTTCACTAAATCCTGAATTTCAATCTATCTACTTACTTACTATTTACAAAGGCAGACAACACATAATAACAATTGCATTCTGTTATTATAACATTGTTTATGGATTAATAACATTTATCTCTTGTCCATATTAAATCAAGTAAATCTTTTGATCTGTATTGTATTAGTAATTAATAACAGATATTGACACAGAGTTTGCTACTATTTACTCCTAATACTTTTACATACAAAAATAGTTGGCTCCAGTGCCATAGTAAAATGTACTGTTATGATCCTTCAGCACCTTATCCTGAACTGCTGACAGAATGTCCATCTGTGATCAAGAAAATAATACTAATTATCAAAGGGTACAAAATTACAAATAACAACAAGCTTCTTGACCATGTTAATGCAAAGGGTTAATGGTGTTGATTCGGTCGGAACTAATCATATTGCCATCCTTCTCACAGACATAATGTATGACCAAGATAGCAATATTTATAGTGCTGTCAAATATAGTTTATATACAACAGAATCAACATCAATGTAGATCCTTAAATACAAGTTTGTATTGTGTAAGTAATGATTTGATTTTACATTTGACAATATAGAACAACTCACCAATATATCAAAGTTATTAGCACTCTCCAAACTAGTATATGCATATGGTATAGTCACAAGCTGCTCGAAGCCTTTCACATTGATGAACACCATCATATTCAATGCAATACTGTCCAAGAATTGTGACAAAGCCTCTGTCTCTTCCTCGTATAATGATTTCGTGCCACCATATATGGCATCACACTCTTTACCTTTCACTAAATGTATTGTTATATAATGATCGTTAATAATATTAACACATTTGTCCTCCATCTGAATATGACAATGCAATCACACAATATGGGATTGCATTGAAGTTCTACCAGAGTTGTAGACCCATAGGTCTTTAAAATAGCAATAGTTTTACACCCTAATACACCTAAAATGTATGTACACATATGTAACTTGCTCTATGTCTGTGAGCCCTTTAGGGAAACAGACCTAAGAACTAAGACTTTAGAAATGGTTTCATGCATAATGTAAATTAGCTCCACTCACCTAATGAAGATTTATCGAAAAACCAATTTCTGTCCAAATTAATCCCAACAGCTGACTCATTGTTTGGACACATAGTTTGAGGAAAAAAAACCTTGCGATTTTTTGACCAATATCTGTCCTAAATCAAACATTTCGACATGATGTAGCAACATTAATACTAGCTTATGGGTCTTGATGATAAGCATTTAGCAGCCATTACTGTAGGCAAAGGTTGAACCAGAGAAGTAACGAGGATGTATATAGTTTTATTACCTTTGACATACTGTACTTATATCCATCGGGGTTCAAAATGGGAAGTACATAGAAGTCATAGTACTCCATTAGTAATTCCAAATTCAGAGTCTGCTCTAATATATGGCCAACAAAATTAAGGAGAACAGCTGTAGACATCCAGTCCTTGCCATCTTCACCACCCAATAAAAATACTGCTATTCTTTTTGCCCCAGTTGATAATTTCAGTATGAATATCTCTCTTTTCTCATATGTGTTTCCAATGACAATTTCTTTTACAATTGGATATTTTTTCTTTTTATATTCAACCCACAGTCTTATACTTTCCCAATCGTGAAAATCTTTTGTTATGTTGGGCACACTATCATATGGATATGCATCAATTAGTTTAATATGAGGAGAATGAGGTTGATTGAATCTGTCAATATTAATAAACTATTAAGATGCATTATGTCAACAGTCAGAGCTGTTGCATGTTGATTTATTGCGATGAGGTGTACTATGTATGTGCTTACATCAAGTTATCTTTAATTTTAATGTATTCTATGTCATTGTCCTGTAACTTCTTCTCAAATACTGCAGTACAGCATGTATCGACGAGCACATCCATCGGTATGGCCGCCTCGTTGGTGACGCCGTTTATGAATATCATCTGGTCGTTCCGTATGTGGAGCAAGTAAAGAACGGCGCGTTCTCGACTATTAAATGCCGTCACCTCGTACAATGTATAATTTTGACGCATTTTAATAGCATACGAGAAATTCAACAATAATAGCGAAAAATAAATTATTTTAATAGATGTCATTTCTAATACCTATATACTATATAAGAACCTTATATGTTCAAATTCAAGTAGGCCATTTTTAAAAGTTACAGATTTGTCGTAAGATTACCCACTACCCGTTATAAATGAAACGAAAGTTATGCCAGTTTTAAAGTTAAGTATTTGCCAGTTGTAGTAGTATTACCTGATATGTAGCATCTCCTAGTTTTAGTGAGAACGACATTAATGTCATAAGATTTTAATTCAGGCTCCTCTCCCTATGGGCGGCGGTCCACCGGCCGGCAGCGGTCCGCAGGGCCCGCCGCCGCACGGCGTGCACCCGCAGGGCATGCCGCCGCACCACGCCATGATGCCGGGCCAGGGCCCTCCGCCGCACGCGCAGTCGCCCGCCTACGGCCACGCGCCGCCCGGCGCCGCCCCGGGCGGACCTCCGCCCCCCAACGCGCCCCCGCACCCGCCCGCCGCTCAGACTCCGCCCCACGCGCAGCCCTCTCCCGCCTCCGTGGCCAACGGCGGCCCGCCCGCCTCGTCCCCGATGCAGGGCTCCCTGCCGGCGCAGGGCCCGGACAACTTGAACGCGATCCAGAGGACCATCGACTCCATGGAGGAGAAAGGTCTGCAGGAGGATCCGAGATTCTCGCAGCTTCTGGCGCTGCGGGCGCGCTCGAACCCGGGCCAGGAGCCCGGCAAGGGGCTATTTAGCAACAATCAGCTCTGTCAGCTCAAGTGAGTACGCGCCCCGCGAACGCTTCGGTCGAGCGATCGAGCTCACGGTAGATGATAGGTGTAAATGTCCGTATTTGTCGTATGTTAGGGCGCAGATATCGGCGTACCGCAGTCTCGCGCACAACCAGTCGCTGTCGCCGCAGATCTTGCAGATGTCGGCCGGCAAGCGCACGGGCGAGGCGCCGCCGGAGTGCCCGACGCCGCCGTACGGGGAGGGGCAGGGCGGGGCGCGCGGCAAGGCGGGCGCGGGGGGCGGCGCGCCGCCCACGCCGCTGCCCATGACGGGGCAGATGGCGCCGCCCACGCAGCTCACCCCGCCGCTAGTTAACCCGGTACCGTTAATCACATTATTCCTTTAGATATTAGTTGATTGTTGTAAAAATGTGCTAATACAAGTGTCGTTGTGCAGCCGCTGGGCGGCGCGCCGCGAGCCCCGGCGCCGCGCGCGCCCGGCCCGGCGCCGCCCGCGCCGCAGCACCAGCATCAGGTACGCTTCTACCGTCTATACATCCTCTACCAATTGTTAATAAACGAATTCATTTACAGTAACTTTGCAAAATAATAATTTTATAATGGCAAGGTCAATGGGTTGTAATTGATTGTATATTTTAGACGGGTGTACCTATGCCGGTCGGCAAGCAGAATCGGATCACCAGCATGCCCAAACCGGTCGGCCTGGACCCTCTGCAAATACTTAATGAGAGAGAGAACAGGTGAGAATTTAAGATAATAAAAAAATAAAATTGCGTTTATTTCTCCTCACAATGTTAAAATAAAAAACGAATATAAATAGTCATAATGGGTATAGTAATATTTAGATTTTGTGAGGAGCTGGTGTCTGAAATAGGATTTATGCCTGTGTTACAGATCACCAGGTCCACACCCAACTAGTAACATTATTAATTTATAATAAGTCCACATAGAATTAAGATTTGTAGGTAATAGACATCATACGACAATAAGGTGCATAGCAAGTGATAGTGTGTGCGTGCGTGCGTGAGCCTGTATGGGTGTGTGTGTGGGTGTGTATGTGTCTGTGTGTGTGTGATGCATGTATATTTCAGTTTGGGTATGAACACCATTTGTGTTTTTATGGTAATCTCTCAGTATTAATGTTTTTGATGGTAATCCATATACGAATTGCGCAATCGGCACGAAGCCATTTGATATAATTTTTTGTTTTCATTACACAGAATAGCGGCACGCATTGCCCATCGTATAGAAATGTTGTCCAACTTGCCGGTCAACATACCCGATGACCTCCGGCTGCAGGCACAGATCGAGTTGAGAGCTCTACGCGTTTTGAATTTCCAAAAACAATTGCGTGCAGAGGTAATATTTCGATATTTTGTAACATCCACCGCTCTTGAATGACATTTTATTCATTGAACCACCAAATATTATCTAGATATTGGGACAAGTCCGTCGGGACACGACACTCGAGACGGCGGTCAACATAAAGGCGTACAAACGCACGAAGCGGCAGGGATTGCGCGAAGCGCGCGCGACTGAGAAGCTGGAGAAACAGCAGAAACTAGAGGCCGAGAGGAAGCGCCGCCAGAAGCATCAGGAGTTCCTGCAAACCGTGCTGCAACATGGTGAGACACCTTCAAATACATCAACATTTTCTACACATTCACTCGCACAACACGCGGTAGAGAGTATTTTTTGCGGATTAACACGTTCACTGCGGACCACACGTAATCGGCTCGATACGATGCTTACCGCTGTTGCGATTACCGTTACCAACTCTATTCTATCACCTATAAGAGTTAGTATCATGATATCTTTACATTTCAGCTAAGGACTTCAAGGAGTATCACCGCAACAACGTGGCGAAGTTGTCGCGCATGAACAAGGCCATTATGAACTACCACGCGAACGCCGAACGCGAACAAAAGAAGGAACAGGAGCGTATAGAGAAGGAGCGTATGCGACGGTATGTCCAACTCCTATGACCAAGACATTGAATATGGGGTCACATTCCTTACTGGAGGTGCTGTAGTTTGATAGCGGGTGATTAAGAATGTCGGTTTATCAGGGTTATAACGGCCATCACCCAAGCTGTACTTTTGTAATTCGTCTGTGTATTTAGCAGCTTAACGAAATTAGATAGGGACTTGGAATTTACGCATACTATGTCGATCCCTGGCACATATACAAAATAAAAAATCTCTATAAACAGTTAATTTGTAAACATTAAGGGGGCAAAAACTTCGTAAATTACTATTTCGGATTTCTGATACACCGTGTATTGTCGATAGTTTGATGGCGGAGGATGAAGAAGGTTACCGCAAGCTCATCGATCAGAAGAAAGACAAGCGTCTGGCGTTCCTGCTGTCTCAGACCGACGAGTACATTGCGAGTCTCACGGAGATGGTGAAGCAGCACAAGCAAGAGCAGCGCAAGAAACAACAGGAGGAGGAACGGAGGAAACGGGTATGCCAACTAACTAATCACCACTTTCCGAACTTGTTCTCACAGAATCTTCTACCAAAGACATAATGCTACATAATTTGATCGAAAAACTATAGTTCTTGTTCGAACAACTAATCGCAGGCTCACAGTTTTGCGAAATGTTGCCTCGACTCATGGTGTATGAGCGAATGGCGGCGGTATTCACGCAGTACATAAGAAAAATATTATTATAACGTTCTTAAATGTTCATGTTCTGTCACTTATCCAATACAACTTCTAATCACTTTAGTAGGTAAGCAATTTCATTAAAAGGGAATAGGTACAAAAGATTTCCAGCCAAATACTTGCCAACAGAAAACGAGGAAGAAGAAACTCCTGGAAGGTGGCGAGATCGACGCTTTGGACGATAGCTCCCAGACATCTGACTCGCGAGTCAGCGTCATGGATCCCAAGTCAGGCGAGGTAAACACCATTGCATATGTACTTGTGAAATTAGTTTAATTGAACTAAATACAAAGTAATTCTAACAGTTCAACATAGTTAAATCTCTATAACTTTAAAAAAAATCCTGATGGTAATCGCGAATTAAAAATCTTTACTAATTACATTGATAATAGATATTCAACCTTTATATCCTGACCTCTTTCCCTTTATCTATGTTTTTATACACTAACTAAGGTTAAGGTTGACTGAGTACTACTTGACACACCTGAAGGTGAACTTTTGACTACAAAATTAATCATTATTTTAATTCAGGTACTGAAAGGTGAAGAAGCGCCGCTGTTGTCTCAGCTGAAGGATTGGATGGAGACGCATCCCGGGTGGGAAGTGCTGTCCGACTCTGACGACTCCGGCGACGACAGCCAAGACGACGACGGTGAGTCACCTTTCCCAATTCAAACTTATTATAACAGGGTTTCTCCCAAACGTAACCAATCGAACGATAACCTTTCATGTGGTACCTTGATGATCGTCAAATATCGATCGTAAAAATAATCGTTCTATCATTATTTGACTTAATAATGGAAAGGAAGAGAGTGACTGGCGACAGGGCGTGTGACGGCGAGGATATCGCCACGGAAGAGTCATTCTGGTAACGATCGACTCTGCATCGATTGTGGATCATTCGCCTCGATCAGTGGCAAATCGATTAGGTTATAGTACAAACTGTCTATTGTTTGGTTTGGTAACACCTTTGGGTAATACTAACCAAGATTCTTAATATGCAATATCTTGTCTCATACATAATAGCTCTGATTTGATTAATGTTTGTATTCAATTGTGACTAGGTGGGAGATTAGTCAGATAATATTTGATTGCAGAGAGGCGAGAAAGGAAAGACAAACATCATGAGAAGACTGACAAAGAGAAATCCGACGAGGAGAAGGCGCGCGAGATGATCAAGAAGGCAAAGGTCGAGGACGACGAATATAAGACGGAGGAACAAACCTATTACAGGTAGGAAGATTAGATTAAAGAGCATTGGTCATTTTTTTCCGTAAAATTAATAGATTGTAGTCGACTAAGACATCGCCTAGTGTTAGTGAAAACAGGCATAAGAAATAGGCCTTTACCAGGGTCATATGTCCGGGTGTATCTGTATAGAGAGAGAGAGAGAGATGATAAGATAATAATATATCATATGTTTTCAGTATTGCCCACACGGTTCACGAGTCTGTCACGGAGCAGGCCAGCATTCTGGTCAATGGAAAACTAAAGGAATATCAAATTAAGGTACAAAAACGAACATATCTTTGAAACCTTTGTAATGCGAGCTTTTTTATAAGTTTTTATTTCTATTGCAGGGTTTGGAATGGTTGGTGTCCTTGTTCAATAATAATTTGAACGGCATCCTGGCGGACGAGATGGGTCTCGGCAAGACCATTCAGACGATCGCATTGGTCACCACTCTGATGGAAAAGAAGAAAGTCTATGGGCCGTTCCTTATTATCGTGCCTCTCAGGTGAGTTTTGAAATTAAGTCGTGAATATCAATCGACGTATGGATTCTTTAAAATCATAAACTAAGTTTTTTGCAAATCGTAATGCTCTAAAATTCATTGACAGTACAACTTTTTAAAACAAAAATGTTTTGTAGAGTCACTATAGATGAGTATTTTTTATATAAACTCCACACAGTCTAAATGGAAATATAAAGAAGAAACTCCATGGTTACTCTATTCATGAAGATCTTTTATACTTGTGTTGTATATGAAGAAAAATACTGCGCAAGTTAAACATTTGTTATAAGTTTGGTCACGAATTTCCAGTACTCTATCCAACTGGGTGCTGGAGTTCGAGAAGTGGGCGCCGACGGTGACGGTGGTGTCGTACAAGGGCTCGCCGCAGTCGCGCCGCCTCGTGCAGACGCAGATGCGCTCCACCAAGTTCAACGTGTTGCTAACCACATATGAGTACGTCATCAAGGACAAGGGCGTGCTGGCCAAGGTTGGTAACCTTCCTTTGGTACATGAATCGAACACATATTTAAAAAAAATAGTATTACAGGCTTCGCTTACCGAGTTGATTCCTGAAGTAGCAGGTAAACTTCAAATGTTTGATTTTGTTGTTATGTATACGCTTTGTATAGTTTAAACGAACACTGCAACATGGTAACATCTGAACTTTAATACAGATTTCACCTCAGTTCGCCACTTTTGATTTTGTATTGTGTCATTCCCGCGTCTAGAAAGAGTACTATCCACTTTTATAAATGCTTTTTTGTCATCAGCGTTCAGATGCAAGTGTGAGTGTTTAAATATTTGAGATATGTCGAAATATTAATAAGAAGAGGGCCATGATGAGAGCCTTGAGGGACGCCTGATGTGATTGGGACAAAACGGGACGTATAACCTTTCACTATTACTGCTTGGCTTTTGTATATAAGATAACATTAGCCATCTTAAATGAATCCATGAATATCAATTATCCCTGAATCAAGATAGATGAAATTTAACAAATCATGTTTTTAAACCCATAAATTACTAAGATGACAATTTTCTTTTATGTACGTTCATCATAAAATATGTAAATATTGTAAAGAAATCGTAAAGTTATTAATTCTAACAAAAATAGATTAGGTAATTCTACAAAATTAGTGACTACTAACAAGTATTGCTGTCTCGCCTATTCATTGCGACGAATATTTTGAAGTTACATATAGTTAAGCGTCGGAGTTGAAAGCGCCGCGTGTCTCCCGCAGGTGCAATGGAAGTACATGATAATAGACGAGGGGCACCGCATGAAGAACCACCACTGCAAGCTGACGCAGGTGCTGAACACGCACTACATCGCGCCGCACCGCCTGCTGCTCACCGGCACGCCGCTGCAGAACAAGCTGCCCGAGCTCTGGGCGCTGCTCAACTTCCTGCTGCCTTCTATATTCAAGAGCTGCTCCACATTCGAACAGTGGTTCAATGCGCCGTTCGCTACTACCGGGGAAAAGGTTAGAATCTTGCTACTGCGCCCACCACCTAATCCCTCCACTATTACTACTTGATCTCGAACTAAATGATGTTTTTCGAAAAAAATAAAATCCAATAATGCCTTATTCAGGGGGTCGAAACTGGTCAGTAAAGTCACGTTTTTGAACGGTGGTCATAAACAGTCATTTTTTTTCTGCACTACCACAGTATGGGTATCAAATGAAAGGGGTTGCTGAGGAGAACACGAAAACTAGGGGCAATCAAATAAAAGCTTGTTTTTAAAAAGTTTTTTTTTTTACCATTAATTTTTACTATGGATATTCTTTCTTCATGCCTGTAGGTAGGATTCAATATTACAAAGCCGCTATGGGAGTGGCAGGTTTGGAAATATAAATATTATATGGAGCGTCGCGACGCCTTATAGTGAGCGTCGCGATGCCTTATGATGAGCGTCGCGACGACAAATAGTGAGCGTCGCGACGACAAATAGTGAGCGTCGCGACGCATTATGAAATAAGCGTCACGACGCCTTATGAGATAAGCGTCACGACGCCTTATGATGAGCGTCGCGACGCCTTATAGCGAGCGTCGCGGCGCCGTATAGTGAGCGTCGCGATGCCTTATGATGAGCGCCGAATGAATGAATAAATGAATTTTCAGAATCTAACTAATAATTCCGAAGATTTGAAATAATTTTAACTTTCTAATATTTTATATTACTTTCTTATATTAGTATAGATGGAACTCTGTCACTGATATCTGGCTCATGATGTTAGGTGGAGTTGAACGAGGAGGAGACGATTCTCATCATCCGTCGTCTGCACAAAGTGCTGCGTCCGTTCTTGCTGCGGCGGCTCAAGAAGGAGGTCGAGAGCCAGCTGCCCGACAAAGTTGAATACATCATCAAGTGCGACATGAGTGGCCTGCAGCGTGTGCTTTACAAGTTAGTTGGATTATATGTACATCGTCTATAGCGGGATGAGTTGGCAATATGCTGTCAGTTATTGCAATCTGAACAGTATCACCTTTTGTATAAGAATTAAAGAGTCAATGTGTAATGCAAAATTCGCGGCTATCAATTTCCACGTCGTTAGTTGCGACGTTAGTTATTGGGACGTTCGCTGGACACCATATTATTTATATATGATACTAGCTGTGCCCGCGACTTCGCCCGCGTGGACTTTAGGTAGATTACCCGGAAATATGGGTATTATATTTTTCCCGCGGAACCCTAATGCTTTTTCTAAAATTAACGTAGCCTAAGTTACGCCTTGGAACGTCAGCTATCTGTCAGTGAAAGTCCCATTGAAATCGGTTCAGCCGTTTAGAAGTTTACCTCAAACAAACAGACAGACAGACAAAAAAATATACTTTCATACGCATTTGGTAAAAACAAACAAACAGACACTCCAATTTTATTTATTTGTATAGATAAATTTCAAAAGAAAAATACTGGACTAAACTACTTAATTAATTATACCTACTACTTATTAGTGGTAGCCGAGTTGGCGAGAACCCACGCTTTGAAATCAAAGTGCGCAGGTTCAAACCCCGGCTTCGCACCTCTGGGTTTAATGTGCGAATCTCATTTTCATCCGAGATTATCACTTGCTAAGAAACGGTGAAGGAAAACATCGTGAGGAAACCTGCACATCTATAGAAAGGCAGTGAAGTTCACCAACCTGCACTGGGCCAGCGTGGTGGACTATAGCCCAAAAGTCTCCCTCGTATTGAGGGAGAACGTGCCCGGTATGATGGCAATAGGCTCGCCCCCAATTACATTGGGACCAAATATACATCGGCGAAGTCTGGGCGCACTGCAGTGCACCTTTACCTACCCCTTCGGGAAATACAGGCGTGATGATGTATTATCATTACTACTACTACTTCATTATACCAAGATCAACATTGTGTCAATATGTACTGCGTTGTTTGATGTTCGACAATCCAACCCTGATTTTTACAACAATATGAATAATTTGATATACACCAATCATTCCTTTGAGAGATATTTATAAAATCTGAGACCAAGAAAAAAAATATCTCATTATTCTCAGATAAGAAAGCAGTACTTATTTTTTTTTTCTTTGCATATAATAATCATTACTACATATCTAGAAGCTTCAAATGAACAAACGTCACCATACTCGTGGTATGTGAGATGTAATGTAAGCGTGATGTGAACCAGGCACATGCAGTCGAAGGGCGTGCTGCTGACGGACGGCTCGGAGAAGGGCAACAAGGGCAAGGGCGGCGCGAAGGCCCTCATGAACACGATCGTGCAGCTCCGCAAGCTCTGCAACCATCCCTTCATGTTCCAGCACATCGAGGAGAAGTTCTGCGACCATCTCGGCACTGGCGGCGGCGTCGTCTCTGGGTAAACATTCTACTAACGTTAACATCTCTTAATTATGTTACGGTAGGACGTCCAGTATGACTCATTTGGCTCGACGACCGCATGGTGGTTGCGGGTTCGATTCCCGTCTGTGACAAATTTCTGAAATATCGTTCTCGGAATTTCCTCTGGTCTGGGTGGATTGGAATCGCACCCAGTCCATTGTACGGTACCCATAGTATAAGCTTTGCTGAGTTTGAGATCAGACAATGAATATGTGTTGTCTGGCGATATATAAAGAGATGTCATCGGTTCACCGTGAATCCATGGCGGGGACTGAAATATGGGTGAACTAAAAATACTAACTGATAATTACTCATTAGCAGTGGTAGCCTCGTGGGTGCAAGGGGTGCAAGTTCAAATCCCGGACCCGCACCTCTGAGATAATTTTCATGTGCGAATGACATTTACAACAATGATTAACACTTGCTGAACGGTGAAGGAAAACATCGTGAGGAAACTTGCACGTCTATAGAAAGGCGTGTGAAGTTCACCAACCAGCACTGGGCCAGCGTGGTGGACTATGGCCCAAATCTTCCTCGTATTGAGGGGAAATGTGCCCAGTATAATGGCAATAGGCTTGCTCTCTATTACATAGGGACCAAAATACAACGGCGATGTGTGGGCGCACCACAGTGCACCTCTGCCTACCTAATTACTATAATCGCAAGAATATGTAAATGATGTGAGTCAACTAGTATTTTCTTTGATTCTGTGTAGGGCTGATCTTTACCGCGTATCCGGTAAATTCGAGTTGCTGGACCGCATCCTGCCGAAGCTGAAACAGACCGGGCACAGGGTGCTGGTGTTCTGTCAGATGACGCAGTGCATGACCATCATCGAGGACTACCTATCCTGGAGGGGTTTCCTATATTTGAGGTAGGTAACAAACATGTTTCTTTTTATCAATTGATTGTTCTTACTTGGTCGGCACAATTTGAATTTATTTTAGTACACATTGTAGGGATCGATAATGGGCCTCGCAGTAGTCAAACCAACGTGTCGAACAATTTGATAGAGCTAAAGAGACTGACGCCTGCAATCCAGCGTATTTTTATATACAGGTGTTTCATAAGTCCGAAATAATACTTTGACGTTTGCTTCAGTATGAGGTATACAACTGTATGGTATTAAAAAAATATCAAAATTCGACCATGATTTTTCAACTTTTTTTTCGATGTCAATTTCTATAACTCGTAATATCTCGAGTCCGATGCAAAAATTGCTAGTTTTGTTTTTTGAATATTGGTAGTCGCCCCTCATATGTGTAGTTTACACTGCTGAATATGATTATGGATGTACCCAAAGGCCAGAACACGATACCTGTGACAAATATTCAAAGGTCTATAACTCAGAATCTATAATAGTTAGGTATAAACTGTCTTCGCTTAGCATCGACATATGAGCTATCGTATATGTACCCAAAGTATTATTTCGGACTTCTGAAACACCCTGTAGTGGTACCACGGTGTTTAGTACCCTATATTTTATCAATGCAGTTCTGGAACTGAAAGTTTACATCGATAGTTTTACTATCTTCGTGTCTTTTGCAACAGACTGGACGGTATGACGAAGGCCGAAGACCGCGGTGAGTTGCTGAAGAAGTTCAACGACGTCGGCTCAGAATATTTCTTATTCCTGCTGTCGACGCGCGCCGGCGGGCTCGGCCTCAACCTGCAGAGCGCCGACACTGTCATCATATTCGATTCCGACTGGAATCCACATCAAGTACACAACTTTCGAATTTATTACCGAATCTCTAGTTTTACTTTTGATAAGGAGCGTTCAAGTATTACGTGACGCATTTTTGGAGATTTTTTCGTTCACCAAAACGCACTGGGCCAGCGTGGTGCACTATATAAGCGTAATGCCAAAACCTGTATCTAATATTAGACTGCGTGAGTATAATTCTTCTCTAGTATTGAGACAAAGGTGCTGCCTGCTCTCATGGCATTGCTGCTCCTGAGAATGTATTACTCATAATCCTTACTATTTATCATTTTAAAAAGAGTAACCATTGAGTTTCTTACCGGCTCTTCTCAGTGGAAGCAGCATTCCGAACCGGTGGTAAAATCTGACTATTTGTAAGTGCTTTTTGGCCTGCACGAATATTTTTTTTTTGATTTTGATTAATAGCCCAAAAATCTCACTCGTATTGAGGGAGAATGTGCCCGGTACAATGGCAATAGGCTCGCCCCCTACTACATTGGGGCCAAAACTACATCGGCGAAGTGTGGGCGCACTGCAGTGCACCCCTGCCTACCCCTTCGGGGAATACAGGCGTGATGATTTACTTATTTATTTATTATAATTATACTTTTTATGCGCTAGGATTTGCAAGCTCAAGATCGTGCGCATCGAATTGGTCAGCGCAACGAGGTTCGTGTGTTGAGGCTCATGACGGTTAACTCGGTTGAAGAGAGAATTCTTGCTGCAGCTAGGTATGTATTATTTATATTTTATGCCGAGATTAATATTGTAGTTAAAAGTTCATTGTTCGATGTCGTTAAATACTCCATAATGTTTTTAGGTACAAATTAAACATGGACGAGAAAGTCATCCAAGCCGGTATGTTCGATCAAAAGTCGACCGGCTCTGAACGTCAACAGTTCCTGCAGAGCATTCTACATCAAGATGGCGATGATGAGGAGGTATGTTAACTGTACATTTTCATATAATAGATTTATTTGAAGGAAATAGAATTTATTTTTATAATTTAAAATAATAGGAGGAGAACGAGCTCCCTGACGATGATTTGATCAACGAGATGATAGCTCGGTCCGAAGACGAGCTGGAGATCTTCAAGCAGATTGATATCGAGCGCAAGAAGACGGCGACGCAAACGCGGCTCATCGAAGAGTCGGAGCTGCCGGACTGGCTGGTGAAGGACGACGACGAAGTCGTTTGCAACAAGGTAAATGAATTACACATGCATAAGGCGTACTACAGTGCACCCACACTTCGCCGCAGTGTTTTGATACAAATTTAGAGAATTAGTTTCCCTTGGACTTGACGGTTTCTTCAAATTGTTTTCATTGACTGTTGAAATGATTTTGGTGAAGATTCCAGAACATACTCTCGTCATATTACAATCTTCAATATAGTAGACTTAATTGATTAGTATATTACCACTTTGGTAGTAGTTTTAACTAGAGATGAAACGGATAGTGGTTTGGCCGAGTACCGGATATCCGGCAAGCTAGCAGGCCGGAGCGCCGGATATCCGGCTCTTTATCGCGTTAAATGACGCTTCTAAAAGACATCTCGAATCAATCGCAATCACGACCCATGCATATGGTGGTCAGTTAATTTGCATCATTACCCGCAGTTGTCAAGGTTTGCTAGAATTTATCTTTCAGCACCTGGCAGTAGCGTTTACAGCGAAAGGCTATTTGTCCGAAGTTTGTCTGGTATATGAAGCCGAGCGCAGTAGCCTCTTACCAAGAAATGCGGAAAAATTGATATTCATTCACCACAATTTGCCAATTGTAAATTTTGAGTTAGTGTACTAATAATGAAACAAATATTTTTGACGTGCGATTATAAAAATAAACGGTGTTCATAACCTATTGTGGTATGATTTGCCTTATGTAAAATAATGATATTTTTTTGAATTTTACTATCCGGTATCGCCGGATAGTGAAAATAAGGCCGGATACCGGATAGTTACCGGATGTCCGTTTCACCTCTAGTTTTAACGATTTTGAATTCTAGAATGAGGCGATTCAATTTCCGAGTAAAACATAATATTAGCTGTAGTCCTGCCGATATTTATTTGAATGTTTACCTTGCGCTGTGACCCAGGGTCAAGGATGGAACTACCTCGACGAAGACGAGACGCTGGGGCGCGGCTCGCGGCAACGCAAGGAGGTGGACTACACCGATTCGCTCACAGAGAAGGAGTGGCTAAAGGCTATCGACGAGGAGTTTGAAGAGGAGGAGGAGGAAGAGGACGACGACGATGACGAGGTGCTCGACAAGAAGAGGAAGAAGGGAAAGAAACGGCGGTAAGACGAAACAAACTATAAAATTAACAGGACACACATGCGGTTAAGTTGCTATATCAAAATAAAATCACCCGGAGTGCCTCGAGGGGCAGACAAGGTACCACACAAGCTTCCAAAAGAGCGTTGGTAAACCCAATTATGTCGGTTGGTGTGCCTTGCGATCGGTGCCAGTTATTCGCCGCCTTTTCTTATGTTACTTTGTTTTTCTTCAGTCGCAACCAAGAGGATTCCGATGAAGAAGAGGTCCCCAGTTCGTCGAAGAAGAAGAGCAAAACTGAAGTGAACCTACTCAAGAAACGCCTGAAAAATATTATGAAGAAAATCATCGACTATGTTGATGAGTAAGTAAACTACGCATGATTATTTTATAAGATGAATGTGGGGTCTGTTATTTAATGTTGAAGTTCGTCTAGGGCCGGCCGTGTCTTATCGGAGCCGTTCATGAAACTTCCCTCGCGCCGAGAGCTGCCGGATTACTACGACGTCATCAAGAGACCACTTGACATCAAAAAGATAATGAACAGGATTGAAGATGGAAAGGTGCGTACGTTAACACTCACAAAATATTTTCAATATATATTTATTTTTTTGTATTGAATTATGGCTCAAATCTGTCTCGCTTAGAATCAGAATCAGAATATTTTTTATTCATATAAACCAATACAGGCACTTATGAATCGTCAATAAATAATAATAGTAGTATCTCTACCACTATTAGAAAATATATACCCAGTTATAATAGCAATTCGCTTTCGCCCTATTAGGTCGAGTCCAAAATATATCGGCGGAGTGCAGACGGACTGCTTATGGTCGGATAATATGGTCGTAGAAGTGTATTATTATTATTTTTCTTTGCAGTACAATGATATAACAGACCTTGAGCGTGATTTCTTCACTCTGTGCGCGAACGCTCAGACGTACAACGAGGAAGCGTCGTTGATCTACGAGGACTCTGTGCGACTGCGTAACGTGTTCATCGAGCTGCGCCGCCGATATGAGAGCGGACAAAACTCAGATGAATCTGATGACAATGATAAAGGTGATTTAATATTTATTATAGCAGTGGTAGCCTCGCGGGCAAGAACGCCCGCCTTGAACGTAAGGGGTGCAAGTTCAAATCCCAGGCCCGCACCTCTGAGATAATTTTCATGTGCGAATGTCATTTTCAACAATTATTACCAATTGCTGAACGGTGAAGGAAAACATCGTGAGGAAACCTGCACGTCTATAGACAGGCGTTTGAAGTTCACCAACCCGCACTGGGCCAGCGTGGTGGACTATGGCCCAAATCTCCCTCGCATTGAGGGGGAATGTACCCGGTATAATGACAATAGGCTCGCCCCCTATTACATTGGGACCAAAATACATCGGCGAAGTGTGGGCGCACTACAGTGCACCTCTGCCTACCCCTTCGGGGAATACAGGCGTGATGATGTATGTGTATTTATTATTTTATTATGCACGTATAATTTCACCATGTCGGTCTGTACAAACGTCACAAGGAGACCATGCGTACTTACAATATGTGCACATGAGGTACTCCAATTGTTTTATTTATTAATCTATTCTGTTTACAGATGAAGAAGATTCTGACGGCGAATCAAACCGCTCCGTCAAGATGAAGATCAAACTGAAGGGTAAAAATAAGGGCACGCCGTCCAGGAAACGAAAGCAAAGGAAATACATCTCCGACGACGAGGAATATGAGGAGGACTAAACTCATCGCATTGCTCTTCTAGTACTGAATATGTACTTGTTTATGAATTTACCGGATGCTTTTGAAGTAGGCAATCAAAGTAGATATTGCGCGCTTTACAAACATTTTCGAATTTCCGTGTATACGAAATTGAAATTAATTTTCTTATATACAATTTTATTGCAGGGCTGCAAGTGCTGCATGCCCTCTATTTCTTCGCTTATCTAGTAATTTACTATCTCTATTGCATACGGTAATAAAAATGATATTCTTCATTTGATAGTAATTAGAAGGGACTTAGGTAATTTCAACGTAGTTGCATTAATTAATTGTAATAAGTACTTATAGTATTTAAGAATCAACAAGTGTGAAACTACTTTTTAATACACAAACATCTCAAAATCAGAACAATGAGAATGTAATTCTTTTAAAAACATAGTTATGAAATTCTTTTTAGAAGTTAAAATAATATATTGGTCATTTCCATAATAGATTAAATTTTACATCATTTAACATTATTCAAATTTAAATAATTTTTTATTGAACTGACATCTAATTCTAATTTAACACGAATATTTTATTAATAAAGCATTAAAATAGTGTTGTTTTGGATCTAAGTGAATGTATGTATGCACTTTGGCATCAATAAATAACTCTCTTAATGTATTTCAAACATCTTTTTATTTACAGGTTGTTTACTTTTCTGCAATTATAACTGTAGGCTTAGTATTATCTCTCCATTTGAAGTCCGCCCATTTATAGTCTACTCCATGCACTGCTCTCATGTGTTTGTTGAGGCTGGGGCTGTACTTGTATCTCTGTGCGCATGCCGGGCAGGGGAACGGTTTCTCTCGCGTGTGCACGCGCCGATGTCTAAGCAGGTTACTCTTTGTGTAGAATGTAACTTTACACATGTCACATTTGAATGGTCTGTTGCCGGCATGTCTGGAAATAGTGAGAAAAATTAATGACATAAGTTGGATATTAATTTTAGGCATATTGAAGGGGAAAAAAATATTTCAGTAAATAAATGAAACTGGGGTCGAAACTGGTCAGTAAAGTAAGTTTTTTTAAAGGTGGTCAGTAAAAGCCAGTCTTTTCTGGAAATAGTCGGTAAAATCAGTATTTTAGAATTGGAAAATCTAATTGTCGTGTAAAATTTCTGTGTCCTCAGAGAGTTACATACGCACGCTCCTTTTGCTATGGATATCCTTTCTTCGTGCCTGACAGGACTAAAAAATACTACATAGCGCTATGGGGTTGTCGGATTTTCAAATATTCGTATTCGAATATTATTTTTTAAGTTTCTGTACCTCACAAAGATAAAAAGAAACCCTCGCGTCTTGTCAGATCACTATGTTGTCCATCTGTCTATCTATCAAGCCCTGTAATGAGCGTCGCGACGCTTAATAGTGAGCGCCGCGACGCCGTATAGAGCGTTGCGACACTTTATAGTGAGCGTCATAACGTACACCATAAAGCATCGCAACGCTTATTATAAGGCATTGCGCGTGATAGGTAGACAGACAGACAACATAGTGATCTAACAAGGGTTTCTTTTTATCTTTGTGAGCTTTGGAACCTTAGAGATTTGGAGACAGATTTAATGTTCTAGAGGGGGTTTCCCTATAAAGTTAGGTCAGTAACTTCAGTAAAACTTGTATTTTTGATTATACAATCTTTTTCGATCCCTGAAAGGAATACTAGATATAGAGTATAGGAAATATAGTATATAAGCATGGTAAATATTTACTTACCGTCTTAGATGTACTATTAAATTTTTCTTAGAATGAGTTTTGTATCCACACAAGTAACATTCCACTGTCTTGTGTACACTGTGTTTCTTTCTATGATTTAATAACTCTGCTGATGTCACAAATGTGGATCCACAATCTTCACAATTGTAGTTATGAATATTATAATGTCTTCGCATGTGTGCCTCCAATGACTGTTTTGACTTCAATGATTTTGTGCAAATTTTGCATGAAAAGCTGCCACCTTCATGCACTCGCAGGTGGTTCTTCATAGCGAAGGCGTGTTTGAATTGTTTCCCACAAAAGGAACATGTGAAAAATGTTGCATTGCTGTGAGTTTTACGATGTGCAGCCAAACTAGAGGCTTGAGTGAATGCTTTACCACAATCACAGTGGTAAGGTCTCTCGCCATTGTGCTTCCTCATGTGGTTAACTAGTGTTTGGCTGTGAGGTGTTGAGTATGAGCAAGTTGTACAGTGGTACCTCCGGGCGGGACCAAACCCAGACACCCTGCCAATATGTTTCCTATTTTCATGCATTGACACATTGTGTTTTAAAAGGGATGCCATTGTTTTCAGTACTTTGTTACATAGTGTACACTTGAAATTATCAATGGTATTCTTTATATTCGTTTTTGTCTTCCTTTCAGAATTGCATTGCTCATATTTATCATATTGTGATTCTGAGTTTTTATATAACAAATCACCCTTTATGGTCTCCGAATCCTCTGTTACTGTACTCGCTTCAGCTTTACAGATGTTTTCTTCGATGATTTGTTTACAGTAACTATTAAACCTATCGTCAATCGTTAAGCATTTGGTTCGAAAGTTATCTATATTATTTATCTGGGTTATGCAGTGAACACAAATTACACACGGTCTTGATCTAACATAGGTTAAATTAATTTGAAAACATGTAAATATTTTGTCTAATATGCCTCTAGATTCATCAGAATCTGAGAATAAATCTGTGTGTTGTTTAGTTTTTTCTAAACATATTTTACAGACATTTTTGGTATTATTTTGAATAATTGAGCAATTCATGGTTTTCAAATATTATGATTTTAACAAACTATCACCGCTATCATTACAATATTAACTCGTTTTGGGTATATAATAATATTAGAATAATAAATAAACATAACTTAAAATCCATTTAAACATAACAAACAAATGGATTATACTGTCACCACCAACTGTCAATCATAGTCAATTTGGTCATAGATAAATAGTGTATTTTTATAAACAGTGAAGCAAATACCTCCCACGAGATTTTAAGATTCTTGTTTTGTGGCCCGTCATTCGTTAGGTATAGTGAATTTCATTTAGCATGGGCACCGTGACATTTGATACGTTCCAATACACTCTCACAATTTTCAAAATATCTGATAAATATACATTATTAAAAATCACCAATTAATTTCCAAAGCATACAATAATGCTCGTAAATTATATTGTGCTTTGCACACGTTATCGATCAACCCAGATAAGATAGCCGCACAGCGGTGCGGCCTTATCTTTTCTTCGATTGTATATGTAGTAGCACAGAACTAAAAATCCACCCATAAAGGGCTTAACGGGAATTCTGGCCTAAGAAGAAACCACCTTCCATAAATTTTTGCCGGTTCTCCTTTACAGTAATATAAATGGATCCACAATTTTATTTACCTAAACATATGTGTTCAGGGGAACGTTAGTTGAGTATGAGGTAGTCTCTTGCAGCAAGATCGACTTTACAATCAATATAGATGCTATCAGGGAATGAATAAAAATCCGAAATGTACACAGGCTTTTTAATGTTATTAAAGCAATTAAGCTTCCGCCTGAGCTTCGAGTTTCTTGATGAAGGACGCCTTCTTCTGCTTGATCCTGTTCTTCCTCTCGGCCAGGGTCAGCTTGCGCTTGTTCCACCGCTTGTTCTTTCCGGTGTCCTTTTTCGCCTCCTTCTTCTTATGAGATGGGTCAGCACGGATGGCTTCGTGGGCTTTTTTGTAGTTGGATTCAACCTATAGTACAAGAAGATAAAGTGAAAGGGTTTACAAATAAGTTATTTAAGATATAACAATTACAATATATTGTCATAACATAATGTGGCAACATTAGTTACATTCAAAACTAAATAGGCTTTAAAATCGAAATAACGTCGCAATCAATTTTGTCCAAATTCGACACTGTTTCAATATTAGAATGGGAACAGTAATTTGGTTGGACGTAGCATTGGAAAAATTGGCGATCCCATAGAGGTTGGGGTCTGTATTCATTCCTCATTATGACCATAGACTTACTAGTAATGTGTTAACCCCAAATTGCTAGTCACTTTAAAAATACGTGTTGAAGTTAATTGAAATTTAAATATACTTACAGAATCAGCATTCACACCGAGTTTGATGTATTTGCCGAACTGTCTCTTGAAGGAATCCTCATCATCTTGTTCAAGATTCCGCATGTAATCTGCCACGTGTATACCGAAGATATGCGCTCTGTAAAAATGATACATTCTTTAATAACTTCATTACAAAATCATACATTACAATCTGTTTCACAAATTTGGTAATATTGTTTAAATTCAGTCACCAAATCATTGAAATCATTTTGGATATCAAAACAGCAATCAAATATAGGATATCAAATCATTCATAAGATAAATGTTATAATAACCGGTTTCAAAAAGTTTTGATAAAACTTTTTGTCACAACCAAAAGTAATTATATTCATATTGCTCCAATAAGGCTGTCCAAATAATATTTGTATTAATTTATTTGGAGGATGAATGGAGCAGTTTTATTTAAAGAAGAAAAAAGCTTACCTATGTACTTCCGCATTGAATTTCTTGGATTCTGCATCATATCCTGGGAACCTTTTGATGGAGTGTGGAACATTTAGGCCACCATCTACTGCTCCCTTCATGGCTCCAAACACGCGAGCACCAGTGGTGGTACGTGCTAGACCCACATCCAGGTAACATCTAATAAAAGAAATTGCATTAGTCGGCATATAATGTTTTAAATTTTTTAAATTGTGTATTATTTTTTATATCAGAATATTACGATACAACATTCTTTAAAAGCATTGTACGTGCTTTCAGTCCGCCCGTAATAATCACGATTATTAATTACATTATCCATCCAGTATAATTTTTATTATTTTTTATTTAGTATCATGCAATCAGTCAACAAGACTATGAGCAGATGGGTCCTGCCAGGCAATAATGTAAAGTTAATTGCAAACATTTTTCCTTTGAAACCACAAAAAATGGCAGCTCTTCCAAATATTTTGACATGTGGTGATTGAAATGGGTTAGCAATTCAATTACATAATTACCCCAATGTACAGGTAAGAAAATGGGTTAAATAATAATAAATAAAGCAACTATTACAAACTCCTCTAACCATCATCTACTTGATTCTTTTGTTGATGGTCTGCAACCAGCCATTGACTTTTTTTTTTTTAAATTCATAGAAATAATATCTATGAATTTAAAAAAGTCAGTTATAATTCTTACCTAAAAGCTCCAGGTCCATTGTCAACAGGTTCTACATTGTATTCATCGCCAGTGACTTCTGTAGCACCAGTGTATAGTGTGTCAAGGCCCAGCCTTTGGAGCAGTCTTCTGGCGAGCAGTAGTCCGGTGCAGTAAGCCGCGGCATAGTTTGTCAAACCAACCTAAAACCAGTCTGTTCATGTTCATACTTACACTCAAACAGTTTAGATATTGATTGGGGTGATGGAAACAATCAGTGTTGAACATATAACAACAGGGTTTTGTGAGTTTGTACTTCTCTTCAGACCGCCCGTTCAAAATCATCATTTGGGTGTTTCACACCACTAGTGTTATAGTAATGGTAGAATTTTTAAATCATATACCTTGATTCCATAACGGGGCAGTTCGTGGGAGTACGCGCCGCATACAATGTGATCTCCCTCGATGCGCGAGTAAGCCACCTGGCAGGTGACATCCTTGTTGGACAGACGGACGATCAAACGGTACTTGGGTGTATTGTATTTGTTCTTGTCCTACAAAAAAGAACCACATGGTTTTATCATACAACATCAAACAGTCACACACACTATAACAAACTGTGAAATACCTAGTTACTTACTTGAACAACAAGACGTTTGCGGGCATAGTAGTCAGTCTTTCCCTCACGACGCCTCTTGAATTTAACTTGATACCTCTTGAAGTACTGCTTGTTCTTCACAACTTTCACGAACCCCTAAAACAAAGCTACGGTAAAGAAAACTGAAATTCGAAGTCGAAGAAGATAATTTGAGGGCATAGCATCAGAGACACTTTATAATCAGGAGTGCTACAGGGCGAAGGCAAAACATAATATTGCAGCGCGCATAGAACATGGCACTGCATATCTGTTCCGCTTCTTCTGTAACCTCAGATGACGCGCATGTGTCGGTGTTTCATCATATAGGTTAGAATTATTCGGATAAATAAACCTTACAACAAATACTTCAACAAGATACTGTTTATAAAGATAACTATGGAATTACATTACTATTTTCGGTAAATGAGAACTAAATGCAATCCAGAAAACATTCGAAACCTTTCACGGCTCGCAGACACATCAACAAACATTTTCACAATCACAGACATATTTTAGTAATTTAACTCGAAATTAGCGCTTTGAGTAAACACATTTGTGATTATTCAAGAGATTTTATATACTATGCTCACCATTTTATTTATTTATTAATTATTTTGGGAATCGGGCATCCACGAAAGGATACCACCGGAAAAAGAAACTTTTTTCGTCAATGTCAAGTAAATTGACAACTAGATAATGTTGCCAGGTTATTCTTATTTAGATACAAAACAACACCAAAAAGCATATATCCATATTATATCTAATGCCGCCTCCAAACGCTTGGCAAACAATGGCAAACAGCAAACAACAAACACCAAACACGAACATGTGGATGGGTGTTTGTATGTGTTTGCCTGTTCTTGTTTGTGTTCGCCACTGTTCGGCGTCGGTGTCGGTTTTTTGGCACAGATCAAAGGCTGTTTGGCAAACAGTTTGCGATGTTTCCACACGTTTGCTAAACAGTATTCCGCGCGAGCTTACGGGCGGTGGACGTCATGTGCGCCGCGTCGATAAATCGTTGTTGGAGCCAAAGACTTTAATGTAATAGGTTCTCGCACGTAATCATGTGTGATTGGTTGGAAGACACAACTCTTTGCTTTTTAAAAGCGTATTAAAATGAGCCATGCATTTGGAATTCAAAAGACCCTTACCATAAAAATAGGCAGAATTTTTTGTGATTTTTTATCATCCACCATCGTCTTCTTCTTTTGAGTAGATTTTTTTTATATTTAAAATAAAAATAGGTTAAGCCGAAACTGATAGCTGCTACAAGCTTGTCGTCCGCCATGTTTGCCGATTCATAAAATACTGACATGTTCGCCAAGCGTGAGGACAACTGTTTGTGTTTGGTGATTGAGGCCGATGTTTGTGACTTTATTTGTTGTTTGGTGTTTGTGGCAAACATCGAGCGTGTGGATCCAGCATAAGAGATGAGATGAGATGAGATGAGATGATTTCCGGCAAAACTACAAGTCCTATGGAAAAAAAATGAATGACAAAGTTGTAGGTAATAAAAAGATCTACAACTTTTGTATTTTTACTTTTTTCACATAACCTCAAAATGTATGTGAAAAATTCAAATAACCAAGTTTTTGGTTTTTTATTTTTATCTTATAAAAAAATTATAATTTTTCACGAAATTTGGTGGAAACTTACCTTTTTATGTCCCACACACACTGTATTTTTTTTATTTAGAATATTAATTTTTTCACCTTATTTTGACTATAATATTGAAATTCGAAATAGCACCCTAATTTTCAACCCAAAATTCTCACGGCAAAATATCAGATTTTTTAAAAAACTCTGTGGGCTTTTTGTTTGTTGAAACCTCTTCTTTCTGATATTGTAAAAAAAAATACATTACTATGGTAAATGTTCTCAGAAAATGCAAAAGAAACATTTTTTTGTTATATTCTCTTCCTTTGTTTCATCCTACTATTATTATAAGTTTATTTTTACCATTTTCAAAGGCATCTGCACTAGTCTATTGACATGGGCATAAATACACGCTAATCGCAGGTGCAGCTTGTTCTCACCTCTTTCCATTAAATTTCATTCATTTCTTAAACAAGTAGAAGAAGTAGAATACTTTTTAAAGGATTTTATTTGCTCATACACGGATGTCAGTATGTATATGTGTAGCGGGTGTTATTCAACTGGAATGAATATTACAATCTCAATACTAATTAATAAAATTATAATGTAGAAGTAATAGCTTTTTGTTAAATATAATAATTTTGAATCCGATGCATTATAATGTTATGTAATATTTTATATTTTTAAGTATGGCAGCTTTGGTTTCCTGTCAATTTGTTCAATTCTTCGCTATGGCTTCCTCCTATTCATATCCTGAATTATTTTTGGCGGGTTTTATATTTACCTTGCCTTTTTTATACGAAAAAAGTAATGTTTTTCGATATTACTTGAAGTTTTTACTCTATTACGCATATGTGTTAATTACGTGCACTGTGCTACTGCCTGTAGTATTAATTTATCCCCGCGACGTTACAAACCTGATGTAAGATATCGATTTATTTTATTATTAGCGATTTTCAGTGTTTCGCGTAATTAAATTATATGGCGAGCGTATTTACCTATTAAATAAGTATTTAATATTTTTGCCACAGTGTTGCTTCCAGATTTTGTCGTTACGCCTCTTATATAGTAGGTATCGAATGGGAATTGCGGGGGATGGAACATTGGAATAATGAACAGAGTCACATTGTAATATCTAATCATCAGAGCTCGTTGGATATACTTGGTAAAATACAGAATCTTATCACTTACATCATATAAATAACGGATAATTCATATTCTTACCATTAATTTATAATAATAATTATAGGCATGTTTGAGATGTGGCCTCGCATGAAACGTTGCACTGTTGTCGCAAAAAGACCTTTAATGTTCACGGGAGCATTCGGGTTTGGAGCATGGCTCTCTGGACTTGTGTTTATCGACAGATTGAGAACCGAAAAAGCTCGTCAACTCATGAAGGAAGCTACACAACGAGTCATAAAAGAAAAAGTAAATATTGTATTATTATAGTAGTCTGTATTTTTATAAATATATTTTAGAATCGACTTTTATAGTCCTGTTTTTTTTTCAGACCAAGCTCTGGATATTCCCAGAGGGTACTCGATTTAATAAAGGCAGTATACAAACATTTAAAAAGGGCGCATTCTACTTAGCAATTGATGCCCAAATTCCAATAATGCCTGTTGTATTTAGCCAGTACTACTTCCTTGATAATGTGACCAAAACATTTGAACCAGGTAAATAAATCGCAAAATTATAATTTAAAATGTTATAGGGGACTTGTGGAACGTTACGATGCGTTACAGGAGCGGGCGGGAGTTCAAACTACGCGTAACATTGTTTTTTTTCGCACGCATTTTTAAACCTTTTTCTCTCAATTTTTTTTACTAGGGGGGAGGGGGTTATAGAAAAACGTTACAGCGCGTTACATGGGGGGTGAGGGTAAAAAATCTCCAAAAAATGCGTTACGTATTACTTGAAGGCTCCCTTTTCTAAAAAGTGTTCTAAAGGTGTAATAAGATTTAGACTTGTTAACTGTGTCTGTTTGTATACATACCAAACATAAGTTGCTTTTGTAGGAAAGGTGGTCATTACCACATTACCTCCTATACCTACCAGTGGGATGACCCGGAACGACGTGGAGACCCTGTCTGAGATAGCACGCCAGCAAATGATAGCTGCTTTCCATGACAGTTCCAAGGACCTTGTCTTTCAGCAAAAAATTGTCATATAACTCAACCTATTGCTTAATACCCCACCCTATACACTCCATGGAAGGGAGAAGTATAAAATTATTTCCTAGAATCTCATCTTATGAATCTCCTTTTTTTTATGATTGTTAATTTATTCTAGTCTATGTTACTAATGTATTAATTAAACTAGTCACTTTTTATAAAATGTAACAACCAGTTTCTAAGATCTTCCTTTTTTGCCCTTTACATTTTTATTTGTAGGTAAGTATTATTAAGATTTCCATTAAAGTTTAAATACTTAGTTTTAAGTTAAGTGTTTTTAAAAGCAATGGTCACTATTCGAATATACAATATTATTTCTGTGCCTGATTAAATTAAACATAGTAAATGGATCAATAATTTAGAATCTTAATAAACAAGTTGAGTATTTTGTTTTTGAATATGTGTTATTTCAAGGCATTGGTATTAGTTTGACTTAAACTTTTAAAATGAAACAATAAGAATTGTAGATAAGTGTTTATTTGGCTAAGCCAAAAATATTATAATATTTACGCAATTTATACATAGATTGGGCTGTGTTTGTAATAATATACTATAAGTGTCTTGCATAGTGAGGTTGTGAGTTTTTCCATAGATTGACACAACAATAAAGCTATTTAGTAATCAATAATAAAAATAATATAGATATTACACGGAAATGTATACATTAAAGTTTCTATTGATGCTTTCAGAACCGAGCTAGTGTATATTGTCTCTTAGCACATAATACATACCTTGAATTCGCTACACGTTCCACCATAGTACCTAGCACTGTGCCTATAAGACATTTAACATAATTATGGGTCTGTCAATGAAAGTGTCATGTTGTAACAGTTACATTCATTAATAGGTATTCCTAAGAGAGAAGGCCTTCGCCTAGGAGTAGGATACTATTATAGGCTAGTAAAAAAAGGATTGGTATTCTTTTACGAATTGCATACATTAGCTCGATTTGATCTCGCATCGTTATTGTGTACCTACATATTGGTAAAATTTTGTCAATCACATCATATTGAAAATTACTATTACAGTAAAATAAAGATGTGTTTCATGCCGTTGACCGCATAGTCTAGTGGTCCCAGCGTAGGCTGTTCAGTACACTGGAACGGAAGGTCGCGAGTTCGCCCGTGCGCGCAGTGTGAGTTTCTAAATTATGTTTTCTCAAATTGCCTGGTGCTCATTATATAGTAATGCCAACAATGTAGTTTCATAACATTATGACAATTATTTTTGTGATGCAAAGATTTGTAGCTGGTAGAAATTTGAGCATAATAAATACTCTACAAATATGCACTAATCGAATTTTGTTTCATTCATTCCAACTCTCCCCCCATCCTTCATTTTCGTCACCATCATCAGGAATAAAATCTAATTTGCTACTTAGAATTCTTTCCTGAGTAACATTTACTATGGCAGGTTTCTCTATAACAGGCTTCATGTCTGCAAAGAAATCGAATTCATCTGTATTTTTTATGTTATAATCATATTTCTGATTTTTAATATCTAATTCTGATATATCAACAATATTCTTCTTTGCCTCTAAGGCAGCTTTCTGTAATAGTGATCTTTTTATATCAGGGTTAATTTTAGTGTTTCTTTCTGTAGAGGAAACTGGTTGGCCCAACTCTGTATTGAATGATTTCTCCACAGTGTTTGGGCCATCGTTAATATTGTTTCCAAAGTGTGAGGAGTCTAGCGTAGTTAACTGACGATTACTGTTTTCCCAGTCACTCCAGTCTTCTTCACTGTCTGCCTTACGGATGCTTGAATCTCCTATGAAGGTTTCATTTTCTAACGATTCTCCACCAACTGGAGAAGGCCTTTCATTTAATGTAATAGTTTTCTCAAACGCCTCCAATTCATGTTCGTTTTCAAATATATCTTGGGAACAAGGCAAATCTCGCAAAATCGTTTTAGGTGTATATAGACTAGTTTCACTTGTGCCTATATTTGTTGTCAATGATTTCGGCTTTGAATTGGGTCTGCCATCTGTGAAGAATTTCAATCTCTTTCCGCCTATAACCGTATCAGCTCCGAGTATTGGAACTAATTCACTCAAACATATTAAAGTTGCTGATACCAAACTGTCATCTGTGTCCTTGATGCCTAGAAGTAACTGAAATGAAGATGGAAACAAAAATAAAATTAGAATGTTATTTTTATTTTATTAAGCTGGTAAACCAGCTGAGTGAGCACTCTTATTTTTTATTTAACTTACCTCTGGCAGTATATGTTGGGAGAGTTCTTCGTGTGTAAACACATGAACGAATTTTGAAAAGTGAGTCAAAAGTAACATTCTGATTTGACTATCTCTTACTCCAAATAATTGCATTAATCTTGGCTTTATATGCTCTTTGAATACGCCAAGGTTAAAAAATCCAGTAATATCTTCATTCTGACTTCTGTCTGAAAGAGTAAAATGGGATGTTCTTTAATAAATTCTAATTAAAAGTTAGTAAGTACCTCATAATTAATGGAATATTAACTTAATAATTATACCATTTTTTGGTTTTAGGATAGAAGGTATCACATCCCTTCTAGCAGTTTGGTCCAACATTGTGAGGCGTGATAGCAAAAGGCCACTCAATTGCTTGGCTACAGTTTCCTCATCATAGCATTTTAGATTATCCAAAATATTTGAGAAAACCTGACACTTTTCTTCTTCTGATTTCAAAGGGAGAAAGTAGAGGAATTTATAAATTGATATAAATTCATGGTTAAAAAAATTATGGTGAAGTACTTCAGAAAGGTTTGGCCTTTTAGCTGGATTTTGATGTTGAAGAGTTTCCTTACAATAATTAATAAATTTTCTTAAATGAGGAACATCATCTGAAACAAAAATAAGTAATAAAACAAGAACATAATATAATCTATACAAATAAATAAAATTGGAGTGTCTGTTTTTAATATCAAAATAACATTATTTTAACAAATTATATGAAAGTATACACAATACCAATAATGATAATGCAATTTTTTTTTAAAAATTCTGTCTGTTTGTTCTGGGAAAACTTCCAAACAGCTGAACCAATTTGGACAGGACTTTCACTGGCAGATAGCTGATGTTCCAAGGCGTAACTTATGCTACTTTTATTTTAGAAAAACATTTAGGGTTCCACGGGATGAACATAAAACCATTATTTCAGGGTAATCTCCCTAAAGTCCATATGGGCGAAGTCACGGGCACAGCTAATTAATAATATAAATAAAAGAATTACTGAAATGAGTACCATCATTGCAACCCTTGAAGACATCCTCAACTAATACAGCAAAGCCATAATGATCTACTTTAGTTGTGATCTCATATGAGTCCTCATTGGGATCAACTGCTTTATCATACCTGAAATACACTAACTTGTTATATAATTAGCCATATATTCCACTGAATTGTTCTTATTTAATTTCAAATACATTAATTGGATAAGTATTGATTTATATATGTGATTTTTTACTTTTGATATGAATGTAGCTAAAGTATTTAAAACTTTCAATAAAATTACCTGTGTATCCTAGAGTGCTTCAGGTATGCAGCAGTAAGTTCACTAAAAGGGCACAAGTACTGCAACCCACCCAGTTTCCATTGTCCATCCTCTGTTACATATATTGATGATATACTCACATTATTGTGTGACATGCCAGCCTAAAAATTAAATAATAGGGTAAAATTAATACTAATATTGCATTTGAATAATAAGAATTCCACATTCAATGCTATTGCCCACTTATTAATTACTATTTAGCAAGTAAAAGGTGTAAAAATATATTACAATGAAAAGTAACATCTTAAGTATGATCAGTAACATCTGAAACTGTATCAGAGTATCTGATAAAAAAAAAATGCCCACATAAAGTTTACAGCCACTCACAGATATTGTGTTTTTTTGGTATACCAATTTTGTCATTATCAGATCAGTATTTCTTTAGAAACACCCAACTAACATAATCACAAACAACTTTATTTGTCTATATTAGCATAGATAAGTAAGTAAAGTATAAGTGGATGTAACGATATAACTAATGTAACCTTATAAGTTCTCACTTTCACTTAAGCCATAATTGCTTACATTGCGATTGAGTAACATAATAAAAGTGCATACATAACAAAGTTTACCTGTTCATGTAAAAACACCAGTGCCCTCAATATATTGTTGAGCCCTATACATATTTGAAGAGGTGTTAGAGAGCCGAGGGCATGGGACAAGGGCTGGATGTATTCTGTCGCCAAATGAAGTGTGGAACGCTGTTGCCAAGCAGATATATATCTCACGATGCACGGGTGCCGGTATTTCAGAAGATTCTACCGAATACAAACCACATTAATCACCTATATCACTATGTTCACAAACTTAGTTTGTTTTAGTCACTTACATTTGAAAACTTTTCTAATGGCGTAGAAATTGCCCAAAGTGGCCCTGCTGCTGCCTCGCCTTTGAAAACAGAAACTGAGCCATCTCCCTTCAAGCTGAAGTACCTGCAGCTATCACTAATTGTAGCCTGATAGTGGCCCCAGAAATCTGTTATCTCTATTGCTTTATCCTCGATTTCCAATCCACTCAACTGTGAACTTTCGTTACCCATCATTTATTGTTCTGTATTCAATGTTTGTAAAGCTATAACCATTTTTAATTTTATGGCCACTAAGAGGGATAGGTATAATAGTAACAATTTCATAAATTATACACAAAGCCACCTGAAACAGTCAGTTGCGATTCTCCTAACTAGGCTTGTTGAAAAAATATCGATATATCGATTTTTTTTTCTATGTAGCGATATTTTAGAGCGATATTACGAAATATTAATAACAATAATTAATAATAATAATTCCAAGTATCGAAAAGGTATCAAAATCGATATTTTTGTCAAAACAATAAACAAAAGTTGTATGATTTTAGTGGTTGTTCTTGATTTATTATAAAATATGTCTATTGATTAGTATTGTAAGATGATTGAAGTAGATTAGGCCAACCAAATAAATATTTTCTGTCAAACATACCGATATATCGATATTTATATCCTCGATATATTAACGTCGATATTGATCTATTGATCTATAAATATCGATACATCGATATTTTTTTCACTTCCGACATCCCTACTCCTGACCACAGATCAACTTAATTAACTCTGGCAGCTGACGTTGACTGTCAAAAGCGTAAACGTCACTTAGTATTTTTCAGAAAAAAAAAATCGGGTGTCTATCAATGCTACTATAATAGTAAGTGTTTATGTAACATAAAACATATACTTTTATTCTGAAAAGGTAACAAAATGCTCATGGCTGAAGCATTTTGTTAGGAGTACTGAAGTTTAAAATGATATTCTTCATATTTACGAAATAAGCTGTTTTGATATTGTAACTTACAACAGTATATTTTCATGGGTTGGCTCTTCGAGATAGGGAACCGCTCGACTCATTTAGTAAGTTAAGGTTATATATCTATCTGGACATTTTATCATCCGCCATATTTATCACTGTCATTATCCATTTTTATTTATAATGTGTATTTATTGAATTTGTCCTTGCTATTAATTACTTGACATTGGCGAAATACTCGCGCTAGTCGCAGGTGATGCCATTCCTCATCTTATTCCATTAAATATAATCATTTCGCTCATTTCGTTAAAAAAAAAAAAAATCTATCTGTCAGACCGAAAAAGTTGTTTGACATAACTTTTTTATTTTTTTACGAAATGAGCGAAATGATGATATTTAATGGAATAAGATGAGGAAAGGCTTCACCTGCGACTAGCGCGAGTATTTCGCCAATGTCAAGTAATTAATAGCAAGGACAAATTCAATAAATATACGTAATAAATAAAAATGAATGATGACAGTGATAAAGATGGCGGATGATTATTATATTATTTTTTTGTGTTAATGGCCTCTTTCCATTGACTCAGGCCCAATGTGATTCTGCCAATGTCGACATTACTTTTTTGTCAAACATCTTTTTCGGTCTGACAGATCTGACATTAGTAGAGTAGAGCGACGACGGACTAACCTCGTAACTTACCAAATGAGTCGAGAATGAAAAAGATATTTGACAAAAAAGTAATGTCGACATTGGCAGAATCACATTGGGTCTGACTCAATGGAAAGAGGCCATTAACACAAAAAAAAGAAAAACGTAATGTCAATACATATATTTAATGTCAATCGTCTGTCGACCAGTCAGTAGGTTAGAAAAATCTACTCAAAATGGCTTCAACTTTGTTGAAAAAAGCAATTTTATCTAAATCTCCATCTATAAAAAAGTCCCTTGGGCTACTATATGGTGCTTCAAGGAACCGTAAGGATTCGCTTTATAATATATTATAAGCAATTTGCGATGTTTTGCGAGTGTTATGTTGTTACGTCACTTTGTTTTAGATTGGAATTATCAATATAAACCTGGTCCATGGCCCAAGACCCCTGAGGAGCGAGCTGCTGCGGCTAAAAAGTATGGCATGAGCATTGAAGAGTATCAGCCCTATGCAGAGAGCATGGGCTATGGTGATTATCCGAAGCTGCCTGATGTGGGAGAAGACTCCAGAGACCCTCACTACCCATATGATTTTCCTGAGCTGAAGAGGAATTTCAATGAACCTGTGAGTACACAACTTTTTGAATTCTACTTATTCAGTTAAATCATAAAGGCTGTATGAACGTAGGTAACATGAAATTAATGTTTGTTTACCAAAAAAAAATGTTATACAAAGTATATTTTAAAAGATACAGATAAGTTGTCTCGTTGTATTATCTGCATTTTGGCTGGCTAGAGGTGGAGTTTGGCCTAATGCAATCCTGTTCTATTAATAGTTAAAATATTGTTTGTTTTCTAGTTGCATGCAACAGCTGAAATATTTGGTGGAGACCGCTACGATCCTGCCATGCGGCCAAGGTTCTCACTGCCCCACCAGTGGACATGGTTCTTGGGTACTATTGCTGGATGTTTTGCATTGTTCTTCTATCTGGAGGACCACAAAATTGGGAGACCAGTCACAATGAAACAGCTCCCAAATAATGGACCCCACTTCTTATTCCCTACAGAATGATCTTGTTCACATTAAAAAAGGTTTAGATCATATTAGTTCAATAAAATTAAAATTGGTTTGCATTATGGAGGTTTTATTTCATACCTATGTGATAAGGTGTATTTTTATATCTACAATTCCACCTCTTGGAATTCCAGCCCCAAAGGAGACGGGGATCTCTGGGCCCAATTGTAATAAGTTGAGATATGGTTTAAAAAAGCGGTATTTTTTTCTGATTCAAAATATAAAAAAATCTGCTCAATTCACTATCCGGGAGACGAGAAATCATAAAAATAAGTTTATTTCACTGAAGAAATAGAGTATCGATTACAATAATCGATTACTGTGAATGATATAGACAATTGAACATGAAATACTTGATTGATTCAATCAAAATGAATAAATACATTGTAATAATTAACAATAAAAAAAAACTACAATTAATATAGTAAATAACTGTGTGGCGTCCGCGTTTCCGAACGCTCCACAAAATGTCGACGGACGAGTTTCCGAACGTCCGCGCGCCCCAGACAGAGTGAGCACGTTCGGTAGCTCAAAAACAAATTGTGTTATTAATGATTAAGCACATAATTGTATTCATTTTAATATATTAAAATACACTAAAGTGGTTGAATTAACACCAAAACTGTATATTAAAATAAAATAACAATCACAGTTAAAAAATCAGCTGTTTAGTATCTAGGTTGTTGTCACTTTGTTGAATAACCACACTTTTACTAAATCTCTAATAATTCTGCTCTCAGATTGCCAAGATCAGAAAATTTTTCGGAGATGGTTTGATAATATATAAGCTCTTAGATGACACCACTCTCATATTTTTACAACTGGGCCCAAGAATGTATGAAAGCGTATCCGTCTCCTTTAAAGAAATGTTCATTCCATCGATGATTAATTTACAATTGCTTCTCTTTGTAATGCCACTGCAAATGTATTGTAAATGTTTAAAAGTGTCATCAGTTGCTATGAAAAGTATATGTCAGTTTTATTGCTTGTGCAACTTGGGTCAGATTATCCTGTTTTTGGTTGTATATATCCCATAATAATAGAAAATTATTGTTATATTTTCATTTTAAGCATTACTAAGGCTTACAGGAAAAAAAATATAGTTATTATTCCAGATCTAAACATAATAAAATTTCACTTATATATACTAGTAAAATATTCATCTTCCAAATCATATAGGTCAGCTGCAATATCATCTCTAAGGGACATCAGCTTCTGGTCGCACTCTTGCTGTTTAGTGCGGAACAACTTGGAGTTCTGTGTGATAGCTTCATTTACTGATGGGAAGTCATTCAATATCAAGTATTGTTTTATATCTGATACTAATTTCATTAGGGATTCTCCAGCTCTTACTGAAAAAACAACAAATTTTTCATTCAAAGGCCCATGTATATAAGTTTAAATATAATAGAATGAAAATTTACCAATGTTTGCCGCCCTGACTTGCATTTCAAATGTATCTTGTTCTATTTGAGTCATCCTGTTAAGTTGAGATTCATTTTCTAATTTTGCAAGTTTGATTATTTCTGAAAATAGATAACACTTATTATGGTAGTAGGTGGTACCAACAGAATTATATTATTCAACAGATTTTTTATTCAAATGATTCTGGTTCATGGTATTCTCTGCTTGGAAAAAATACCAACTCAGTTTTAGACACAATGTCACACTTTCATTAGAGAAGCACATTCTTATGCCAGATGAAAGGCAGCAGTGCAATATAGGCTAAATGCGGTGCGGTTGGCGGCAGTTTCCACAATCCAAATGAGCGTGATTGAGAAAACAAGTAAGACTTACGTTGTTTGGTACCTACCATCAAAGTTCTCCAACATACTTTTCACGTCTTCTTTTAACCGTGTTGTGTAGGATTTGAGTAAAGCTTCTTTATTCTGTGGTAGATTCCTTTGCATTTTAGTCAATATATATGTGATGGTATTATTCAGTAAACAAATCAAACAGTTATGTAGCAATTTCGTACAAACCAAAAAAAGATTACAACAAAGATCATATTCCTCTTGCAATAACAAAACTCCTTTGGTATCACAGACTAAAAATGATTTTCATCTATGGTATGTTGTAGACTTGTAAAATGTAGACGTCTATGGAACGAAAATTTTAATGTACAATTGACAAAAAAATGCAATGAAACCGGAATAAAAAATTGTCATGAAATTTTGAAACTCTTTCGTATTAAAATTGTTTATAGCTTGTTTAGTTGGTGATATTAATTGGAATGTAGGTGCTTATATATTTTCTTTCATAGGAAACAAATACTTTCGTGAAGATAAAAAAACATATTTAATTCTTATTTAATTTATTGCACAGGTTTCATACAACAAGAATTACTTTTTGGTTTGTTTGGAAAATCTGGTATATTCTTTTAAACGCAATGCGTTTATGTTAATAAAGCCAGTACTGTCTTCAGGTGAAAATCCTCCGGCCACATCCATTGATACTAGATCTTTATTGTAGAGACTGGTTGCACTTTTTCTGGCTAGTATGGAAACTGAAAATAGATTTCTATTAGTCATAATTGAATTATAAAAAATGCCTAACTAACAATCCAAGCTTAGATCACAATATTACCATTTCCTTTGAAAATTTCAAGAGTAACTGTGCCACTAACAGATTCTTGAGACAAATCTAAGCATTTTCTGATTCAGCCATTTTTTCTTGGAGATACTTTTTAACTCTGAAAAAATTAAGTAAATTTGTAGATGCTCAAGTATTACGTTGTAAATTTGTAGGCATTTAGTTTACGACTTAAAGCTATTTAAGGATTCTTACCTTAGAACCTCTCTATCAAGGGCATACGCCTCTAAGTCAACATGTGCCACATGCAGAATTGAGCCTGCAGGAGTTTCGTACAACCCTCTTGACTAAAAAATAAATATTATTAAGTTAATGTAACGCTACAGCTACAGTACAAGAGACGTAGTAGTAATCAAGTAAATACCTTTAATCCCAAAAATCGATTTTCAACAATATCAATACGCCCAACACCGTGTTGCCCACCTAACTTGTTTAAAGTTTGCACTATAGCTAGTGGTTCGGTGAGGAGTAAAGCTTTCTCATGCCCGCTAGGAATTCGCACAGATATTGGCAAACCTGTAAAAAGAAACATTATAGAAGAAACTTTTACTATAGCTAGATACGTGAAACAGGTAAAATAAGATAGATAGTTACCTCTTTCAAAATTGATGTCAATCATACTCGGGTAGTCTTCAGCTTGTTTCAGATCACGAGTTATTTTGAAAATGCCACTTGGAGGAATAGCAGCAGGATCTTCTAATACACCCGATTCGTAACTAATGTGCATAATGTTCTCATCAGTGGACCAAGGTTCTTTGGGAGTCGCCGATACTGGAATATTTTCTTTCTTAGCGAATTCGATCAAGTCACTGCGACCTTGAAATCTATCAAAGAATTCAGGTAGACGCCAGGGAGCTATCACCTAACAAATAAACAATATTAATTTAAAATGTACATTATTTTTAATCATTAAGCTTGTAAGATGATATAAAAAACTACCAACCTTTCCTTCGGGCCATAAAGAGTAAACGCTGAGTTCAAATCTAACTTGATCGTTGCCCTTTCCGGTGGCTCCATGAGAAACGTACCTAGTAAAACAATAAAAAGCAAGTTAGTCGGCCGGCACCTACTTTCTTATCTATAAGTACCTATGGTAATATTTTAACTATTATCTACGGTAAGAAGAGTAAACAGCATATGAGGGTCACAGGTTTTATTTCAATTTAAAATAGTATCCCTGCCTGCATACCCTAACTCATTGCAATCTTAGGACTTATTTTGATGTATTATATTAGGTATATAATAATATGTCGATGCCCCTTAGATTAGTGCTAAATATAATTGCAACTTCATTTCCTCTCGATTGATGGCTTTTGAAACTCCAACCCATTAAAAAAAAATTGAGCCATCGCGGGACTGGCAGATGTGAAACATAAAACATAAACGTCGAACGGCGAGTGAGCGAGTGAGGGGAGTCAGCCGGTGGGCGGAGAGAACCGAGGACCCACGAAGCTGGTCGAAGTTTTGGGATCACAGCATCGCGGCATCAACAGTCGCTGACACTCACCAAGCGCGCCATTAGATGTTTCACATCAAAAAAACTACTTACTTTGCACCAAGTTTCTTAGCCGCATTCACAAGGCCTACAGAAATACATGGTCGTGCTAGCGAAGTCCCCAAGTAATACCGGCTCTCGTATATCAGGCCCATTTGAACAGCCGGCAGCATGTAGTTTGATATAAATTCATTACGAAGATCTTCCACAATCACCTAACACATAAATAAAAATATAATATTTAAGCGGTAGGCATCCAGTCATTGCGCAAATATCAAAACTTTGCAAAATAAATGCAAAGCAGTATACTGAGGTCATGAATTACATATATATATTAAACCAACTTGACCGTTCTTCCAAACCTAATTAAAACATGAGAGTAGCGTACCTGACTTTCAGTCATATTTGTGCCTTTTATTCCCTTTCCTTTCGTATATCTATCTCCCTCTAACCATTGCGTCACGTCCTCTTTCAATATGGCGAAGCCTGCATGGATATGCGAGGCATTTTCTGATCATTGGCGTTTTGGTTTTCAGTCCGAACGGTCGTGAACTCAGAGGAGTCCACAGACGTAGTTAATTGTGCCTATAATAGTTATAGAACAGTGATAGTGTTATTCTTAAAATAATTAAGTTGTGTGCTTCTAGCGGCGGGTGAGTTGCATTAAAATTCCGTACCTAGGTACCATAATCACGAGCAACCTAACGTTGCGTTTTAGTGGAAGCATTTGCAATAATCATCTGATTATAATTTAATGTTCTATTGGAAATATAATTTAATGGTGTTACCATTCGATCGTTAATTCTACATTTTTTTCTGCTAGCTTTTATCTACCCTCAAAAAATTTGACTATTAGTGTTTGGTGCACTCCACCTAATTTCCGTAGAATTTACAGAAAATAGTCTACCCGCATAAATGGAATTAGTTTTCCACGCGTTTAACTAATTGATTTACAGATTAGAGTGATTATGGAAGAGTCTATTGATAATAAGGTTTAGAATCAAACTGCGGAAGGAGTACCAAGGAAGAGAAAGGTCAGAAAGGGCGCTGATTCTTCGGATTCTGATAGCAGCTCGTCGTCCTCAACCTTGAGCTCATCTGAGGACGATCGCAAGCGATCTTCACGCAGGTCGAGGGCTAAAAGGCGCCGCCGTGACCGTAAGTTTGACAAATTATTCGCGGAAATCGGTAAGCTAAAGAAGCAGGTTCATGAATCCAGTTATTATGATACCTACTGTGACGAAAATGTGCACCCCGACTGTATTGACCTCAATGCAAGTGACGTGCTTTATGAGGAAGCAGGCACATCTCCAACGGAGAAACCTGTTGAGTTTACCTGGACCGTAGGTACCAAAACTCAAGAGCCAGCTGTACCAGAGGCTTGTCCAGAATACGTGCAGCAAGTGACGGAGGTTCAAAGATTTGATCAAGAGGAATGGAACAGTATCAGGTACGTAGATGTGCAGAAGCAGTATGTGCGCTCACCTGGCTTCACGGCCCTCCAGGCCAATGATGAAATAAAGCGCTATGACGTGTCACGGTCCGATACGGCGATGGAAAAGGCGTTTGCTGGCATGACATACGGATTACTCAAACAGCGCAAGACCTTACAGGACGAGCTTACACGCTTCTTGACCTGGGCTAGCGAGCAAAGCAAAACGTTGTCATACAACACCGTTTATGACAAGATAAATAACATTTTCACCACCGGTGAATATGTTAAGGCGTATAACGATACCCTACAAATGGCTTGTGGTCACAGGGCGGAAATAATACAGCGTAGAAGAGAAACTACCCTCGCTTCCGTAAAAGACATATACCATAAAGGCGCTTTTCGCAAGATACCGCCAATAATCAACAATCTTTTTGACGCCGATAAGTTTAGTGCTGTAATAGAGAAGTTCGGTGGTATGAAAAATACTTTTTGGCCCAGTTACAAGGATCGCAAAGTCTCTGCACCGCAGACCGATCCTGGCCCGTCTATATCTATGCAGGACCAAAAATTCAAACAAAACGGAGCCAACAAACCTCTCGGCACAAGGACAAGCGACTTCCGAGGTTCATATCGGGGGTCCTTTCCGTGGCGACAGAAATGCCCGAGGTCGCCGAGATAACAATATGCCAAGAAGATCACGAAGAGCCTCCCCCGTGTCCCACCGGGACCGAGGAGGTCAGCGGCGTTCACATTTTTGACTATCCGATGGGTTTTTCTGCCGGTCAGCTCCACTTATATCACGAACAATGGCAACGCCAGGGAGCACCGAAACACATTTTAGACATGATTCAAGGGTCTCTCATACCACTAGCAGCAAAACCACCTTTGTGCTTACCCAACATCCGCAGCAGAAAGACTCAAATGCCTTCAGAAATGGATCAGATTATCGAACAGATGCTCAGTCAAGGGGTACTCGAGATTGTGCAATACAGCCCGAGCTTCATATCCCCTATATTTTTAAGGCCAAAAAACGACGGCACGTCACGGCCAATTTTCAATCTGAAGCAATTGAACAAATATGTGAGGGCCGACAAGTTCAGGCTAATAAATGTACAACCGTGCAAGGTTATGGAGTTCTTGGGCATCACCTGGGACCCATGGCAAAACGAAAAGTACCTCCCGGTAAGGTCTATGAGCAAGATGAAAAGCCATGTATATCTACAGTGGAGCAAAGCAACACTGCTCGCATTGCAGAGAATCGTCGGAATGATGAACATTGCCAGCCTTGTGGTTACGAGGGGCCGTCTGAACTATCGCCACCTACAACAACAACTAAATTACGCCCTCAACTCCGGCAAGTCAAAAGCGACACCGCTGTCCAACGCACTCAATCTTCGAGGTCAATGTCTGCGCCACTCAGCGATGCATATCCAATGCGACAACAGGACTGTGGTGTGATATATTCGCAACCAGGGAGGAACCAGATCCAAAGCCCTAATGGAATTGACACGCAAAGTCTTTGCGGTATTGGACCTTTTCCAGATAAACGTCTCCATCTACCACATACTCGGACTATACAACTGTCACGCAGACAGGCTGTCTCGGAATCGAGAGCCACCGGAATGGCACCTACTACCGCAGCTCACGAAAGTAGTATTTGCCAAATGGGGGACACCAATAATAGAAATTTTTGCCTCACATCGAGCCCATGTGGTGGAAGCTTATGGAACTTTGGAAAGACAGGACTGAGAAGCCAGCGTTTACGACGCATTGAGCACCAACTGGAATTACAGCCTAGCATGGGTATTCCCGTCACCGTATCTGATGCCCAGGGTGTTGACCCACCTGAATCAGGCCCTAGGAACCTACCTCATAGTTGCCCCGCGATGGGAAAAAGTATATTGGCGACCGAACTTGAAGAATCGAGCCCAGACAGCCCCATTCACGGTGAGGAACCTAGACCAAGTCCTAGTCGACATGTCTACAGGACATCCTCCCCCGAATGCAGCGGAAATTACCCTAGAAATATGACTATGTGGGGGTGGGAGAGTCATTTAGCTAACTGGTCGGAAGACCAGAAGGCCCTTTTAGCATCTGGTTGGAGAAAATCAACTTTGAACACCTATCGACCCGCATGGAAACGATGGATTTATTGGGCCCATTCTAACGGAATCGAAAGTCCCACGCCCTCGGGATCGGACCTGGCAAGATTTTTGGCTGACCTACACCAAAAAGAAAATCTTGCTCTGAGTACCATTCTAGTTCACAAATCGGTGGTCTCTACATTTTGCGACCCAAACAACCGGTATAAACTTAGTTCCCACCCCTTGGTGAAACAAGTTATTAAAGCCATTTCTCTAGCTAAACCAAGAATTTTGAAACCACCAATTTGGGATATAGATGTGCTCGCTGAAAATTTGGCAACCAAAAATCCGGACACTAAAAGCCTTTACGAAGCCTCAAGTCAAACGGCAACTATTCTCCTGTTATGCTCGGGCCGACGGATTCACGATCTGACCCTTCTGAAAATATCACCTGACCACTGTTTCGTTGACGAAGAACACGTTATCCTCAAACCGGGCTATGGTTCTAAAACTGATTCAGCCAACTATCGGCAGACCAGCTGGAAATTAATTAAGAACCCCTCTAACAAGGCCTTAGACCCTGTATATTGGTTCCGCCACCTCATCAAACTATCGGAGCAGAGAAGGGGTTTGGCAGATGCCAACCAAGCCCTTTTCCTTACAACAGCAGGCCAACCAAAACCCGCATCAAGCGCGGTGATCTCAGGTTGGGTAAAACGTAGATTAAAAGAAGCAAACATCGATGCGAGCCCTGGAAGCTGCAGATCAGCAGTAGCATCCAAGAATTGGCTAGTAAACTTCCCGTTAAAAGAAATATTGGATAGAGCAAATTGGAGATCGGCTAACACATTCAAGAAATTCTATCATCGTGAAGTCAAAGCTTCGCCGCATACACGCGATAGTTCGTTGATGACCACCTTGTTCACACCAATTGATTGATCAATGATTTTATGTTATTATTTTTGATATATCAAGTTACCAGAGAAATATATGCCATAATATTTAGTTGTTATAAACATGGTTTCGTTCTGCACCCAGCTAAATGCTCTTTGAATAATCCTAAATTCACATTGGCGTCCTCTTTCACCAGGCGAAAACAAACAAATCTCTCATGTTTTAATTAGGTTTGGAAGAACGGTCAAGTTGGTTTAATAGGAACGTTTTACCTTACAATAAAACGTTTATTAAACATACTTACCTTCTTCCAAACCTAATATTCTCAACTCTGCCTGGTGATGAAAACATTCAACCCAATGATCAGAAAATGCCTCGCATATCCATGCAGGCTTCGCCATATTGAAAGAGGACGTGACGCAATGGTTAGAGGGAGATAGATATACGAAAGGAAAGGGAATAAAAGGCACAAATATGACTGAAAGTCAGGTACGCTACTCTCATGTTTTAATTAGGTTTGGAAGAAGGTAAGTATGTTTAATAAACGTTTTATTGTAAGGTAAAACGTTCCTATTATTGAATATTTCGTATGAGCATGTTTACATCGCGAAGGCTTATCCACACAAAGCGTTGTCTGCTGACGTTACGATATAATTTTTAAGTTTCATGTTTATCATAGTTCGTCATTTGACTACCGGATAATAATTGTGTCAGAGAAAGTCCCTCGTATCACTCGAATCCAAAAAAGTTGAATTTTTGTGCCTCGCCTGTATTCCAGTACTCTCTATTAATACCCAAATTTAACAGTCGTCTTTACTCACGTCCGTAGCTCCAATGCCTTTAGCCTTTTCTTTAGCTATTGTGAAATCCTCATTTTGACCAACATCAGCCATGTAGCACACCACATCGTAGTTTTTCTGGATCAACCTATTGAATTATATTTAAAAAAAAAAACAGAAAGATTGAGTAGATGTGAGCCAAATGTAGGTACCTACTTACTTAATCTAATCACTTGTTGGTCCAATGCTTTCCTACTTGATTTATTGCATCGGCATCGGCATAAAACTTATAGTTTTTTTTAATATGGGTCGCTTAATTACTTCTGCTTACCTCGTCGCTGCGTCGTTTTAAAATACCTAAAATATATTTTATTTACCATTTTAAGATGCAGCTTGTGTCCAATCCACCAGAGTAGGCGAGTATTACAAGATCCTTAGCCATTGCGCTCGTTCTTTACTGCGGTTACAGGCTAACTGAGTAGCTACCCACCTAATGATGGACTATCTCCCCGTTGAATTGAACTCTCGATAACCCTCTGCTTTAAACAATAAATAACAAAGCAAATGGGTAACTAAGTATAATGACAGCCGATCATCATCACTACATATAATACCTAAGTAAGAACCTTAATGCAGTCCAGCCAGCCACTAGACTTGACTAGACCAAGAGGTCTTCAACTATTTATGTATAGAATGTAGCCTGATTGAATGGGTTTGTGTCTAATTGTTAGGATTTACCTGCCCGCCCAATACTTTTATTGAGTACGCCTAGGTGCATTAAATATAATTAGGACTTATTATCATTACAGGTAACGAAGTGAAGTAGGTATGTTTGATAATATTTACGAGATGCGCGAACACAAGAACATAACCTTTGGCTTTTGTCAGAATGTTTATTATATTATTAGATGGCAATACAAAAGCATGTGACACAGAGTAAATAATAATTATTTTATTTTATCGTAGTTAATACTGTACTTGAACCCGTTTAATTAGATTATTTGTTCATCACTGCTGGTCGTTGACCAGCGATTCTACTAGAGATTCGCTTCGTTTCGTCATAGCAATGCTGTGATTTCGTATTTGATATATGAGCGAAACAAAATAAAATTTTAGAAAGGAGATCACCACCAATCTGGAGGTTACTCTAGCTTATAATTACTAGGGACAAGTGAATAAGAATAAATTGGCTGTTAATACATATTTTTTCATTCCAATTTGTCTTCTGCGAGTCTCTCCTCTACACGGACCTAAACAGTATAATTAGGTATTATAAAAGACTGAATTGACGATTAAATAATTTAATGAAATATTTTAACAATTGAATACTGATTTAAATTGTTTAACTTTAGATAGGCTATGAAATACAAATATCTCCTACTAATACATAATTGCACGTTCTTTTAATAGTTATACAATGCACAAAAAACGCTTGGAACTCGTAATCGCATACTACCTATCGATGTCTATAGAATATGCCAGCTTGTGGTAAATCTTATAAAGCCCCTTCTTTCACCAATCTAAACCGTTAAAGGTTATTTTTTATCATTATTTCAAATGCTATTTCATGTAGGTACTGCAATAGTTAGACACCAACTGAAATTTCGAAGAGTAGCACGAAAACCCTCCTTATATGCGTGGAATGTACTGACGGTACTAGATTATACTAAACATGCAGATTAACATCGATACTCAGATAAAATACACAATGAGAAGGACAAATCTCTAGCGTCTAAATAGTAATGATATGATGTAACATTGTAAGTAATGATATACATGCAGGGCAATTTTTAGCAGTATCGATAATCCATACATTGTGACATTTGTCATATTGGATCCTTCAGTAATATTGTATTCATAATCGTTCGTGCTGAAATTGATGATGACGTCACGATTCGATACGAAAAATGACACGATATATCGATTATCTATTTGAACAATAATCCCAGTTACTGGATGCAGTCGTGTACAATTTACAAGGGAAAATAACCAATATTGCCAACAAAATAAATTATATATTACAACAGCAGTAAAGATCGCAGCATTTGGCGTTAAAACAACTAGAACAAGTCGCGTAGGAAGCAAGGTTACATGGCCATTGTAGTAACTTTAGGTGAATCGAAAATTAATTAACATTATTATTACATTTCCCCATATTCATATTTCATTATTGATATACAATTTGACATCATTTCTGTCAGCTTCAGTCTATGTAGTACTCAAACGCAGGTAATCATCATCCCCACTAACAATAAACCAAATAATACAATTCAATCCTTACCAACTAATAACCTTATAAATAAATTATTTAAAAACTTTAAAATTAAAACGATAACAATATAAATATTTCGATCACTGAATAAGTAACAAATTATTGGGCAATTATTACTAGCAAATACAATAACCAGGGCAATTTTATTATTTAGGAATAGTTAAAAATACAAAGTGCACTAAATAACTAAATTGAACTCAATTAAAATAAAGTAATATTGCTCAGATGAAATTACTGTTCCCGTGTGTAATGAATGCCCCTTGTTAACTGGATTATTTATTTGATGATCATATCACAATAAATGGTTAAAGTAGGGCGATCCTATTCTAATATTTATGTATTACTACATATAACACCTCGGCGTAACGCGGACCCTAAGCGTTAGCTGATTTCTGATTACATTAAATCACTTCGAGGACTGTGTTAAAAACTGAATGTAAGTAGAAAGACATATGTTTAGGCGGTGAGAGAGCTGAGGTCGGAGAGGAAGTTGTCTGGTGTCAATATATGCGAGGATCCGATGATCACCTCCCAGTTCTTCACCGCGGCTGTCACTTCGTAAGCGCAGCGGATTTCAGAGAAACATACACCTGCAAAGGAAGTATACGCCATTGATAATCCTTATTCAGTCAGCATACAATCCATTATCCTATTTAAATTAGGGTTACACGAATCGCGAGATTTAGGTACATGCGATCGAAAGGCCTAGTCTCACTTTACTTTGAACTTATGCAGCGTCTGCGTCTCTGTTTTCCATAAAATAAGTAACTCAGAGATACATGGTGACGTTAAAAAGATTGGTAAAGTAATATAAGGCAGGTCCAACTTTCGACACAAGTCATTAGCAACTAGCCTCAACGTAAAGCGTTCAAATGTAAACATCATATGTTGGGACAAAAAGAGAATGACACACTTACCTCCGACAATAAAGACTATCAGACGAGGAACGTTCTTGATGGTCTGCTGTGCCTTATCCTTGTGCCAATGTCCATAACGAACGCTAAAATACAAATAGTACAATGTACCAATCGATTATAAACCTTATTTACTTTTGGAAAAGGATTATTATTAGTATTAGATAGTAGGGAAGATCAATTAAATATTAGTTACCTGGTTGGTGCTTGATAAGCGGAAGTCTGTGCACGTCCCGCCAGGAAAGGGAAGTGGCGCTGGTCTAATTTATCTTCAATGGAGTCCTCCATGATATCCTGTATGCAATATCATTAAGTTCAATCAAACATTAAAAATTTAAGATTTTAGAAATTAGAAATTTATAAAATTCTAATTTAACACAAACATGTTTTGAAATACCAACATAAAGGCATCATAATGTTTATTGTTTTTTTAATTATTAAAGTATAACCATTACCTTGATAACCGGAGTCCATCGCGACATCTGGTAAGTTTGTTCTGTGATGCGCTCCTTCCTGGGTACCTGGTACTGCTTCTTCCTATTACCCTGTATACATTAACGAGTCAATTAGTAGTCATTTGCTACTGAAAATTAAACCGTAACTCGTAACAGTTACGCTCTCAATTGAAAAAACAAACTATGTCAAAAAATAAGCTGGAATGTCTCACTCACGTCGACAATGACGTTGAGTCCCAGGTTGGCGAGGTTGAGCAGAGTCTGCTTGTCGGAGGGCTCGAGCTGCGCGTGCGTCACTAGCTTGTTGAGGTTCTCCTCGGATATGCCATTCTTGGACATGATGTACAGAGCGATGATTCGCATCTTGTTGAAGTTTATAACGCCCTGAAATAAATTCCATCAAGTTTATACATCATTTTAAAAAAATAAATTGGATTAGTAGGAACTTTGTATTGTAATGCAATGTAGGACGCGCGAGTTGTGACACGATTGGACTAATACCACTTATTAATTAGTCCAATCTTGTAGTGGAGTTGTATGTAGGCAACACATGTTAGTAGTTTCTATTTTATATAATGTTTATGTACAATTCAACAATATTTTCCACACACCTGGTCAAGAAGTACAGGCACAATGCTTCTCATGTGGTCCTTGATCTTCTCTCCTTCAGCGTCAGTGCCCATAGCGAGGTCCTGAAATTCATAAAATTGTGTGGATTTTAATTACGCAAGATACACTTAGTGTCAATGCCTAGCCGTGAAGTTGGGACGTAGCGCCAGTTCGTAAAATTTAAAAAAAAAACATCATTGAACTATGCATGCTTTAAAATATGGAGACGCCCAGTTTTACCTTTTAAAAACAGTCCTATATACATATAACAAGTTACATTAGGTTGACTTTTATTCTCCCTAATCATAGAATAAGTTCCTTTAATCTTAAGTACACCGTAAACTGGAAAACAATACCTAAATATCAGCTTACCTGCTCCACTTTGCATAGCTTGTCGACATACCCCTGGTAGGCTTTCATGCAGTCTTCGGCTAAACGCAGGTGTGTCGCGTATTTAGAAAGTTCTTTCTGGTACTGCGGCATCTTCTTGATCATCTGGGATAGATCCCTCATTGACTGCTTATCACCTGTTAAACAAATTTGACTCTTAACTTATTGTTTTTGGATATTAATACCGCGTCAAATGGAATTGCCCCTCCAGCACCAATGTCTAACGTATATGCCATCGACAAATAACGCTACGACTGTCATACTTATTAGAAAAATATGCTGCAAGAGACGCTTACTTAACGAAAGGCTACGGAAAAACGATCGCGTTCGCTTTTAAACAATGTTAGTTACGAATTTCAATTGAATAAACGCTTTTAATTTTGAACTTTACCTCCTCCCATGCGTTTAGAATCCGTGAACTTCTTAAGGTTCTTGGTGACTGATGTGGACACGATGGCGATGTGCTGATGCCGCAGATCCACCCACAGCTCATCGTTCTCGTCTAATAGCACTTCTTTCATGTGCCCCTGAGATGCCTCATACCTGTTCATATATTAAAGTTACAACAATCAAATAACCTAAGAACTGATAACCTAAACCCATAATGCTTTGGTGTCCGCTTTTTTTAAGTAAGTATGATGAATATTCCATTTATCACTTAGGATTGAGCTATCATATCGAGGGGTGAAAGGTTTTTTAGAGAGCATACACTCATTCGACGCAGAAAAATTAGCTGATTCCAATCAGCTAATTTTTCTGCGTCGAGTGTTTGTGAATGAGTGACGAATATGTATTTAAATACATATTTCAATATCGCCGAAAAGTGTCGCTTAAGCCAGTTGCATAAATAATATTTTTTCTTTTCCATGAACATCCTTACTTCAATGTTATGATGGGACAAGCCAAATTAAAAAGTTAACTCACTTGTATACGTCATTCTCAATCGGCAGAAGATCGTAGCCCATCGCTTGCAGAGTCAATTCGTGCAGCAATGGCGACACACAGTCGAAACCACGGTCCAGAACCAGAAGTTGAGAGCGAGCTTTCTCGGAACCCTCACCCATTGTCGGCTCGTCAGCCTTGATACGGAAAAATGAATTTAATACAATTTTCAAGTTTTATATGTAATCAAATAAAATATTGATAATACATATACCTTGTAGGCGTCGAGTTTTTGCTGAATCAGTTGGGCGAGCTCCACATTGCGTTCCCAGTCACTGGAAACAATAAGAAACTACTTAAAGGGTCGATTCACGCATATTGCACCGCGACTACAACAACGCGGGTACTGTATTGTATTCCAACTTGCAATTATCATCCGTAAGTACAACTGATATATTATGTATATTTTGAGAGTAATATGAAAGAGATTGGAGTGAATGTGAGTTTGTAAGAAAATCATCAGAAAATGACATACTGTACCAAATGTAAATAATGGAAAAAGGCAAGTCACTTCATGGTGATATAAAATAAATATCATATGGGTACAAACCTGCGGTATCGTACGGACGGGTACTCCCCGAGCGTGGCGCACAGTGTCGCAATCTGCTCGGCTATACGCTCCATGTTCGCATTGCGCGTCTGCACCAGCGCTGGGTTGTACATACACTGGAACGTCTCCGGCGAGTCCAGAGAGAATACCTGCAATTACAAATAATAACTGTAACCTTATTCAGGAAAGTGCTAGCACAACACTTAATTATATCAAGCTCTTAAACAATAGAGGGCTATACGTTATTAAATCTTTAGGTTTACATATCTGCAGGAAAGAACAAAGGTAGACCGCCGGCTAACATGTAAGTTATACAACACTTGTTTGGCTCTATAAAGACTAAGATAGTCTCTGGATAGTCAAATTAAATCTTAAGTAGTAATACATACAGTCCCAAAATGTATGGATATTGGATTAATCTAAGGGATTGTCTTTTACTTTTATATTACAAACTGACCTGGCTTTCGTAAGGCAAGAAAGCAATGTTGATCTCCTTCAAAGTTTTGATTTTCCTTGCCGCTGAGGACTTGCACAGTTCATTGAACAATTCCTCGGGACATACTGATAATGCAGCGTGGAACAAGCACATGTTATATTATAGAGTGGAATAAAACTCACATAAATGTTGAGTTGCCCAGACCTGCGTGAGTACTACCCTATATAGTTGAGATGAAAGACAAACCTGCTGCTCATTCGGAATGAATGCAATGTTGATTTCTTTTAATGTTTTGATGTATTTAGCTACAGGTTGGCGTGATAATTCGTCAAAGAGAACATCGGGACAAGCTGTAAAAATAAAATAAAAATGCAACTCAAAGTATATAAAACAAAATAATAATAAGCAGCCTAACAAAAAATCGTTGAAGCAATTCTAGGAGCAATACTTTAAATAAAAATAGTATGCTTCATAACATATTATTTGAGTCAAATCTCTGACCGAAAATTACCAATGATGGTTGATTCCATTGAACACAAACTATATTAGATAGCAATAAAGATAATATCATCTCACTCATATTTTACGGCCCTAATAGGATGGCAGTACTCTTACTGAAGTTTGATGCTAACAGAATCTACAGCAATAAATATGCAATGTTAATTTAATTTAAGTTACAGTATTACTTCCCTAGCCATAATGTGCTGTCAAGTTACCTAGATGAGACAATAAACCTACCAAAATTGGTATAAAAAATTTCGTAACTGAACCACATACCTTCAGTGAAGAACACATGTGCAGCCCTGTACATGATGCGGTTGCCCACAGAGAAGTCATTGATGAGGGCATGTACGGACTTCTCCGATGGTGTAATGAGGTAGATGCCATCCATGGTGCATAGCGGCTCTCTTTTCTTGTGTATGTCTTCAACCACTGTGTTTATTGGATAGATTGCATCTTAGTGTGTGAAGACTTAATGTTGTTTAGTAATCAGGCTTAGGAGACCATAAACAAAAACTGTACCCACAGAGGAAAGTCAGTTTAACTTTTAAAATTATCAAAACAGAAAACTATATTATACTTCTTAATTAGGTTAAAGAGACATGGTGCATAAATCTTGAAAAAAAAATATGACAGGATTTTGGAGTGCTTATACAAAAGTATTTGTTTTCACAACTTACAAGTTATGCCCTCGGCAGAGATGTCGTGCATTTTGCAGCAGGCAGACACCATCCGCATCGAGAGCTGGTCCACAACGAGCACACGCCATTCTATTTTGTCTTTTCCTTTAGACCGATACCGGATCACCTCATTCATAATCTCTAAAATTTAAAATGTTACATATATGATGGTGGACATAAGGGTGCTACTGAAGGCCCTACAGCAGTAAATAGATCATAATCATTAATATTTTCGGTATTATCCTATTACTATACTAACATACATTGACAAAAGAACTCAGACAAGTGTTTCACTGCAGTTCAATGAACTGGTGTTCTTGATCTATTAGCATGTTCTGCTGTTAAATATACTAAGCATATAGTATTTGAACTCTGAAAAGGCCAATTATGGTATCTATAAGGAAACTAAAATATATCTTTATAATGAAAATACATTTTTGTTCTTAAATTTTATAAATTAAACGAATTTTATTATGTATACAAGTAAAATTAAAGCCAAAGATGATGCTACTATTCAATATCAAGGTGCTTAGGTATTTTCATAGTCAGTAAAACAATATGAATATGATTTTGCGGCGGATCGTGACGTCGCTGTTACCCCACCCACCCCTTAACTCAGATGACACAAGAAAATCAATACTGCGACCTAACCATTATTTTTCCTTAAGGCTTCCTCTTTTAGGATAATGTACGACTCCAACTATTTTAAGAACCTGACTTATTATCAAATAATCGATGAGGAATGTAAAACTTTAAAGAAAATTCATTTCTATTGCAATATAGTATACTGACATCATTGTTTACATGAAAATCGAAGAGGGCCCATTACAATATATTTCATTATCAACTTATTTACCTATTGAAGCATTTTATGCAGCAATACATACGTAATTCTAATACAAAACACATACAATATTAGTCATCGATAAGGCGATTAATGTTGTCGTAATAATATCATCTGGTATAACTCCCTAAATAGCAAATATTTAGGGAAAAATACCGAATATTATATTATGTATAAAATAGAATCTGAATAAATGAATTTTACGGTGAATAAGTCTGTAAAATTGAATTTTTTTCAACTTACTTTGTCCGACAAGTGCTTTGAGAGCCATCTTGAACCGTAGACTAAAATAAAAATTAAGAGATGATTGCGAAACGTCAAGTGTTAGAAAAAGTTGTCATTTTGTCTATGTTAATTAATTAGGTGAACCAAGAAGCCTATGCACAAAAAAAATACTATTTTTATATAATTTGCAGAATTTAGAAGAAAACTTAATTTAACAATGAATAAATCATTGGTAAAATAAGCCCACCTATTTTTAAATCAATGCTAGTGCAAAGTGAAAGTACTATTTTAAAACTATAAAGTTCTTAAAAGTCATGATTGTTTGCCCGTTTGAATACAGACTCGTTTTCAATGTAACGTAAAGACCTAATTTTAAGTCGTTACTAAAGAGGTCTTAACAAAAGTAGAATTCTGGCAACTCAGATTCTAGCATGTAACCACCCCGCCGACACCATACGCCGCCGCCGTAGCGCGTAGTTCAAAGAGTCGGGCGCGTAGTTCGAGAATCGAGGTAAACCGAGCACTGTGTTTTTTGCGCGCGCATTATCAAAATAGAATGTAGAATCAATAGAGTTAGATAGGGAGCGCAATATATTCTTGTTTCATTCAACACCACAGATTAGCTTAGAACACAGATAGAATAGAACGTGAAATAATATACCGTTCAGTTTTTTGTGTGATGGTGTCGGGTATAGAAGTGCTACTGGTTAGAAATATTGTGCGATTATCACGTGCGCGTAAAATTCATATAGGATTCTTATTGGGACTCAATTAAACCATTAAAAAGGTAAATAATTATTGTGTTAATGAAATAAAACATATTGCTGGCTTCACTTATTTTGATTTAGTTACCAAAAATTTATCAACATTAATTTAAAAGTCACTGAATCAAATTGATAAGGCTATAATACTTACTGATACTTACTATAATATAGCACTACTGTTTCTTGACCTACCCCCAATTTATAAAATCACGGAAAAGTACATTCACAAAAAATTATCTAATTGCGATAGTCGATTTTGTTATTATTAAAATTTTGCGACTAATACGATAATTAGAAGAAAGTATATACGAAAAGATGCAATCTGATAAATAAAAAATAAATAAAAAACAAGTAACTACGTAGGTAGGTACATAAATATTATTGTACGTACAAGGCGATCCAAATAAGAATAGGAATGTAAATAAAAAGGTTAAATTAGCAGTAAATTGTCTTATTATAATATTTAATTATTTAAAGTCATGATTCGTTTTTCAAAATCACAATATGGCGCAAAGTCGATCCTATTCTCATTTAAATCGCATAGTAGGTACCTTATTAGAAATTAGGTCGAAATATATAAAATAATTTCTGATTAGAAAAGATATAACATGTACCTACTTACGACTCGTTAAAATTCTTAGTAAAAAAATAATAATATAAAAACGCGTCATTCGAAATAGAATCTGAATATGCAACAGTAGGTACAGCAATTGAGATATTTTGGTCTATTTCGTATCGTGGCTATTTTCGATGAATAACATAGTTGTCTCTTTACCAACAGGTGAAAGTGCTGGTGCGGCCGCCCGGTTGCTGTGTCGAAGCGGTTCGATCGCGACACACTGTGTACAAGTCAAATGTAAAATTGCGATGTATTTTGTGCCGATCGCGGGACCTTTGCCTCTGTGTTTATTGACAAGTGACTGTGACCAAGATGCGGCGTGATGATCATATGGCGGTGATTACGTACCCCTGCCGGGCAGAAGGCTGGCTGGATAGATGCGGTGAGTTGTTTTGCAATTGTACCCAATGTTTTTTTTTTATTCGTTGCCATGACGTTTACGTGCACCTACTATTTTTACCGCTGCATTATTGGCGAGTTATTTGGGTCGTTTTGCGTAATTGCTCAATCAATGGCATGTATGCCAGTGAGTAATAAAAGTTGCGTTCGTTGATTTTATTATAGGAGTTTTATTTAAGGTTCTGTAATGAAAGAACCTTGCCGGCCTGTGTTAGCTCAGTGGTTAAAGGTGTTAGGTCATCTATGCTATTTTTTTTAATTGTTAGTACTTTGTTATTTATTATAAACGAATTGACTTTGATTCGTGGCCCCGATGTCGTGATTGTGTTTAATTCACGTATTGTGCAACTGTGGGTGGTGGACAGCCCACAGCCATCGCCTCCAGCGCGCTATCGTTTGTTTGATGTCAATTGCAGCTAATTGTTTAACACTTAAAGTGAACAGAAGTTTGAGCACAGTAGCTTAACCAAGATGCTCATTGATTTTCGCAGTACGTGTTGAGAAATGAGAATTTCAAAGTCTTCGCAAATAATTTTTCACAACACTGATAGGTAATATTTTGATAGGTTATTCACCTTTGATGTCAGTGATTATTATGTAAATTGAATTAATCGAGGCGGGTAGGCTTTAACTATGTTTTATCTTAGTGGGTACCCTATGCTAATAAAAACGAAATAATATGACTTTACCTGTTAGAAATTTTGATACCAACATTAGTAGATAGGTTGTAGAACTTTATTGTAGGTACTGAAAATGGCCACTTTTGGAGGTTTGTAGACAGATTCAAATTTCAATGTGGGTTGTATAATTATATACAAAGAAATTAATTTTGTTCATTATTCACATCATTGTTCTATTCTTTATCAAATATAACCAATTTTCATCCAAACTCAATACTATTGACGTACAATTTAATTAGTAATTAGAACAATGATGTACCTAGTTATCGTCGAGAGACCAGTGCAGGTCGTTCGCGTATGGCCCACTTATAGTGAAAACTATACGCTGCCGCTCTGCGGTTTTCTATCGGGTTTCGGTCCATCACGCTGGGACCAATTTGCTCGCTTTCTAGATTCCATTAAGGGTCTTGTGAATGTTAAGCTTCAATGCAAATATCTCTCACGTAAGATTCTATTAGTGGTGTGAGAAGCCTTTGCTACCAGGAAGCCTTAGCTTACAGTTATGGATATACACGCAGGCTGAGTAGGCTGGAGCCCAGGGCGGCAGATTTTAGTAGCGGCAAATTATAGGCCAAAATGTATTTGTATGTCTTACACTCATTAAAAAGTATTAGTAGTAAATGATTGAGCTTTTATTAGTTCAGCAATACACCCAAAAACTATTTTTTGTGCAATGTAACGAAAATATAAATTTTAGAGGTCTGGAGGAGCGGCAGAATTTCAATGCAAATCTGTTCTTGCCTTCTTAACCGATTACGAGAACGGAGGGCGTTCTCCATTCGAATATTTTTATTTTGACATGTAAATTTGACGGTCCCTAGACAACTTCGTGTATTGATTATTCTGGAACCGGGTTTCTCAATGTATGGTTGAAGAATTTATTTAATTAGTTAGTACAAATAATGCATTACACGGGCCACCGATCAATTGGCGGTAAGCAGGCACGCATGCCTAATCATGTGCATAATTATTTCAGGTTCTACCTCGTTACAATGCTGCACTATCGAGCTATTTACAATATCCGGATTTATAATGTGACCTAGATTTATTACAAATAATATGTACCCACTGCTCATACCTATTTAAATATAGGTTAGTAGGTAATTAATTAATTATGCACCCAAACGCCTACATTGGTAGGTAACATTAACAAATCCAGTAGTTTGAAGGTATTTGTGTAAACGTGAACCGTGATACCACTATAAAATAATCGAATTAATAGGTTGGCTGCTTCAAAGCCTTGAATTGACACGATGTTATTGATATAGCTACTTCTATTTAAATGGGTCTAGTATCAATCAATAATTTATTGTGGAATACATAATATATACATCATCATCATCATCATCATCACGCCTGTATTCCCCGAAGGGGTAGGCAGAGGTGCACTGCAGTGCGCCCACACTTCGCCGATGTATTTTGGTCCCAATGTAATAGGGGGCGAGCCTATTGCCATTATACCGGGCACATTCCCCTCAATACGAGGGAGATTTGGGCCATAGTCCACCACGCTGGCCCAGTGCGGGTTGGTGAACTTCACACGCTATAGAAAGCTATAGACGTGCAGGTTTCCTCACGATGTTTACCTTCACCGTTCAGCAAGTGGTAATCATTGTTGAAAATGATATTCGCACATGAAAATTATCTCAGAGGTGCGGGCCTGGGATTTGAACTTGCACCCCTTACGTTCAAGGCGGGCGTTCTTGCCCGCGAGGCTACCACTGCTGTAGGAATACATATGTATTTGTAAGGTTAACACCTTAATGTAACAATTAGTTATAAATAAATTTCGCTAAGTCCCGCCATGGTAGGCATACAATATACATAATTTAATAATACAATGCAATATCAACACTTAATTAAATTTAATGACCTATATACCTAATTCTATAATTATTCTATCGTTATTATATACTATGGGCTACCTACCTACCCAAGAGTACCTAGTCCGTACCCTAGAGTATCTAAGTCGGTATCTAATTGATCACGTCTGTAGTTTTAAAGCTTTCTTTTTCTTGATGGCTCTTTCTCTCTCCATTAAGCCAGTCTTACGTCAATATACTTAAATACTTTTCCACTTGGGTATGTATGTCTATATATAATAAATATACCAACGAAGAAATGTCAAACCAACTTACAACGACAATTACATATACATAATATTTAATTTTCGTTTCATGTTTTTACTTTTGTTTACCACTTGTTTCTTTGAATAAGATGCAGGTTATTTACCTATCCAAACTCGAGTTCAAAATATTTTGCAAATACAACACTATAAAACTTACAGTCTTATGAAGATTTGCATGTTCAGAATTCGGGCAATTAGCTGAAAAAAGTATGAATTCAAAGAAGTTAGCATGAATAACACGAAACGAATGACCTATCAGACAATGAAGCACTAATGAAAAAAAAACCGTTTCGTAAAGAATTAGCGGTCGTTAACATTGAGCGTGAGAAAAAAAATACAGAAGCTTTGATCCTAAGAAGGTACGTATCTATTGCAAGGTAATATTTATTTGGAGTTATAACAGTGAAATGGTTAAATTACAAATCTCGACTGAAAATGCTATTGTCAATTTTCCAAGTATTAAAAAGATCTCTGAACGATTATCCATAGTGTGAAAAGATTGAAGGTGGCAAGCAAGCAGCAGTTACCGTGACGAGAAAAGCTCCGTTATTTTAATACTTGGATAGAGACCGGACACGTGCCGCGCCTGCAAATGACAGTCTGTAGAAAGTAAACTCTCGCATTAACGTACATCGCCTCACCTCGGTGCCTCCGCTTCTCCGATGGCATTGCCGTGACTGTATGACACCAACTCGACCGGGGACCATTGTTTTCCAAAAACTCACTTCTTTCTATCTCACGAAAAAACATCGACTTTCATTCTAAGGTCTCGACGGTAGCACCTGCATAAAAAACAATGGTACAAACAAAAGATTTATTTTATTCTCTTAGCGACACAATTAACTAATGATCGTTCGTTCCGTTTGCTAATTGCCTTTAGCTTTGTTTGCGTTAGAAAGTTGTTAAATTTGTGCGAGCTCAAATATTCACATGCGTGTCATTTCGAGCTTAATATCGTTGTAATTACAGCATTGTGTTTAAATTGTAATTAAGTAATTAGTTGCAACAAAAAGTTGCAATAAATTCAACCGAATGTTAAACGTAGTGTACGTTTAATTCTGAAGAGGATATCAAACTGTTTGTGAAAGTTATAGTAAACATCTAATGTTTCTTTTAGCTATGCTACGTAGGGTGAGTTGTTACGGTGAATGTAATCGACGATGCGAAGTAAGGGTTTCGTCGAAGTGGAGGATAATTACCGTACGCCCCAGGGTGACATTTGAAGGGGTCCTTTTGGGCCGAGGCATAAATCACAGCTAACTCGCCTTTGCTGATCACGCTATCGGAATCTCGGCTAAATTGATTCTCCCTGATGTCACTGGGAAAGTTACAAGTTGGGTCAGTGCCAGTTCTACTGGTGATAATACATCACGTTCGATAGTTAAACAATGTATTCAATGAAGAATAAAAATCAGTTTTTAGCAGTGCCGGATTAAGGTAACTTGATGCCCTAAGCAATCTTCCCCTGTGGGCCCCCCTATCCTGAAGTGAACTACAAAGAATTATTTGAAAAAAAAAAAGTGAATACGTATCGTAGGTAGAATATTAATGTGATGTTCCTTCTGCCCTGAGAGGTCGGTACGACATGATTCCACATGTTGTCCTAAGATTTTGAAATTGCTTTAACTTTTGTGTGCCTGATTTTAGGGTTCCGCGTACCTAAAAAGGAAACACGGAACCCTTATAGGATCACTTTGTTGTCCGCCTGTCTGTTTGTCTGTCTGTCAAGACATTTTTTCTCAGAAATGCGTGAAGATATCAAGTTGAAATTTACAGGGGTTAGTATCCGGCCGGATACCGGATAGCAAATCAGTATCCGGCCGCATACCGAATAGTAATTCAGTATCCGGCCGGACACCGGAGAGTAATTCAGTATCCGACCGAATACCATATAGCAAATCTCTATCCGGCCGGATATCGGATAGCAAATCTCTATCCGGCCGGATACCGGATAGTAATACAGTATCCGGTCGGATACCGGATAGTATAGTAATTCAGTATCCGGCCGGATACCGGAAAGTAATTCAGTATCCGGCCGGATACCGGATAACAAATCTCTATCCGGCTGGATACCGGATAGTAATACAGTATCCGGTCGGATACCGGATAGTAATACAGTATCCGGTCGGATACCGGATAGTATAGTAATTCAGTATCTGGCCGGATACCGGATACTAAAATTAAATCTCATTGTTTTACGCAAGGCAAATCATACCACAATAGGTGGACACCGTTTATTTTTATAATCGCACGACAAAAATGACCTAAGTAGAAATTATATTAAGTTAGCCGTTAGACTTCGTTCCGGTTACTATCCATCAGCTAAGTTTGCTTACCTAATGAATTAAGTCGAATCTCCTAATTGTACCTAGTAACAAGCCTGAAGATATTCAGCGTATGTTGGAGTGTGTCAGAAACGAAGACGAACGCAGAACACTGCTGAGGGATTTTAATGCATTGGATGTAGGTCTGATCCAGAGCTATTTGTCAAATCCGATTTCAGAGGTTGCCAAAAATTTAAGTAGATTAGTAACAGTTCAGCAGTGTTCTCAAAATAATTAGTTACCTATAATTAAGGGAACATTAATTTATATAAAGTATGGTTAAGTTAGTTATAAGGTACGATGGGGTTGACATATCCCAATTGGATAAAAACACCAAATAATTATAGATAAAAAAAAAAATCTCTCTTGCTCCCTTATACGGTATGCATCTAAGCAATTGCTTATTTAGCTTATGGGCTAATCCAGGCTTTTTAGTGTTCCCTGCATAAAACAACGTGATCAGCTTGTAGATATTTCGCTTTTGCAACCTATTGATCAGATATATTTATTTTATTATGGTCATAAAGTAAGCAGATCCGTGGTATTTTTTAAGGTATTTCACTGTTACTGTCAATATCTGGTTAACAAAGGGCTGCTCATCTGTGCATACAACCGTATTTCATCACATGCAAGCTTTACCGAGTTGCACAACCGGCAATTCCTTGGAAATCGAAGTCAAACTGTACAAATATGTGTAGGTATTATTGGGTTTCTATTCCTTGTACAGTCTTGTAATGGGCCGTGTTAGAGGTTGCATTGTAGCTAGGTATCTAAACCTAACTTGTGTAATATTTTCTCTGATTTGTCTAGTTGTCGCTTGTTAACTATCTGCGTGAAACTAGAGAATAATTAGCCGAACGTGACGAAAAATGGATATACTTAAATGAAAAGAATTTTTGCACCTACTTATTAGTAAATTATCTCAGAACGTGCTACAAAAACTAAACGTCAATCATTGCTGTCGATTTATTAACAAACGATATGTAGGCAGGTAGTATAGAATAACAGTAATTTCGCTAAGTAGCTAACTAAATAATGTTAATGATGTATCGCCTAAACCGGGCAATACTGAGGAATATCATTCAATTAGAGCAGTAGAGAGGTCATGGAATCACTCCTCCCACGGTCATGTGGCTTATCAACGAAACTAGACCGGGGTCGGCCATCTCCACGCCTGTGTCAACCACAACCCGCTTCAAATTGTATATTACGTGACATTCGAGAGTTTAGATCAATCATTTGATTAAACTGACCAAGTAAAAGTGGACTATCGCTCGTATTAACGCGTAGGTATAATGTTGTGGCGTGCATTGAGATCATAATTCAATTAAAACCAAAATGACAGGCGACACAGACCGTGTAATAGTATTTTGTGCTTGATACACAAATTAATTAGCTACTTACATCTTCTAATTTATTGCAAGTTTCAAAAAAGTATTCTGTTTCAGCAGTAAATAACGTTTCAAATAGTTAACACGGTTTATCTTTTAGATTTAAGGCATTATTCTTTCCTAAGATGGTTACTCTGACGAAACCAAGTCGTAACATCATAACTGGTCGTGAAAAGTTACCTCGGCTATACTTCCTCAGCGGTTGACTGGGCATAATTTTACTTTCACACTTTCAATCACGATAAGGCGTGCGACAAGTTTTATTTCTTGGATGTGGAAATCGGCCGTTTTCTTAGCCAACGGATCCGTGATGCGGTTTGAAAGATTTTTTATTCCAGTATAATTCTGTAAATGAGTTACCAAGTGGATTATGTACATTTTACGCTGACTATACAGATTTAAATAGGTGATGTTGGTTATTCGATCTACTTAGGTAATTACCTATTTCCCTAGAAAAACTGTCGTCCACACTATTAGATTGGGAATTCATGTTTCTTTTAACAATATTTATTATACATTGCATTAATTGCAATACTATTTAAATGATATCGTATTAAAAAAAACAATATGGTAAAGGTGCTTCAGTAGGTACATATGCTATGTTCCTATAAAAACAATTACTTCTTAAGGATTGAGTAACATTAGTCGCGAGCGTTTCCTATGAAACTGTTTTAACGGTGTAAATTTGATTGTTTGTTAGGGAGACGACGCGGTTGTAGGTTATAGGAATCGGGCGTTATTTACCTTACTTGAAACTACTTTTGAAGAGTATAATAGTTAATATGTATACCTATTAAGTGTAATCGTTTAGGTATTGGGATATCCGGTAACGGAAATTCTGGCTTAGATTCTGCACACGTCCAATGACAACATTTAACTTGCAAATTTTTAAAACGAATCCGTGTTACAGACATTATTTATATAACAGCTGATGCAGAGTAATACGCGCTCATATTAAAACTACAACACACATACATTTTAAAAACATGTAAGTAATAAAGTAATTTGTGTAGCCGGTATGATAAACAACTTTTTAAATATGGCGTTACCTAATGCAATGAAGCGGGCGTTTCATAATTTAATTACCTGTGCCAGATCTATCTGATAATATTTGACTGTACGGTAAGCCCCCGGCACACTGGGGCGTCAAAGCTCGCGCGTCAAAATGTTTGCTAGTACCACAGACCATATATGCTACGTTTTCCACATAATTTTATTGAACAAGACAGCATTATCTATACTACTACTACAGCCCTTTTTAACTTCCCACTGCTGGGCACGGGCCTCCCCTCAATGCGAGTGGAGGGGTAATCTCGGATGAAAATGAGATTCGCACATGAAACCAAGAGGTGCGAGCCGGGGTTTGAACCTGCGCACTTTGATTGCAAAGCGTATGACCCTCGGCAGCGGTATGAGGCGCCCAATGGGGGCGTGCCCGCCTAAATGCATTGCTGGTGCTAATCCTTGAAGAAAGCGGGGGGCGGCATTGCGAGGTCTATAGGTATCTGGTCTATGGCTAGTACCAAAGCGAACACTGTCAATATGCATAAAGAGCAAATAAGCCTCGCCCCTACACGTCCAAGTTCACTCGCGCTGACACTGTCATTTCGTTGTAGAATGACCTTTAACCGACTTCCAAAAAGAGGAGGTTCTCAATTCGATGGGTTTTTTTATGTGTCAATACAGTTCGTATTGCTATACCAAAAAAAAACGTGCTTGTGTCGATAACCCAGTGTGCGGGAGGACTTAAGCCCGCTCATATGAGAATACCCACTGAACTTCAATATACAATTAAAATAACTTTTAATATTAACTGTAGTTTTAGAAAGTGTAATATTACTTAACCATAACAAATGCGTGGTAATTCACCGGAAAATGTGGTAATAACTCGGGTTGTTAATCGTTGTAATAACCAGAACTAAATCCACCGTTTTATCTAATCTAAAGTAATTCTTAAGTTGAAACGATACAAACTGTTCTAGTTTTGCATCAATTGACCCAATGTTGTTCATTGATCCAAAGCACTATAGTCTCTTGTAGATATGAACATATTTATTAGTTTATGATATAAAAGAAAATAAATGCAAGCTTCAGTAAAAATCTACTACTACTACTACTACAGCCCTTTTAACGTCCCATTGCTGGGCACGAGCCTCCTCACGATGTTTTTCTTCACCGTTTCATAGCAAGTGATAATTTCGGATGAAAATGAGATTCGCACATTTATAATCCCAGAGGTGCGAGCCGGGGTTTGAACCTACACCCTTCGATTTGCAAAGCGTACGTTCGACCACTCGGCTACCACTGCTAAATCTACTTAATCATTTCTTTTTAAATTCTCAAAAATGTAAGATTCTTTATATTTCTTTGTCGAGAATACAAGAGGTGCGGTCAAGCATAACCACGGCTGCTGGAACTATCTCGAATTACTATGAGAACGCATCATTATGAAATTAACACTACGCCTACAAAAGCGTGGGACGCAATTTGAAGTTACAATTTACCACTTTATGAATTTATTATAGGTGGGCACTCCGCGTGGTAATGGTACATGATTGCGCAGAAAAGCTTAAGTTGCATTTCGTGACATAAATTCATTAGGTAACATTATCTTTCGTAGTGAACGATCATTGACCTCATGACTATAATTAGGCAAGGAGGAAAGAAGTTCATTGAGAGTTCATGCTATGAAATCATTGGCTATAATAGGTTTAACTAACATTTTATTAAAATCCGTACCTGAGTACAGCGCGCTTCAGCTTATGCATTCATAACAAAATGTTACCTACGGTAGTAGGTATATACGTTTTTTCAGGGCACTAAAATTGCAAAGCGATTTTATAGTCACATCACAGCCCTTTGCGAATATATCAGACGTCATTTGAAGCAGTCTAGTCGGTATGCACCGCGTCACGAGGGACACCCTTGCATAAACCCCTGACAGAGGACCTAACGCGCACCCTCCGGCCCTCCGCACCGCGCTATGCACGGGGCCCCGGGGGCACCGACCGTCACATAGGATGCTCTCCGTGTCGCCATGACAACGCCTCATCCCGCCAATATTGACAGACGGGAGGCAGACGGGGCTCAACCCTCGCGATACACATGTACCTCTACTGATATATTATTTTCACAAGAATTAATGCCCCTACAATGACGACGTGCTCATTACTGATAAGGTGTCGTTGGCATTGTCAGATTTTGCGGTGGGGAGTTTATTGCAGCTATTGTGAGAGTTAACAGCAGCGAACACGTAATTAAGTCATTTTATAACGGGGCCGATTGTGGAGTTTCGTACAATTTATTTAACGAATATTTTTATAGCAGTGGTAGCTTTGATTAGCCGTAACCGTTGATAAAAGGCCCGCTTTGGAACAAATGGGTGTAGTTTTAAACTACTACGTACCTCTCAGATTTTCGGATATCAGGTTGTCGAACGGTAAATACCCGTCGCTAGGTACCATGCACGTCTGACGAAAACTTGTGTAATTCTCAAACCTATACTGGGTCAGCGTTGTGAACTATGGCCCGACTTCGTTCTCGTCGCACTGAGGAGGAGGGGTGTTACCGGTGTGATGACAATAGGCTTGCTCTGTATATTATTAAATTGGGCCTTTCAAATTCTTTGATAAGGACCAACACACATCGGCGAAGTGTTGGTCCAATTCTGTGCACCCTGGCTTACTTCTGAGGGGAACATAGTCATGATGGTGAATTATCATCAATATCATTTATCAGTGGATATTAGTGAATAATTTTGTTTGTAAAGCTAAGCGTAGACAAAGATATTTTTGTCTAAAACACCATAATCATTTTGAACATTGGTATGATCAAAAGAAGGGAACGGATGGGTTTTATTGGGGATCCCATAACTTGTAATGTGCTTGCCGTTGCGGCCGTCCGCATCGGTTCACTTCCTGATTACGCGTGTTCGGTTCCATGCCGGTTCATAAAATATAGTTTTGATAAGTAGGTATTTTTAGAGCACATGTAAGTATGATTATCTACTTAACTTTGTACGCAAATCGCTTATAATATTTAACAAAAAAACTATCTCATTTACCGAGACGTACCTACATAACCCAGGCAATTATTTATTAAAGGAAAAACACTTGTTAATTTAGGTACTATTATGATATTATTCCGAAATAAATGGTTATAACTAAATAAATAATGCTTAATATGTACTTTATGTGTTATTGTGTGCCTTCAATTTTATTACCTATTTGATCTGAATGGATAGGTAGGTAGGTAGGTAGGTATGTAATGTAGATGTTGTGGTATTGTTAGTCGCTGAGTAAAAACAAAACATTACACACATTATGGGCTATGTCTTGCTATTTATAAGGATACCAATAGCTCTAGACTTACAGCAGAGCACGTCACCTATATAAATATAAATTAAGGTATAGTTTTTTTCTCACAAGTTATGGTACCTAATACTTTTCTATTATTCTCAAAACAAAAATAGTAGCTTATTCGTAAATTCTGATTTTATTTAAAAATGAACTAAGCAGCGAGGTTGTCGACCTTGTAATTGATTTCCTAACCAACTAGACACGTTTAGTAATATAGCGTATGATTTCTGCTAAACGTGCTATTTAAAAAAATAATATAATATTACCGAGTCGGAAGTCAGTCAGTCAGGTATATATAACGTATTTATTATTTAAAGCGTATAATATTGGACATTTAAATACATTGGGTGCCATGAAACAGTGTGGTACCAGGCCTTGACACGGATGTGCGGCTCAAAGTCAGGTGGACAGTAAACAGCTGCGTCGGTGATGGCATGAGGACTCAATGCGCAAACAACTCGCTTGCATACAAACACGGCTAAGTGAAATAAAGTTGTGGACACGCGGATGTATTGAAGGTCTCGTTTAAGTCAACTGATAGATCGCGCTTCGGATTATATTGTTTGGTTGCTTTTGCTCGGCATGGCACCTACAGTAGTCTGAGTGTAGTCTGCACATCGTTAGTACCTACCTAGGTACCAGACTACACTCAATAAGGTAGTGTTTAGCCCGAAATCGGCAGCTTACAAAAATCGAACCGTATCGAACCCATGGGACATAGTGAGCCGAATTCGCAAGGCTAGGACTACTCATAAGTCATAAGTGTTTACTAGGATAACTCTTACTCCATTATAGGTATCTACAATAGAGATGAAACGGAGGCCGGAGCGCCGGATATCCGGCTACCGGATATTGGGCCCTTTATCGCTTTACATGACTCTTCTTAAAGACATCTCGAATCAATCGCAATCACGACTCATACGGTGGTCAGTTAATTTTGCTACAATTTATCTTTCAGCACCTGGCTGTTGCGTTTACAGCGAAAGGCTATTTTCAGAAGCTGGTCTGGTATACAAGCCGCTAGGCCGCATACTCAGCTTTGAGTCGCCTCTTACCAACAAATGCGGAAAACTTGGTATTCATTCACCACAATTTTGCCAATTGTTAATTTTGAGTACTAAACTAATTAATAAAACAAATATTTTTGACGTTCGATTCCAAAAATAATGTCTATAATCTATTGTTATATGATTTGCCTTGTGCAGAATAATGAGAATTTTTTGAATTTTACTATCCGGTATCTGGCTGGATACTGAATTACTATCCGGTATCCGGCCGGATAGTGAAAACAATGCCGGATATGCTGGATAGTTACCGGATATCCGTTTCATCATATAATTAAACTAAGTGTTCTTGTCTGTGTAGTACCAGTACTAGTAACACCGATTTTTGATAGGTATGCGTCTCATATCTTGTTTGTCTTACATGAAGATACCTCAACACATCACATAAAAATATTGTTGGAGTATTTTGCCAAAAATCTGCGAAATATTTGCCTGTCTGTTGCACGCAACTCAACGCTTATATCTAGTTATTACATATTCGTGTGGTATGTGCTTAATCCCCAGGCCGCCCGGACGCAGCCGGCCTGCACTGCCCAGCTACGTAATTCAATATTTCCACCTACCCCCGGAGCAAAAGCCTTCCCTCCTCCCTGCATATACACAATAATAACCTCCATTAAGATCCATCCATTCACAGGCTTTCGCATTTTCAACAGGTGAATATTATATGGATACAGAACCTGTGAAGTACTTAACTACATAATAATATTAACGAGAAAGGAACATTAAAAAGAAATCGAGATTGTAGATTGTTTCCTCTTACGTCGTGTTTATTACTGGATAATAATAGATGCGTTTGTTAAGGTAGTTTAGTTTACGATGTTACACAAATTTCCTCAGGTGGCAATGTACCTCCATGCAGGGTAGCAATTTTTAATCGAAAATGTCGGTATAAAATTGCCGCTAAATTTAATTAAAAGCAACCCCTCCAATATTAATTAGGTTAATAACTAGCACAAATAACGCATATTAATTCTTAATTTATCACATAATAGTGTACTTGTACTAGTCTATAGCATTAGTATTGTAATAAAGTCTATAGTAAGTCCTCCTTTTGTGAAAATGTAAGAAAATCGGCGCGCGTCCTAAATAGCAAAAGCTGTAGTAACGTAATCTCCGGCGAATTCAGTCGACACTTCCGTGTTGCACGCTAAAAATAAAAATAAATGGGGTAAACGAATGTGTTCATTAATAGAATATAATTAATTAATAATGCATAATACGCGTGTTGAAATATCTATAAAGCTTCGATTTTTATGTAATGTATGTGTGTCAATATTAATTAAATTGCTATTTAATGTGTTGTTAAATGTTATCCTAATTGGGTGTTTCATAATAATACCTTCATAATAATACCATGAAAATTTGCATCGTAACTTCTTTATTAGGGAAAAATAAGTATTTTGGGGTAAAAACTTTCTAGATGGATTAAGTGTAACTTTTAAAGTATAAAATACAATAGGTATTATGGACACGGATATTTAATTATTATTTACAATCTATAAATATAAACTAAATATAAAGATATAAATTATATAAATTCTTTCTAAGTTGGCTGTAATGTAGTATGTATAATAGTAGGATATCTATGTAAGTATTATATACGCTTATTTATTTATTTATTAGGGTCTACCAACAGTTGTTACATTAATACATGAATTAATATTCACACTTTAAAAGATAATAACAATACTGCACAACCAATTACAGCTAAACACAACATGCACGATGGACTGTTATACTATTGTGAAATAAAATAATGATGAAATAGTACTTAACTTAAATATAATAAAAAGAAAATTGTTTTACAAAAACATTGGCAATATTATTAGGAAGAAACCCTACGAGGTCCGGTGATAGCTCTGACGAATGAGGCTGCACTAACTGTGTGAATGTCCCACAAATCACTTAAATATTTTAATCGAATATTCATTTTTGTCAATTATCAGTGGAGCTACAAATCACTTGTACTGTAAATACCATTCGTTTGTAGTTGGATTGTAAGTGTGCACTCTCTGAACTTACCGATGTTCGTGTAACGGATCCCAGCTACTTGCTAATTTATGTATAAATAAATATTCTGACTCAATATTTCATGAACGCACTGTTCAAGTGCGTATAGTATACCTGCGATCGTCGCGAATGTCGAAACGGTCGCCCCCGGGGTCATCAAAGGCTGTTTCACACTAAATTGAATAGACATCGTTTATGTATTCAAAACTGTATATTGCGTGATGCCAACAAAGGATGCATCGGCTTTATTATTATTGTTCATCCGTTATACTGTGGGGACGTTTTTGGAAGCAGAAATGTAATATTATATTGATAGAGTACTGCACTGCACTGGCTAATATATTTAAGAATAGGTATTTGTACTAGGTATTCCTTAAATTCGTAGTTTAATTTATAAAACCATGCGATAGAACTGATTATTTAAATGAGACTACAGAGAATATCCCTAAGGATAGGGAACACTCCGTATCGGTAACAACCGCGTGAACTCTATTTACTTAAACTTCTTTGCTCTTGTGTGATTGTCATAGTCCATAGACTACTTTACATATAAACGGATATAATAGCTGTCTAGAAGACAAATATTTTTCATAATCTGAACAGCAGTTCCCAAGATTGCAACGCTACAATCTTACAATTTTACCTATCTACAAGATATTCTAAACTACAAAATAAATAAATATGCGATTTAAAGTTATCACCTTAAAATCAATACTGACTAATATTTTATACCTACTATTACTTCTAAACGTCTAATTCTAAATATGACAGCCTATTTAAAGCTGTCAAAAATAACGGTCTACATATTCAACGAGCACATTACTCCAGATCACTGGACAATTGTTTTCGATTCGCTAGCGTTAACTGCCTAAAACGGTTCGGTGAGCTCTAACGGTACAGAGGAGGACGTCGGTATGCCTGCAAGCGTCCAGGATGGTCGAGGAAGGACAAGGCTGGTTGGTGCTGCGACACGAAGCCGGACGTGTGGGGCTGCGCTAACAGTGAGCTCATCGCGACGGGCGTGCATACAAAGCATGCCAAATGATGGGTTGAGCTTCGAGCCACGAATTCGTGGATAATTGTGTCAACTTAGGAAGTCTTAAAACAATGTATAGTTACATAGTAGGTACGTTGTGATGAATGAAAAACCTGTCTACAAATTGTTAGAGAATCTTGTTAGTGAGGCGAATCTTGAAGGTCTACTAGAATCGAAACCGATTGTAGGCTGTATTTTGGGCATAACTATTATCGAAACAAAATATTCTCTAAGTTACTATAGTCCGCTTGCTCTTTTATTTTCGGAATCAGTTTCATTAGCATATGAGTTATCAATTGAATATTATTATCGTCTCAATTTTGAATGAATTTTCTTCATTGGAAGTGTTCTTCGCTACTATTCGTGAGCACTCCGCTTTCGTATAGATGATCTATCAAGAGATGTAACAGAGGTCAGCTAAGAGAATAAAACTCTGCATATAATTTGTAATACTGTCCAGCACATTCAACTACGTTTAGTCACTCACTCATAAACTGATTGTATCAGCAACGGTGTGAATTAATTTAAATGCGAGAAGCTCTTGACACACATAGTGGACGTCATATTTACTGACTCAGAGGCTATTTACTTAAGGCCAATAACATCTGAAAGAAGTAGATATAATATTACTAAGTATATATTTCTGGTAATCGTTGTGGTGTACAAATTTTTTGAGAAGAGCCTTCGGGCACCTGCTACAGATGATGTCAGTCTGTACTAAAACGAACGTTGTATTTTATTGACATCACGAGTTTTATTCACAGATTTGGCGCCATTGTTCTTCTATCGACAACAGCGTCCTCATCATGATGTGAATTAGTTTGTGACAAAATAAATACTGGGGTCCAGGATTATGGGCAAGGCGATATATGATTTGAGCTGCCATCTAGTGTCAAATAGAAATATTAAAATAAATATTCATATTTTACATGGATCTGTTAAAACTCGATAGTAGATGGCGTCTTTATCAGTTGTATGGCTTATTATAGAGTTTAAGTTTGTAGGTAGATGGCGCTGCGAGTGCAAATTAAATATTATTAGCATTAGTTACAGCTAGTTTACAGCATTAGTTTGTATGTATCTAATTTCTTAAATTATAAAATGTTCTTTTGAAATTGATTTTATATTTACGTTATTAAATATTTTTTTTCATTTAAACAGTTTGCTACTTCCCGCTAGATGGCACTCGTCACATAAAAATATTCACATGCTGACTTGTTTAGCGAAGATATTGTTGTTATGTGTTGTGGTTGTGATTTATTTTATTTGGAATATATACATAAAATTTCTGTAAAAATCACTAACAATTTAAATATATTAATCTTCATAATTATATTTTAACCCATTGATAACAGGTGAACTAAATCACATATTAACGTTTGATAACACACGCTATAATAATATCGCATAAACATTATTGTTCGTGAACTTAACCATTCGTATGTCGAGCCTACTGAAAGAAAGACGGAAAATAATCACTGGCTATTGCCACACGCGGCTTACCTACTGGGGGTGACGAAATGCAAATATTAAATAGTTCGTAGACGTTAAAGCTTCATCGGCCTCATTTCGCTTAGTTCAACGACACTCGTACTGTTTTGTGGCACTAAACTACACTTGCCTAAGTGTATTGCCGTCCTTTTCATGATCGCAATGTATGAGCATGGCAGCAATATATTTAAAACTGTCATAAGTTTAAACTGTTTTAAACGTTTTGTTTGACAGCTGTCAGACTGAATTGTTTTGCGTATCATAAAATTTCAGATTTTTTTCTTTTTCTTCGAGAAACTTCTTTAAGAGTTTTTCTAATGTTTGATTTGTTGTAAGAATCGATTAAAAATGGATTACTATAGTTAATTAATGGAAACTAATGAAATACAAATATCTGCATGTTTTCATGGCATTTACACAAGGTTTTTTTATCTTGTGTATATTTATACAAAAATTGTTGTGGATAATAATGTAAACGTTATTGTGCCAGCCCTAACCAAAATGTGGATGTACATTTTGGCGTAACGATTTGTCGAAACGCCTTTAGAGACACGTCTCGGCTGACGCTGTACCCCAATGATATTCTAGTGTAAACAGATATGTTATGAGCGCGAACTAGCGGAGACTCGAATACATCCTAATTACGACGTATATTTGATAACAACATGCGGATTGGTTGACAGATGAATGTTACATCACATAGAAGCGCAAGTCACAACACTAGCTATCTCTTTTTTTCTCGTTGGTTTTATTAAGCCATCTCTTTTGCACATTTCTACGTGTTGTGAAATGTAAAAATAATGAAAAGTGTGTATGTGTGCTGCCGCTGTAACGCGGAACACTTTTTTCGGTTGTTTTGTGCGTGTATAACATATCTGTTTACTAGTATATCATTGCTGTACCCCCATAGTTTGTGAACAGCACAATTGGGGTCATTGTTTGATTTGTAAACCGTCTGCATACCACGTGGGTGTTATTGTTTGAGCTAATCGCCGCAGGGTTGAGGAACTTGGCGATATCGCTATTCGCAGTGCGTCTACGTCGACGGGTACACCCACGTACAGGCAAGCTGTTATTTCCGACTTAAGATTTTTGCACATCCACGGATGTATGCTTTAATATCTGTAGGTACAAAGGTAATACAAAGGTAATATCTGTTGGTATAAGTGTAGGTGTAAAGGTAATTTGAGTCAAGTCACAAGAGAACACGTTTACAGTTTAATTTAAAAAAGATGGTGATCCGATTGGTTCCGTCCGAGCTAGTTAGCGATATTATTAATCAGTATTGTCAAAGTTTTGTTTCAGTCTAGATCTGTGTACAAAAGTTTTGGGTCATTGACTTCCATTTTTCTTTTTCAATCAATAAACTTCTAAAATATTGTTGACGTGCCTTAACGTGTTTTATCACTAAAAACCGCTCCACAAATTGCACATGAATTACCATAAAAGTGTACATTTAAAAATATGGAATAATTTATTTACCTCTCAGATCTATTGAAATGGTCATCAAAGTAGAGCGACACGCATGGTTGGTGGAAAACGTCAAAAGGTTTTTGCTAAATAGTTCATGGATATAGTGTATTGTTTTATGTATTAGGGTACCTATGTCGTTAATAAGATGTGAGTAACTTTACTATTGCGATTATAATTCTTAACCCCCTATAAACTATTTACAATCTTGCTTACAGTGCATCACAATTCAATTATCATTTTTATTTTAATGTAAATAAATAAATACTTAGTTAACTTATCAAAGCGATTTTATATATATTGTAACTATCTATAGAGATATTTTTATTCAGTTACACACGCCCTTATCGCTTTTTATTTTGTAAATACAGGGGCTGACCAGCGCAATATGGAGAGTCCAGAATTATTTGCTTAGGTGACTGACTGTCTACTATCAATATTGACTGTACAATGACGACCCATCAGCTGCCGAGTAACGTTCAAATAACGCCTTCCTGTGAGAAATACGATCATAATAGAAAATCTACTACGCAAGTGTGTTCGCTCTAGGAGTCAATAAGACCGTATGGTGAGCATACTTTCGGGTAAAAGACGGCTGTTTGACGAGAACGGAGGTCCGAATGTGAAACGTATGTTTCTCCGTGTCTACACACGAAACGTCATCTAATGTCTTCCATACATAACCTTATTGTACTGACGCACCTTACTGTACTAGCTTCCTAAGCGTAAAGACTATATTTGTATTTAATATTAGACTGCCGTAAGTATAATTCTGCTCTAGTATTGTGGCAAAGGTGCTGTCTGCTCTCAAGGCATTGCTGCTCCTGAGAATGTAGTACTCGCAATTATCATTTTGAAAAGAGTGTTCATTGAGTTTCTTACCGGGTCTTCTCAGTGGAAGCAGCATTTCGAACCGGTCGGTGGTAGAATCTGACTATTTGTAAGTGCTTTTTGGCCTACACGAATAAAAAAAAAAGATTTTGATTTTAATGTCTTGCCACTGCACATCTGTTTCCAATAAATCCGTAATCATTCAGTAACCGCCTTAACGCGTAAAACGCATAATTGCATATTTTTTCTGTATTTTTAATAGTAAAAAAGTACTATGTATTTTTTAAATATCCTAACCATAGACTTGTTTGTGTATAAGCATAGCAGGTATGTTAGTATAAGTTGGTTGATAAATAAAATAAATTAATTTTCTATCTTAGTGCATCAGTACCTTCAAGGAGATAGGAACATAAATATGTATTATATATATTTAATCTTCACCATTTAGACGTCTCGTCTTCCTTCAACACGTTACATTTCCCTTAAGTTGAGTTTGAGTATAAGGTTGCTTTGAGTATAAGGAGGCGGAAATAAAAAGACGGTGTGCCGTAACACGATCGGCCGTGGAAAAGCTCACCAAGATATGGAAAGATCGCCGCATAACTAAAAACACCATGGTTCGATTAATGAGATGCTTAATATTTCCTATCTTCCTGTATGGAGCTGAAACATGGACGATCCATCAAAAATATCGTCATAAGAAAGACGCCCTTGAGATGTGGTGCTGGAGGCGTTTACTACGAATAAAATGGACTGCTCACCGCACTAACGTTTCCATCCTGAAAGAGCTCCGCATCAAACAAAGACTTTCGTCGATTGTGCAAGCGCGAATCTTTAAGATGTTTGGTCCCATCATTCGTAACGAAGACTCATTGGAACGACTAATGATACAAGGAAGAGTAGAGGGTCAACGCTCCCGCGGCAGATCACCAACAAGGTGGACAGACCTCATCAAGTCCTCAACGAAGTGTACCCTTAATGAATGTGCACGTAATGCTACTGACAGAGAGAGATGGAGAAGTCTCACAAAAACCGCAACCAACCAACTAGACAATCCATGACCACGACCACTCCGCCAGGAGTGTACGACTAAGAAGAAGAAGAATAAGGTTGCTTGAGATTTATAAAGTACCTATTAGCTATGCTCCGAGATATTAGCCGCGTATAAGTTATAGCCTATGGCCATTCAGACATGGTGGAGCATTCTATCATTAAAATAATGTTCAAAAGAGAAGTAAATACGATTACTTATTTTACAACACCGATAAAATTGATTTAGTTATGTTACTGCAAAATTTTAAACGTAAAGCGTTGAGACGTTTCTTTGAAAACTTAGCTCTACCTTTTTTCCGTGTTTCTCGGTGACATTGTGTCTACATTGTTAGAGTTATTTCATCGGACAGCATTAAAAAGTTAATGGCTCATAAAAGGAAACTTTGCATTACATAATATTTCGCTGCAGTGTTACGTTTTGCCTTGGTACCTAATTTATTTATCGCCTTTTCAATGTCCTACATATGGGATATATGTTTTTATATCTCTCACCGTATATAATTTTCATTTTGTTCTTTCAAATATGTAGAGAACTGATTCGTAATATTATAGTAGCGCTCTCAGGTATGCAAATGTACAATATGAACGTCGCCAGCGTCAATACGTTGTGCAATTAGTAAATATAGAGTATAATGTCGCCGGCTTTAATGATACAATAACGTGTCAGTAATCGCTGTGGGCCGCAATGGGCCACGATAAGAGACCTTTGACTTTTCAATTAAGCTCTATTAAGCAACGCAATACAATTTCCTTGCACAATTGCAATAAACGCTCGGTGTGAAATTACTTACACACTGTTCATTTGTTTGTACTATTTTTATCTCGGCTTAACAGGCATGGTTGTTGACTCGTTGAATCCAAAGCGCTTGAATGCAAATACAACAGAACCGAACCGGTCCACCGGTCCACCATTCGAAGTAACGCATATCCGAGAAATAGCAACTCAACGCTAATAAAAAACTATCAATAATAGCGAGGGTTCACATCAACCCCTATGATATTTTAAGAGAATAACAATACTATTATTCGGAATACAATTGCACATCACTAGCCCAAAAAAAGAGTAATAACGTCGTGCCCTGGGTATTCTGGTTGCGCCTATTGCAAACTCGTTTTGAATAGTGATGACAGAAATTACCCATTGGATTGTCCGTCCGAAGATTCAAATCCTTTATATGAACGTATGAATATCAAATGAGATTGGTGACATTTAATGGTGTCCCGTGGTAACGGTTTGTACGTTGTTGGCGACCAGCTGCGAACAGATGAGCGGGTGTTGGATGGAGTCAGTCGCCCTCCGCGCAGCCGCTCTGCGCACCAGTCAGTGCGAGCGCGACCCGCCACGCGCACCTCTACCGCGCGTACGAAACGAATTTATAATCGAAACATTCGAATGAAACGGTCAACTGTCGATTATCAAATCGAGTTGAAAAGTGACAGGCCACTGCCCAGTGCCAAGTTCAGGGTACGCTTTTGGGAATCTATGCGTCTCTACAATCGATTGTTTATGTTTACTACTGTCGGCGTCTGCTCATGTGTCGTTTTGCGAAATTTTGATTGTGATGGACTTTATTGCATGCATGAATAGCACAATTGGATTGCCCATTTACTGTAATTGGTTGGTTATTTAGATTTTTATCATGTCTCTAATGTTATTTCATTGATAAATTGGTCTCCTGCTCATATGTAAGAGAAATAGAAACAAGACAAGACATACGCGTAGATTAAAAAAATATTAATTTTTACCTACGTGTAAAAATATATGTATTTAGTTATATTATGGATGATGACTGGATGTGACATACCAAATAGGCATGAGGAAAATAGGTCATGTCCAAGAATTCCTAAGCATTATTTATGACTCTTATTAAACGTAAATGACCTAACTTTATATGTATTGTACATTAGGTATAGGTAAAACAATTATAAGTGGGTAGTAGTAGTCTTTTTGACGTGTACCTTGAGCTTTAAAAAAGTCCTCTATGAAAAGCATTTGTACAGAGCGCACCCCATCGAATAGACGAATAAGCTAAACCCAACTCACAACGAGAAAATTACCACAGTACGTTCGAGTCACTATGATCTAATCTAATACATTTTAAATGTTACGTGAAAACCACAGTCCACATAGTGTTGTCGCCTCAGCCAGCACGAGGCATAGATCTTGCGGACAATACGAAAGTATAACATATCGATCACCGTTGCTAGGAGCCAGTCGATGCCAACAATAAACCTGGTTTATAATCCCCAATAGCCTGTAACTCTCAACGGTACTGTACGCCGAGGCTTGTAAGGTTTTCCGAGCCCCGAGGCCAAATTACCGCGATGATTTGCAGCGGTGAAATGCGAAATTTTTGCATCCACATGATAATTTGTTTGGTGTAGATTGACCGTAAAAAGAAAGTATATCTGTTATCTGCTTGTATGATTAAGTTTAAAATATTTACATGTTATACTAGATATCCGTATTTTGAGATTAAGAAAATAGGTAAAGTCGAAAAACTTTTGTACAGAATCGTTATACGAGGCTTCAATATTTGTATTCTCAAGTCGACTATACACTTACATAATTAATAGTAAAACTAGCATTTACACACAAAATTAAAAAGTGTTGAACTGTTTGTAAATATAACATAGAATTACATAAGTCGTGTTTACAAATTTACGCAAAAGATGAGTATCGTTTCGCTCTGAAAACACTTTTTTAGTTTACTTTAATGTAATAGAAATATGTAAGTCGCGTTTAGGCAATTCACTACAAGAATATTTGAGTTTCATAGGCTGTGGATGATTCCTCGGCGAGCAGCTAGCCAGCTTACTTTAGTAGGTAGGTAGGTAGGTTATATTAATAAGACTAACCTAGAATAGAATAGAAAACTCTTTATTGTACACCAATAGTTACATGGATATTACACAAAATATACTGACAAAACAAGGAACAAATAGTAGTGTACATTGGGCGGTCTTATCGCAAGCTGCGATCTCTTCCAGACAACCAACCTAGCTACAAATTGTGATGAATTCAGAGCGTTCGACCGTTTAGTTCACGCATAAAAAAGTTTTTATATCGATTTCTCCCAATAAGTGATTTATTTAATGATACATATAGAGCATTTCCTATTGCTATCAGGCGCGTGCGCAGGTATCCCAGTGATATAGTTGGTTATTTTCGTTCATTGACCGTGGTTAACTTATGTTTTTGTCGTGGGCCACTGTGGAGATGGGCTGGAATTGTAGCACGTAACTACTCTCGCAACGCACCGTTAAATTACAACTTTTTATTATAAATAAATACGTTCATATTTGCTATACTGAATAATTATCTGCGTGTCCTTACCTATTTGTAGTAGCTAATTTAATGGTTGTAGATTATAAGTCACTTAAATTAACCAGCTTTCTTATTTGAGTGATACATTGAGTCTGAAATAGCATGCTAATAATTAATATAATTACCGAGTCTAAAAATCATTCCTTCATTGAACGTACTTCCAGTGTTTTCTTATGAATAAGATTAGCAACCTTAAAGTAGCTTGATTGAAAGAAATACATACAAGATTAACTGTATAAAGTAATTGGCAACATTATGATAGCGGTTAGTTAAAGTCAACAGCTCCGTCAGCAAACGTAAAATGCTATTTGTAAACGTTTTTTCCAAGATTACAATGTACCTGAGTGGTCACGACACCGCATCTGTTATTATCAAGCCGCTATAACAATTTCAATGTACCTACTTACGGAATAATTGCGTTTTCTAAGCACGACTCTCCGAATCCCAGCCGTTGACCCTTGATTCACATCACATGCGTTTTGTTAATGGACAAATTCTGTAGATTGTTCTCTTATCATCTTTATAGAGACGTTTGACGAGTGTTGCGCCAAATATGCCGGGAGCTTAGAATCCAACAGAGATTTCAATAAATAGCTTTTACATTGAATATTTAAAAGACAGGTTAACGTAGAATGTAGTTAACTGTGGGCCGTTGAACCTGGTCCTCAGCATCCCATGCGACTGCAGCAGGGCAAGATTAGACGACAATAATAGCCGAATGACGATCAATTAATTTAAACGAGTGTAATTGAATTTCAGATGTTCCTATCATGGGGGCTTTTAAACAAGCTTTCGAGAGACACGATTATTAACAGTTTGATAAAATTCTTATCCATTTTCTTTCGGATTTCATATACTGTATACAGAAAATGTACATTCAGACCTTCTAAAATATACAATTGCAAAAAATGCATGTCTATGTACATACAAAAATAGCATAAATCTAGTCTTACTTCTTTTCGACTGAGCGCGAAGACTAGACAAAAGTGTTTTAAGGGCCAAGACCTGTTTAAAACCAAATAAATATTTGACCATCCTCTCACATGTAAAGGAGGATGTAATGCCGTAATAATTAAGCACATAGGTGCTTAGTGTAGAAAAAAACCTGTTGGTGGCAGTATCCAATCGAATCCGGACCGCGAAAGGATGTAGGCTGTATTCCACGATGAATAACGATAGACAAACCTGCAATAAACCTATGGTTATTACACTCATAAAATGCGATTTATATAACCAGAATTACGTAAAATATGGCTGGATAAATGACACCTTATTTATGTAGTTTCCAAGCTCAATAATGTACCTACATCCAGGTAGATTTGAATAGCCTCGAATTTACACCAATAACTACATTCACAACAATAGGAGTGGTTGCTTTTTAAAATGATTAAATATTTTAAGTGAACTCATATGTGTAAAATATAATAGGTAGGTACGCATGTAGATGGATTGTTTGGTTTTATTGCGCTGTTGACCCACATTACAGTCGTGCCACTTAAAGCTGGGTGCTGCTCATTAAACAACGGTGACGTGTCTTCGATTAACTTTTGAGACGTTTACTTAACCAATACCAATTAGAGAAAACGTATTTAGAATATACTTTCTAGCCCCCAAGAGATCCCACTAACACAGTAACTAAAGACAGCAAGAAGTCTAAGCAAAAATGTAACTTGTAGCTCCTTATAAATGTTGAAAACACAAAATAGCCTTAACGCTTGTTTATTCAGCTGCAGATGCCGACATAGTAAAATTATTCAGTTATTTCCTTTTAGATTGATCAAAGGGAGTGAGTGACATAATCCTTATAAGGCCATCTAAGTAACGGATGTGTTTGTGACCTTGTGATGAAGATAGGAGTGTTCTTTGGAGTCCTTGCGTAGTGATGGTGCCGGTCAGCGATGCCGGACTGGCGGTACAATGTGCTCTCGACTAACGAGGCTTTCATAGACACCGAAGGGGTGGCAATACGGGACCCACTTGCCGCCAGCTACCCAAGGCGCGCGGATCGCAGCAGGCCGCTGAGCACGTGCCCATACACCACCATTTTCCTCGGAGCTCGATCTCACCATGCTCCGTACAGATTGCCAACCCTGCAGAACGATTCGATCGATCCGTACGCCGATGTATACTCCGTTGACCGGTCGTCAAATCTCACCGATACCTCTAGTTTCGCTCGCTACGAGGATTGTCGGCCACAGCACGACGAGGTTTTGCCAGACGGCGACGACCAGATTAGCGATAAACTATCCGATAACGTGACATTACAAGTTCAAAAAGTGCCATACACTTCGAGTGTGTTCTACATCTCCGCGAAAACGGATACTGCGCGGAAGGACGTTGTGCAGAATAATGACGTGTTTTTGGTAGAGGGATCGGATTCAGACGCTCTTTCATCTTGTACCTGTGACAGTTTCGAACGATGCGAGTTTGACTGTAGAGATTTCGAGCCGTTCTCGGATACGTGTTGTTGTGATCCCCTGAGTGACGGTGTCTGTAGCCGCAGTCCAAAAGATGTCCACTCGCCGGAACATTTCTGTGATGCTCGAGTGGTGGAGGAGGACGGTGTATCCAATCGGAGCGACATGGACGGTCTCGATTTGGCTCTGTTCGAACCGGCGCAAGTTGAATCTGTAGAGTGCGGCCACGGACCGGCTGGGAACAATGCGGAATCCGCCACGGCTGCTCTATGCGGCATGCTGTATGTACTGCCGGACAATAACTCGGGTAAGTGACGAGCAGAATAATTTATAGCAGTTAGCGCGGGCATCCCGGAACCGCAGTGATAACGCTCAATTACAGCGATTAGGAGCACGGTGAGCGCAGCAGCCACGTTGTATCGTGTGGTGTGCGCCTATCCGACTCGTATCCGATACGAGCAACGGTGCGCGGGAAATTACGATCGCATCAATCACTAACAGCATTGTCATACGCACAATGACAACAGCCAGCTGTCGCAGAGCAAGCTTAATAGTTCTTAAGGTACCTACTTATATTAACACGCGCAATGTTTCCTGCATACATGTCTATGTTCTTGATATTGATCTACGAGTAAAACTATGATATACTTAGTTATTGATATGTATGAAATTTTTTGAGTAACTTTCTTTATCACTTATATTATAACTAAACTGTGAAGTATAAATATATTATACAATTTAGAAAGATGTAGACGTTATAGGAGACCTTTGCTCAGTAATGGGAAAGTATAAGTTAAAAAGGATTTATATCAATAGATAAATTGTTTTGTGACGTCTTTAATTATTTTTAAAAGCATGTCATGCTCTGTTGTATTTTATGTATCCTTCATAAGTTTTAACATACCTTTAGAAACATCGATAACTTATCCTTGTGCTTATCACAAAAAATATAATAGAGCTACTTGAGAAGTCATTTACGGATCCGCGAACAGGTTGTATCAACTGCGACAAAAACTCAAAAATGTTAACAGTGTCTGAATTGCGGAAGCGGCCGACGCTTTTATATTAAAGTAGCGCTGCCTACAAATTGCGTACCGTTACTGGCAAGTTTCTAATTACCGGTACAGATAGAGGGCGATTGTGGCCTCCTCATGCAAATCCGATGGATACCAGACCAGATAAGCGAAGATACAATTAGATAACTGCAGGCGAGCACCGGTATGTGCTGCTCCGGGACTGATGGTAATGGAGAACAATGGTAAACAAATTTCTCTATTTCAAAACTAAGGGGCTATCATTATTCTTGAATGAACAATGTGGAGTAGTTTGAACTCATTAGAAATTTTCTTCAGGGCTCTATGGGTACATGTAAAGGTCCCTGCGTATTTTCCTGAACTTTAATAGTTAGCATCAGTAATGAGAAATGCAAGGTTTACATTTATACAAAGCATGTAATTGCAAACGTACGCCAGTTGGACTGCGTGTAATTATTTCCGTGTGAACGAAAATCCATAACGACGATCGTTAAGTTTAAACAACGCGTCCCATTACGTACTCGAATCACTATTTAATAGCGGCCAATGAGACAGGTATCGTAACAACATGGTTTTACTTGTATTCTGTGGTGAAATATTTAAATCTTTGACTCCAATTATTTTATTGTGAGTACTATTGTAATTTAAGTAATAATAGCTTGTGCGTAATAATAACGTAATAACGGACTCAAATACGATTTGACATTTTTTTTAAGAATGAGTGTGTTCTTCAAAACTTTTTATAATAACACTTATTTCATTCTCAGTTTCTCAAGGCTATCCAGATAAGCTTATCGCGTCGTAGTTTGGTGAATTGTACGAATATGAAATGATATTTTCGTGACATTACTATAAACTTGGAAACGCTCATAACAAGCGTGTAAGCTTGTTCATTGTTAAAAGGCTTACAAGCCCCGGGACGTGGGCCATCATATAAACATGTATTTTACTGTATCCATGAGAAAGTTAAGGGGTCGTTGCTGTTTATATTTTACGATGTTTTGTCGCGGTCTGCATACGGAACTTGCGTTTGTAGACATCATTTGTGAACTAAAATAACAGTGGGGACTTCAGACGACGGACATGAGATGCCGTGTACATAAAGTTTAAGTATTACAATGTAAACATTAAAACATTTAATTGTTCGACATTTCTACATTCACTGTTTTAGTAAGTAGACTTTAGTCTTTAGTCTACTTAAGTAAGTAAGTAAGTAGGTAAGTACTTACTTACTTAAGAAAGTCTAAGTTGACTTTAGTAAATGTAGAAAAAAACAGTGAATGTAGAAATCTCTAACAAATTAAATACAAGTTACATATTTCTAAAATATTTAAATAAACATATTATTTAAGTGAGGCACCATCATATAGTGAATTGAACACAAATAATGTTATGTCTAATAGGTTAATCATAGATTTAGTATATGTTGTTCAGATAACCTTCTGTCCGTAGCGTTATGCTACATACTCATGATATTATGCGATTATATTGAAAAAGTCATATAGTTTTACGTTAACAGTTTAATAATACAAGTTGGGTATCGTGAGAGCGATCACCTGTGCGTCACCGGACCCCGACTCCCAAAACAAGCAAATTCGCATTTATTTACGCAGCATTGTACCTACCGCGAATATCGGCAAATTCTCTTACTGCGCTCCTTACTTTGTGGGACCGCGGGTGTGACTCATTAGCCTCCAAGATTTGTATTGCCTGTTATTAAATCTCAAATCTTATAGGTGCACTATGGATATCTTAATGCCAACTAACCTTATTTAGTTAATGATGATGAGACGATATTGATGAAGTCATCTTTATACTCTGAATAGGTACTCATTGTCATATTGCTATAAGTCATAGACTTAGCCCCAAGTTTATACATATTTCAATACGTTGAAAAACCACCAACTGTGGCTTTTTTTATTCCATCATATAAGTGTTCTATAATGCAACTATCTGACTAAATTTGCCAATCCCCTGTTTTGCGCATATGTTATAGAGACAGACAGCAATGTACTTTGTTTAGGCTGATGGTGTGACAAAATAAGTAAATTTTGGGTTTCGTATATTTTAATTCTTATGAATTCTTGATCAATGGTTGCTAGCAAAGCAAGGAATCATAGTAACAGTTCATAAATATGTATGTCAAGCTTTAGTAGAGCTATAAATGGTAATAACTATTTCCTATCCATTACTAGCGGCTCATCAAGTCATCGTCGAACGCGTTACGATCCAATCTTCAGGAATGCTGTTCCTGTCTGACGTGTACTATCCAATCAAAACGTTCGTTTCCACATCACATGTCATGCTTGATATATCTCTACTATGTTTAAAAAATATATTGCATAAACTATAATTAATACATATAACTTCCATGAGCTGAAATAATCGTATATCTGTCAGAATTATGCATATTGTCTGTATAAATCGACTTTGCAATAAGAAGGATGATTAAATTCAATAACAAGCTTCAGTACCAGCATTAAATCCTTTGCAGTGGTAACATATGCGAGCTGTTTCAAGTTTATCGTAAGGAATTTCGACTCTATAACATCAATGATCTCGCTAGACTTGATCAGGGAGCTGGGTGCCTCCTTGTCCAGTTATAACGTGAGGCAATCGTGTGCTTATACATTCTAATGAGCTAGCCCTTCCTGTTACTGTCTCTTCGGAGGAAGCCACTTGCTTATGCCTTAGCACTTTACATGCAATAGTGGCGTGAAGCAAGCACGGGATTCGTAACTACAACTCCGCCGTTTTCATTAAATACAAGTTTTGCAATGAATACAATATGTTGAAAGTTTTTATAATATGTATTATTTATTCATAAAAAAATGTTGGTCAATATGTTAATGTTTCTAGAATAAAATATGCAAGTTAAACATATGCACTAACAATTAACAGCGAATGTAGACAGCCAAGAATGTTGGGCGCGTATTTCTAAACTCACACTTTATATTTCATTTAGAAAAAATTACGCCCACACTTCGTTTAGAGGTTTAGATTTGCCAGTCCACGTACTAGTGCTAGTTTTGTGCCTAATGAATGAGCACTATTAAAGGGTTGTTTTTATTCGTAAAGTAGGTAACTCGTGATCCATTTCATTAGCCCTGATCAAGAGCGCATCAAAATCTCACTGAAATGCTCTGGTGTCAATGACATTCGTAGTGTTTTATTATTCGCGTCTCGTTTCACATTCATGATTTCAGTGTAACAAACTTGACGTGAAAGACTTCCATAACATAGCAGTGCGAATAGCTGCCTTAAAAAATAATGTTCAATCGAAAGTCTATTAATACCAGCGTCTGAAAGTTACAACGATCATAAAACATTTAACGGTTAACATGGATCGCTTATTTTGTTTACTATTAAACTGTTCATTTCAAAGTCCGCTATGCTGCAGGGTTTGGCGGTTTTAAAACTAATAGTGTTGGCTTTCTGATAACATTCATTGTATATTCATTTTAAAATGTATTGGGAGTATTACGAGGACATAGTAGTAATATCGTATTAGTAGATTTAGTAGTATTGAATGTTACTTTTAAAAGCATACAAGTTGCATATCCATTCCAACCTTAAGATGACTTTTGATGTGATTTTATGACAATTGTATATTTAAAAATAATTTAAATTGATCAGCGTGTTAGAACATGGCATTGCCCTGCACCTCTCCAATTGGGACCGAATATATTGATAAAATATATCGGTATCGAATATATCGTCCAATGAGGAACGAAATACATCGTTGTAATATTGGGAACACTGCAGTGCTCCTCCTGCTTGCCCCTTCGTGGTAACATGAGTGATGATGATTAAACTTCCCTGATGGTTTCACATAATAGAATAGAATAACAGAACGGTCACCTACTACCGTAGTTGCATTTTCTCGTAATAACCAGCAATTTGAGTGAGAACCTAGCAGACAATACGGATACAGAATTGAGTTTACGGTATCTAATTATGATATAATGATTATGTGCGGTTGTGTATTTTGGAGTAAGCCGGTATATACAGTTATATGAGGTCGTTCTAGTTTGGTCATGGTATATTATATCTTTGATATGTAAGCCTTTTTTTTCAATTTATTTAATTTAGAGGATACATAAAATCACAAACTCATGGTCTTAATGATTTGTGACGTTAACTCTTAAGAGGTAGTAACATCAATTTTTAACATATAATCTTCAAACTAAATTGAGATCATAGCTGTTATATTGAACGGTATCTACTCTTTTTTAGATCTCAAAGAGAGCATCGCAACGGACACCTGAGCTTAAACTTTACAGCAGTCTACTTCTGGTATTCACAATGGAGGCAGATAGAGAGAATTTAGAAAAACAGCTATGGCTTCGGGCCAACCGGATTTGTTTGAGAAAGTAATGACAAAAGTTATTTTCCTTCAGTCTTTCTCCGCTCTACATTCGTTTAGTTTCATTTTGAATGAAGAGTGTGTTCTGTAAAACCTTGAAGATTATCTACAATTATTGACTTTAAAAATTCAGAGTAGCATAAGGAGGTATGAGTTGCCCGTGATATGAGTCAGACAGGCTAGTTCAGTCTGTTCAGATAAGCTGCCAATGCGTTCAAGGTGAGGGCGTTTGTTGGTTTATATTTTAATGTTGACAAAGTGAACGCAGTACCCGTAAATCGGGTTAGGTCTATACATAGTCTTGACACCGTCCATACCCATATTATTATTTAAACGACTACTATTTACTACTCGTTTGACATGAATTATGTACTGTAAGTTATTAATAAAAGGTATAACTTCAACTAGGGTCGAAGATATATATTAAGGTATACCTTAAGGCTAATTATTGAAAATTATTAAAAGACGAATAAAAACGAAGAATCTTCTCCTTGGTAGAAATCTAGTTATTGGTCTGTCAAGAGGCAACTGGTCGGTTTGGAATACCGGTATTTTATTCACTTCGATTGCATAGACACCGACATATCTATCGATTTTTTTATGGACCAAGAGGGCATTGTCTCTATTGTGTGCTTTGACGTGACGTCCGATTGTGAAATGAATAATTTGAGCTATGATTGAGACTAATTTGAACAATTTTTCATTTTGACGCAATAAAGCGACCTTCGTCTATCTGCATGGTGTTATCTAATTATGATTCTATAGTTATTTAGGAGTTACTTACTTTTTGAATAATGTTGCACGTGTCTTGTTTTAATTTGTTCTCAGCTTACTTTAGATACATTTGGAATGCAAAAAAAAACTATGTGGAACTACTAAAGTTATTATAGATATGTTTAAAAGGGTAATGTACTTTTTTTATAAATTACATAATTACTATGCATTTAGTATTTACTTAATGCAGAATGAAACACACCTATCACTGTGATCTAATAAAACAATTCATGAATCATTCAGTATGCCTACTTGTTCTCTTAGCCAGCACAGATTGCGACAGCACTCGCGTGTTATAATCCTTTCAGGGTCGTTGAGAGGCTTTCGGCCGCATCAATGTTGACTACATTCAGTTCTCACACTTGTAGCGAAGATTAACAAAGTATTTATAATAATTATTTAACAGCGTTTAAATGTTATTTGCTTATTTTTTATAGCCAACGCTCAATTATGTAAATATCTTTTATTTTCGATTTTGGACGCTGTTGCATCGGATCGCTTACCAATTCACAATTTATAATATTTTTAACTCTTTTGTGATTATATTTGGAGGATCGTAACTTGAAATTCGTCAATTTAAAAACATCTTATACTGAGTTTCTATTAGAAAATAACACTAATGAGTCAATCTGAGTATTTAAAACTTGTTTTTACGAATAAAGATTTAATGAGAAGTTGCTACTACAGCTTTTTGTTCACATTTTTTTGTAAGAGCTTCAATATTTATAGAATCTGACGTCATTTTATCTCACTTTTTAATTTTTGTTAATTAACTTAAGCTACATCAAACAATGGCAATTAAATTCCTATTGATATTTGGTATGTGATGTGAAATAACACAAACTGATTGAGGTACCTATTATGATACAAACATAGACCAAATTGAATAAAACATACGACAATCGCGGGAATGGAACGTAGTTTCGATTTATATCGCATCGAATTTCCATATCGTTCGGAACTGGAATGCGTTTAGTAAATAATTTAAGAGTACCGATATCGTCGTTCTCCCAGATTTATAGTATTTTGGTACGTGTGATGTTTATCTGAATAAGCCTTTTGATTTATACCCACTGTATAATTATAGAACTGATTGGCTCTTTAGAGCACCGGACGGCATTTATTTAAATTATGAACGTGTTCCTATCTAATCTATTTTCTGTAACACCATATCTGCCATTATACGGCCATTGTCGCTAAGACACAATAAAAATCTATAATCATCAAATCTTTTAACATTTGCATACACCTCAAACAAACGATTGTCGTCCCTTACATCGTATCGCGAATTAGTCGAATAGTTTTCAAAATGTCATCGGTGGTTGGTGCGCAGTTGGTGTTGAAGGCACGCGCCTTGCCCGCGCGCGGCCCTTGCGGCTTGCGCGGGCGCACCTGTACGCCTCGCCGGCCACTCGCCTGTCGGGTCCAGTTCCCCGTCCACTACGCGATGACGTCACACGTAGTTACTGGTCGACTAAAGCTTCAGAGTGATAGTTTTCATTGAAAAGTCAAGGCCTAAATGAGTGTTGGGCTGATTGGGCTAGAGTTGTGTTATCTTTATGCTCTTACAATTTACAAGTTTAGTGTGTTATGACTTATATTTCTCAAGCTTCTACATACAGGTTTATTAAAAAATCTGATCATATCACCCATGTTCATGTTCTTTTTATCGCTCGTTACAAATCTATGTAAAATATTTTTAGGTCGCGTGTAACTTTACCTGGCTTGCGAGCGTTGTACTAGTCTCACTCATTTCGGTACGTGTTCTTTATTCAAGAACCAGTTTATTATATCTAACCATATATTTTATTCAAACATATGTATGAGCGACACCAAACGACGAGATGAGAATATGAAATAGTAAATTCATTCATTTGAATTACTTTTACGGTGCGTTGCTCAAACGTCGGAATTTAGTCTCACGAACGTTAACGTTAAAATATGTACAGCATTTTAAGTACTGCAACTCCATTTATTTACATAATACCGATATTAATTATACGCTTAGACTTAGAAATCTCATGTTTAACGTACGTATTACGTTAAATAAGCCGTGTTGAATAGGAGCTGAGATTATTTAATGGTGTAAAAACAGTAACGGCGGCAACGGATCGTGTAAAGTAAATAATCTGGATATTCAAAAGCGACATGACATAAACGTGCCGTGACTAAACAGTAGAACAAGATGTTGGTTAAAAATAGTTGGTGTTTATAATAATAGCGTCTCGAATGGTTTTTGAATAGTTATTAAAGTCATTGCACATCTGCAACCCCTCGTTCGAGCCGACAAAAGTGTTATTAATGTACTGAATGTTAAGTCAGGCTTCGTGACCGGTGAGAACTGTACTTACACGTCTCAATTCTCACTAAGTCCCACCGTTTGAGCGCTCGCGTGTGCGGCACATAGCGTTTTGAATAGTTCATTCATTTAATTGATTTCTTTTCATCATGAATGAATGGGCCCAGCCTTGCGGAAGACTTGACCTCTATACATTTTTGTTCTATGCCCCATTCATAAGCTTATTTATCAAGTCTTTAGACAAGCATAACGGCTTATTGACTTTAGTGTACTTTATTAAGAGACACGTCGGAGTGAATCATAATATGATGAATGCATTTGTACACATTTATGAATTTCTTAAAATCAATTCATATAATGCAAGGGAAGTGCGAGTATTGGTTCTTGGAAGCTCGCATGAGGGACGCACGCGCACACAAATGCGTTTCCGGTGGCAGACAGGGACCTGCCACTTGCATCTATCTATAGAGAAAGTTATTAAGCCTATTATGACAATGCTATCGCTGTAAGAAGTTGTTATTGCATAATATTATAGCGGAAACCTTTTTTCTTGATTAGTGATAGGAAGCGATTATGCAACTACGCAGTATTGACAGCTACTTGTTATGATTGATGTGATCCAATGGCACTGGGTGGAATGTAAAATAAAACTCTATCGTCTCCATCGTGTGATCAATTTTCATCAATGATTGCTATACTGCCGATTGCAGTTATAAAAACTAAGGCCGCATTGAAATCGTTCTATTCTGGATCTGTAAAAGCTACAGTACGACACATTCGCCATACTATAATCTATAATACACTCTTTTTGTTATCGCAACTAGGGTAAACTAGTTTTATTCGATTATTGTGTATAAATAAATATTAATATGCATAAATGTTGATGTTCATAATTAGAGTTGTTGAGTGCTGAGCTGTTTGCATGTAAACTCCTCTACGGAGTGAAGGTAGGGCACGGCATAGTCGCTTGTCAGCAGAGCCAAGACAGCTTAAGTGCACGGCTCTTGATAATCAGTGACACAATGGATGCACTTATGAAACGCGAACCACGCTCCGATTTACATTCCTGAAGAAAACAAAGGAATTAATAACACCTGGATCGCGTTACAAACTGAGGGAACAAACCCAATAGGTATGCGGAAACACTTGGGAGTCCATGTGAAACTAGTCGATATATTTGTGATAGACTAATATATTGGCTTAGCGTGATATGTGTTTTATGTTGGAGGGTAATTAAATTATAAAGTGATATAAATTTTTCGATTAACATGATTGAAGTATCTTTGGTACAAGTGGTGAGATTTTTGGGGATCTCAACACTTTGAGGACTGTCAATGAACTGATTGCAGTTTACCAAATTATGTGTGATCAGTAGCTCAACCGCGAACGTTAGGATTTGCAAGTCTCTTACGTATACGTAAAATATTTCATTGACAAGTTATCAATTTGTCTGGTAATTTTACACACTAATATTTTACGCAGACGCTAACTACTAGCGAACTTAAAACTTAGGTATACTTTAATTACTTCGTCAAACCCTTCACGCTAAGAGTCAATATTAACCTTTTGAGATTTTCGTGTTAATGCGTTTAATATGTAGCAGTTTATTGCTCTATTGCGTGTTTTAACAAGAGGGCAATTGGCATTAAGGTCATAGGGTTTCCGCCGCACACTAATGCGTCAGATATCCAACTGCATTGGTTACGTGTGTGAACCATCACTCGCGCTTCTAATTATCACATTATTGAATATCCATTTATGGCTATTTAGAGCAACACGCAACCATTATGCACTTTATAACACTTACTAAAGTTTCAAGCAATTGCATAACATTGTAATCATAAATGTAATTTTTCTTGATTGTGATGTGGCTATTGGTGGTTTTATATGTCTTCCTATGAATAGCTGTGTTGATACCACTACAGTTACTCAGTGATAATAGTTTGATTAGAGTTTGGCTCGATATTCTCAACTGGTAAAGAACAGCAACGAATGTTTAATAAAAATATCTGATGAATAGGGAATCAAAACATATAAGGTAGTATCTGCAGTGAAAATTCTTCGTTTGCTCATGTTCGGCTTTTATCTGTCATCAGTATAATAGTATAAAACTTTTTTCAGTCTTTCCTAGTTAATAAGAAAATAATCTATGCTAGAGATAACTGGAGTAAGGTGCAATACCTTCCTTTAATGAAACCTTGCATAACGTCCTTCTTACTAGTGTCGAAATAACTGGCTTATATACCATAATTAATCTGAGCCGAGCTATTTTCTCTCGCCGTGTGAAGGGCTCAAAGGCCTGTTCGCGCGAGATATCGGTATGTCACGCCTACGCACTTTAGAATTGTGACTACAGTGTCATGTAGCATAAATTAAGTGCTGAACTAGTTTTAATTAATGCTCCTATCTGTGAAATTCCTGTCATGGATCGTACGATAAAAATAAGACCTTTAGTAATCGTTGGTTACGCAACTTTTAAAGCACTTAATCCATTCAAAGGCATTATCTAATGTTATTTAATAATAAACCGTTCAAGACATGTAACAATTCATAAACATAACACCTATTTAATGTAATTTGAGATTTATATTAGGATTTTATAAAATGATTATATTCTACATATAATTAGACTCCGAATACTAGATGACTTCGTTTTAAACTTTTCAAAGTTGGTTCACATTACGAACGTTTACCTTCTTTATTATTCCCGAAACAATCCAGACGTTGTTTGTGATTGAATTCGAAGCACGTTATAGGTGCGTGAAGTGCCTCTTTCACGCCGCTAATGCCTCGACAAGCGCCCATGTGCCTACGTAATGCAATCGTATGTCAAAATGCTCACATTATATTGTACGAAGATTAACGCCCCCGCTACAAACTGCCTGACGGGAAGCTTTACATTGCCCTCAATACATGACCACTATATAGACACAAAGGAGAATTTGATACGTTTGGCGTATCACTTCTTAGAATATAAGAATTGAATGTCATGAATGAAATGTTTCGTCCGACACAACGAGAAACTTTGCATTCGAATTAGATTTTAAAATACATGTATCGTGTTTATCTTCTTAGAACTAAGGTAGTGAGGCGCAATTAGCACTGTTAACGTCTGTTGCCTTTGCCTATACGTACCATGTGTATTACCTTGTATAATTAAAAAAGACGGCTTTTCCCTTTTAACAAAACTAGACTTCTACGAAAGGACTTACCTCGAAGATAATCATTATAGTTTTGCCTTAGGAAATTGCATAATATCACAATTCCCACGTTTCTGCATGGTATTGTTTTTTAAATATTCAGTCAGCGTGGAATATAAAGCGATACAATTACACGCATCAAGTAGATACTGTGTTAACGTATATTTTATAATTGTGTGCACTTTGCGTAGCTTTAACGGGGCGACGACCTTTGCAGCCGGTCCACAAGTGACCTTTAGGTCTGCCGAGGGCAGGGTGCCTAGCTGCGGGAATCTTCATTTTTTACTAGTAATTAGAGGTCAAGTTCTTGCATAAGTAACGTGCGATGAGTATGTTCGCTGAAACTTAATTGCCGTACTAAGTATTTACTATGCATCCTATTGATTTTAATTACCGCTTTGCACCCTTTACATATCAGGTAGGTACATATTACATCCACAGCAGGGTTACACAAGACTTACAGTCATGACGCAAGTCTTATAAAAATATTTTTTTACGGTCTTAAAGTGATATTGATTTGAGCACAATATTTACGTTTACGATAAAAAAACATGATACAGGCTCGATTTTACAAAACCAATTCTGTGGTATCTTATGGCTGTACCTTATAACTTAACTGTAAGTAGTTACGTGCGTAGTATTCATTTTATTTTGTTATATGATCGGGAATGTTATGAAATTGAAATTGTACATTATGTGTAGCCATATTGGTCATTCTTTCAACTAGTTAAAATTGACGGATAGTTTGCGCAACCGTACATCATGCATAAATGAAATGAGGCTAAATGAGGTTGGGTGTTAAAACCGCTATAGAATAGATAATAGATACTTTGACCTTAGGTACAATTGGGTAATATTTGAAATTAATTAAAATTATAAATAAATTGTCATTTTCTCGTCATCTAATGCATTTATTCGGTGTGTCCTAATTTATGTCATTATTTATTTATTCGCTTTAGTCAAACAAATCTGTTTTTTGTAGTAATGCAGAGGATTGGATTTCAAAAAAAAATTACATATTTAATTTTTATTCTAATTTTTGTGATCATCGTGAATTAGTGGTAAGCACAAATTTTGGATAGGTAGTTTGTATACATACATCATCACGCCTGTATTCCCCGAAGGGGTAGGCAGAGGTGCACTGCAGTGCGCCCACACTTCGCCGATGTATTTTGGTCCCAATGTAATAGGGGGCGAGCCTATTGCCATTATACCGGGCACACAGGTTTCCTCACGATGTTTTCCGTCACCGTTTCTTAGCAAGTGATAATCTCAGATGAAAATGAGATTCGCACATGGAACCCAGAGGTGCGAGCCGGGGATAGAACCTGCGCACTTTGATTGCAAAGCGTGCGTTCGACCACTCGGCTACCACTGCTAGGTAGTTTGTGCCTATAGTAATCTAACGTATACCGTATATATCTCTGTATAATTGTAGCCAGCGTTAGCTTTCAAGGGTAACGGGTCCAGTCGACTGATAATTATCTATTCCTTAAATCTTAATGACTTATTAATAGATAACAAGGCACGGCCTCTCTGTGGGAAACAATAGTTGTTAAATTCGGCACATGGTTTTGCAAGGCATAACATAACACCTCATTATCATATTGTTACGAATTTAACTAATGTAATAAGTAATAAAAGTACTAAGACATATTCTTAATTTATTATGTTAGGTGTAATATCTGGCAATAATAGATATATTTTTTTTATTATAATGTTTCTTTGGAAAAAAAGCTTAGTCCGTTTCTAACTCAGAATTTTATTAAGATGGAGTCGTGAACGAGACTACTAATGACCTCATCGTACTAATAATAGTAGTAATCTTAATAAGAAAGCATTGGTAGCCCCGTGGGCAAGAACGCCCGCCTTGAACGTAAGGGGTGCAAGTTCAAATCCCGGGCCCGCACCTCTGAGATTAATTTCATGTGCGAATGTCATTTTCAATAATGATTACCACTTGCTGAACGGTGAAGGAAAACATCGTGAGGAAACCTGTACGTCTATAGAAGGGCGTGTGAAGTTCACCAACCCACACTGGGCCAGCGTGGTGGACTATGGACCAAAATCTCCCTCGTATTGAGGGAGAATGTGCCCGGTATAATGGCAATAGGCTCGCCACTTATTACATTGGAACCAAAATACATCGTCAAAGTGTGGGCGCACTGCAGTGCACCTCTGCCTAACCCTTCGGGGAATACAGGCGTGATGATGTATTTTTGATGTAAGAATGCTCTAGCCGTTTGTTGTATTACGTAGAAATACTATATTGCTACCTTTAAGCATCTATCTGTATATCCATCTGTTGGTGCGTTTATAAATAAACTGCGGTGCACCACGTTGCCGCTCGCGAGCTTCGCCTGTTTATTCCAAGTTCATTGTTGTTCATCTTGCACCGCGAGCGTCGTCGCGCCATTGCATCGAGCCCCACACAAGATATAACCCTTTTGTAAATACTGAAACTGAACGTCGGTTTAAATGCATCCACTTATAATGTGGAAGGGAGTTATTAACTTGTTAATACTTTAATTCTAAACTCTATCTACAATACTACACAGTCTGCGTAGAAATTGTAGACTGGGCTCTAAAATGTAACGGTACACAGAGCCAGTGGGTGTTACCTAGGTTGGTACGTCCTATTATATCTATGTTTCACCTATAGATGCATGGGTTCAATACGCGCAGCTTTAATGACAACTGTCCACATGTACTCCATTCATTGCTATTTGCAGACCTTGGAAAAGGTTTTATGAGTCAGTTGAACACAAATCTCAAGGCGCCCACTTTTAGAAGCTCCACGAGCGTTCGTTGAACGGTTGTAGGTACAATGTTGTTATATGGCAACTTGCGGCCAGACGGGTCTTTCTCGTTCAGGTGACGACTGTGCCGCTGCGGTGGGCCGGTGACTTGAATCGCCCGTGGCTGGCGCTAACTAGGTGCCACCGACATTACCACACCGATCAGTAATCAGGATTATCAGTGATCTAAGATCGATATCAGCGGAAGCGCCTACGTGAAAGATATACGGCGTACCACTCAAAACGCAAAGTCATCTGCACGCAATTTTCATGTCTATGTATGTCGACTGTCAAGACGAGCCTCTTTAGTAACGTAACATTACGTATGAATTTTATTATGTGGGCGTTTTGATCTTTATTTGGCCGTTGTGTAAAATCGGCAATTAATTATTAATCTAAATTTTAAATCGCTTTGAATTTTTTTTTAAATATGTTGCCAACACAGGATATAAGCGTGGCTATTAGACATTACGTTATAAACGTTGCTCAGAAATACAAAACTGGTTTACAATTTTTTCTTGGTGTAGGGCCCATTTTAAAGTGACCACTTCTTATATCTAATCAATTAAGAAAAGAGAGCATTTAAAAATCTTTATGCATATATTCTACTGTATGATCTAGCTCAATATCTGCTGAGGGAATGTTCAGGAATGTTTGTTACATTTATAGGATTTTTTCCCTTAAGCCTGGAGCCATATCGTAGGTCCGACGAGGCGTGCGTGACTGAGTCGGAGATAGTGACTTCGATAGCTCACGGCTATTTTCGAAGCACGACGGGGTAGAGAAGGCTATTCCTTTATTGTTAGTATGGCGCAGAGAGATAATAAACGCTAGAATTTCGCTATAATACTGAATAAAGGAATTTAGATATAGCTCTAGGTAGACGGATCGATGCTTAACGTAGACACCAGTGGTTAACGTATAGTTATGAGGGAGCTTCTGGGTGGGCCGGCGACAAATACGATAAATTCGAGGTGTACAAAACTAAAGTAGCAATTCTAAATACATTATATACTCTGTTAAAACTACTAGGAATTTGTTTAGATTACTGGGAATTTGTTTAGATATTTGATTTTATATTTTTTTGCGACTTGTACTTTGTTTGCAGTCATACAGCTGAACCACGTTGATTGCCGAATAGTAAATGAGAAACTGTTCCTCAAACCACATTATAATTTCAATATAATATGATTTATATCAGTGTTTCATATCAGTATTTTTCCATTAATCACGTCCAGTAGAGTTTTAATCAAGACCCTGTGTAAGGGTGCTGCCTTACATGGGTTGCATAAATAGAGCACGAAGTTTGTGACGAATATAATACGGTCGGTACACGGCACGGCTATGTAGAGCTATCAATGTATTTGCGTTGTGTGCTCACGCGTGTTTGACATATAGAGATTACAGTTAGCTCTACCAATAAATTGACTCATCGTAGAAAATGGCAAAACGCGAACATTCGTCTCAACTGGGATGTCAAACAAGTTTTCTTCCACTCCTCAACATGGTAACACATAACTACGTCATTGTAACTTCTGAATACACCATTATACCATTTCTTTACATTGCCTAGTGTAGAATGTTACATTGTGTTGTGGTAAAAAGATGGCAGGCAATGTAACACAAGTCTGCGGTGTCGACTCACTGGTATACCGTGTCGAGTTACATAACACCTTAATACATTAGCGAATTGCGTTCAATGATAGCAGGTGAACGCATTTTGTAATGGCTTTATGACTTTTCATATCAATGGTAGTTACAATTATATCAATTGAATAGTAGGAAGAAAAGTTATCGCCTCATGTGTGTCATTGGGTTGAAAGTAGATGTACCTATACCAGCTTTATGAATAGAAATGTTTTATTGGAATACCGCTACTATACTTACACTTTTTAACATTTCATGAAAGTAAATAGTATACTTACAAATAGTACATTTTATGATTCTCGTTGCAGAAAACATAAATACTTAATAGGCAATAAATGTATTACTTATTACATTTATAAATTACGATATCAATAATTCTATTTTAAGTTTGCCTGACACTTAAGTCTCATAGTGTATATGTAAATCTAATGCACTAAGCTTCGAATGCGATAAACGGATCTGCCTATACAATAAACTCGCCTGTGGCATTAGTAATTGCGTTCGGTCGCGATAGATTATCACAAAAATTCACGACGCTCGCTCCGTAGGTGGCTTTACAATAAAAATCAGTATAAATAGTATCTACAATGCTTCATACACGTCTTCATTTGATAGGCTTTACTAGCACGGATCTAATAAAGCTGTAATCAGTTATTAAGTACATTATTTTGGCATCGTGTTCAATACAGTTGTAAGACTAAGAGTCTCGACGTTATGAATCATAGGCAGTCTGTTGTATTAATAGTGCCAAGCCTATTGAATTAATTGGCGTCTTGAATGTTTTTGCAGGCAGTCAGCCCGTACAGTCATTCAAGTATAATAATATCCTTCGTAGCTAAGATCAGCTCAGTTCCATACTTAATTGATAAGAGGGTAAAGTTTCAGAAAGTTGTAACATGCAATGCTTTAATTTGTAAAGGAAAGGGAATGCATTAACTCTATAATATTTAATCACTATTAGGCACGACTTTGGTAGTCACTTTACAGAGTACGTAAACGGGCGAATTTTGTTATTCCTAGTGGTGGACTAGGAACAAACTACATAGTTGGATTAGTTGATTTCTTTCAGCGTGAACTATATTGTGTGTTATGTTAATGGACCATGTATAGATACAAGTAGAAGTCTACCAAATGGATAGTTTGAAATGAGCCCACAAACCAGGCTTCCGTCTGTAATATTATTAGTGACTGAATCTTGCACATTGCACTGCCCATCCTTTGTCACTGTTTAATAGATTAAATGGAACGCATTAATCCACGAGGCCTCGGGAAGCAGCGGCCAGCCGCTTTTATTAGCTCAATAAGTGCTTCAATTACTCCCGTTGTCCTCTTTGGGGCTCGTATGGAGCTTTTTGTTGCGTTATTGATATTTTTAGATTTTGCCTCTCGTAACTTGTTGCACTAACTATTTTTTTTTAAAATGTGATGTCATTACTGAACCAACAAAAAAAACTACTGTATTACATAAATATGATCAAGAGTCGAGGAAATATCAAAATGATATCAGCTCTGTCATCTGACAAGTGGTATCTTATTCTGGGCTTACCCAATGCAACTTGCGACATAATAATAGTAGAATAATTATTATCTGTAGTACACGTTATTACATAAAAATATACTTTGTTGCGGACCACTTGCATGTTCTGTGTTTAAGTTTTAAGGTACTCTTTTACAACATAATAGATAGTTATGAGTCTTGTTCTTCATATTACCAACATTGTATCAAGTTTACAATCCGTTTACTGTCGGTTGGGACTATAAATTTTTATAACTGCTCTTTCATTTTGATGTACATTTTTAAAGTTATGTGGGCAAAGTTCATATAATAGTTATTTAACTGTTTATTGTTTATATATCCGAGGAGGCAATAAATAATTTAATTCTTCGTGTGTAAAGATTTTTTTTTTTTAAATTTTTTTTTCAAAACATGCGATCGAGTATTTCTTCACATTATTATTATTGAGAAAACCTTTTCATACATAATTTTTTCTTAGCCTTATGTAGCAGGTTTATCCGTATACATCGTTTATAAGAAAATAAGTACACCTTACCTTTCACATCGTCTCCAAGTACCATAACGTTACATTGCCTAGTGTTCTTATTTTTTTGTATTGTTGCGATATTTTTTAACATAATTACCTAATTCTTTAATTAGATTCTAACTCTATTGCTAAAGTTTTATTGCAAGCTGTGAGAGATTAGTTTTTCTTGGTAACAGTGCTAACGCAAATTTATATTTTCTAATGTGTTTTTTTATTTTCATAATCGGTGTATTTATCTATGTTTATAAAAAAATATTGCTGTTCGTTAATCTCGTTAAAACTCAATAACGGCTTGTCCGATTAGATTTTGTTTATTTGTTGTGTTTCTAATACAGGGCTATAAATAAAAATAAATAGGTGATATGAAGTTGGCCAGGTTATCTAGTTACTGATATAACGGAATCTGGCAACTTTAGTCAGCTTAATGTTCTATTGATATACGGAATCTTTTTGGCATTGGACAATTTGCTAATTGACCCGTGCCAATTCGGTGCCGTGCCTATTTATCAAGATAATCGCTGTTGATTTTATCTTAATTATACTTATGTAACGTCTCTATTGTAAAGATCTTTATTGTTACGTAGAAATACTTAATTGTTTATTTTATATTGCCGAAATTTTGTAATGCGTGCTCTATTCATTACAGCACCTTAACACTTGTAAATGTGTAATTATATGCAATGTAAGAATTCATTAAAATAAAAAGATTTTTTTAACAAATTTTCTTGCCTTCTCATCAGATGTGGCGCCGAGCGCAGTGGGCGGCGCAACCCTCGGGGTGCCACCCTCCTGGGAGCCCTTCTACTGTGTTCTGCAGCAGGACCGCCGCATCCTCACCGCCTACACCAGCGAAGAGCTCGCTGTGAGTATTATAAAGAAATCACAACATTCTTGAGTTTTGGTGGGGGCGTAAATTGGTCGCGTCAATTCGGACGCGTCTGGGGGGCCCTGGCTGTATAGTGACCGTACCAAAGCCTCATATAAATCAGTACTGTTGTATAGTACTTTAATGTTTTGGAAGTTTTTAAATTACAAAAACTTACAAAACATCAACATCAACGTCGTATTAAGCCAATACTGTTTCAGAGGCGGTGTTAAGGGGGTAGGAAATAAATGTCAATCTACATGCCCAGGTAGTAATATATCTACGTATTTGTTTAGTTTTATTTGCGGCTACTGAGGTTGCAAAAAAAAGTTATACTTACCTTTTTGTATCGTTTATACATCGGCACGCGATATGACTTTAAATGTTGTTTTCGCAATAAGGCCAGGACGTTCCAATTTTTTGTACCTTCTAAATATTTATGATTTATTTGCGAACAAATCACGTCCTTTCACGTGTTTGTATGGGTCAGTGAGTAGCGCCTAACACGAAGGTATTATTTATTACAGTGTAATCGTAAACCGGATGATGTGATGTTAGTACATTTGTCTGCAATAGAGCGTGACCGTTGTTCAGTATTTGTGTTTTTGTATCGCATAAATTACTTTGATGTCCTTAAATTGGCTGAAATATGGCAACACTGTCATGTTTGCATTACGAACACACAAGTGTATGTATAATTATTACATAAGACTGTTAAAACGGACGCCAAGATAATATATTGCACTCAAAGAATCTGCGACAACCCATGCGTTTTGTTACAGTTACCTAAAAACGAACAGATTAGGTCAGTACATAAAACGTGAACGCATAATTTTATCGTAATTTTTGGTTTATTTATTTTCTGTTCGGTTTATTATAAAAAAGCATCATGTTAAGTTACTTTCATTTAGTTGCACATTGTTATGGATAGAAGCACTAAAATATATGCAGGCTATTTCAGAAGTCCGATAATAATATTGATAATACTTTAATAATTTTTCGGCCATTGATTTTTAAATCTTAAAACATCTGGAGTAAGATGCGATGTTTTCATTGTTAAAAAAAATGCATGTGTATCGTATATCAATTTTTTATAGGCCTTTGGATGTGAATGCTACTTAGAAACTATGATAATATGTTCGTCTTTATTGAGCATTTACATAACAGCTGTATATGTGCCTAAAATATTATTTCGGACTTCGGTCTTAAATGTTCTCGTTATAAATAATGATGGTCACTTTCTCATGTGCACTGCGGCACTTTATTATGTTCGAATAGGGAATTATCATTCGGTTCCGCTTTCCTAATCTCGTAGAAATGACTGGTTTGATGGTTTTTAATGGGACGAGTAATCGCAAGTCATTATGATAGTCCAGCCGTTATATCATCCGGTGATATATAAAGATGGCGTTTTGAACATATAGTCAGTTGTATAAAAATAATAATTTTAACAAAACTACACAGTTAAAGGTTTTTAAAATTTTGTCTTCTACCCCTAAACATAACAAAACTCTCAAAAAATATCGGTTCCCACCATGGCCTATAAACCATTAACGTGAGCACAAGCATTTTGCCAATAGCTCAATTTGCATTTAGATCCCACGTGTTCGCGTGTGTGCCGGTATTAGCATGCCCCGGAGTAGGATTTCTCTGGGCGATTATGTAACTCGTATTGCTGTCATTCTGGAATAGAAACCAATATATTTGGCGACTCGTCGATAAATTTTGACAGCTATTTAAATCGGCAATTGTAACAGGTATGCGACTAATTACTTAATCGCCCTGTCGATCGTTTCTGACCATTAGAAATTAGAACCAGCTTACGCAGGGTTGATGCATAAAACGATAAGAAAAAAATAGAAAAGTTAAGAATAGTACATACGTCGTATTTACATTGCTTTCGAGATATAATTACGTCCTATAATTAATAGGTTCAATTCTATAACATAATAGATAAGCTATTAATGGACGCTGTAAGTTTTTTTGCCTAAATCTATAAAAAAATAAAAAATATCCTCAAACTCAAATTTTGTAGGTGACAAAGAAATGGCATAAATATATTCTAAAACTGCCCAAGAAAATTGAAAATATAGATATCGTCAATATTTTGAACATCATTATATACAAATAATGTTACAGTAATTTAAACTTAAAATTGACTACTAGAGGAACTTAACTATCATTTTTAATGTGGTTTTATCAACAACCCTAATTGTATTTTAAAGTATATTTTAGCAGCGGTTCCCATCGATACTATCGGCGCGTATATTACTTAGCGTTTTGGTTCTAATTATACTTATTACGAAAATTATGGGAAAACGAGTTACTACATCGGGGAATTAAATTAAGCGTTCTAACAGGTACCAACGTACTTGTGAACACTGAACTGTGTTACAGTTTAAAAATGTATAAGTGCATCTTATATGTAGTTACACGATATGATTGCAGTTGCTTTGCTCAATAGATAGAATCTTTAAGCATGGTATTATCTACTTTTTTGTAAAAAAAAAATGTCTAGGTGTAAAGAAGAATTATTTAAATAGTGTTTTTTCGTTATTGTACAGAAACTATCAAAACATAATTGAAACGATATTGCGAGTCGTTGGTAAAGGGCCAAGAGATGGAATTATATGTATATGGAATGATGTTCCATTATCGCAGTTTTAAAGTTTCAAATGTGAAGGTGGGCAAAATTTATACCTCTATAACTTAAGTCGACATAGCCTGTTCGTGATACAAGTAATTTTCAATATCCGGTCTCTAGTGAAAGAAGTAAATACGATAACGGGACATTCAAAGCAAACGTTTTTAGCTTGTTAAGACCATACTATTTAAAAACTTTGCCACGACTACTACCTATTAGTCTTGGTAAAGATCTTAACGTACTTTCCGCATCTATAAGCAAAAAGTATGTTAAGAGAAAAATACATATAGTTATATAGGGCAGGCAACACAACCTATTTCTTTTATTAATAGTCTTTATCTCCCGCTAGTCATGGAAAAAATACACAACGTATTATTAGTAATAGATTGCATTATTCATGTTCATATTGTTGAGTCTGCCCAGCACTATATTTTAGTTGAACGTCGCCACATTGTCGCGTTCTCTGCACATCCAATACAAATAGACAATCGCGAGGCGTAGGCGCGTGCGCTGAGCTTGCCACTTTGCATAAATCAAAGTTATTCGATGCACGCTCCGAGGGTGGTTTGAACCTCGCTATTTCTAAGATGTTTTCGATTATGCAACAACTTGTATAATCTTAGATATACACAGGCTTCGATCACTAAACAATTTTTTTTTTGTAAAAGGTACTAATTTTATAGATATCAGTCCTGATTTTTATCCTAATGATTTGGTTCAACTAGTCATTTTAAACAAAAATACGAATGCACTTGGCTCAAAAGCTTTGCGCCACAGAATAATATTATTATGGCCTATTTTGTATACCAAAAGGGTATTCAATATGTTAAACGTATATGAAATATGGTATACTGATTTCATCATTTCTTTTGAAATCTTTGATAGACACTTCAATTTGATTTATATGTGAGTACGCCCCTTTAAGTGCGTAGGTTTAGTTAACATGACGTAAACACCTACATCCAAATCATTATTCATAATGAGTGTCCTCTCATAAGTTATTGCATTTCTTTCTTATTTAGCCTTATAGCTCTAATTTAATCTTGGATTGTTTGCGATTTGCATGAAGCAGACGAGAATTCTTACTTTGATAATTGGCCATGATGTTAACTGGTAATTAATCGGATGAATACACTCACATAAATTTTCCCAACTTAACTATACACGGTATGAGATGGTCTACATATAGATATTAACGACTGAAAATATAAAATGATGATTGTAAAAACACATCCTACAAGATGCTATCAATCAAAGGCAGGATGTCTTAAAACAATGCGAACGGAAAAGTGAAGTTGCCGAGTTCCGTTTCTCACGAAGATGAACTGCTTGGATTGAAATTAATACTGTAAAATATGCATATTTGATATTATATCGACTTTTATTATATATAAAGGTATTTACTTTATATTAACATCACGCACGTATCTCAAAAGTGGTAGGCAGATGTTCACTGCATTACGCCTATTCGCCAAATAATTTTAATTCGTATGGTAACGAACCTATTGCCATTAAATTGAGCACACTCGCCCTAAATAGGAGAGGGTTATGGAACATAATTCACCACACTTGCTCAGTGCGAGTGTGCGAACTTTACACGTCTTTGGATAGACGTACAGGTGTCTTCAAGATGTTTACCTTTATCGTTCGGCAATCGGAAATAAAAATATTTTTAATATTGTATCAATTAATACTCTATAAAGTTAAGACTATATTATTAAAAGTATCAGCGCTGTATAATTACCAATGTTAGGACGTGTACTCACTTGTACATTCTGCGTTATATTATAATTTATATATTATGAATGGGTAAAGACTGACATTGATTGTTTTTTTACACGCGGCCGGACAGTCCTTCCCTGGGTTTTACGTCGACAAGGTAAGAATGGCATGGCTTTTTGTACCCGTTGTGCCTCTGTCACCTGTTCCATGACCATGAAAAATGAATGTAAACATTCCGTTCCCCTTAATTTGATTTGTGTTGATAAGCTTTTGTTGTGTGATAACTTTTCTTATTAAGAACGACGCTGTGTCCAATGTACTTAGTTTCTCTTTTGTACTGACATTAGTTATAAAATAAATACTTGTTACGACATGGAAACAAAATATTCGATGTCTGATATATTGAAATGACATCTAGGATGCGTCGTTCGGCATGCGAATCTTGCCTTTATGTGCTTGTTTATTAAGTTTTTATTAACATTTATATGATTATTTTAAAACCACTCTTTAAACTTGTTTAAAATGTAGATAGAATGCTACTCAAAGGATTATTTTATCTTACCAATTACATTTAAAGTAACAACGATTAAATGTAGAAATATTATTAAAATTTAAATGGCTGTTAACGCTCTGATGGGAGATGCCTAGTTATTATAATTTTATAGCCTTTTTAATTTCTTTGAATTCAGTATAAAAATTGCCTGGCCGAGATCACTTTTAGTGATAAGACCGGCCATTGTAACACTTATATATTATATCGTATACGCAGTTTGTATTGCTTTAAGAGGTGGATCAATAAAGAGTTATCTATCTATCTCTAAGTATAAGTGGGATGCGCGTATCTATAGTATATGATAATGTAATATTAAGGGCGTATTCACTAAAGAGTACTAACTCAATAATAAACCTTTTTATAGCCGATGGTCGCTTCGTCCCGTTTCTTGGAAGCACCAGCTTTTTCGGTTATGGTGGCGATGTAAATGGAACCACATTGGGTGATGTCATGGCCTTACAAAAGGCCATGTGCGCGTCGGACCATGGCGGTAACGGACAAATGTTTATTTGTGTGCCTACCATGTATATACTATGTACATGTTTGTCCTGATTTATTCTGAAACAGATTTATTAAAGGATTTATTGGAAACATGTGTTTATGACAGTACTAAGAATACATTTTGTGTAGGTATTCAAGGAGGGTGACGAAATTCTGACCAAAAGATTTTATACTTATTTGTTATGAACTCTATGGTGATGACAGTCTATGGTTGGATTTTTATACGTTAATGCAAATATAATAAAGTGTTAAATTTGTAATTTCAATTTTTTTACATATTTCAATTATATCAATCCTGTTTTGTCAGTAATAAAGTGTTCTACGATGCCACTACTAGTGATGGATAATATATAGGTGTAAGTTTGTATGTGTGCAGAGGTGTGATCTTCGGAACTGCCGATATTATTCCTTAGTGTATAGAATATGAATTTGTTACCAGTAAGAAACCTTATTATTGGATTTATAAAATAATCGCTCTTATTGATTTTAAAGGGTGTTTAAGTTTCTTACGCATAACTTCAATGTTCTCACGTTACTCTGACCTGAGTGAAACAATTGGTAAATGTTACCATTAAATCGATGCAGGTAATCAGGTTATCAAGTCCGATTAATCGTTAACAAAATCGTTAATGCTATTACACCTGACCGTTGGCGATGATTAGCATTTTATGTCCTTCACTAGACGATGATATAGTGGCACATAAAACACGATTGTATAAAACAAGTTATTTGATGTATTTACGTACAATATTAAGTACCTATAATATTTTTTTTACTGATATAAAGATCCTCAGTGAAGATAGACTTTACCTATCAATTGTACTTAAGTTACAGGCCTCTAAATATTTTTCATTACTTTTTCGCCTTGGCATTAGGTCACACTCATAGCCCTACAAAACAGTGTAAACTGTTAAATTTATATTAATGTTCGTAATTCCTTTCTGCATTACTACTACTACTACTACTACTACTACTACTACAGCCCTTTTAACGTCCCACTGCTGGGCACGGGCCTCCCCTCAATGAGAGGGGGATTTAGGCCATAGTCCACCACGCTGGCCCAGTGCGGATTGGTAGACTTCACACATCTATCGAAAACTAGTCAAGTTCCCTCAGACGTGCAGGTTTCCTCACGATGTTTTCCTTCACCGTCTCTTAGCAAGTGATATCTCGGATGAAAATGAGATTCGCACATGAAATCCAGAGGTGCGAGCCGGGGTTCGAACCTGCGCACTTTGATTGCAAAGCGTGCGTTCGACCACTCGGCTACCTCTTCTGCATTACTTCTGCATTACAAAATCATTTAAGTAGGAATATAAGTACCTGTGATTGAACTGCGATTGCAAACCGTATTTATGATTTTAATGGAACTGTCGTATACATAAATAGCCTCTCTCCCCCCGAGCTATAAAAGTTCGTTACCCGTTGCTATTACCACATACCTACATTGGTTATGAAGCTTGTAAATGGTATTATGAATCCTTGAACCTATATTATATAATGTAAAGTGTTTTACATTTATCTGTAAACAAATGAATTTACCAAAACAATAGACGCCTATAGTACCTATGGTATCAAATAAAGCTAAGACGAAGTAGTCGTATTTAACTTATAACTAAATTACGAATAGGCCATTTCCAAAATTTACCAGCTACCTACTGCACTGTCTCCGTGAAAATTATTATGGAACTAGTGGAGCAGGCATTTGTCAAACATTTTTGTTGGATTTCGTATATAAGGTGGGAATAACATAATAATCAGTGTGATATAGGTAGTAGACTTAGTCCCTTATCAGGCGCAAAAATCTCCATCCCTGTGGGTGCTAGTTAACATCTCTGGACGCAGCGCTTTCTTATACCACTGTCTCCAGAATGTTTTAGCCGTTCCAAGTAAGTGTTCCCATATACATAATTGATTATCTATATACACATATCTCTCATTAACTTGAATAGACAATTGCATTATACTCTTTTTGATGGATACAAGGCACTCTCCGGCTACACTTATTTACCTACATATTAAAGGGCCGCTGCACTCTGCGGCCGTTTCTAATTTCATACGGCTTTCTCTGACCTATTTATAGGTGTCTATTACAAGGTGCAGTGTCCGCTGGCTCGTGTCATGTCAGTCACATGATAGCTAAAAAGTCGCTATCATGGATAGTGCGCCTATTATGGAATAGTCTGTAGGTGAATACTTGTTCGAAGTATCTAGGCTAGTTTCTAGGCCTCCTCCTCTCGTCCCTATCTTGGGCTTATTGTGGCCACGTTTAATGTATAATGTATTGGATAAATGTCTAATGTTAGATTAGAAGTTTTTATTTTTTGTGTAAGAATTATTATATTATTGGCAAGGTAGATCAAGGAGTAGATAAATGACATGGTTTAAATGGAGATTTGAGATTTTCTGCATAATAGTAAGTGCATATGACAGTACCATGAATGTTACTTAATCTAATAAATAATATGTATATAGGTATAAAGATAAGTCTACCATGTCTATGCTCAATTAATTAAACAGAAATCGGATTTCTTATTCGTATAAACATATGAAACGTCAAAAAAAGCCACCACCCATTTGGAATGCATTGATTGATAAAACTCTTTTACTTTAAATAAAATTTTACATCCAACGTATACCACTCGATTGCCTATCGCCGGTCCCAGGCATAAAGAGGAAGCTTCTGCATTGAATTAGGCCACGTCCAGCTTGGCCTGTTACACACCGTGAATTATGCTGGCCGTTTGTTTTTTATTAGCCGGGTGATGAAGCAGCTCGCTTTGAACGCGCGCAGTTCCGAGAAGATATACGTTTGTTGTGTTTTACATCAACTGGCTGGATTGGACGCTGCTTATTAACTTGATTGGATATTTATAAAGAAAGCCATAAGTACTATTTCCTGTATCTTATGTCGTGTACCTAATTTCTAATTCATTCATTTCCGTTGAAACGTATATTTACTACGTAGGTTTCCGTGTGCCAAGTTGACTCTAGTCATGTAACAAATGGCGATTTTCACACATTCGCGAAAGCGAATGGGAATACGTGTCACTGAACTAAACCAACATTAGAAAAGTGGGAAATTTTCGCTTTGATCCTTATTTATGTTTTTTCTGTTAATTCTGCTTTGTTTTATCTCAACAACATTCGCAATATATTTGCGAATACAAATAACGTCACTAGTTGATATAACTAACTTTAAGTCAGATTCATTAAAGTAGCTTTTAGAGAGGGATTGCAAGGACACTAGAGGTGGTGTCAGGTGACGAGCGTCGAGCCGAGCGTCACGGTCCACGTGTCGCGCCGTTCACACACCGATATTATACCTGTCCAGCGAGTGCTTGGGATTCTTTCACTCGCATATGAGTGTGTTGTAATAGGAATTGTGCGTTGGCGTGAGAATATCAAGTCATTACTATTAGTTCATAATGATAGTGTGATTTGTAGTTTGTGCATGAGTATACTGTTATTTAATGAAATACAATACATTAATTTGTGTATATTGGGGTGGCGTGTAAACTAGAGCAGATTAGGATTTAGGGTACCAAGATTTGCCTCTTTAGTAAATACATAACAAATAAACATTGGGTCCCAACAAGAGATGATTAAATGAATAAGACACTGAATAGATTGTTTTAAGGTAAAGCCCGTAGCAAGTGGTAAGTGGCAAGTCCCTTGTCCTTCCGTAGTTGTATTGTTACAAGTTAGAAATTCGTTTAGATATCTCATTTTAATACCTAGCAAACTAACTATATTACTATTGTACATAAAAAAGCAAACAAGAAAGCTCTATTCAATCTGAATATGCAGAGTAATCCTAACGGTAATGTTACTCATTTAAAATTTAATTGGCTTATAAATATTTTCCAACGCCTAGACGCGTATAATTAAAACTCGTGCTAGGGTTCCAGTCCGCTGTTGTATCGGCACACCGCTGTGTCTCAGTAGGTGAGAAGATCTCGAGGCTGGGTTCCGTATAAGGTCGCGAATTAATCCGGTACAGCTTGACGATGTAGCCCAGTAATGTTCCCACGGTGTCGACTGTTACACTCACCTATATTATGTGCAGATATACTGATTACGTGAAATCATGACGGTAAATTATAGTCACAGTTTTAAGGGGAACACAAAGTCGTAACAAATGTTTAATTTTATCTTTAAAACAATGTATGAGCTTTTATTTTATAGGGGATATTTAATTCTGTATCCTACTAATATTCATTATTATAAAGAAAGTTTGTAAGGATGGATGGATGTTTGTTACACTTTCACGCAAAAACTACTCAAGGGATTTTGATGAAACCTTACAGTATTATTGTTTATACATCAGAATAACATATATGCTATTTAGAACGATATTAAATATTCGAAGTATGTGCGGACGAAGTCGCTGAAGAAGCTGGTTTGTAATAAAAGTACAACTGGACTGTTAATATATGCGAATTTTTAATTATATTGCACAACACTATCATGATTCAACTCTCAATCAGCCTGATTTTCTATACATACATAGCATTATAAATGCGTCTCTCGGAACATAATTATACGACTGTCAAACATTAGGTATCCACGGCGAGTCCGCTGTTACTCACAACAACACTTGTGCTAACTGCTTGTTATCAAATATGTCAAACAGGTTGTAATTATAACTCTATATATTGTTTAGGCCTATTATGATCTGGTTTACTAAATAACTTGCGAGATTGAACAACAAAACGTGGGCTGTAATATTCGTAATGTCTGTATCAATAAGATTAATTACATTACTAGCTTACGTTAGTGACAATATTAATTATAACAGAGCCCCAAATCCCTTAAAGCTATCTTAGTGAAGTTGCTATGAAACCCGGAACCCTATTACTAAGACTTCGCTGACCGTCCGTCCGTCCGTCCGTCCGTCTGTCTGTCACCAGGCTGTATCTCATGAACCGTGAGTTAAAATTTTCACAGATGATGTATTTCTGTTGCCGCTATAACAAGAAATACAAAAAAACAGAATAAAATAAAAATTTAAGGGGGCTCCCATACAACAAACGTGATTTTTTTGCTCGTTTTTATAGATAATGGTACGGAACCCTTCGTGTGCGAGTCCGACTCGCGCTTGGCCGGTTTTTTAAGGCATAAAAACAACATATTTTATCAACGGTACCTAGATTATGACTAGTCTAATGGCTTAAAGGTGACAATGTCTAATGTCTACACTGGTCATATCATCATATTTAGCTCATATTTAGCTATCATTGATAAAATATGTTATTTCCATGCCTTAAAAAAAACATAACATATCCACAACAATAGCGTTAATGGACTTAGGGCCCTAAACTCAATATGGTGACAGAAGTGCAATGTTTAGTTATTTATAGAGTTCAGTGTTTTGGTAGTTGATATGTCTCTACAGTTATGTAGAGAAAAAGACACAGCTACATTTTACTTGCCATGCTAGACACTCTACATCCCTTCACAAGCAATGACGGGATGCGAATCTGTTACTTAAATTACCAGTAAAGTAGTTATCTAATTGATTTAGATTTCCGCAGGAAGCCGAATGTTTTAAACTCTACATTGACATGCCTAGTATGAGTTTGTCGCCTTTTAATCGCGTTAACGCTTGTACTCTAAGAGTAAAATGTAGGTACATTACCTCTACCGGTGAATTCATGAACTACTATTCCGTTATATGCATAGAGTATCTAGAGTACCTATAACGACTCCACTCTTCGTATACCTCTGCGGCGATTTTTCCGCCATTGTTGTTATCTGACGTTCCTGTAGTATACGGCAACTATATGAGAAAAAAACAATGGTGGAGTCAGATAAACCAGAAAAATTTACCGCACCGCGGGCTCGAAATGCTATCTCCGTTATAATATCTCCATGCTTATATGTGACGTCATTAACTTTACAAATCTGACAGTTCGAAGTGTTTTGTTTTAATTTGCCAATAACAATATCTTCAATGTGTCATTAAGTATAAAGATTGAATTTGTGTGGCTAAAGCCACGCTCCCACGCGTCCAAATTCGTTCGCGGTATCCGTGTCATTTAGTTGAAAAATGAACTTTTTGTCTGAGTTAATACAGTTCGTTTTGTTATTGGCAAACACGTGTTTTGACACCCCAGTGTACGCGGAGTCTAATACGACATCCAAGTTTTCCTGTTTTTGATGACATAAATTTACAGCAAATTCTGATAACAATAAACACTGCATATTCTAAGTACTTACGTACACACTTAACCAACTTCGAGCATAGTTTAATAAGCAGAACACTATTTAGTAGGTATTCAATTTGGTTTTGCTTGCAATTTGAATATTTAGTTACTGTGAATGTCAGCGTTTTTAATTTAACCCGTGTATAACTAGCTTGATATAAAAGTTTGAAGCTGTGACAAAATTATCTTGAGATTAGGGTCAGCCCAATTTCCTTGACGCATTTTTTTTATCTGATCACGTCAAACATTCATTGCTTAGATATAAGTTCCACTGCGTAGCCATAAAAGCTTAAATTATTGCAATTTGATTATTAATTAATTATTTATATGACCAGTGCAAGCAAAGGTAATGATTTTGTTCTTGTTCTTATAATCGGCAGACGAACAATAATGGGGAGTATTCGTCTCGGAGCTTGCCCCGTGTGAGGCTGGACAGCGCGGGCAATGTCAACGCTGGCGTCAGGCTCCGGTGCTGGGCCGCGCCGCCATCCATCACCGAGGAGGAAATAGAAGATGAAATCGAAGAAGATGCTGTGTCGCTGCGAGCGTTGCCTGCACAAGGTGCGTAGACTCTTTTTTATATACTTATAGTTACTCATTATTGCTAACTTAACGTATTTTATTAAAGTCTGAACACACTCACTTATGAATTATTTTAATTTTGATATTACCAAGAGCAATTTTATATCTATTGTTTTTTACCACCTCGGATACGACGCTGTTTATTTTTAGACTAGGATTACTGCCATCTAGTGTGTAATAGTAACACAAGTGTAGCGACATCTAGTGAGTTGTATTGAAAACTAAACTATTCTACTCGACCCTAGATGGCGCAGTATCAAAATATAGTTCTGATATGTAAAAATAGATGGCGTTAGACACTATATGATGCTCTGTGCGCGAATTATATTACAAAATTTACAATATAATTATGATTTTATAATTAACAAGACCTGTCAAGTATAATATTAGTGCTTACTTTTTACTCTACCTGTCATAATATTCGACCATTTGTTTTCTACTCATGAAGTACTTTCCGTGAAATACTAGCCAATAACATTTAAATAGGACATTAATCATCATAGTTTCACTTCATTAGTAAACATTAGCCGCGAGACCGCATGACGTATGGTTATTAGTGGGTTTAGTGTTGCTAGAAGTAGGTCTATCTACGAAGTTCAAGTTTATAAAATATTTTTTTAATTAGTGGAAATAACTAAAAAATGCCTTGATTCCTTTCTTGTGTCGAAAAAGAACCGTAGATACACGCGTAGTACCTACCTAATAATAATAATACATCATCAAGCGTAAATATTAACTTTGCAAATAATTTCAGAAAAATCTGTCAAAGAAGTTTTGTTTGTTCGAACTAGATATCGTAACCGTCACTTGGTGCATGGAAGGTAGATAGACAGCCTGTTGAATTAACACATGCGTGTTGTACCTATCACGTGTGTATTTATTTACTGACTTTAGGATTCTAGGTACTTTTTGTGATAGGTAAACCAATATCCGTAATTAACTTACACTTTCGAGGTTCCTTTTTTCACTGCTGCCGATTAATCTTTTCCTTTTTCTTTGTTTGGTCGCATTAGGTTCCCTAACCAGCTAGAGTAAAGTGATAATTATTCTCATTTCAAAATTATTTAAAATCAAGTGTCAACAAGTGGCAACACCGGAGTGGCGGCTGGTAAGGGCGCGCACCGTGACGCGCCCGCGCACCGCAACCGACATTAATCGATTTCAACTCGAGTTTCACGCCCCTGCTGCATGCTTGCGACACTTCTTATAGCTCTTAATAGCGGGCCATCTACTAACGTTACTTACTGCAGTTTGAACGCCAGTAACAGCTGCATGGTGGAAAGCATTTGCACAACTAAGTATAAAATTGCCTATTTTCTCTACTTTTGCGTGGTGGTAAAAGGTAAACTCACATAAATAGGTAACTCACATATATAATTACCTTTTACCAAAGGTCAATGGGCTCCTCCCTATCCCTTATCCTCCCAATATTTTTTTGATAACAACTGATATTTTATTAAACCATAAAAATCTCTAACTTATACTACTGGTTCCGAACTATAGCTTATCTTTGTCAAAAAATATTGGTTTCGGCCTTAATATAGAAATTTGCGAGAAAGAATGTGAAAATCCTACGAAGCTCTTATACACATTTTTATACGCTCGATACTATGAAGTTTTACATTATCCTGTGGCGATATCTTGCGATAGTTAATCCGGAGAGAAAAATCGTTAGTGGATTTTTGAAACATTAGACGCATTAAGGAATTTACTACTTACCACTGTTTTGGTAAAGGATTAGGCACAGTTTAACGTTGCCTTTAAAGAATGCGCCAGGTGACCGATTGTTAAAAAAAGTATCTACTGATTGGATTTTTTGTCACCAACTAACAATGGAAGTATCGTTTAATTGTAAGTTCACATGAAAATAATGAATGCTTATTGAAAATTAATAGGTAAATATTTATTCTGTTACCTTTTTCATGAATGGTAGAACATTTACGCATTTCTTTTACTCAAAAAATCTAATGGATTTATTATACTCACAATGAAAATTGGATTGTGATTTTTGAACTTATTGTTTATTTGAATTATGTTATCGATTATGTTGGCACGAAACTTAATTAAGCGAATTGCCGTCTTTCTTACGGCCTTTAATGTATATAAACAAGATAGCAATAATTTAAGAGCTATCAAATATATTTATTTTAGTTGTAGCTTGTCTACAACATATTTTCCCTTATTAATTACTCCCGAGTGTAGTTATGGCTCAAGATACAAGATACTGACATGATTATTGTATTGCATGGTATTTGCGACATTATGATAAAACAGTAGATAAAACACTCGTTGCAGTGATAGTAGCACAGTTGAAAAACGCTATCAGGCTGACAGATCGTTCATTGGTCATAAATAGTGCAGTATTTATTATCTCTCGTTTTTCCACGAGCCGGTAGTGCAGTATCGCAATTCGCTACGCGACGGTCGGTGTCCCCTCGCCTCGCTGGCGCAATCGAGCTAAAATGGGCACAATTAGGGCCCGGCCGTTTTAATTGACATCGCTCCCTCGAGCCTCGGACAGTACCGTGACAATCAATCTATGTGATGTGTAGGCAAATGCGGACTTTCAGCTTTTATTCATTTGAAAACTTTAAATTGTAGTCGATGCGACAGTGCGGCTATCAGAAGTGCGAAGACAAGATTTCTGTTTTCAACTTACTCGGTTTTCAACTTTTGTAATACATACAAGAATATGAGGCAAAAGACATCTCGCAACAGTTGTCGCGAACAGCCAAATTATCTAGGTTTTTTAGGTTATATTGTGATACGTAATATTTGTAATTTCTTGCCATAACATTAGCTTGTTGAAAATAAGAACGTTTGTTATGATTTATTTCCAATAATCTTGGAATGATACAGATATAGGCCGTCGTAGTCTTTTTAGTTAAAGCCACGTTTACCTTGGTAGGAACCAGGAAGCATGACCGAATTATGAGTAACTAATCTTCCTGCTTCAGAGGGCACATTAAGGTAGCCGGGCTGACAGTGCCGACTATCATTCTACATCGAACTATTAGTAGTAAAATCCGATTGGACTTGCAACAGATCGACCTTGAAACTACCTACCTCCTTTAATATGTGAGGATACGATGATAGTTATTCCAAACGTGTGTCTATCTTATCTGTATGCCTTAACTTGTAAAACAATGAACATCAAGTCATGAATTTAATTAATGCTTAACAAGTGTAGACGGTGATACCTAGATAGTTTTTACCAATCGATTATGAATAAGTTTTCAATCTACAACTTTTATATTTAAATGCGCGGTGAAGAAAGAGTTCAAACAAATATATTTTAACCTGTCCTAGCGACAGGAGCTAAAAGAGTCGGGGGTCGATTGACATCTCTAAAATAACGGACGTCAGGAGAGCTTTTACTGAAGAGAATTTCTAATTTGGTACCAACTCAAAGATTTTTTTTTTCGTCATATTTTTAGTGGCTCGGAAAACTAGCCGTGTCCGCCTGAGCACTTTGCGTCGAAAAAACGAATGATGTTCCAAGTAATTTTTTACCCTTTCGAGACTTCCTGATAGAAAACATTTGTTTTATTTATTAAACAAACGACTCCGTATCGAAAGATATAGTCATTTGAATTTGTTCTTTTTATGTTCAACTAGGGATGGGTAATAAGGTAAGATAAGGTAATTTGCTGAATATTATATCAATACGGATATCTAAATGTAATATCGGTGTCTGAAACTATACAATTTAACATTGGTAGAATACAAAAACGATGGTTATAATTTAATTACTTAAATTACTTATTGGCATTGTGTGCATCTGAAAGGTACTTTATTTATCGATGAATGAATGCTTTTTCTACATTTAAAAATACACTAATTTCATATAGCCATTTTCAAGTAAATCTAGCGTAGTTGCGTATTCCTTTGGAATTTACGAATTACATGTGGAAATAAAATTTTCGGCTCAAAATATTACTCGGTAACGGTTTTAGTTTATCGATATTATTCCAATAAATACGGTATTTATCAAATATCACTCATCCCTATTTTTAACTCCCGAGTCGGGTCTCGTTGACCGCTCTGATGTCATTCCCCTGCGTTTTAATTTATTTAAGGTTCCAATTTATCTCGATCCTCCTAATATAAATCGTATGTGACTAAGCGCACACGGTTATTAACTGTATTTCCGAATTAGGAGGACTCGTGAGTCAGGAGTATTGGGGAAGCGAATACGGCTTACACGTCAGCCTGTTCCTATGAAGTGTTGACGACCAGAATATTAATTCATTTTAATGTATTGTGTCGTGTTAAGGACCGGCTGATTCCTAGCAGAAAATGAATTCCTTACAGTAGGTAGGCTTAGCATGACCACATAGACAAAAGTTTTATCTTTTTCAACTGTCAGATTTGTCAAGAAAATGACGTCTCTTCGAAATTTGAATTCGAAATCTGACAGTAGAAAGAGATAAAACTTCAATAAATCCTCTTTCCACCACCTCTTTGCTAGTATTGTTATAATAATACTTTGATATTAAAGTTATATAAGGTATTGATAGTTTTTGTTGTCTATCGGAAAATATTAAAACAATTCCAACTGCTACAAACCTTGGCTGCTTCCACTAAACCAAACTTCAGAAAACTAAGTGTGTTGCCGTCTTTTTCAAGGGCGTAATACATGAGTGAGGCGGCAATATTAATAGTGCTGTCAAATTTAGTTTAGTTGTAGTTTCGTGTCAATAGAATCACCATTATCATCATTACAGTACGTGCTTGTATGTGTTCTTAATTGGTTTATAGCTTTATATTAAAACAAATAAACAAACAATTGTTTTATCTTACAATACTTAATACTTAGGTACCTATTTGTAATACAATATTTATACGAATATACAGGGTGTATCAGAAGTCCGAAATAATAATTGAACCTGTATATCGCTATAAGGAGTGGAGCTATATGGCCCAGACATTAAGTTAAAATTCTTAACTTTATTCTTTCATACAAAACTAGGAAATTCATTTTTTAAACAATTTTCGGTCGGCCCTTCGCAAAACGTGAACCAGCCGTTTATTTAAAGGTCAATGCTTCACACCCATTGTGACAAACCCCGCCCACAGCGGGTACTAGTACTCTAACACACGAGCCGCGCGGGGGTGGGGTACAGGGGTGAAGCGGCGGCGGCACGCGGCCGGCCGGCGCGCGGCGGCGCGGTGTCTTTGAGCGGCTTTGATTGTGTCGGTCGCCCGTTGTCAACTCGCCCACAGCGGTCTCCTTCGCACTCGCGCCTCTCTTTCGCACTCGTCGGTCATTGTAATTGACAGAAATTTTGATATTCCTAGGTAGGTATGAGAATGACCAAAACATTGGTAATGAAATTACTGTAAAATTTAACCGCCGAGAACCAAGCTTCCTTTAATGAAGGTAAATAAGTAAGTAGGTAGGTATCGAGACACTTTTTGTAAAACGCATTCATACATTTTATTTTTTTGTTGCTAAATAGTAAACATTATTAAATCTTTTGTGGTTTGGTAGGTAGCTTTCTATCAAAATGAACCTGGTAGCTGTTTTATTTTTGATAATGACTACGCTGTTGGCCGTGAGCGGCCTTTACAGCTTTACCGTACGGGGTTTGTGCTATTGAAACTTGGGTTAGTGTGTAGGTATCTATCTAGGATCCCAGACGGCCTACCTACCATACAAACACTATTTAGGTACTAATGAATAAGATGTATGACTTCTTTTTACAACAGTTGTCTAGGTATCTACCTAATTACATAACTACCTTCTTAAGAAGTAGGTTGGTAAGGTTATTAAAATTGTAAATTAGAAGGTACCTACGTAAGTTTTCATTTAAAAGATTTTCTTCACTAATTGTAATAGTAAGTAGGTATCTGGGTAGCGACTAGCGACCTTATCGAAGTTTTTAGTTGGTAGGTAGGTACGTAAGTTTTCATTTAACAGATTTTCTTCACTAATTTTAATAGTAAGTAGGTATCTAATCGTCCGACTAAAAACTGCTATGAAATAAAGATAATAATAGTAGGTAAGTATTTACCCGTGGCCATGTGTGCAGTGTATCAATCCATGGGTTTAATTGGAATTTATTCACTTCTCACATATCACAAAGAGCTAGGTAGGTACCTACCCACCTGCACACTTGAGTAAATATTACTTTCACGTTTTTTAGAGGACACAAAAGAAATCACAAAACTGTTACCGGTATTCCCTTTAGTCGCACCAATGCACAAAATCATCTCACAGTTTTCCGAGTTTGAAAACACTTCACTATTACGCGGAGAGCGAGACATTTTTCGGAACACAAGTTAACGCCTTGACGGATTGCAAGGAACTAAATATTTTGATTTACGTTATTATTACTGAATAAAAATATCAAAGGACCGCTCCGACATTGCACGAAGGCACAGTGTTTTACCGCGCTGCAACGCTGGGCCAATCACCGCTGATGCAATATGGCCGATGATTTGTCATTGGACGAAAATTGTCCTTGTGTGTGATATCTCCGCCCGCTAATGTTCACTACATTGACATATTCGCGGCCATGATTATTAGAGTAATCATAGATTAAAGTCTTTCAGATATGCCAGACCAATTCTAATAATTGTCTACATCATTAGGTACCTACTTGTAGTGATGTAGTGATGGTTCTAAGAATTGTAGTGATTATGATAAAGACAAACAATAATAATAAAATAATATTTTTTTTCTTTTAATCAACTCTCACTAAGTTTCAGTTTAAAAAGAAATCCGTTCACGAAAACTAAAACGAAAATGGATTATTTGCTCGTGTAGAAGTTTTACTTTACATCGATTTAAATGAAGTATGATTTTTTGTCATAGTTAGGTAACTACAGTGACCGATTTTGATTTCTGTATTGAACTATGCTCGTAGGTAAAAACCTTGTGTCATATCTATCACTCCCTCATCATTTTAAAGCGAGTTCATTCGCCTCATCAGCTGATTTTTAGGGTCGCGGTGCGTAAGTTTTGACACCAACTTTGGACACAAATTGCTCAGAAACTAAATTAGTTACGTATATTTTGCTTGAACGTGTTGATTGCTTATCATCTGTCCTATATGGCCCCCAAGTATTATTTCGGACTTCTGATACACCCTGTATATGTAACAGATGTTTCAGCGGTATTCAAACATCAAACAGGATAATTATGCGGAAAACAATGACGAGCTTAATTAATACGCGGTGTCAATTATAAAATAGTTCAATATTATTTCTTTGTCACAAAGTTTAAAATATATCAATATATTCAACTTTACCTATCCCTTCGAACAAAGCGGCTCTGTTGATGTAGAGATATAAATAGACGGAAAAAATGTACAAAAATAGAGTGAAACAATAAGCATGCACATATATTGATTTAAGAAGTGGAAAACCATAAAAGGCGTGTCCTCAACGCGAGCCAGACGGGCGTTATTGAACTTTCATGAAAGGATTACACGCCTATACCCTGCCTATACATATAAATTTAATGTGCGTGCCAGACAATGCATGATTCATATGTGGCTCCTGTTTATGGGTAGAGCTTCAAAACCAATTAGAGGTCAAAACGGAATTATTACCTACCAGCGGCCCGTCCCGGATTCGCACGGGTTTCTAATATAGCCTATGTTACTCAGTGATAATATAGCTTTCGAACGGCAAAAGAATTTTTGAAATCGGTCCAGTAGTTTGTAAGTTAATTCGTTACATAAAAAAATACAAATATTTCCTCTTTATAATACAACAACAACAAAAACAACAACAACAATATATTAGTAAAGATATAGATATAGAAGTATAGATAGTATAGATTGTAGAATTTCAAAAAGTCCTGCTTATAACATCAGCTATCTGTCAGTGAAAGTCCCGCCTATATCGGTTCAGCCCTTCCGAAGATTTACTGGAACAGTCGGACAGATAAACAATGTTAGGTACAATTTTTTGTTTTGTTATAATTACCGTATAATTTAATAAAAAGCATTTAGTAAAAAACTATCAACTTGACTATGTCTATCATATTGCTATCATGTTGTTACAAACATACACTTCAGTTGTATTTATTCGTACAAATACTTAGATACGTATACCTAAGGGTTAAGTGGACACACACCTCTATTCATAAGTTAATTATGTCTTTATTTCACATACAAGTATGATTAGTATTTACACCATTTAGTAATAATTACTATTACCTTAGTAAATAAACACTTTCCTTTCTTGTTAAGCGAAATATATACCTTAGTATAAACACGAATCTACTGATTCGTGTTTATACTAACCTTCCTCAACGATGATGGACCTGCGTATATGGTGAAAACAGCATCAATTTTAATTTGGGTATCGATCAAAACATGCAGCCAGTCGTAAGGTGTTTATCTGCAGAGCTCCGAGGGCGGGTTCCGATTTAATTGCCTTCCATCATTTTCAATCCCGCCAAATATAGTTAGTTAATGATTTCGGATGCAGTGTGATTCATCGATTTTACCAATATTGGAGACGCGCAGACTACACAGAATAATATAAAAACTTAATATTTCCCTTTGTTATGAAAAGTTGTTTTTCTTTTGCAAAATATGATTATCTAAGTCAAGGTAATTTACTATTTCATTGATGTTATACGTGTGAATTTGTAGATGAGTCTGAGTATAGCTAGCTTTAGTTTGGACAATATTTAGACCTATCTTCCCGGTGTTACCTCGACAGCTCATGTGAACTTTTTCATACATAATATTCTGCCATTGCACATTCGCCGTCGGCTTTACCGTGTGACAGCTTAAAGGTTTGCTTGCATCTGTCACCGATTTAGACGAACTCGTTCTCAAGCTGTTTGTTTATAATTTAAAAAGTAGAGTAGATACTGATACTATTCGTGAATGAATGATTCATCCCGCTATTTCCAATGTGATACAGAAGCGCTGCGGATATCAGCAGTCTGATACTGCGCTTCTGCCACTACTGTCTATTGTCCCCGCGAGCACTCGACAGGGTTGTCCAACTATTGAATAAAAAAAAATGTTTTATAGCAGTGGTAACCGAGTGGTCGAACGCACGCCTTACAATCGATGTGTGCAGGTTTAAACCCCGGCTCGAACCTCTGGGATTCATGTGCCCAATCTAATTTTCATCCGAGATTATCACTTGCTATGAAACGGTGAAGGAAAACATCGTGAGGAAAGCTGCACGTCTGAAGGAACTTGATAAAATAGTAAATAAACGCGATAAAATCCGTAAAATAGTTTAATTTCAATGTATAGTATTCGCGTAAATATAAGAAAACAAAACTTGACTAGTTTTCGATAGATGTGTAAAGTCTGCCAACCCGCACCGGGCCAGCGTGGTGGGCAATGGCCTCAATTTCCCTCGCATTGAGGGAAGGCCCGTGCCCAGCAGTGGGACGTTAAAAGGGCTGTAGTAGTTAGTAGTAGTTATTTTATGATATCAGCGAATTTTATTCACTGAACTAGCTGAGTGCTGACCCCCGCGGTTCAGAGGATGCGAATAAATACATTTTTGCACTGATTTATTTTTATAAATTACTTATTTGGGAAGTACTCAAGGTACTTACATCATTACTTAACTAATTTGTACAAGAATATGTACTGCAAAAAGCCAGTATTGTATTTTTATATTTGTAAGTAGCAGGTAGTATACAAGAGTAGTTAATTCGTACGATTAAATATAATAAAACGTCTGCTTCGCTGGGGCGTGTATAATGACAATAGAGTCATTTAGATGAGAAAATATCGTGTGCGCACATTACTATCGCAGTTTGAATTTTAATTGTTAACAAGCGGAAAATTACATGAATTAGTTGGGAGCGAGTGACGCCCCTACTTTTCTCTGAGTCAATGGCGCTCAGAGGCGGCGGGCACGCGGCGGCGGCGTCCGCGCCAGTGTGCGACGCCGCTTCCGACTCGCCACACTTCGGCAGCGATCGGCTTTCCATTTGAAAAATCTCGTCAACATTCGGGCGCGATTTTCCTATTTTTCTTTTTAAAAACAACGTACTGGTTACTTTTGTGAAAAAAAGTAAAGTTTAGTGCGTTCACGAAGTTTTGTTGTTCGTGTGTGGTGCAATCAGTGTTGTGTATGTGATTCGATCAGCTGATTGATTCGTTAAAAGGTTTCTGTTGTTCATGTGGTAAATGCATCTACAATCGATTCGAATTATATATGTTTCATGACTAAAGATCTTTACTTACTTTATATAACAAAATTGGTAAAATTGTCATGTTTGTTTTTAAAGTGTAGTCTCGCAAATTATTGATTCGGTTTCGAAATAACATGTATTAATAGAGAAAAATACTTTTCCGTAGTGTCATAGTATATAGCTATTAAGTACAGTTAGTACAAAATATATTACACAAATGTAAAATGAATCTTTACAAATTACGAATGCATCAAACCAACATAACAAAACTGTCTATATGAACGTTCTATTAACTTTATTGCTTGAACGCACTTGCACTTAATGAGTTATCTCATTGAAAACGCAATAACATCACTAGTTGACATTCAATAACATTCCAAGGCACAGTAAGGAATATACAGAGTCAATAAATTCATAACTTCAAGACTAAAACTTAAATTGAGAGAGATTTCCAATTATCTACAAACCATAAACAAATTCGGATTATAATTTTACAGTAGATCATTCATTCATCACTCATTGTGTAAATGAAATAAGAAGCGAAAGTGATTAAAGTATGTATTTACACCCGGATAGGTGTCAACATACTTAACTATTTATATTCTTTTGCATCTAAAGCAGTGGTAGCCTCGTGGGCAAGAACGCCCGCCTTGAACGTAAGGGGTGCAAGTTTAAATCCCTGGCCCGCACCTCTGAGATAATTTTCATGTGCGAATGTAATTTTCAACAATGATTACCACTTGCTGAACGGTGAAGGAAAACATCGTTAGGAAACCTGCACGTCTATAGAACGGCGTGTGAAGTTCACCAAACCTCACTGGGCCAGGGTGGTGGACTATGGCCCAAATCTCCCTCGTATTGAGGGGGAATGTGCCCGGTATAATGGCAATAGGCTCACCCCCTATCACATTGGGACCAAAATACATCGGCGAAGTGTGGGCGCAGTGCATCTCTGCCTACCCGTTCGGGGAATACAGGCGTGATGATGTATTTTTTTTTTATTGTATCTAAATGAATAGCGTGCATAATTTTAAATTGATATCTCTGTATTTGTGACCTTTCGCTATGAATCTGCGTCTTATCTCAAAGATAACAATGTTTATATAAATGATACAACGAGTATATTCACGTGTTCGACTATGATCTCGTTTATTACTGATATCTGATTTCGAAATACAAGAATCGCGACTAAAAAAAAAATACTTTAAAAGTTTCAACCCAACATAAATTTTATCTAATGTTACGATGGCTATGAGTTTTCTATAAAGATATTCTGATACTTTTAGTAGCAAGTGTTGATTAAGGACGGTTCCGAGAAAGTTCACTTATCTTATATAATTCTCTAATTAAACACTCAAGTCTAGACATATTGACAGACTTGACATGCCTTTAGAAAAAATAGGTAGACGCTTTACACACAGCAGCTCTATACAGTATTTTAACAACGGCCAATTAAAATATTATCACAGTCAAAACTGGCCTTCGAAATTTGAATTAATTATAAGCATAAAAAAAAAAAACATTTTAAAAAAGTTGCTTTTGTTGAGTTTTTTACTTCTCAGCCTTCATGCAAGAATACAGATAATTTATCTTCGCCATCCGCCGGGTACACCATGTGCGTAGGAGTCTGTCAACCACGTCCTTACAAAACGCCTTGTATTAATTGAATATAATGTATGATATCAAGGTATAAAAACGTAGCCATTTACAGACAATAATATACTTAGGATACGCTATATTATGCGCCGACCATTAAATAAAAAATCGGCGATGTGAATGAACCGCCGATTTTTTAAAATAAATTTCAATCAATTTGCAAACCACCAACAGTTAAATTTTTCAGTAAATAACTGTTATGTAATGCCACTCTAAACGTCTTATAGATTTCGGTATAATTTTTGAAGAAAAAGATAAATAAAATTTCATGTGTCAATCATATTTAATTTAAATGGAAGAAATTTATAAATATTTATCTCTATCCAATAACCGCCTACTTATTTATTTTATACTGCACTTGTAACATGAGCGCCAAGATTAGACGTATGTCACGAAATATCTTGATGTTGTCTCTTTCACTCGTATGAAATTAGACAGAGAGTGACCGAGCCAATCCGTGACAGAGGTCTTGTCTTGAGATGCGTGCTGACACCACGGTTTATGATTATAAATGCTAGATAAAAATAATTATTATACATTAAACCTTCTATTAGTCCACCGTAATGGCTGTCGTGCGTCGACTTTCTTTTGCGGTTAGTTAGAATAGAAAAGTACTTTTATGGTCTATGTATAGTTCATTAAACTACAATAGTAAACATTTATAGGTTACATCATTATTTGTAATACAAAACAATATTCATGCATTGTTCACGAAGTTTTATGTTTTTAAAATTATATAATACATACTTAGCTAATTAATTAATTACCACAACAAAATTTATAATGCAACGTAAGCCTTGTATGGACGTTTAAATTGAATATTTAAGTATAAAAAAGTAAAATCTCGCGGTTCCTGTCGTACTCAACACTGTATCAAGTGCTTAAAGTGGTTATGTATTAATAATTCAGAGGCAGTTCACCTTGATGACTGTCATTAACAAAGTTGGAGGTTTATGTTGATCATAATAACTTATGAATGCAATTCAAAGTGAATTCACATCAGTGCCAAGATCCGATAAAGCAACTTTGTATCGAAAGCCTATAAAGCGTCTCGGTCGTCTGCAATTTTTTCATATATCTTCTTAATCTCTTTTTTAAATTCTTTATATTTTTTTAAATAATGTGAAGTCTACAGAGAAAGTAACCACTACGTAATAACTACGTAATGTAATAGCTTATTTATTATAACACCAATCAAAATATTATTCAGGATTTTTTAAAAATTATAACATATTTATATTATGTTTCCGAACTTGTTTTACTCCACGGTATTATTTTATTGCTAACGGATATGTAAATTTAAAAGTATATATGGAATTGTTCAATGATGAATCAGATTCGCGTACTAATACACATTAAATTATATTGAATGATTGAATGGATGTATTTAAGTTATGAACGAATCGTATGAAATAAAACTACGATACAATTTCATTTGTGAAGAATTGTATGTACCTAGTGATATCATTCAACTATGTAGTTTTCTCAACCCATAATATTTAAAAATTAAGCTCTGGTTCAGTCACATAAAGTCAAGTCATATATATATATATAATCAAGCAGTATTATGTTTCTAAAACTGTTTCTGACCCCAACTTACTCTTACACACCAGCATAGCGTACCAAAAAAAAATTAATTATGTAAGTAAGTATTTATATTGATTCACTTACTCACACCGCACAGGATATAATATAAAAAAAATATTAAGTACCCAGAGCTCATTGAGGATACACGTGTTTGATGTAAAGAAAATAATTAAAGGGATTAGATGCTTTTGTAGTTGTCAAAGCATAACTGAGCATCGTTAAATTTCTCTTCTTTCTGTTATTTCTTAACAATGAACCTAAATCTAAAAACTTTAAGAAATATATTATAATAACTAAAATATATTATTAAAAGGAGTCAGTTTAGGCAAGGTTCCGAAGATACTGATAATAATGAGATAATGTTATTTGTAACTTGGTCGTTAATTTCTAGCGACGAGATATAACAGAATGATCGATGCATTGTGGATCAACTAATCGCTTTTTACTCGCTTTGTAGCAAATACTTTATTGATTAATTGAACACGTCAGCGTATTAGCTCTAAGCCACCAATTAAAATTCTAATTCCGAACTATGCCTGTAAATGTTACAGCATAATTATTATCAATTTCACACTTTTACGCAACAAACGTGCAAAAGCAATGTTGTTGCATAAAAATACCGTGCGGCTGGTGTCGTGTCAAACTCGATCAGAACAACGGTGCTCCTTACTTCTCGTGCTCACTTCCTGTCGCGTGATGCAACCAACTGTATGCTGATTCGTTCCATCTCGTTCGACGATCACGATACGATGAGAGTAAACTAGAGGCGCAGTATATGGAGCTCTTCTAGGGATCTCGTGCCCCATTTACGCAGAGTGTTTTGTCATCGGTTTTACAAAATTTAGGGGGCTGTAGTTTGCTCATGATAACATACAATGCATACACATTACATGAATACATACACAAATACATACACAAGCTTGTTTCATATTAGGGATCCAAAAGGTCATATAGGACCTGTGTTAAAATATTTAGTTAAAGTTTATCCATCCTACGATTATTATTTTTTTTGATAACGGACGGTAAAATATAGAAACTGTGCATTAATCGATAGTAATGAAACAAAGGTTATTTGTGATTTGTAAGGTAAACAATAATACTGACTAGAAGATTTAATAGTAATATGTTTTCCTGTAGCTCGTTCATGTTAATAAACTTGTTTGCAAAAACAATTGTATTATGAAACTCATTGCATCGTTTAGTTTCAATTATTGTTTTTACTCGAGTTTATTTTTGGAATTCTGTATAATTACACACTTTATCACAGGACTCCATTCGTTTATCGGTGTAATATCAAATGTGTGACCATTGAAAGCGCCTGCGCAGAATCATAGATAATGGTCACGCGAGGGGAAATTACTTACTGGTGGTCATACGTATGTGCGCCAACTTTCTGATGTCTCTGAGTAATGGTAGATAAATGCTAAATGATGAGTGACAGTTACGTTTGATTGGCTACCGGCATGGAATCCGCGCTTGCGCAGAGCAAATTATTATACACGTTTAGGGAAAGCGATTTTTCCGTTTTATAGCTTTTTACAATTTAAGATAATGCACCTATAAAGATTTTATTGCAATAAGACGGATCCCAAATGCTCTATTAACAATTTTTGGTATTTATTTACATACTATATATCAACTCAATTGGATATAAAAATAACTTATTATGTAAACAGTCAGCAACTCAAGGCTGTGATAATCTTCCTTATATGACTATGTACTCTATAGTAATCAGATTTTATCACGGAAACGAATTTTGAAGATGTGCGACTTACATTACTATGATAATGTAATTTACGAAGTCAGATTATCAGGTAATTCTATTGTTCTATTCTAAGCAATAATAGGAAGTAAAACTATAATAAATATTTTATTTTTATTTTATGCTACTATTCTTTGTATGTGCTCATCTCTGTATTGTTTACTATTGTATTTCTTCAATAATTATCTTAGAATCGACTATATCATTAAAATGTTTAAAGATAGTCAAGTTATAATTATAGATAGGCAAGCATAATTTACGTAATAGTATATGTCGTGACAATTCAACAATTATGTCAGGAGGCGAAGCGTTACTGACAGACAGTTCCAATAATTAATTAAATTATTACCAGCACGACTTTAAAGAAAGCCGTAGTATCTTTTTATTAGTTTCGTATTTTACTTGCGATGAAATATTTTCACATCTTAGTAATAAATAGTAGGTTATGCTGTAAATACAATGAATTTGCTTACTAATGAACTAATAATTACCTTCATATAATTGAATAATGTACATGTATCGGGATAAGATGTAGCAAGAGTATCAACAAAGTTGTTCGTCAAGTGGATTTAACGCAAACCAATATTTGTCAAACACCGTCCTCTTAAAATCATCACCATAATATCATTATGCATTTCTATTATGCAACAGCACCTCTCTCCTCATCTAAAAGTCTTATCAAAGTGACACTCCGGCACATCGCACCACCACTACCCGTCAAACCACAATTTCCCCGCACTAGTGAAACTCGGCGAAAGTTCGCTTTAGTAACATATAAAATGTTAATTTATTAAAAATATTATGGTGATACCCCTTTTCCTTTTAATTGAATAATATGTAATTAGCGAGGTTACGCGACATTGATAGGCCAATGAACCGAAACAAAACAAGAATTAATTATTTATTTACGAACGCATATTTTCCATACAACAAGGAAATTATTCCCGAGAATAAGAGCCGCGATGAGGATTTGAAGGCTGATATCTGAATAATTGTACGTAATTGAAGTCATTTTAAAGAGTTATCCTCCTCGGGATGAATTCTAGTGAAAGGACAAATCAGGGCGTTGATCTGTTCGTCCAGCGTTGTATGAAATTGTTACCAATTAAAGTGAGATCGCGTTCATAAGCTAAATTGTATTGCCTCTATTTAGATGTCTGGCGATAAAATACTTAGGTAATTGCTGATTATATTGAGTGCGCTGTTTTGATGTGCATCTTGTGCACGAGTGCTGAAAAAATATAACGCATGTATTCTGAATCTGATGTTCTAAGATGGGAAATAATCACAGTTGTTACTCGATTAACTACACACAAACCATAAACACAAGATGTACACTTTACCCTCCAAAGTTATAGAAACTTTAATAAGTTTTTTAACTTTAAAAATAATTAGGTTTGCAATACGACTCGTATTTTTATTTTGTAAATACAAACACAAAATCTACCAGTTTTTTATTGCTCATTAAAAAAACTCTAACTGACAGCTTCCCTATCCTATGGACATAATTGTCTGTCCAAATTGCAAGCGCAGCAATTAAACCCCTTCACTTGCCGTGACGGCACCCCTGATGCAATTCATTACGTACTCGAGCCATCCCTCGTCAGATCTAGAACTTCCCCCTATCTAAAATCCGAGGGCGGGCCGCGGCCGTACGTGCAAAATCCGTTTAAGTGCAGCCTGTATGCTCAGATAAGCAGCTATTGCAGCGTGTTTGTATTACATATATGGTTCTAATAGTATTTGCTATGTTCGTCCCACTCACACTGCGGAATTTCGAAGTACAAATGACAGTGACAACATGCTCTTAACGATGACATTTCGACGACGATTTATTATTAAGATTTAAATTAGGTATATATTTACTTAACCTTTAATTTATGTAATCCAACTTCAAATAGTTTATCAGTAAATATTGTATGCACGCTATTGCTTAATTAGGATAACACGTTAATGTGGTTTGTCGAAACCTATCTGAATGCTGAGTAAGTAAAGTAATTATCTAATGGCTCCCAATTGGCAACTTTTGTCAATTATGTTGGGTTCACCTCGTGATACTCGTTCTTCCAAAGTATATTAGTATAATACGTGTACTTTTTGTAAATAATTATATTCAAGAGATTATTTTCTAGCTATTCAGAAAAAATATGTTATTTATTGTTTTATAACAACGAACAAAAGGTTACAGTTACGTCTCGTCAAAAAAAAATGGTTCGATAGCGAAACATTACGTTTCTAGAATATAGGAAAAGGACATAAACCTCAATGTATTGTGTTTTAGATATAAGTAGTTATTTAGGCGTAAATTGTAAACAATTTCATTTACACTTTGTATATTAACTGGTTCACTTCACATCTCGCAAATCGTGCTAAATAGACGCCGAGTGAGGTATAATGGTGTCAAGGCGGGTTCTGATGGATGCTCATGATCAATGCTCACTTCTTCAGCCACAACACCACAATAAACTTCACCATATAAGCTTGAGTGTATTTGCTCAAGTATTCGTCACATTTTTAACGTTCAATGATTTCATACTTATGATTAGAAATAACATCTTGGATCGAATGGAAGTGGATTATACGGGCCGTACTGTGTAGGTACAATTGATTAACATAGGTTTGAAATAAGAATAGAGATTGTATTTTGTTTTCCGTGTTTATGGAAAAAGTAGTTTTGTGCCCAACTTCATATGTTATGCTAGTTTTTTTAACCGATTTCTTAAATCTTTTTTCAAACTTTATACTTTTTACTAATAATACATTAGTACCATAACCGGTTGAGACAAATATTAAGATAATATTGCAAATGTCTACATAATCCATGTCCAGTTAAGCTCGTTGTAAACACAATCAAAACTACTATTCTAAGGTAGCAGTATAGTCTTTAACCTAAATAGAAATGACGTAGTTCAAATAATTAGATATTTACCAGCCTTATCAAGTACGAATGTCCGTTGAGTTGACCAAGCCGCCAATAGGCTAAACGTGATTGACATAACGATAACGATGCGAGTGACGATCGCGAATAACTTACGCCCTGCACTTACAGGGGCGAGCGAACTAGCGTGACTTTTTTAAAATGAACTTAATTTGAATACACATAAAGATTGGATTTCTGTGGCAAAAGCAACACTATCACGCGTCAATATTAACTGACATAATTGATAACATATCGTTAAAAAACGTGCTTTTTGTATGAGTTAATTCACTTCGTTTTGGTATTACTATTACAGCCCTTTTTAACGTCCCACTGCTGGGCACGGGCCTCCCCTCAATGCGAGGGGTATTCAGGCCATAGTCCACCACACTGGCCCGGTGCAAGTTGGCAGACTTCACACATCTATCGAGAACTAGTCAAGTTCCCTTAAACGTGCAGGTTTCCTCACGATGTTTTCCTTCACCGTTTCATAGCAATTATATTAACAATAATATTGACAAGCAAAATTGTCGCACGCGTTTTGATGCGCCTGTGGGTGCAGGCCTTTATAGTTTGTTTGTATAGACCTCATAAGACCTTTTCTAATTAATGCCCACCCACCTAGACATTATTCTTACTCTGTATGGCGTCAATGCAGTTATGTTTCCGATAAATTTATTTTTATCATGCCTTCATGCTGTCATACAAATTTATAAACAAGGGGATCATACGAACTCATTTACCCAATTTTATTTATAATCTGTCTCTATTGAATTTGTTCATGGTATTAATAACTTGACATTGGCAGAATACCCGCTAATCGCTAATTCCTCATCCAATTAAAATTTCATAAATAAAAACATTAATGGTAAAAAACTTTTTTAAAACAAGCATTTGTTTAATTGCCCTTAGTTTTCGTGTTCTCCTCAGCAAGCCCTTTCATTTGATAGCCATACTGTGGTAGTGCAGAAAAAATAACTATTCCGCCATTTTGGATGATCCACCATATTGGAATTAGAATGACGTCACATAGCTAAGCATGCATTGTCATCCAACATAAGCGTGTATACCAAATTTCAGCTCAATCGGTTATAGATAACTGATTTAAAATGCCGTTGCAAGATTCCACCCGGACATACATAAATTGCAAGTTAATATAAAGCTTGTAAAAAGATATGAATACAGTTAGTTTTGATATTGGCATATAAATGGTCGCGCGGGTTTTGCCAGGCCCGTGGGTGGATGTAGCTAATATAAATAAATAGTACATAACCTCACTATATAATATGGATAACATATAGGAAAATCAACATTTAGTGCAGTGTTCAACATGACCATGTGTAGGGATTCGTCTCAGTGGTAGCAATAATAACAATTCCAAGTACTTTATGTTTCTTCTCATACACGCATACAGACAATAATGATAGGAACTATATCTTTGTATATTCAACATTACCTACCTTACGTAGGTGCAAGTCAAAAGACTTCGCAGCCTTTCACAGCCTTTCCGACTCACTCATTCCTATAAAATTTAAAGTATAAATTAATTGTTCTACGGCTATAAAGTCCAATGCAGCACTAAAGGTTATTTTCGTCGTGATATTTCCGAAAGGTTAGGCAGTTTTTTTAACATTATGTATTTATAGAGTTGTTTATTCGCTCTATCGTTTCCTTTCACGTGCGAAATTAGCCTTTACTTTTCATAATCGTGCCCTTTCTTAATTCGCTGGGGACCGTACGTTCCGCGAATTGGTTTTCAATCTTTTGAAACAGATATTACCGTTATAATAATAAAATAAACTCTTTTCAACTTGCATTGTTACATCGATTTCACGTTATTGATTCAGATTATCGTGTATTTTTATGTTTAATATTTGTTTTTTTTTGTAATTAATAGTACCTTTAATATTGTAGAGAAAAACTGTCAAACTCTAGAGTTTAAAGGGATGGTTGCACTCTACATGAAAAAAATACATGTAGAGTTTGCTCCATAGTCGCACAGATAGCCACGTGCTGATCAACCACTAGTTTTCCTCATCATCTCCATGTTTAAGATAAAACCGAAAGTCGTTGAAAACAGTTTGCATAATTATAAAGTCAGAAGTCATTTGAAATTAATGTTTGTTGTGGTCGAAACGATACTATTTCCTTTTATTAACTCCATGGGTGTGACGCTATGATATCATTAGTTCATTATTTATGCGTGACTGTTTGCAAAAAATACATTGTGTATTAATGTAATATGGGCGTATTTATTAATAACTATTGTGTAATCATGAAGATCATCGCCATAATCTTGTCACAGCTCGGCCCTAAACCTATTCCAAATAATCATTCGAGTTACAAAGTAGAAGTAAAGCTTATGGATATATTTTCCACTATCTTGTATCTCATGTTCAGTGGGGTCGCATGTCAAGACAAGATCTTTGTCACAGATTCACTCCCTTGCATCATCAACATCGAGATATTCCATGACATAAGTGTCGACTTGACACACAAGCTACCACTACAGGTATATTAGGGTACCAAGAATCAGGATCAAAATCAGATTTTTTTATATTTATATAAACGAATACAGGTACTTCTGAATCGTCAGTTAAACAAAAAATAATCTCTACCAAGTATTCACGAAGATATATTTTTTAATTAAACATATTACTTGCTTCATCTACACTTTATGTAATGACATTAAGGTGTTCGTTTTCAGTGTTAATAAACATTATTGCCATTAAATAGCCCCCTTACGTGCATTCCGACGCCCTTCACTCCGCCGAAAATAGACCTCAGTTCAATGCTTACAGAGCGGTTTCCTGTTTTGCCTGTTATTCTGAAAAGTTGGTGCATTATTTCTATAAAAATAGCCGTATAATAAAAATATAAACTTATCCAGCTTCCTGTGGAACCACCTTGGACTGGCGCCAGGTCCGTTTTACTGAGGATGTGGCAGATGCTAGATCCGTATCCGTAGTAATTTTACGTCATATAGCTTTTTATTTTACATAGACTACATAACCTAAGATTTTGTCCTCTTTATAACAATTAAACATAGTATATGATTCGCCATGATAGTGGTTCCGATTTCTTAGTACACAACGATTGTACTAAAATATTTGACAGTGCTAATAAAAATATTACTGTCTCGCTTACTCGTTACGATCATGAGAAGGACGGTACTACGCTTAATTTAGTTTAGTGTCTACAAAAGCTAAGATTGAATGTTTTATTAGTGTAATAGAATTCAGAATAGGACCATTGCTACAAACAAATGCCTCTTTATAATGTTTGGTTCTTATAAGTTAATATCAATGTGAAGTACACTACTAGCACTAGGGTATAAAGTTGAGCACTAGGCTATGAGGTGGATCGAACTCGGAACTTCTGAGTTGCGAGGACGGCGCGCCCAACCACTGCCCTATTAAAGATTTATATACTTTGTGTTTTTGTTATGAATGTAAATAGTTATTAATAGTTATATAGAAGAAAATTTCCGTGCGTTCAAACGGTTCTGCCATACCTATTACTGGAATCAAGTATAATGCAGCTCACATTGTTAGGTCCAACTAATGTCAAATAGCATCCGTGGTGCCTTCTTTATTTCTGTGGCAATTCAGCCAATACAGTTATTTTTGTCTCCCGCTTTGCAATGGAGGAAAGTGGATACATTTTTCTTCCAACCCTCCTACACCTTTTTCGATTAAATTCGTGCGGGTTCCAAGACAATTTAGCTTTTCCCCGGGACTCGCCGAGGGTCAAACCTCGGTGTTTTCAATGGACACCGCTGTCGATCCTGGCTTACAGGAGTAACAGTGGTGGGAAAGTGTGGCGGGCTTAGTCCAAAAAAAAAAAGTTATTATAATATCTAGAAGGTGGCATCGTCGACATACTTGTACATAAGATCCGGTCGTTTCTGTGTTTTACATCCCATTTATCAGAAATAGAAACCTATAAAAATGAGTAAGGTGTATTTTTAATAACGGACTGACCCAACATTGTAGGTGGTCGACACGGTAATAGCTAGCGGTATTATGAAACACAGGATATGTCGAGTGGGTCAGGGTATTGTCCACGCAAACTGCATCGATATCCCACACCCGTCTGTGACAAGACAAAATGTAAGATACTTCCATTTTGTTTCTCTCGTATGGATGGCAATAACAAGCTACTCGGGGCGACTTAATCCTTGATAGAGATAGTTATTATCTGCTATTATAGTAGTTATTATATGCTAGAACTGTGTTTACTGTTTAGGTGGGGAAGACGTAAAATCACCTCAAAACCTCATGTTTACAACTTGTAAATGTTTATGGAGTTGTAACAACTAAGTAGCTTTTGTGGTGAATAGATAGATGAATTTTATTTTATTAAAATTTATTTAAAATTTTATTATAACGCACTCCTTACTTTCTTTATTCTAACAATATACCAAAATAAAATAATATGCATGTAAATCATACAATCTACTACCATATGATATAGACCTGTTTTGCTCTAGCACTGATTCAGCTAAAAACTCATATGTAATGATTATTTCAATGATAATGACAACGGTATAACCGTACATTGATAACTATTTTAAGTCACATCTTATTCATTTTTATTTTCCAGTTTAAACCTTGATTCAGTAGTTATCATATACATGTCAAACTTCATTCGCATTTTACGGAATAGAACCTGTTGTACTTATATTTACTTTCTATTACTTTTATTCTTAGCTAAAATTTTACCCTATGAATATTTGTTAACAGCACAACACGTGACTACATATTTGTATCATTATATAATAATACCATTTGTCTGTAAATCTTCCTGACAAAAAAAATAGAATAACAATTTGAAAATAACGAAGTTTTTTGTTCAAAAAACTGGAGTAGTCTTTGGTCTAACGTATCTAGGTTTCTATCTCTTTTAGTCAGGTAGGTTTCCATACTGGTCGTTTTCGACGTTACACCCTGTTTATTATCAAAGGTAGCTATTGTATTCTGCGTTAAAGCGTTAGAAGTACCGGTACATTTAAGAGCATAGCAATTGGAGTAGGTCATGGTATTGTCATATGGGGACTTGTGTGAAATGAGCTAACGTTACTAACCAGCGGGCGTAATATATCAGGTCTCAATGTTAAACAATAACTTAATACTACTAGCTACTACAGCCCTTTTAACGTCCCACTGCTGGGCACGGGCCTCCCCTCAATGCGAGGGGGATTTCAGGCCATAGACCACCACGCTGGCCCAGTGCGGGTTGGCAGACTTCACACATCTATCGAGAACTAGACAAGTTCCCTCAGACGTGCAGGTTTCCTCACGATGTTATCCTTCACCGTTTAATAGCAAGTGATAATCTCGGATGAAAATGCGATTCGCACATGGAACCCAGAGGTGCGAGCCGGGGTTTGAACCTGCACACTTTGATTTGCAAGACGTGCGTTCGACCACTCGGCTACCACTGCTATCTTTATATTATTCTTAATACTATTCTTATTATAATAACAATGAACTGTGAAATGTTGGCTTGATTTTGAAAAAGGTACCTCTAAAATGTATAGATATAGATAGACTAATACATAGAAAATTAACCTTCCGCTATATATAAGTAAGTTACTTCATTCTTATATATTGCAAGCAGTGGTAGCCTCGTGGGCAAGAACGCCCGCCTTGAACGTAAGGGGTGCAAGTTCAAATCCCGGGCCCGCACCTCTGTGATAATTTTCATGTGCGCATGTCATTTTCAACAATGATTACCACTTGCTGAACGGTGAAGGAAAACATCGTGAGGAAACCTGCACGTCTATAGAAAGGCGTGTGAAGTTCACCAACCCGCACTGGGCCAGCGTGGTGGACTATGGCCCAAATCTCCCTCGTATTGAGGGGGAATGTGCCCGGTATAATGGCAATAGGCTCGCCCCCTACTACATTGGGACCAAAATACATCGGCGAAGTGTGGGCGCATCACAGTGCACCTATGCCTACCCCTTCGGGGAATACAGGCGTGATGATGATGATGATGTATATATATTGTAAGTTTTACTATATCATCCTTCTCCTCTGGTGAAGCTGTAAAGGCCAACTCACGGCCAATAACGAAGTCCATTAAAAAAAAAAAACATATTCCAAGCGAATTTATCGATTTCTTACTTTTGTATACATAAAAGTAAGTCAAGTTATTCAATATTATGATATTTTACAGGAATGCGCGTGTCAACTAAAAGCCTTAGTAACATCCAACTAATATTTACGAAAATAAAATTAAAATGAGATTTGTTAGAAGTTTAGAAGCGCATTTTCGTCATTTAGAGGGAGCAAAAATAACATACCTCGGTACTTAACTACGTAAAAGTATAGTAAACTTTTTATCATCTTAGTTTTCTGTTTCTATATATATTCATTGATCGCAAGTTTCATCGCGTAATCATTATTTTCAGTGATTGCACAGCCTTATTTCTGTTTAATGGCGTTAGTGAATATAAACAATGGAGCTGGCACTGCGCCATCTGTTGCCGATTAGCGCGCAACATTTTATGACTAAGACAAGGTTAATGCGAAGGATGTGACGATGATGATCGTAATTATAATCGTTACTAATATTAGTGTAGGTGTTACTGAGCCCAAGTCCCCACACTATCGTTGTGTAGTTGCTATGACTTTATTTTTATGGAACGAAAGCATAATAAAAGAAAACTAAAAAAAAAAAAACAGTACAGATTGAACAAGCAATATAACGAAAGCAACATCTTTTATCAATGGTAGCTAGAATACGACTAATGGCTTCAAGATGACAATATCTAATGACTAATCTGGTAATACTATTGATAAAAATGTTGTAATGCCTTAAAACTTGAAGGCAACTCTATAAAGATAGTGATAGGAGACTTCGGGCCATGTTGTACTCAATTTATAAGATACGTTCAGGTTTTAATAGCATCCATTACGTCTAGACTTGAGTATTGATCGGATACTTAACCATTATGATAACTTTAGCGTACAGTGCAGGTAAATTCGTTTGATATTACAACGCTTCTGCAGAAACTGGTGTGGCTTTCCGACTTTTTTTTGAAGGAGTTACGCTGTTGGCCTTGAGGTAGCTTTTAAAGCTTTACCTACCAGAGGAGGACTTTCTGACTCAATCGATATTTGAATACATTAGATGGCTAGATGTAGAGTTATTTCTAAAGTGGCATCAAGTTACAAACAATCTAACGAGAAACGTGTAGAAATGATTTAACTGCGGGATGTTTCGTTTATAAACGAACGAACGCTAATGCTCTTTGTTATGCACACAAATCTTTAACAGGTATTTATAGATATTGTTTGCAGCACGTGTAGTTTCGCCATACTGATGCATTTATATGCATTAGTATGGCGAAACTCACAAACGCTTGTATATTACCTATTAGTTGTTCAATAAATGATGGATGAGTTAGGAGTGTGGGAAGGGTTGGATGCGACGCCTTCGCGAAAGCGCGAAGATGAATAGCTGCTAATGCAATAATCAAAGTAGAATTTGTCTGTTCTTGTTCAAAAAATTTATAGTCTTTATAAAGTTGTAGTTAACATTATGGATTTATTTTTGTTATTAAGACTACGTACCAACTCTTTCTCATTATCAATTTATTTATTTTGTCCTCCTTCTCATAACTGTAATATATGGGTAAGACAGCAATACTTTTGTAGATATCGGAAAAAGTCTTTAAGTGATTTGTGTACACACAAAATGAGTTTTTTGCCTACTCATTATCCATGCAAATGGCTTTACTGAGTTTTATAAAAATTATCGCCTTGCACTTACTTTTACATCCTTATTGCTAATCCTACGCATTTCATTAACCATACACTGTCAATACTAGCCGGTAGTCAACTAGTCATGTCTATGTAATTTCCCGGCGAACACCTCCAGTTATTTACGTTATACTACCTGCTTAGGTTTTCTCTAGCCTACACACTTTCTTACCATACGTCACAAAACTACTCAGTAGCCCTACTATTCGTTTCAAGTCACTTAATTAATTAAATTCTACCTTAATACATAAAATATTTCATTGACTAATTTTAGTTTTCGGGTGGTGAGTGAGCGCTGAAAAAATGAAATAAGCATAGTGAGCTGTGAGCTATGCTAGGGCGTAGGCTATGCCCTAAATAGTATATTAAATGGTTAATCATTATATAATATTTTTTTCGAATAGCAACTAGGAGCTGTTAAGGACGATAACTTAAAATACTTATTGAAAATCAAAATGTTCTGTAAAAACACTCAAAGATCCAAACGCAGCAGTACAGTTGACTTATCTATAAGTTCCTTGGCATTGTATGCAAAGGGGCAGATGACGTGACACTAGTTTTGGTATAATGTTGTATTAAAACAATGCCTCTAACGATTTGTTATGGAATTGCGTCGGAGCTTGGTCATGCGACAAAGGGGAAGTTGGGACATTTCGCTTAAGTAAGTTACTCGGTTGCAGTTATATTTAGCCTAGATAAGGAAGCTGATGAAACTTATTAGAAAAACATCTTTAAAATATAGTTTACTCATTTCTGTACGACGGACTTCATTGATTGATTATTTTCACGATTTTAAAACATCTTTAAATAATAACGATGTGAGATTGAGCCTATTACAAGAGTTCTGTTATTTTGGGAAATGTAATTATGTCGCTTTACACACAATACTGTGAAAAAGTATCTTATCAGATTTATAATTGAGATTGGTTTTGTGCCGTTACCCAGAATTTACTCTGCTTCCGTAGATTTAGATTAGATTTAGAGTAGTTAACTTTAATTGTATAAAATATTTCTACAATAAGCAGTATAGGAAAGATAGGCGAATTCAAATAGCTGTCATAATGATATTGTAACGGTATGAACCTATGTCCATATTTTGTTCGTACCGTATTCTTCTTGGTCGATGTACTTTTGGCAGAGCAGTCGTGGTCATGTGCAATCGACGATAGATTTGATGGTCCTCCTCCACCGATTCCGAACCGATGTCTGGCGGACGCATTCAATAAGCGGGGTCTTACCGTATTATAAGGGTCATAATTTTCCGTGAATACAAGCATACTTTCCGTCCGTGCTATTTGGTATAACTGTTCATTATTGTTATTAATTATAAGTAATTGTTATGCAAAGTGTGCACCTGAGTATATTGTTCCAAGTGTCACGGACGGTTATGTGATCCAGTTTCGAGGCATGCCTTAAATCAATCGCGCTTTCATATTAGAGGCGTAATGGACACTGTGATTTATGGGGAGCACCTGTATTTATATTAACATTATAAATTAAACTAGTTCTATTAGTGAGATCATTTTCAGTCATAATTTAAAGGCACAATCTTACGTAATCAGTGTAAAACGAGCTTATATACTTGAGTTCCTTCATAATGTTTTAAGCATCTATAGTCTAATGAGGTCGCCGAATTTTGGGTGAATCTTGGAGGAAGATGACATTTTCTTGCAAATCAAGGCAAGGGTAGGGGCCGTTGCGGAAGTATACTACCGCATTCCTGCGACCTAACAACCAGCGGAGTGCTGGACACCCAGGGGTTTTAGTGAGCAGGAGTCTCACATCGCCAGCCTGCCCCCCCCGTGGCAGCCTGGCATCCATGATGGATTTTGCCCTTGTAAAAAAAAGGTTAGGGGTGGAATTGAAAGAAAGTAAATCTCAATACAAAGCGAGAATCATCTCAATCATCCAATACAAAGCGAGAATGCCTACTGTTATATATAGTATCCTTAATAACCTTTGGTATACAAGGATTATATTACCACATACTAAGGTTATCTCCATACTTAAACTCGTTCCCTCCAAAATTGCGCCTCGTATGATTTCACTCAAATGTTGTCTGTCGTTATGGTATGCCAGGAGCCGTTATGTGCTCCGATAATTCTGTCACAAGTGGCTAAAGCAGGGAATTTGGGGTGACGTCAGTTGTGAACCGGCCTAATAACTCATCAGGAGCGTTTGGGGTATCGGGTTTATGTTCGATCCCACCGTTGGTTAAGTTTTCAAAATTGTCTTCAATGAAACAATGTTCAATAAAGCCAATATTTGAACTTAGTTAAGATTAAATTAAGTTGTTGGTTGGGCTAAACTTAGATCGGCCTCTATTTAATTAAATATTTTTACCGTTTTCGACACGTTTAACACGTTAGTTAGCAATTAAGGTAAAAAAAATAGTAGTATGGTATAATTTTGGGAAAATATGTAAATTCATACCGTTTAAACAGTTCACCCTAATCTTAATGACAATGACACTGAAAGCATTAGTGCATAATTGAAATGTGAGCCACAATTAAATAACAATACTTAATCGCTTAGTAAACATGGTGCAATCGAAACTAACAGTTAGTTGTTACCACCTAGTCTTGCCTAGATATCTGGGTACTTTAGAAACAAATAACACGCTGAAAAAATAAATGACTAACCTATGGAAAAATATGATTAAACTGCTCTTATTATGTTACTTCATTAATACATGTGATAGGTAACATTTTTCTATTTTGCCTACAATTTCTACAAGAATCGTTACGATGCGTATATATAATTCACTAGTTGCGAAGGAGATACTTGAGGGCGGCCCCTATCTTCATTGAGTATCGTTATTTGCTCGTTACACTGTCGTTTAGTGATTTACACGCCAATTGTCGGCAACTATTCACTCGACCCTTGAACCCAATTGCAATTTGAACTTTTGAACGACAGAAACCTCACATAGATTTTTATCTTGATATTTATTTTCATGTACAATGAAAATAAAAAGAAAGTTTTACTGTAAAGTTTAATAATCTTGAGTTTTGTGACGTAAACAGTGGTATATAAGTGATGGAATGAGTCTACAAAGAGAAAAACGTACAAAATTCAACATGTGGAAGGCGATCATACACAGAAAGAGGAAGTACAGTGAAGTTTTGTGTGAACAAGAGTCGTACTCCGCCCTAGCGGCGATGCAGGGAGGCAGCTCGGCAACCCTACCGCCATCTCTTGACGCGTTACGAGCATGTAAGTATTGTTGCTATTCGACACTAGATAGCAGTACTAGTATAGGAATACTGCGTGAATTACGGGATTACCTTATAAATATGATAATGATATGCATGTATAAGTGGGTTGTCTTATTGGCCATTCGATTAAAATATTTAGATTTAAATGAGCTAAGTTACACCTTTATTGCTACTCATCAATAGATGGCAGTATACGGTATGGTTAAGGTTAAAAACTGTTTGTTTTTCAATTTTATTTATCCTGTAAAAATGCATGTAAATAAAATCGTAATTTAATTACTTTATAAGTTTAATAATATGTCTTTAAGTATATTTTTCTTTGTTATGAACAATACTTGTAAGTAGATATCTGTTGTAGATCTACGCAATGTCATTGTGTGCATTTTTTATACGCGTTGGTCAATGCCTCTTCTCGGACGTGAATTGTGGGAAAATATGATTCATACCATTGTGTTTACTACACGGAGCGCGTCAAACGCCGCCGTCCGCTAAATAAGGTTAAACTTTGTCACATTTTCCGGCGACTACGTCGTGACCCGCGGCTCTGCGTAAAGCTTTTTATTCGTACTTAGTTTCTTTTTAGGTATTCGTAATGGGTGGCCATTTAGCTATGTTTTTTTTACTTGACGCTCGTTCGTGTCAAATTGCTATTAGAATCAGATTTTTTTTAACTATGTAAATCACCATAGAGGTAGATAGTTCTGAATGGTAAAACAACAAACATATAGGATCATTTAAATCAGTATATTTCAGGGTTTTAAAACTAATTAATATGTTACGTAAGCGTAAGCATTTCCGTACCGCTATTAACACAGATAGAAAAAAACTATCAAAAGATTATCACTTGCTATGAAACGGTGAAGGAAAACATCGTGAGGAAACCTGTACCTCTGAGGGAACTTGTCTAGTCCTCGATAGATGTGTGAAGTCTGCCAACCCGCACTGGGCCAGCGTGGTGGACTATGGCCTGAATCCCCCACGCATTGAGGGGAGGCCCGTGCCCAGCTGTGGGACGTTAAAAGGGCTGTAGTAGTAGTAGTAGAAAAAAAAATACACTCAGAACTATTTATATTCGACTGTCAGAGGCATAGTGTAGTGAAAATGTTTTCTGGATGTCGATACGATTACGTTAATATTGACTGCAAAGGATATCAACTCTGAATAACATCATCATCACTTCAAATACAGATGAAAAAGAGAAGTACAATATACTGTATAGTCTGTGGTTAAATAAAAAAAGTTAAAGTTGTACAGTCTTAAATTGCCTAATTTATTGTTTGATATAGTTTTGTTTTGATGCCGCTTGCTTACAATTATCCAGTAAAGGACAAAATGTAATCGGTTCTGTCCTTTTTATCAACATCTACGAATTACATTCAATGGCTTTTGCGCCCATTGCTAACCTTAGTCGGAAACAATCGTCTTTGTTTCATGAAAATATCGTCTAAGGACATCACTTGGCAATGCGCAGTGGTACTCTGAACATAGGTAACAATGCTGAGTAGGTACTTGTAATAGAGTCTGAGTGAGTTGCCCACGCGCAGACAATATGGCTCCCACGGCACGGTTTCCATGGCTTTACGTAAATCCGCTAATTATTGCTCATTTGAACATAACAATGATGTTTCCCTCGAGTTTATTATACAGAAAATGTTTATAACCTTTCGTAATATTAGTATGTGCGTACTTACATGGACGTATGAAAACGAAGAACCTGATTACCTACTGCATGAAAATTCGTTATTTCACTTGTTACTTTCATAGTGACACTGTCTTTACGTAATTTTCTACAGATCTTTTATTGTAAATGCATCAAATAACTGGCTTCTGCCCGCACAAACTTAGATTTTTCAACATAGTTATAAAGTAGGATAGTAAAACAGAGTAACCTGCACCTAAGATCAAATTGCCTTAAATAAAGGCTGATAAAGGAAAGATAGACAAAGATTTTAGAATGGAAAGTCTCGTGAAGTCTCTCTACTTGTCGACTTTCATGGTAGGGTAGGTGTACCTATATTTATTCTCTATATAATTTTCATCGTAAGCATGAAATAATGACGTTGTTCAAGACATTTGTACGTACCTATTAGCATTCAAATTCCGTGCATACATGTATCGGCAGGTTTATGTGTACACATATGGCCGCAACGTTCACACAAGCCTCACTGGAGCCTATACAGGTTTGACCTAATTACTAAAGGGGCAACACAACGTCTCAATGAACAGCTAATTTGAGTTCATAATTAGAGATGTTTGACACACTGCTAACTTTATTATAATTCCTTCATGCGTTCATGGCATCCACATTTGGTTATGGGGTCATATTTTCTCGAGCATCCGGCCTTCATATCTATTATATTTTGGAACTTTAGGAAGTGATAGTGTGTTATTGAAGGGCTACCTAATTTAGGGCTCGTTGTGCATAATAGGTATCCTCCTGTATTCTGTACGTACTCCCTCCATGCCACATCGAATGTCGATGTATTGAAATTAATAAACGATGATACGTTTAAGATTATTCGCTGAAGTGTTATTTTATTAAGAGTTTATTGAATGATATCACAAAGATGTAAAAGTTTTGAAAATTTTCGACGAGTTATTTTCTCACGGCGGCATTTTGCCAGTTAGACGCTGAGTTTTGGAAGTGAATACATAATGTCTCAGTTGAATTAGATATATTATGTAACAAATATAAATATTGAAGGTTTCCATAATTTTAGGATGTAACTAAGCAAAGATTAACTTATTCCGTGGGTATGTAAAGACACGTATACAGGGTTATCCACAAGCTAAGAATATGTTCTCGATATATCTGACGTCACGCACGGTTAATGAGTAGCTTCAGCCATTGTGTTTGTAATTGTGTCAAATTAACACATACGTATTCTAAGAATTGACGCATCATGACGAAAGCTTGGCGACTGTTTTCTTACGACTTTGAACTCTATGTTTTAGTGGACGCTAACCAACTACCCAAAAAGTTTGATGAAGGCATTGCAAGCGTTCTTTTGAAAGGTGACCTTTTAGCTAGCTAGGTTCAGGGAAAAGATTGATTTAACTTAAGAGGTCTACTTTTTCAAATAATCAAAAGCCTAGTAGTTAACGAGCTGCTCTCATGAACAAGATGATCCCAGTTCGATCACCATTTATTAATTTTTGTGATGAGCCCACTACGAGCACTCGCTTAGTTTAGCTGGTAAAAAAATTAAAGGACTTAAATAGACACAAGTTTAAAGAGGTTCATATATTCGAATTAGTATAGAAACTTCTTAGTATTCGATAAACATACGACAATTTGTAACGCAAATGTAAAAAACCTCAATATCATCTTCGTATATCCGTTTCCATGATCAAGTGTATTCCCTTTATGTCCGTGGGTCGAGAAACTGCCTCCTACCGTGAATATGGAAGCGAGAGATCGCTACAAAAACACTAGTTACGCTCTGAAGGCCGTCATTACAAAATTCTCTCTAGTTTTTATCGAACTAAGCTCTCAGAAGCGATTCCAACCGCGTTCTTTCGATAAATACGGAAAGTTGATCTTCGATATAAAAGTAATTTAGAAAGGAGTTAAACGCTTATGACCCATGATATTTCCTGTCTTCAATTACCAACTTTTGAAACATACATAAAATGGAATAGGAAAAGGTACGTTTACACGGTGATTTTGGAAAAGAAAACAACACTTTCATATAAAACGCCAATAGCCCAGTCGTTAAAAGAGTCGCCTAGGTAACTGAGAGGTCCCGGGTCCGTTCTTTAGACAGCCCCCTAGCCAATAAACTACTAGTATAAACGAACAAACATTTTATAGAGGCTAACGTAACTAATATGTAATAATAATAACTAATACGTAATAATAATGTAATAACCTCTCATTGGCATGTTAACCTAAAAAACATTTTTATCATCTTCCATTCATCATCATTGTATTAGATAATGAACAATTCAACTTTTTTTAACAGTAAGTACCTGGTAGTCGTGGGTGGATTGATAATTCAGTCTATTTCATATCATCGCACGTCGTTAAAAAATGTGAAGCCGTCGTGTATAAGTCGCATTATTGGTTTCTCTCACTATAGTTCCATATGAGGTACATGAAAAGACATCGTACGATGTAATTAACCTTAATTCGTATGTCGCCCAATCAAGATTTGAAAGTAAAAGTATACGAATTTGTTGATTGAACAAAAATTATATTGTTACCCTTTTCATGATTGCAAGCGATTGCTATAGTTTTAATAAGATACACAATAGCATTTTGTGTCTTAATACTATGTATCTTTAGGTGGTTTAACAAACAGACAATATAGCGGGCCCTAGCCGAACGTGTTTTCTTTCCAAATGAACTCCATCTTTACCACCACTTTGACGGCTAATTAATTACAAAATATGTAAAAAAAAACATTATTATAAGGGGTAGTGTGATTCATCCACTATCATGATCATGTTCATCACCCATTTCTATTAATAATATGTATTTATTGAATTTGCTTTTGCTATTAAATACTTGACACTGGCTGAAACACCCGCTAATCGAAGGTGAAGCCATTCCGTATCTTATCCCATTAAATTTCTTCATTATGTAAAAACAGATGAGAAGAGCTAGTGATAAGATTGTACGACAGGGGTCTTACAGAAAGTTAAAAAATACGAAACAGGATCAAATATGTCAACCTCCAATCTATATGTATAACATGAAAATAATTAAGAAAGACTTTAATACCGTTATTTTGAATGATTGACTCTGGTGTTTGATACTTAATGATGGTACATTCTTGCGGGTAATAGCGTCTGTGGATAGCCCGCTAATATACTCATCGTATAGGACCGCGACATGTGGTTGGCTATGAACAGACTGTTTGTCTCAGCGGGGGTCGAGGTCGCGATGATATAATTGGCGATATTTTTACTAATTGTATAACAAAACTAGGTTTCGATTGAATGCTTGCGGGAAATAGATTGTCTCTTGTGTTTGTTTATTGAAATGTTTAAGGACTTGCTCGTTTTAAGTTGGTTCTATGCTAAAGAATTACCTATAAATACTGGATTCCTATACGAACCGTTAATCATATGAGCAACGTTTTTTTTGAGGAACGAGCAAACTGACTGTACAAGCGTTTCGTATGCAATTTTAATTTAGGTGCAATTTAGATAGTCTAACGTCTCGTTGAAGATTGTACCTAAGGACCGTAATATAGGCATTGGACATAAATCTCTGAATGACATAGTTCTATCGTTTGTTTTATTTAGTTTTACCTAATGTTGTACATTAAAGCAGTAACTCATATATCAGTAGCTCTACACATAGTTGACCTTATAATCGCGCGTCGCCACCATCCCGCCTACTGTACCACGAGACCTTTACGTAGGTAGACAGTTGAAAGGAATTATCCGTGTTATATCTATGCAGCGTGGGCTCGCGGCAAATTATATAACTTTTCATAATGGCGGCGAAAACAATGAATCAGCCGCTCGCTCGTTAGTGAGTCACCGTGTTGTGGACGCCGCATCGCTTTTCCTCCACGTTTTGTTCTATGTACTTAACTAACTTAATCTGCACTGAACCTATTGAAGTAACTCCGAGCAATTCCTATACTTTCGAAATTTAGAAAATGATTTGTTGATATAAATCTATCAAACCAAATATGAATCTCTCATTAAATGTAACCTGCACGAAACGCGCATATGCATGACTATTTTAAGAAAATTCAACTGTTCATTTTTTTTAGTAAAATGTTGAAAAAAGAGTATATCAAAGTGGCCATTATAGATCCCTCGGAAATCTTCTCCAGAACGGCAGTAGATATGTAAGAAAATTGCTCTTAAATCCAATGTGATTCCAATTCAATTTATAATATCGACCAGAGTCAGTTGTCTTGTCTAGATTTTTTTGCATATGCTTTCTTTATTCTAAGCAGTAAGAGAAAGTAAAATTGATCATCTCATTAATTTATGCATATTAGGAAAGTTGGCTTTTTTTCCAATATATAATACAATCCAATATATAATACATACGTCTGCTATGTTAATTAAATGTATTTATTAATTTATAATTTATGACTTAACTATAGCTTTCACTGACTGTGTATGTTTTTTTGTTACAGGTAAGTGTCGAAGTACATTAATATTTATTAAACAAGATTATACGGTAAGTACCCATTGGGCACTTAATTTCGTTATCTCGGATTTACGCTCTCTACACAAAGGTCCAGGGAGCGGTGTCTGCGCGCTGCAAATTAAGTTTTTAATACGGTGACCGGCCAGTAATTGCATTTCTGCTTTCATCGAAAAACTTTATCTTAATTCTACTGTTTTGCTCTGATACTTATTATTTTTTGTAGAGATTAAAGTCAACGTCTTCCTTATAATGACGTCTTAATTTCGTCGCATAAACGACTTCAGTTATAGGATCACATATCTTTATTAGCTCTTATTAGCTCTTATTAATTCTTGCATCCATAGCAAGAATTAATAAGAGCTAAGGGTGTTCAAATAATTATACAAATATGAAAGTTACAATGAATTTAACAGTGGCATTACAAATCAGTTTGGTTCTAAAAAAATGCTAGTTAATTTAAATTGTTTGTGGATGTGTCGAAGTATTTATAAATTTGGTAGTTACTGTTTTCTGTATTAAGAACGCCTAAACATGCGATAAAAATATTTGAGGGAACGACTATCCAAACTAAAAATAAGTAAATGAAATACCAAAATTAAAAGCATTATAATACATTGACATCGTTAAAATTGATATTACGAAATTTGAAAACAATTTATGACATTTAAATTTTATCGGATCTCGTAAAGTGGTATAATTTATTGGCGCGATTAAAACCATCTTTGTATTGAGTCGTGTGTTCTATGGGCTCAGTCGCCGGATGCCGTTATTAATGTGGACTGTGAAAACGGGTGCACCTATATCTTTGCATCCGTTCACACCCGGTCCTGAACGAGCTGGATGTTTACCAAGTTATTTTGGATGTGTTGATAGCTCAGGACTGTGTTCCGTCAGTGGGGACGGGAACTGACCGTTATTGAATCAGCATTTACTACCCGTCACTGTTACCTCATATCGGTTTATAAACAGTCGAGATTGTGTCATTGTTTTGATTTTGTCATCACCATTCGCGTACGGTAAATGGAGATGATGTTATAAAGGTATTTGAAGTAACTGCGTTTTAGCAGCAAAATTTGCGTCTAATCATAATACATAGCATTCGTAAGCAATAGGCATAAAAATGACTATTAACTTTACGGTTTTGGCTCGGTAGTATATGAACTAATAATCCTTTCAGTATTAGTAATAATTACTATAGTCTTTATTGTCGCTCGAAAATTACTAATCACCTAATAATTCGAGGTAATCTGTTACTCACAGAATATAATATACTAATATATATTCATAGCGAATCGAAAAAAGTTCAGCAAATAGTAGCATATAAATAAATAAATATCGCTAGACAACACAATCATTGTTTGATCACAAATTAAGCAAGACTACCTATATTATGGGTATCATAAGGGACTGGGGATGATCCCAGTTACTCCTAGGCTAGGGAAACAATCTGAAATTTGCCGCCGGATTGAATCGAACCCGCAACCGCTTGGTGAGCCGAGCGGCCTTCACTCAAACTACTAGATCAAGCTTCATCGTCTTCACAAATATAGATGGATTATGGACGAAACAATAGACTGTGCATGAAATGCGACATTGATTCATGTTAAGCAGCGTATGCACGTCACACTATCGAAGTTCTCCCAGACAGCGACGTATATATTTTCCTAGAATCATTTTACGGTGGGTACCTATTCTGAATTTTCCCTATAACTCAATGTGCACGCACATTAACGATTCTACACGCATACGAAGTGTGGGAGTCTCCGAACAATTATAAGTAAAACCCACAGTTACATGGTGACCCTAGATAAGTACCAAAATATGAGTTTCTATGTCCGTGTTTATTGTTTAATATTCTTTTTAATACAATTTTATCCGAAGCCAACAGAAATAAGAATTACTAACACAAAATACAGAGTTCATGTCATTATATCTATTCTATTCTGTCACTTTTTTATAAATGGGTTAACGTCGCCGTTTCCGTGTTGCGCCGTTCCTTGTGGTCCAATTTGAAAAAAAACTTCCGTGCCAAAAATATTATACCAACATTCGATTCGACGGCAATGCAGATGTGCCATTTCTCGCATACAAATTGGAGCTGACTCGTGGCAAGATGATTTCAATACTATTTGTACGTCATTTAGGGTGAATTTTGAATTGAAATTTGAACCTACCTACACCAGTAGGTACTTGGATTTTTCAATCAGTTCAACATCTTTTATAAATATAACTAGTGTAATGGCTTCAAAGTGACAATGCCTAATATCTAAACCGGTAGACTTGGGGCGCTGCTAGATAGTTACGGGAAGGGATGTACGGTGGTAGAACATTACGTATGACAGCGAGCTTCCATCATCTTAAAAGTATAAATAGAGCTTTATATGTCATTCAGGATGTCACACAATAATGATATCAAAATAATTTTAAAGAAACCACCAGGCACTCATAACATCAAAGTTCATTTTTTTAAATAATAAAGGTGGTGTTCCTATCTCAAGGAGGAGTATTTATTCATTCTTATCTACAACAGCGTGCGTCAGATCCTCCTTGAAAACGTGACTCAAAGGACTGACCATGCCGTGCCACTGTCCATACAATTATACCCCCTTTCGTACTGTTTACATACCGTTCAAAGCTCAGCTTTTACACTGTTTGTGTATTCATTTTAGCTTCCAAGATTTATGTTTACTCATTTCTTCCGGCGAAAGCGATAAATCCATCCCGGTATAAACAACTCTATACATTCGCTGAACGCGACGCGTTATAATTTACATTCTTTCGTTAATTAAGACACTTTATCTGAATAACGTGTAAATGTAAATATATATAAAATATTAGAATGTTGATGGTTTCGTAATAGGCCCAATTTCTCTCTATCTTCATGTTATATTGCTCAATTGTTATTGCATACTGATATCGAGCACATTGAACTGTTTGTATACAAATGTTGATTTACAAACGCAACGGGTGGTTTTATGTTTTATACTAAATATATTATGCACAATACAGCTTTTAAAGATAGATTTTAGGATTTCTACGATCAGTAAGGTTGGCGGTAGTACACCTTGTAAACTATATGATTTGAGCAACATAAAAAGTTTCTGCAGCCTTAGTCCAGCCACTTATGTTATCATGTCAGCATTTGAAGCAAGGAATTATAATCATGATGTTCAATGATTTTAATTAAAAAGTTTAATAATTCGTAGTTCGCTCGTTGAACACGTGTGTCAGCCATGTCGGTTTAATTTTCGTTTTGTAAGACCGGAGCTAGACTAATGTACTACCACCGCCTTTGTCCACTATACTAGTACTCAATCAGCTCACTTTTCAATACTGGGTATGTCTGATATGTCTAACATGCTGGAAAGAATATTGCTTATTACTGCAGAATAATTGTCGTTTTCACTTCGCTCACAATTGTTAGTGGCAAAGAAAGAAAAGTGGCTTCAAGTTAACTTTGTGTGCGTCCTCGTTCCGGCTCTATCAGTGTCAATTTGTATAAGTGAGGTTTCAATTCTGTATAACTAAGCGGCACGCCCAGACGTTCACACGTGACGTGCTTGCATGCACTGCCCAGCGCCCAATGCCCTTTGGGACGAGTTTCATGTGTATTTTAAGTCGGCACACACAACGCATAGAGATACGTTATTCAGCCTGTACTTACTCGGCTCTATGAATATTAGAATTGATACATATTACTAGCCTTCAAATAACGATAATTCAAACACAGACTATAGATTGATGTTTCAGTTTTCTGAATTTAACAAAATACTTTGTACATGGTAGGAGAAGTGGACTTTATAAGGATTCAGTATTCAAAGTACTGACATAAAAGTATGTCGGACCATTTTTAATATAATCCACACAAAGTGTCGTGCAAATGCACGGAAATTTATAGTGTTAAGCCTGGCTTAAACCTGGTGTAGGATGTTTAAATAATTTATTGTCTCACGAAAACGTATTTTATATTTCTTAACATATTTCAGACTATGTAATCAACCTAACTAATTTATTCTCCAAGTAAAATGTGTTATTGTTAAAGAGAAACAAAAGAAAGCAATTTTATCAATGATATTCTAGTAATTTACTTAGAATATCATTGAATTTTATAAATATTTAACTGCATTTATATGAAGTGTAATGCATCTAAAAATAACTTACAATGTCATTTTAAAATATATTTTAGATTTATTTTATAGATACATTCGTATTTTTACTACTATACAAAATATCGCTAAACTGGCACAACTTTCATGACACTGACACTTTTTCCACTATGCCAAAAATGTTTTAATAAGGATGTCAGAACTCGCTCTTACGGTTGCTAAGTACTTATGAGAAATGCACCTTATGATTCCACATTTATAATTCGAGTAACAGTTATTGTTATAACGCGTTTCATAGTAGCAGATGTCAAGAAGCTGTTATACAGATAGCCATCCAGTTACTTGTAACTTGACGCCTGTTTTATTAGCTTATGCACATGACCTTACAGCGGCTTAATATCACGTGGAGGTACCTGCGAATCGCAATGTAATGTAGTAGTTTTAAGTATCTATTCCACGGGTATACTTATATTGTATTATCCTACTCATCCTACTAATGTTTTAGGTGTCAACATTTATGAGGGTGGATATCCATTCCATTTACTCTTTCACGCAAAAACTGCTGAACGGATTTTGATGAAACTTTAAAGAATTATTGTTTATGAACGAAGCCGCGGTTAGAAGTTAGTTTCATATAAAGTTTCCAGTACTATTTAATTCTATAACAAAGTAGTACTATTTAAACTGAGCACGGAAACTCATCGGTGAGAACTAAGTTGTACATATAAGTTAGTTTGCGTAGTTTAAGTAGGCTTATAACTATTTCACTATGACCAACTTTAAAGTGACGATACGACGAGGAAGTCCCGACGCGACGTGATAACTTATCGCGTGGCCAAGTTTTTTTTTGATGAAACTAAGCTCTACCATATTTTTAGGGATGGTACTATTCATTTATAATTTTATGTCAATGGGTTTGTAGGCTATGATTATTTTATTTTATTAATTCAATTGTATGGATAGGTATTATACTCGATGTGTAATATAAGTCTCTTATTCATGTCGAGGTTTTACCGCGGAGCTGTTATGTTTGAATGTATAGGAATTATGGAACTTTTAGAGATTATGCCAGAGGTATAATTAGGATGAGCCAGTTACTTTTAACGACCAGTATTAATATTCTAAAAAAAATGTATAAAATATCGATTGATAAGACTTATTTATTTTTTCCACCTCTTAAAGAAATACAAACTATACGTATCTATACATCTTCTATACATACATACATACATACAAATAAATAAAATTGGAGTGTCTGTTTGTAATATCAAAATAACACTTTTTTTAATAAATGCGTATGAAAGTATATACGATACCTATAACGAAAACGCAATTTTAAATTTTTTTGTTTGTCTGTCTGTCTGTCTGTTTGTTTGAGGTAAACTTCTAAACGGCTGGACCGATTTCAATGGGACTTTCACTGACAGATAGCTGACGTTCCAAGGCGTAACTTAGGCTACTTTAATTTTAGAAAAAGCATTAGGGTTCCGCGGGAAAAACATAATACCCATATTTCCGGGTAATCTCCCTAAATTCCACGCGGGCGAAGTCGCGGGCACAGCTAGTACAATATAAATTTAAAGTGGTGCAATGGGCGGCCTTGTCACTAAAAGTGATCTCTACCAGGCAACCTTTGGATGGAGAGAGGAATTTAAGTACTTATGAACATACCATGTCCTGGATCAAAACGAGTGCTATTAAAAAAAACTGTGACAGCCCTGAAGTGGTGGGTGCACACCGGGCCAGTGCGGCGCGTTGGTAAACAGTTGCCACTGGTCCGCGTCGCGCGCACGTCGCGCTCGTTGTCCGTGCCCAACCAACACATACCAGCCTGAACACTAAAACGAGTTTCCCTTGCACCATCATCGCTGTAAACATATGCGCTGTTATCGAAACGCGTGTACAATAGTGCAAGCAAAAAGTTCACTAGTCACACCGAGTGTATTGTGCGAGGTGCGTTTTGTATCCGTTGTGATGTGACCGGCCACAATGCGCAGGAACTGTGCGGTCTGCTCTCAATGAACCACCGTACATACCATTGTGCTGGATCTGTGGAATCATTACGTGCCTTTGTCGGGTGTTACACCTCGTGATTTTGTTCAGTGACCGTTCCGTTTGTATGTTATATTCTTTATTTATTTAAATCCCAATTCGCCAGTGATATACCGAGTTAAACGTGCATCAAAGATTAATAACCTCGATATCAACATGTTTACGCAACTGACATAATACAGATAAGGAATTCGAATACGTTTATGAACTTTCGAAAGCGTCCCGCGAATAACTTCGTAGGGTGGTAAATGTCAACTTTCATAAAATATGAGGTCAGTCGATAATATTGACAGTGGCCCTGCGAGTCAGTGTTGTGAGATAAATTAATTAATCACTCATATTGATTGGAACCAGAGGCCCAGGCATATCGCACATCACTGGTTCGCCCCTGTGTAACACGGCCCTAATTATAGCTGCACCTACACACGTGAACTCTACATTTTTAATTACCATGTCAGTTTTAAAACAGAATAAACATCTCTCACTAATAGGTTTAGTAATATCTAGCACGTGTTTATAGATTGACAAATATGAGTTGGAACCGCGACCACGTTCCTTTAAAGTCGACTGACATAGGAGGTTACCGTTAACCTACCTGCGTTGATACCGATATCCTTTTTAAATGTTATTAAAGGAGAAAGGTATCACTGTTGTTTTGAAACTTAAAACACAGTGTAAAGAGGTCCTAAGCTATGGTTTCACTGAACCTTCTTACCCATTTGTTTTTATATATTTCCATTTCATTGTTACATGATCTTTATTACTTTATGATTGGTGGCCGTTACCGTTAACGAGTACATATTGTTTCAATTACTGTGAAAACAAATTCATTCGTTCTAGTATTCTAGTATACTTGAAACTAATCGCATCTTTCAAATGTAGAAGATATTTCTTTCTATAAATCATGTTGTCTATTGGCGTGACTCAAAGGCCAACTTCGCGGTTCGATTGACATTGAATGAACGTTTAGATATACACGAACGACTTCGGTATTGGCTACTTACAATAGTTTTCGTGGTCACATCTTCTGGAAATAACATTGAGGTTTGATAAAAAAGATTTCATCTTGTTCTGGTAATCACTAGTGATATTTGAATCGTAATTCAATAGCAGGTGAAAAAAAAAATCAAGGAACTAAATTTCAAGGAAGCATCTGCCAGACCGGGTGTTTTAAAATCACGCTCGCACATGTCGTCTGCGGCGCGGCGAAGGCCCGCATCACGCTTACCGCTACCTGCTCCGCATAGCATTGTTCTGTACCCCACTCTCCGTAGCAGTAATGAACCTGCTTACCCTGTTTTGTTCTACGAATAACAATGACAAGCCGCTCAGTTCTGAAGTACTCGTACTTGACTGTAGAAATGTTAAGTTTTAACTTCGTCGCTACACTATTTATAGATTTCATTACCCGCTACTCCCTCGCTTTATATAGCAACTCCTTTTGTGAAATCAACGCAATTACACGCTGCAAATCATAAGCGTTACGTTGTCATGCGGTTGCAGGGAACCGGTGAACATCAGCAGAATAATAATACTTCTCTTCGCACAGGTAAACGATTCGTAATAGTGCTGTGGACTCTGTTATTTGTCAATCGCGCCACGTCTTATAACATACCGTGCATTCACGTTGAATGTAAAGAGAATCCGATTCGGACTCTGCCTATAGGCTAAAGAATTTTAATCGCCGTTTTCATAAAATATTTTTTTATTTCGGTAACTTTTGACAAAAACCGTGGTGCGTATAAACGGCAGTTTTTCGTCCCAAATTCCTAAAATGTTTGCGCGCGATGTTAAACGGTACGGTAGACAGTAATTGCTTCAAAAGTTGAGGTAATAACGTCGTGTGTATTTTTTATGTCGTAGTTCACCCCTAAAACTTGAAATAAACGTGTAAATCGCGGCCGCGGTCTCTGGTGACACATAAGTGCGTGCTTATCGTCACTGAACCGAATTCCCCTAGAAGCCGATAACGTGCCGTGAGAACACGTATCTTAAGGGATAATCCGGGATATTTGGGGAACATTCCCGCTCAATAAAATTCAAATTGATCACGATTGAAGATTTTAATGGATTTATGAGTTCCGTGAGTTTGGAATTCTGAATTGTTGGGAGACGAGAATATTGTAGGATGGAATCAATATCCGGCACCACAGTAGAGTGAATACAGTACACATCCTGCCCGTTTCCCAGATGGTCAACGCAGCTGTCTTACAATTTCTCTTTACAGAATCGACTTTCACGTTAAATCCAATGCACCGAGTGAACTGGGCCCACCGGTGAGTGCTGGTAACCTGAGCCTGTCCAATCACGGTCACTCAGGGTACTGATTACTTACCTTACACAGTCTCGGCTGCCCGTCTTTACGGAACAAATACACTACGTCGAAAGATTTTCGAACCTGTCATTTTAAAGTACAGGAGTCCATAAATAGCATTATAATATCTCTTTATAATGTCAAAATTACAGCTTTTTACTAAATGCATTTGAGCGTAATAGTACCCTTTTTTTTTTAACATGGGAAAATCCTTTATGGATACCCCTTCATCTTGGGGGAGATGAAGGGATTATGTGGAAGTCCCAGCGAAGCCGTATATCCACTAAAAACCCATGGTGATCCAATCACCCGCCATATCGGAGGGGTCACGGGAACGCTTTCGCACACATCCGTTACCCCGCCAAGCGTAATAGTACCCTACCTATAACGAAAACGCATTTTATTTGTCTGACAGTCTATGTGTTTGTTTTAAGTAAACTTCCAAACGGCTGCACCAATTTCGACGAGACTTTCACTGGCAGATAGCTAATGTTACAAGGTATAACTTGGAGTACTTTCGATACGATAGCGGTCATTCCCCCAAAGTTCCGGGAGCCCAGGGCGACCGGAAATTGACGCACACCGGCAACCTATAGACGAATATGATGACGTTAACAAATGAAATATTGGTTTATTTAGAAGGAAAACGTTGCCGAAATATTAATTGCCTATTTCAACATTGATGAGAATAATTATAGAGAGCTTAGAAATTTGTAGTAATGGATAAATATTTATTTATATCACCTTGTTCGCTCATGTCACTCACTCAGAGACAACACTATCAAACATAATGATTATTAAACAGATGCGTAATATTTCTTCCAAAGTGCTATAAGTAATGCCATTTTAAATAAGCACAATGAATCAATAAATCGAATCAAAATTGTCAATCCATTCGATTGTAGGATGAAGATACTTATACCGTTAATTGTCCAAATGAAAATAACGTAACAGACCCATTACCCCATCTGGTTTATTTCACAAATAAATTCACCTTTATTTACTCACAATGCTATAAAATTTTATCACTAGAAAGTTGCTTTATATCGATATTCGATTTGTTTATGAGCCATCAATGGTGCGAATCGAGAACTCATCGGATACGTTCATATTGGCTGATAAATGTTGATGTTACCCTTAACTTTAATACCTATTGACATCGGGGAAAGCAATGAATTCGTATTCGCTTTCTAATGTGGTTATTTTGATGCCAATGTTGTTCCATAGGTACAATATGTAACCTTTCTATTACCATAGATTGGTCTATGCTATCACTTATATCGTATTTGAATCTTTACATCGATTTCCATTTATAAGTATCATTATTATTTTAATGTACATGATTCTGGGAACTTCTACTTCTCTTTTGGAATATGCTATAATATTGCTATTGCTATAATGCTGACTAGAGGCCTATTTCGCTTGTAAAAATGGTGCAAATCCTATAAAAAAGAACATTTAGAGACAGTCACGAATTCAATCTCGTTAAGATCGTTCAGTAATTCGAATGTTTATCGTAATTACATGGGAATTACATGCCCTTACTCTGCATTTACAATGAACAATTTGACTGTATTATTTTGCTCCAACGTAAGGCAGAATTTTGTTGTTACACTTACACAATAGCTTTCACTGTTTATGGTAATTGTAATGCAACATTTAAACCTTATTACGTTGGTATAATTCTACGCCTATAATTCACATTACGCCTTTCTTTGACAAGTGAATTGTAAATGTGGAGAAATCTTGTCAGTGCGTTGTTACTCGCATGTGTCTTACTATGGCTGTCAATTACGGGACTGGAGTCGCACTTTACGACCTCATGTAGAACTTGTTGGACTACTTACCCGCGTACCACTTAAAGTGAAACTCTGTAAGCTTCCGAATTCAGCGAAATCATGTAATGCTACAGTGTGATTTGTTGTGGGAACATTTGTTATACAAAATATGCCATGTGTGCTTGGAATGTTTTTCCCTTCGATAATTGATTGAGAGAAAGTGTATGTTTTTTATAGAATTACAAAGTTCCGTTACCACTCTGATCACGAAGGGAGATCCAGCTACTGGGGTATGATTATAAGTCTACTAACTCCCATTACAGATTGTTGCACAGTATTGTATAAAAAGTCTCATCTTAATTACGGCTACAGCAATTTAAAAATGAACTAATGAGCTGATGTCCTGCAGGTATTTTGTAGGGTAAAAAATAAATACATGACGTTGGCGTTGTGAGCATCACGCATGCCAGCAAAATTCAAAACTCCGAGTTATGTTTAGAACGCAAATCTAAACATATTATACTACTTGCATGTTCAGAATTTACTCTGGGCTACTATTGATATTGTATGGTTATTATGATTGAAAACACTTTTACATGCACGAACCTTTAACGTTGAATTAAGAAGGGACGTGTGGAAGGACGCCGGGGTCTTTGTTACTCATACTTGACACAGAATACCGTGAGAAAATAACAGAAAGGATAAAAAAAACGGTTTGTAGCTAATGAGATGATTATATTTCTCTTCACGTAAAATCTTGAGCTCAAAGCGGCGATGTTGTAACCCTACCAGTACTGCTATGATCTGTGCAAAATAACTTCATGTTTATATTAAGATTCCGAGCAAATGTCCAACATCATTAGCACATTGCACTGCTCAGAGCATCGTTAATAGCTACTGTCAGTGTTTGATGTTGCAATGCGAACTTCAGTAGTGCTGGTATACGTCGCTAAACACTTGTTACATAAACGCCATTTTAGTTTATTTACCTATTAACTGTTTGTGATGCTTTGTCACGTTAAATGCACTATATATATCTACATTGTTTTCACTTGCAACACATTTGCTTTCTAGGTCCATATCTATATTGATTTTTAAACTTTACTAATTACATAATGTTCTTAAAATAATAAAGCGGCCATTATGGATTACCCGATCAGAAGGAAATAGGGTATGGGACAACGATAAAAGCTGTTCAAAGCATTTTGTTTGTAAAATTTACTACCTCCAATGGTACCGTAACATCATAATTATTGTTTTAATGTGAAATTGGTCTTGTTCCATCGATACCCGGGGCAACAGCGATCAGGTTGAAAGCTGGCGTTCACCCAAACAAACAGTTTATAACTGACACTGTTTATCGAAACGAGCCGTCACCTAAATATGTTCCAGAAACGCACACGGTTTTATAAGCTTTTATCAGGGCCAAAACGCCGTACATGTCCGACCATTGTCGTCTCCGGATGCGTTAAATTTACTACAATAACCATAGAAATAGTACGCAATGAATTTCCAACTGGAATTGTGTCACATCTTTTCAATTTAATATCGTGAAAAACACTATAGTTATATCCTTATAGATATCATCATCATTAGCCTTATCTTGTCCTATTATATGGGGCCGGCGCAGTATGTCCTTTTCTTCCATTAATCTCGCTATTCCGTCATATTGACATGCACTCCGATCTCCTTCATATTACCCTTTATACAGTCCATCTATCTTTTCTTCCTCTCGCTCTATATCGGTCCACATACTCATCAATCTTTATTAGTTATATCATTATATAGTAGAACATTAATTAAACTTTTAAGACTCTAAACATTCTTCCAATCCTACACATGTTCCTCTAATAAATCTGTAGTTATAGTTTCATGTAGACGCTTGTAGTAAGTTCCTACCTACTTCCTTTCTTATTGAACATAGGGTCCACTAAATAGAATATCTGCGATGTACATCAAGTTACTGAAAGTGTAATGTGAATGTATTCCTTCAGCAATAAGGATGATCTCATTATAATTATGTGTGTCAGTGTGAACATTATAAAGCCGTATGTGTAGTGCCTACGGTAATGCGCGGGCATCGTCCGCGTCGACCAGTTAGCGTGCGTGCTTAATCTCTTCCATTGAGCATTTGTAAGGCAGTTGCATTCTTTTACCCTACTACCCTGATTGACTCCTCTACCGTACTATTAATAACGTTGCGGTTAATACGTTTCATATTCCACATACATTAATGGTTACATGATTTTCCATGCCCATGAGCCAATGAGTTGTATATACAGATTTCCGTGACCAAATTCTCTTTCGCTTCGAATTTAATTAAACCATTCGTATTTTACTACAATATTTACATTATTAAATATTCCCGTCTATATCGTTTCAGTTTCACTTACGGTAGCCGGAATATTTGCGCATGCAGGTATTCGATTGTTTCCACAAGCCGCGCCCGCGCAACCCGCAATCAGTTTGTATACACGCACATCTTCGCATGCTACTGGCATACTTCTCTCTAACGAAAGTACGTTATTTATTCCACTTTTGCGCTTTCCTTGTCCACGTCTATTTCATTGATCCGCTGTTGTTTTGAAGTTTGATTAATTAATTCGTGTATGCTGCAGTCGTCTTGTATTTCTTTACCTGTGTTCGTTTGAAGATTTATCTGGAGGCCTAAAACCAATTAATCTTACCTGTTTTGTGTAAATGATTTATGTATTGTGAATTTATATCTTTCCAATCATGATATCACTTATTTATATGTTGGGTTGTACGTTCAAGTAGAATTGTGTGTATTGCTAGGACTTAAGGTTGTCTTAATAAGTATCAAATATTAAGAATAGATAAATGTTCAATAGCTAAATCATCCCTTTTATCCCTTTGAGGCAAAAATAATGTTCTATTCCTGTTGTGCAGCTATTTTTTTAAAGTAAAATTAGTAAATTAACTAATTTAATAATATCCACAAGGCAACCCTAATACAGCACAGGTTGCGCAAGCGCGCTGCCGGGCGTGCCAAGTTCAGCCGCCCACCACCGCCTTCCATGCTGATCCTACGCATAGCTAATAACCAGGTCTCGACACACCGTTTCCGTTATGATTAGTTATCTTAATCATTACTAAACTCATAACATAAATATAATTGCGATAGTAGAACTCTTAGGAATGAATTGACATTAAGCCAAATGGTACTTTTAATACACAAATATATATTACTTACAAGCGTATATATCTACTTGCAGGTTCTTCTTATAGTTTAGAAATAGAATGATGCACGTTATTTATTTAAAAATAGGTTAGAACCGTTTATTCGTTTTACGGAGGGCCAGTTTTTCAGTCATTACGGGTAGTCAGAAGCACGATTTGTATAAATTGTATACGTAGTTCCACACTCCACGTATCAATAACTAAGCATAAAACACGGTAGCCAGATAGCTATCTAAAAGTAATAAGGGAACCTGACAATAAAATGTAACTACATGTCAGGGTTACATCACAATATTAGCATACAAAAACAGAGTAGGTTTTTTCCAAGACCACTTGTTTCTATAAAGTTTTCCGATATAAGTGCGTCAAATTTATAAAGACTATTTATTTTTATTCAGCAAGATATCGCATGTCCGTGAACCATCGCGTAAGATGTACAGTGTACGCAACATTGTTCTATGCTCGCAAGGTCGTCAGGTTGGGCTCCTTGGTACCTTCCATTGCAACGGTCACTATACGATGCTTAAGAATTTTATTACTTTTATAATACAAGTTGTTGTCTTACCTATTAAGTTCTGTAACAGTATTTTGAGCATAAGAATGTTCTGTGCATTTATTTTATAACCTGACACGTTACTTCTTAGGTTAAGTAACAAAATACACAGTAAAAACACTACGTTTTGTAGGACTAACAAAGCTACTAGTAATGTTAGTAATGTAACCTTACATTGCAAACAATCTTATAAAAAAAATCTCATCCTTTTACTTCAACTTCATTGGTTACTAATATGAGGATAGCAGTTTATTTAACGTGCCAACAGATGTAATTTACTATCCCTTACAGGACTCCGATCAAGACACGTGTGCAGTAAATTAGGTATCAAGTAGTTAAGATTACTTTGATAGCAAAAATCGCGTGATAAAATATTAATTAATCTCAATCAATTATGACATTTGACGCGCTACTCTCGTTTCAATTATAAAATCCACTGAAGCAGAAAGCCTACGTTGTAAAACGAGACCGCCTAGTAAACTGGAAAAGACTATTCTGTTCAAATACCGGAACGTAGCTACCAAGTGCTGATATTTAGCGGTTAACTTTTATAAACGAGTATCCAAGGAATAATAAAATGGCAAAATGTCAAGCTTCCTACACCTGCGTAATAGTGTATCTCTGTCTGATAACAGTAAATAATACTTCAATTTATAACACAAGTAGACGGAAGGTTAACCAGCTATTCCGACAGTGGGTGTCGTTACACCTTTGGTTGTAAGGAGTTGGCTATGTATCCAACTATTTGCTTTGTAAATTGACATCTATAAGTAAAACACACTTCGGTTCCAGACTGTCTGTTTAGTTAAACCCTGACAGGAATAAGATTGTATACATTCTAGAATCGGAAGTTCTTGAAGACACATTATCCTGTTCAAGATGTTTTATGAACGGTAAGAATAATGCATTTACTTCGCGGAATGTAGTTGCATTAAACATGTTTGAAATGTGATCAAATTCTCATGCGGGAGGAAAAGCTATTGCACTTGTTTACATAATGCGGACAAGCTTCGTATCTAGTTGTTTCATTATCTACTGACCGTGATATGCGTACGAGCTTTATACGTACTCTTACGTATTGTTTTAGTTGTATGACATAGTGGAGCGCTCCTTAAATATACAGCCGGCATTCCTGTCTAGCCCTCTGTTTACCCGTCCCCGTCTAGCGAGCTTAAAATAATTACACAAGTGCGTTCGCGCAACCCACCCTTTAAGTTCATTGCGCCCGCGTTTCTCTTTCACCTCATCTACCTGACATTTTGGTGTAAGAGTAAAAGTGATCAAAACTTTTAACTGGTTTCCGAAGTTGTCTTTGCGACATGCTACTTTCACTTTCCTTTTTATTCGGTTACCTACTGTTTTATTAGACTACTTGTTTAAAAATTTATTATAATAATACATAACGGTCAATTTTTCTTTTTTTTGCTTAGCTTCTGCGAATACAATTGACCATGTGGCCAACATTTCAGTGTTTTTCCGACTGAATTATTTCCTACCCTGTAATTATCGTGAGCATTGTACCATGAAGCATCACTGGAGTCCATCTGCGCCATGTTGATTATTGGAGCACGTTCGGAAATTCAAACTGTGAATAGTAAATAAACGGTCCGCAGTGGAGGGCGCAGCGCAGGCGCGCGCACGCGCATGTCTTCGCGCCTCGCCGCTCAGTTCAGTGTGCTGGTATCTCTGAATGGAGACAGTCACGCGGTTTCCTATTCTAGTGTATAATTACGTTGTAGTAAAGTGGATAAAGCGCGTGTATGTAGATTCGTTTGGTACCTAACCTATCCAATGTGTTTTATGGGAAGAGTGTTGTGTCGTGTTTGCAGTTTTCCTGCAGGATTGTGACGCGTACGTTTATTTCTGTGTCATTCTATTTTCGTGATGTTCTCCGTATGAATAAACAGCAATGTTATTATTGAACTTCAGCGGGATTAATTAGCATTCACATTAGTATTCTTTCTATGTCGAGGTACGTTGGAAGTTGTTGAGATTACAGCGCTACAGTCATCCTATGCAAATCCTTTAAAATAACAATTTTAAGATATTAAGTAGAGGTCAAGAAATAACTTTTGCTTCTTCTAGTCTATTTTCTACAAAATACGATAGGTATCACACCAGCCACACAAAAAAACACTTGTTAGATTATTAAAATCTACGAATTAAATATATTGCTTTAACCACAACGAGTATGCAACTACATACATGTAATGTATAACAAAACCAACATAATTATAATATTCTTTTTTTAAACTTCACTCATTAACAGGCTCGGTTCTACACAATGACGCTATTGTGGCTCGCTCCATATAATGAGTGAGATTAATAAGTCGGTTCACGGGTTCACTCGTGCGCCGGTCTACTTGCCCCAATGGCCGTATCCGTCGCAAATCACCCGCTTCCTCCGACCGTCTTCGCGCGACTCGCGCTATTATGAACATGATTTATACCTGAACCATCATTAGTTAACATGTCAACGATTGTCGTCGCCGGATGCATTTTATTTGCTCTGTCAACCTATTTATAAACAGCTGGATAAAAGCTTTACGCAAAGGATTAACTCACCTACTTATATGTAGGTAAATGTTTAGCAGACTCTACAACAATTTGATCCGTAGCAATTTACTTTAAACTTAGTCATCAATACAAATCCAGATTGCATTTTCAAAGAAAAGTAAACTCAATCGTTATCGCATAACGGATTTCTCAGGAAGGTCGGTGTTGACAGCATTCCGCTTATCTTTATCAAAATCGTCGTGACAGAGTCCTCGATCATGACAGAGTGAATGAAGACTTTTGTTACGGCACACGCAATACCGTGATTTAACTCCTTCGTTCCTTTCGTGCTGGTAATCTGAAAATGATTTAGGTGGCACGCCACACGAGTTATTACGTTCTGTATCTGGGGGAAAATCTCGGTCTCGTGACGGAAAATATTGGCCGGACGCCAGGTTTTGTCCTCATACACGTTCTCATTATTCCGCTCAGAGTAGGTAGCATGTACGTTGATTCAGGCTGAATATTCGTCAAACCTTATTGTATGTATTTTGTTTTTATAATAAATTCACACCCACAAGAGGCTTATCTTAAGCGACGGCCCAAAATATTCGCGTCAAGATCAGGTTCCCAATTGTGTTACGACTACGAAATAAGAGCCCCCATTGTTCCATGTTCGACGAACAGAAACGCAACTATCGTTACTCTTAAAATATTAGCGCACGGTTCTGGGTGGTCGAGCGCCTTGAGGCGACCTTCCGCACAATGGAGAATTTGAAGTTTTGTTTATGAAAGCTATAGTTTTGTTTAAGGGACGAGCGATGGTCGACCGCCAAAAATAACCACGTGTCTATAATCTCGTACATTGAATTACTTAAGCCGTTTTAAATGTTTATGTAATGTACGAAAACAGTGCTATCCAGATGCTAGCCGTATTTACAACTACAATAAATAAATATAACGCGAGTTCACCGGATTCTGTAGTTATCTCCGGGCAACTCAATCCATGTCGTGTTCAGCTCCCACGCAGAACTTTCCACGAAGACAATGGCTCGTTGAAGATTTCACTGTTTTTGTCAACACTGCCACTTGGCACAATCCGGCATTAATTAAATTGAGACGTAACAACTCCTTCCCTGATTCATGTTTTACATTTTGTTTTGCGGATTGTTATGTAGAATAAAAAGCTACTCTCACGCTTAGCTACCGCACTTCCCATTTTTCCTAGTCTATCACATCCGGATTATTGCGTAACCACCATCCCGCTATGAATACGGTATACAACCGATGTATAGCTCTATAAAGAGTATTACTTATAGAAGTATGACAAAGTTTAAATATAAATAGAATCTTAAATGTTAATTACCAAATCATTACGATGCGGCTTCCGTGATTAAAGTATAATGAAAGAATCATCTCTTATGTTGCGATGTTCAGATAAAACAGGTTCAGTAAATTAATTGCTACGTTTAATTTCCTTAATGATAAATACTGTAGAACGATCTTCTTCAATTAAGATCACATTGATCTCACTCCTACTTGGAATGTTTTAAATGGACACGTATCTCATTAACCGTCCGATGTTTTTCGGCAAATCATACCATTTACCCGAATAGAGCGATTCGTTATGGCTTCATTTAAACAATGGTCAGGGTTAAGTGGTTAAGAAACTGATTGCACTGTTAATCATTACCTTCAAAACTTTTTAGTCACTTGAAAAAAAATTGCAATCTCACTAGAACCAACTATATACATGATTTCTATGATGCGAAACGTTTCGTTAGGGAGTATTTATAGATTTAACGACCCTATTCCTGCAATGGGTTGGTACTAAAAGTTACAACACTAAAAACTTTGAAACCAAACACACCAGTCACGGGTATACGTGAATAGGTCCACATCGCCACAAAGATGTGTGTTCCTTTTGTTCGTCTGCCATTCATTAGCCGAATGTGTCGTGGTAGGCCCCATTCTTCGGGAGTGCATTGAACCGTCTGTCATGTTTCCTGACTCCTCCGTATGTAACGTGTTTTACGGGTTGTCGCCGTGTTTTTGGTGCCCACGAAATGTTGCAATCGTTCTGTACACGGATATTTCTCTCAGGTCGAGATAACTGAACTCCTTTTTGACTGAAGTGCATGTTTTGTTCTATAAGAGGATTACCCAATGCATATTTCTGGAATGCGGTGAGATGTCTTCATGCAAAGTTAAGATAAGGATTGCAACGCGTGTATTGTCTCTGTATACAATAGGTTTTCGCATAGGTTTTATTCTCGTAATGCCTTATATGTAGAATCCTTTTATAAGGCCTCAATTTGTTGGCAACTGATTTGTGGTTAGCCTCAAATTTGTATTCAAATCATTTGAATTGTTGTTTTTATATTCGCTATCAATGTAAAAGTTACTATTGTTATGGTAAACGCAAATCAATTTCGTAGTTATCTGAAAGTAATGGGAACAATTTCGGTGGTCCGTTATCAGTTCCTAAAACAAACAGTTATTAGTTTTATCTATAAACGTAATATTGTAACAATATTATGACTGATGTTGCGTAAACTTGTTTGTACATAACGGTTTTATCCTCGATAATATCCTCATAATAAAAATAACTAATACTTATACTATACGGAATAAAAATACTACTTTTGATATAGGCCTCGTTAATTACTTTCCTGCTGAAACCGATTAGTAATGAATCTAATGTAGCGCGTTGCATATTCTGTAGTTAATTACTCACTGTCTAAAATTAAAACTTAAATTGTAGATCACTGGCGCATTGGATCATTGAATCCTCACGATTACAGAGTCCTTCACGATAAAGAATGATAAGAAAAACGACTATGTGAAATAAACAGTGTTATCTGTAAAGGTGTGTAGTCGACGTGTAACATTTTTCAGTATATCTGCGAAATTCAAGGACCTTGACGATAGACACGCGTGACGTCATTTCAGTGAAAAAGTGCAATATGACTCAATATAAATCCTGATGTGTTCGACACAAAACGTGTGTGTGCATAATTTCGTGTTTTGCGTGGTGAAGTTTATTCTGTGAGGATTTGCGGGACATGAGTGAGGATGAGCACGGAGCGGCGTCTCTCACGGAGTTTCCACTCCTGCCTGAAGGGCTCGTCGACGGAGGAAGCAGCCGATGAGGAGGAGAGCTGCTACCACTCCCTCGGCGGCCGCCATTCCTTCAACAGGCAGCCCCAAGTGTATGTGGAGGACTTGTCCACATTCTCCCTAGAGGACTTTGAGTCCACACATAATGAAAGCAATGGTTCGTATTTATTTTTCTCTTTTAGGTATAAGCCGAGACAAATATTGCTAGCATTGATGATTGCAAGTCTTTAATGTCATATGTTAGCAACGTAACAATACATTCGCGCGACAAAGAGGACAAGGTTTTTTCCATAATATATTTTCACCGTATTTGGTTACCTCCGTATTAAAGTTGAGTATAGGTAGTCACTGATCGAAGCTACACAATAAAGCGCAGGTTTCCAAATCAATCCATATTGGCAGACATTTTATGTGCAATACTTGCAGCATTTTATGTGCTCAATTCGCAATTAATTAATTAATCAGTCATTCTCTGTAATCAATTAAGATGGTGATTTTATGAACCAACCCAAATTACTTATGAAATAATAATAAAGTCACATATTGCACTTAAACTAACATTTCAAAAGCATATTAGTTCTATTTAAATTTATCTGTACAAATTCTTGTCATTTTGCAACATGTTTAAATATTATGAATTCAAAAAACATTTGTATGTTGACTGAGTTTACGAAACAAAATTGTATTTCTAATAAAATGAAAAATATTCCTTCGTAATTTGCAAAATTAAAAAGAAGTCTTTTTGTATTTTTCGTCATCTTTTTTAAGAATAGCTGATAAATAATAACGTTCAGCTTGTATGCGACACTTTTATATATTTCACCAGTCCTAATCGTCTAACTTATCATGTAAGGAATGTATTATGGTCATTTACTGCATATCAGTGGCTTGCCATCTAACTGTCGAGTCTACCGCTAACCACAGAATCCCCATCAGTACCTTGCTACATCACAAATGTAATATGACACTTGGCATCTTTTACATCCATATATAGTTATATACTATGTAGAATATTGCTGCTCGAGGTGTTTAGAGCTTTACCTTTTTAGACAAAGGTTCCTGACTGAAGATACTATCAGCATTATGTAAAGCGTCCCTTTTGTAAATTAAATATATTTTGAAAACAAAATATACTCGGTACGGTGAAGGAAAATCTCGTCAGGAAACCTGCACGTCAATAGAAAGGCGTGTGAAGTTCACCAATCCGCACTAGGCCAGCGTGGTCGACTATGGCCCAAAAATCAATGGTATAATGGCAATAGGATCGCCCCCTATTATACTGGGACCATAATACATCGATAAAATGTGGTCGCACTGCAGTTCACCTCTGCCTACCTCTTTGGGGAATACAGGCGTGATGATGTATTTATATTTATAAAATATAATGAACTAACAAACAATAATACAAATCCTAGTTAAGTTAAACAAACAAGCTCTTATATTACATACATAAAACAACTTACTTACTTATTTACTTAAGGAAAAAATACGTGAAAAAATCATTTGTGTGCTATAAAATATAGTTGAATATCGGGTCACAGTTAGCATTATACTGATCGGTTCAAATTCACAACTTCAAGGTGATAATATCAACGATCTTGACATTGATTTTTTATATTCGCGTGTATGAGTCATTACACCGGATAAGTACATTACGTCCGAGTCCATTTCTTGCATGACTGTGGGCCGAATGACGTAGCCATAAATTGTCTAATTCCTACGTTTGCCATGTTTGTTTGTTAGTTTTTATGGCGACTACTTGGTATGGTTTTCATTATTTGATTCTGAAAACTCGACCTTATTGCTATTTATGCCCACTGGACCTCATCAATAAAATATCGATCTTATAACTCATAAACTACTGAAAGAAACTACTTATATTAATTAGCTCGACTTGTCATAGAGACCATAATGGCGTGTGTTTTTAAACGTAGGTAATTAGCTGTCGTAGATTTCGTAGGTAGTTTAGCAATACAATAAGAGTTGAAGCGTCCTTACTCTGAGGATGGTTGTCCTGGTTTTTTTATGCGGTTTCCTTTGTTTGTAGCTCATTGTCGGACTCAATATATTTATTGTCCCATTAAAAATTAACGTATCCGTCGTACTATCCTACTTTACGAAGTCCCAGTGCAGTAAAGTACTTGGTATAGGGTTGATACTGTGCTTTATATTATGTACAATTAATATACGAATTATAATGTTAAGAAAAAGTATACATACCAATCATAGTAAAACCTAATACCAATAATGCTAAAACAACGTGCAGATACATTATTAGTTATAAATCACAAACTCCCTATAATTGGAAGAGGTCAAAGAACAAGTACCTATTTAATAATGGTTCTACTTTTTCCTTTAACCTCTAAGTTATGGTGTTGTATATATCAGCTTAATATTACCTATTGATTATAATATTAAAGCCACACCAATATTAGCACAATAATTTGCAATAGGTACATATTTCGATGAGCTCACGAATGATCTCATGCTGTCTTCGCGCGCGGCTGAGCGGACCAACGTTTTAATTGCGACAATTTGCTTTATAATTGAACACAGCACGCGGGGACTGATCACTTGACACAACACTCCCTTGTACCAAGAGAACGGGAACTGACTTATACATAAAATGGACTTATAAATGGAACCTGAAGTCCTTTCCATAATGTTTTGATCACGTTCAACTAGTGTGAGTAGTACTAGCTCTACCGTGGGGGCTTAAGGTACTGGACCAACTCGCCTCCTAACTCGATGCATTAATGAATCTATTATCTCGAGTAAAGTAGTCCTCGGGTAGCCAATTGGGTCTATGTACCATATATTTCACGCAAAATCTTGCGACTAGGAAGTGTAAAAAGCACGCATTAAAATCTTGGTAGAGTATATAAGAACATACTTTTCCACCATTAATCAAGGGTTAAGTCATCTATATTAGAGTAAGTAACGAAAGTAAAGATTTGTAGAGCCATCAATCACCATGTACGGAGTCGTTGGAAATTATTTACTGCCCTTAATACTTGTTACCTTGGCCTACAGAAGCCATAAGGTATGTTGAAACGGTGTGAAAACCGAGAATCGAAACTCGCGGTGCGTGCTGTCTGAGTTTGTGTTCACAATTAGCACGTGTGCCTATTTCCTGGCCCTTCTAAATCTCATTCAAACCGCGTTTCTCCGTAACAAAGGGCCAGGTATGTTGGCCGCACTCGGCTTCCGTCCGTACTGGGTGGAGCACAAAAACCAGCCCCCGCAACATACCGCGAGTAATTCTATACATTGACAATATCAACGACACGGCGACGGATGCTAATAATTAACGAAATATCTTGTTTCTACGTGACTTTGCTCGAACGTGGGGAGTGGTTTTTGTGGGAAGCTTACTGCTTGTGCAAATTCAATACTGGTTATTTGTTTCAAAGGGTTACTTAATAATAATCATGATAATCCTGCGCCTTTTTCCAAAAAAGAATTACTTTTACTTTGCCATTGCTCGGCTACATGTTATTTACTTGCGTGGCGTACAACAGATCCAGAAGGATTGTTTGTTTTACCTTGATATTATTAACGGAGAGAACGGAAGCGATTACTGGTACTGAGAAGGGTTGAAAGGGACAGGAACACAGGAAGCGGATGTGAGCGGCCGGTTGCGCATACGCAGCGTGACTGGCGCTAGCGTCGCAGGTGTGGCGGGGGCGGCGCGAGCCCGTTGATGAGGCATTATTTAACTTTGAACGTGATCCAAACGTAAACACATTTTTTTTCAAACATGTGATTTGAATTTAAAATAGTAGCTATAATGTATTAACGTTCGTCGGTTGAAAATCTTACGCTTTATACAATCCATACTCATATTATTTTTTAGGTGTACAATTTTACCTCTTTATGGCACCTATAATGTTAAAACCTAATAACTATATTCAGTTAGTTTTCAGGAATAATATTAATATTTGATTATAGTTCTCCACATTTAATTTAAGCATGCGCACAATGCATTTGTCACTATCATTGGATTCTCAATAGTGTTGATGTGATTCTGGGAATACAATCAAGGATAATACTTTGTAATATGGAACGTTGAAAACTGCACTGTGTACGTTACATTCCATGTCAGTATATACATCGTCGCACCTATATATTCTCTGAATAGGGAGACAGGGGTGCACTGCAGTTCATCACACTACTTCAATTTAAATCATTTTTTTCTATCCCAACATAGGTAATAGTCAAGTCACAACACAATCTCTTTTCGTAGCGCGGTCGTCTAAACACAGCCAAGTACTCGACAGCCAAATTTTAATATACATCATACATCTTCACGCTTGTATTCCCCGAAGGGGTAGATAGATCGCCTATACTTCGCCGATGTATTTTGGTCTTAATGTAATAGGGGGTGAGCCTATTGCTATTATACCGGACACATCCCCCCTCAATACGAGGTAGATTTGGGCCATAGTCCTCCACGCTAGCCCAGTGCTGGTTAGTGATTTTCACACGCCTTTCTATAGACGTGTAAGTTTCCTCACGATGTTTTCCTTCACCGTTCAGCAAGTGGTAATCAGAGGCGCGGGCCCGGGATTTGAACTTGCACCCCTTACGTTCAAGGCGGGCGTTCTTGCCCACGAGGCTACCATCGTTTTTTCAAGTATAAAGTCTACAGCTTTTTTACTTTTAAAGATTTGTCAAGTGTCAGTTGCTTTCTTATTTATTTAAAAAATTTACTGAATACGAGTTTCATGTGTAAGCTATTAGGTAGGAGTAAGTAATTGTCATGGTGGCTACTGTTATCGCATGTGAGAAGTATGCCGTACGCAGGAAATGATAGTTTGTATGTAAATTGTTACACGTTTTGCAATACACGCTAACTGATAGGTGCTACACTCTTTTTAATCTTCATAATAATCGTTCGTAATGGTCTAAAAAGTAGTTTCTATTTTACTCAAAATGTATAACATCTTTTCTACGCATTGTCAATGGGATGAAAAAAAATATCATAAACTTATTTAGATAACATGCCGTTAAATTAATAACTTTATTCATTTTGTTTCAGGTAAGTTATCTTCAATCTCTACAATTTTAAACTACTCGTGCTGCCATCTGTAATATAACGTAAGTGCAGTTCAGCTACTCGACGCTAGGTGGCAGTAGCCGCGTGAAATGTAGAGTCGTTTGTTATGAATTACGATTCCTTCCTAGCGTGTATTTTATATTAATGAATAACGATTCCTTTGGCCTTCGGTGCGTTCATTGATAACCAGTTGCTATCAAATAGTTTTATACACTCGGATTGGGATTATTTTTTTATATGTAGTTATAATTTTCATGTTCATTTGTAAGAAAAGTGTACTCAATCTACCGATCGGAACTTGTAGAGCTTTTTTCATGAGTGAAATATAAATAGATAGCAAATAATTAGCAGACAAACCTATTTAACTAATACCTATGACCTTATATATTACAAAATGGATGGAGAGTTTTTTTTAATATTTATAAAAATAATTTACACATGGTTGTTTCAATGCAAACCACGAACAATACCATCGGGAACCAGTTTCGTAGGTCCATAACCGGCGCGGTCGCCTCTCGCATATCGCAAAGCCTTCGCCGTGATTTATTCATGTACCTGCCCTGTAAATAAAAAACCTACTGAGAAAGGCTACTTAATCACCAACCTAAGTGGACCTATACGACCGTTATTATAATACTAATCATGTGTATCATATTGGGGATCATCACATAATAGTCATGTTGCGAAACATTTTGGACGCCGTAACGCATGTGCGTATAATCTGAATGCGGAAATTCAATATGTCTTTTAATTTTTTTTTTATCGTAATCTTGAAGATTTTTTAAATTTATTTTTTTAAGAGTGTTCATTGTATTTACCACAAAATCAACTAGATTACGGTAGACATTTGATGTCAAATGATTTTTTTGACGTAAATTAAACGCAGATTCAAGAAATCACTAAAAACTGAATTAATTACCCCTTATAAATATTAAACTATTCAAAATGATAGTTTATCTAACTATTTAAATCTACTTCAATCAAATCGATTTCGTAGTCTCTACCATTCTATAAACCTTCCTCTCCACAAATCATTTGACTTATAGTCGGCGTGGGCCACATTCATTTAGTCCCTAATTATGCAGATGGCTTTCATCATCATTATCGTTAAATTTCGATTACGTAGGTATTTCTTTACAGTCACTGACTCTACTTAATTATTTCGTATTGAGATAGCTCTCAAAACACCCTTGAATTTCAATTTATTTTACTTTGTTGATCATTCCCTACAAAGCTAACAAAAAATATAAATATATGTTAATAGCAACATGAGATATACAATTTATTTTTATATGCAATATGTTAAATTATGGGATTGATATGTTTTGAATCTGCATAAAGTATGTGCTTTATTTAGTGACCATAAAGGCATAATTAACGAAAACCTTATTACGTTGAATGTAGCGTCTCTCAATAGAGGAGGACTTGTTCTTTTTACCATCTCGTAGAACCAGTGAGTAACTGGTAGAGTACTCAGCCGAGGGCAGCCGAAGTTTGCCGGTGATAGCCGACGCCTTCAAAGATGGCGGCGGGAGCGCGCTTAGCGCTTGTCAACAAAGTTACTCGAGTTCGGCTGCCTTGCCGGTTGCGCGCTTTCGCGTTAGATCCGTAAATGCGAATGTTATAAGTGCATTTTGTGCTTAGAAGTGTGAAAGTGAATGAAACGAGAGGTTTTTTTGTTTCAAGTTTGTGATTTTTTCTGTGTTATCATCATTTAAAGTAAAAGTGGTATAAGTGTATAACGTGTTTGCGGGAATGTTGAAGTATTGTGAGCCTATTGAGAACGTAGTACGATATTCGCCTTAATAGCAACCGTACAGTAATATTTGCTATTTCTTAAGTTAAATTTGAATTAACTTCAAATTTCTATAAAAAAATTAAAACTTCAAAAACAAATTTTAAACGTAACTTGTTGGTAATCTATGATAAAGAATACGGAAATCTATGACAAATAAATAACAGAAATATTGTTTAATATGACATAATAATGATAATTTGAAGTGACGGAAGATGCACCAACTTTCACCTAAAGTTAACACTGCACTCAGGTGCTAACAAGAGTTCTAACTTATTAGCATATTTGCTACATTACTGCATTTCCTTTACATTGCTTTTGGGAAGCAACACGATTCTTTAATTATTCTACCCCTGCAGCGCCGCACGTGCGTGGTTCACGACTTGTTGCGTAAAAAACGAACCCTCACGTTTCCTTGTCATTGTGAACGGAAACAATAGCCAATATATCTTGGGCATAATGTGTTTCAGGCCTTAAAGAGAATCCTTTAAACCTACATTGCCAACAGTAGTGTATAAGTTTTTGCCGGATTGTGGCTGCACCAGCTTAAGCATGATTATCAATGACGGCCACAAGTTTTTTAATGTGTTTTAAGACACAAATAATACAACAAGATTAATTATAATGATGTCTCAAATCTATAACATATCTTTCCGCTTTCCACCATTGTATTCCATTTAAACCCAATCAAGCTGTTACCAGGACCCGACCATAAAATATCATTTCCAATGCCAAATGGTTACGAAGATCGATGATATAAACGATATTCCCGTCACATATCTCAAATATGTCCGAGCAGTGTGAGCAAATAGAGGAAACATTCATTTTGTTGATGCCAGCTAGGGCTCGGTACGCCACGATAAATAAAGACCGCTGTCTTATATTAAGGTTATAGGTTCTCGCCGGTAAACATTCCTAGTGTTTGTGTCTGGCTGGCGGACGATGCTTCGTGAATTGTCAAGTTCCTTGGAAGCTTTTGTTTGACTGAGGGCCATCCTACATATGCGTAGGAAGACTGCTGCGTCACCGTGAGGGATACACAGAAAGCTATTACAAAGGCGTATATGGAGGAACTCGTAACGTAACACTTATTTAAAAGTTATGTTGTACATTGACTAGGGTGAAATTCTCCTTGAGGTACTTTATGGGTCCTAATCGAGGAGACCTACCTATTTCTCACCTTTCAAATCAATTCATATGTTTCCTTGTCCTGAAATACTTTAACTGGTGAGAAGTGAATTAACTTTATCTTGTGTCGTGTATCAAGTATCAAAGTTTTTACGATAACAGTAAAACAAAACGAGATACAACAATTTATAGTCCAGTTACGCATTGAATATGTTATAAATTACATATTTGAATAATCCTTCCTTTTTCATGGTCCGATGCACTTTTGACGAGCTTCAATAAGACCAAAAGGGACGTAAACAAAGTTAATCCAACATCAAAACTCGTGATCAATTCAATAGGCACTTGATAAATCCTTACCGGACCCACCGTCTGCAGTTCTCAGGCATCTGTTCTCTCTGTTTACTGAGTTTGAAAGTTATAGTTCCACCTGATCCCTGTAAGCTTTAACGACATAAACAAATCGTATTAGTCATGGTGTGAACATATAATTAAACTCTACCTCTATATTTCCATTCAACTTATCAAGCCTAGATATCACAATTAAACCACAGCGTAATTAATAATTTTAACTCAGTTTTAATAACATTATTAGACTGACCTTGTTTTAAATAAAAAGCATACACTTTTATTTATTTTATAACTGGACGTACAACGTAAAGCATCAACATGTTAGCAAGTGTTAAATTCCATTATCAAATGTCAGGCGTATGACTGAGGTTCAAATGACTGATCGAAGCAGTAAATACAATTTAAATTCTGTAGGATGTTGTATCGGTGCGGCTAAATAAGTGTGTGGGTTGACATGTAATCCTGTTTACCCATGCACCCACACCAAATTTATTAGACTTTCTAAACACGGGATCGGTTCGTCGATCGACGGTTATTTGAAAAAACCGACCAAGTGCGAGTCGGACTCGTGCACGATGGGTTCCGTACCATTATCTATAACAACGGGCAAAAACATCACGTTTGTTGTATGGGAGCCCCCTTAAATATATATTTTATTCAGTTGTTTAGTATTTATTGTTATAGCGGCCATATAAATAGATAATCTGTGAAAATTTCAACTGCCTAACCATCACGGTTCATGAGATACAGCCTGGTGACAGACGGACGGACGGACGGACAGACGTACAGCGAAGTCTTAGGACTAAGACTAGTCCTAAGATTTCGCTGTCCATCTGTCCGTCTATTATTAATAATATATAATAATAATTACTAATAATAGGGTTCCCGTTTTACCCTTTGGGTACGGAACCCTAAAAAGTACGTTCATGTGAGTCATCGAATCGAGTCCGATCGAGGTCTGGGTCACATTCCGGGGCTGCCGCCGGCGACGCAGCGCCAAACCGGACCCAGCGACTCCATGCGTACTTTTTTCTCTTATTCCCTTAACTTTACGCAATACTTTCTTCGAAACACTAAACTTGATACTTTAGTACTCGCAATTAAATAAATACTGATTTAATTTCGAATAAATAATATTCGTATTTAGCTGTAAAAAATCTGAAATATATTGAAATTACATAATAACTTAAATTATGAATGTTGCGCATAGCGGTACCGCAATCATTAAGATATTTTTGCAATAATTATTGCTGACAAAATGTTTTCTTTTCAATCTCACTTGCCCACTACTGGACAAAAGTGTACTGCTTTGTTTTTCACTCCTCTCACTTTAACCTTTATTTAGAGTAGTAGAGATACTTATTGGACATTACGTAGTTCATACTCCAAGTAACACCAAAGAATTTTCCAAACGATTACCCCATTTCGATTGTGGAGTAGGCTAGTGTACCGAGCACCATTTTAGTCAGCCGTAGGCCCCGATTCCCTGTCGCATAGGGACTGGCTTTGTCTGCCATCTGTTGGGCGGCAGGTGTCCTTTTACATACTAAGCAGGTGATTTGAATGTGCCTTTCTTTTTTTTCGTATCGCTTTTTTAATATTGAATGCGGAACGATTAAATTTAATCGTTGTTTCCGCTGTAAAATTGGGCAACAAATTGATAAGTTTGATAATAAATATGAGCCATCGTGTCGCAACACAGTTTAAAAAAAATCCTATTTTAATTTGTTTTGGTAGTTCAAATCGTTTAAAAGGAATAGCGATTGTGATTATAGTTTTCCACCGTCGATTCGTACACTGTTTACAAGAAATACAGCCAATCGCAGGCTTCTTATTAATGCTAATTTGTTTAGTATTCTATTAGCAAACTGAATATTGATTGCGTATGCTAAATTTGATCACGATGCCTGAATATAAACAATGTATATCATTAATCAAACTTCAATTGTTACTGTGATACAAACGCCGCCACTCAATAGACCGTTACATCACTTCATTATTTAATTGCAGTCATTGATATTCATGATTAACTGTAAATATCAAATCAAGAATCTAAGGCTCCTCTTTTTAAATACAAAATCATTTTTTCTTAGTACCTATAAAGACTTTAGGAGGTCATTTTTTCTTAGTACCTATAAAGACTTTAGGAGGTACACCTCCTAAAGTCTTTATTTTACAAAGAAAAAATGATTTTGTATTTATAGTCTACAACTAGATTTACGATTAATAGGCTAAATAATTATTGTACAATTCTTAAACTACATTTTACTTATCTTTGCATATATGTTAAATGAGCCAGTACTCATTTTATGATGCAATGAATATTTTAAGAATTATATTATGTTGAATTACATTTATTTCTCAAATATTTCAGTACCACATAATTTTTATGTTGTATTACAGTGGTGCTTTCGACCTGTTGTTTAATATTGTATGTTTTTTAGTCAATTGTCCTAGAAGCAGGGTTATGTTCTCTTAAGTAAAGAGATAATAAGATTAGTCAATACACGATCCCTGCTTCCAAATAAATGGTAAAAGTCAATGTGCACTGGTGCATATAACGCGTTAAGTATTGCCTATTGTTTCTGCATTATGGTTCATTTGGTAGAATTGCGTTGCAGCGAACCAGCGCCACTGACATGACCGTGTTTACCGAAAGCGGGCCTTTTATTTGTAAACGAGTTAGTAATGTTACATAATGTATTTTAGATGAGAGAAATTTCTTTAAACCAATGCCACTTGAAACTGGAGTGCGGCATTTCTTCTAAAGGCCAAATCAACCGCTAAAGCCATACAAATATAATTGCCAATTACGTGATCTTCAAATACAAGAACGCAAAAGACTTGAACCCAAAATATGTTGACATACAATTTTGTGAGGACCTATATTTCATAGATTTCGGTGACCCGATTAATATTTTTACAATTTTTATTTTTACGAGTCAGTTCTTCAGCACCGAATTGATTTGAAATAAAAACATCCCACATCCCAGAGTGACCAGACGCATGGAAACATTTGGCAGGAAATCGGGTTATCTCAATGACAACTAAATTGTCATACGCTTCCTCCCTGATCATAACTTAATTTAATTATGACTCGTTGTTTACTGGACTTGAATAGGTATTAATAGTGAAAAATATTAGCGGTTTTATGTCATACGGGTATGTTTAGTTCATTAGCCTCTTAGCTTTGTGTGCTAATAGTGAAGGCGTAGACCATGAATCATCTGACCTCCGTGAAAAATGCTCCGGAACTTTTGACTTTTGATTCATCTTGAACTTAATAGATGCCTTGAGGTGCAAAATGCAGTAAAACTTTACGCCTGTTATGAATGCCTAAAACTGTATTTTTCAGACTTACTTATTTCAGTATTTTTTTGGAAATATATTTATTCGAAAAGCAGATTTACTGAGATTTATTTACTAGCATCCCATTAAAAATTCAATTAATTAATTATTTTCCCTCGTTATTTTCATTCGGGAAGTGAAATTTTATTTTTATAGCATCCTGCTTTAATTATCCGCTTCAATTAGTATCGGCCGTTGATCGTGGACCATACTAATTGCATGTCTCGCTGATCCCACAAAACGCGGAGGCGGAACTAGACTTATCCTTAATTAGATTTTTGTTAGCATCTCGTTTACACGTGGATTACTGAGTAAAATTTGGATCTGAAAATAACATTTTGATACGTTTTCGAGAAACTCTAAAATGCTTCACAGTACGCCCTGTAGGCTGTACTCGGTGAGGCAGGTGAATTAATTATTTCTTTTTTTTTAAATGTACCCTAAGTTAATTAGTAAAACCGGCCAAGTGCGAGTCGGACTCGCGCACGTAGGGTTCCGTACCATTATCTATAAAAACGAGCAAAAAAATCACATTTGTTGTATGGGAGCCCCCTTAAATATTTATTTTATTCTGTTTTTTAGTATTTGTTGTTATAGCGGCAACAGAAATACATCATCTGTGAAAATTTCAACTCTCTAACTATAACGGTTCATGAGATACAGCCTGGTGACAGACGGACGGACGGACGGACGGACGGACAGCGAAGTCATAGTAATAGGGTTCCCGTTTTACCCTTTGGGTACGGAACCCTAATAAAGATCGAATTTCCGCAGTTAAAGAATCGCGAGCACGACCAAAATATGCTCGCGTCGTCATCATTTCACTGAAAAATGTGCTTCTTCAAAAGCTTGATCAGTTCGTTTTGCGGCAGTTTTGACACGCCTGTGGGTTTCATGATGTCATACCTCTATAATCATTACTTGATTGTTAATTATTGAGTTCTTACTAATAATTTAAGGACACTGAATTTGATAAGTACTTGGAATAATACACACTGAGTAACTAATTAAGGTGATACATCAACAGATGGTTAATTTGTTTTGCTGTTGAAGCAAGCCCTTACTTTACATTTAATAGGACTGTATTACGTTATTGACCTTTTAGCGATCATTAGTAACTGTTCTATTCTAACTAAATGTTGGGAGTGACTGTGAGCGGATACATAATGTAATTAATGTTGAGTACTGTGTGATTAGTTTTGTAAATGTACATCTGAATATCTATTTATACCACAGTAATTATTGTACAAAAACACCTCCTTTCCGTTACTAACTATAAGATTGAATGCTACTGTTCTTGCATTAGTGAAAACTGTCTATATTGAAATCGCCGTAGCTTTTATGCATTAGAGGCGATGACAGTTGTATTTTACCCCGTTGCGTTTCTTCATAGTTTGTATTTCGGAAAGAATGAATGGATTTTGGAGGCCAACTGATGTAGACACATATTATAATCTATCTGTGCGTGTAATATACATAATAATCTAATATTATTGTTATTTAAAAAAGGAAAAGTCACTAAACATATTAGTACTCTACAGTTTTCATTCACCTTTACAAAAATCATTCATAGAGTTGCTAATTCAGGTCTGCTTACAGCTGGACCTTGGTTTAAGCGTTATTTAAATAGGTAGCGACTTGTAATAGCGCCATATTGCCCGATCGTGACCTTCGTCCAGTGAATGTTGGTGTATCTAGCACCGGCCGAGCCTCGTCACGATTTATTTAGACGTATTTTCTTTTGTACACTCACTCCTTATTCATACAAGCACTAAATATACATTTTGTTACTAAACTTCCGTGTAGCTAGACAAAGCCAGTGATTTATGTGTCACGATTTGGATTTTTTTTAGGAAATCCGCTACAAAATGTTCAATTGTAATTTAAAAGTAGTGCCTAATAATAATTTGCCTTTTTGACGTCTCATTACTAGGCTCCACTATTTAGGCCATAGTTGACTCACCCAATGCGAGTTGGCAAAGTAACTTAACAAGCTAGATATTTTCAGACATGGTTTAACTGTGGTTTCTTTCACCATTTTAGCAAGGGTAAGGTAAAAGGATGAAATCAAATTCGTACGTATTATCCCAAAGGTGCTTTGTCTGCAAGGTGTGTGTGTATGTGTGACAACTTGGCTAAGGCCTCCACGCACGTTAATTTATTTGCCATAGAAAAACGAACTGTATTGAGTCATAGAAAAAATTCATTCTATAACGAAATGACACTGACATCGCGAGTGAATTTCGACGCGTGGCTTTTGCGATAGAAATTAAATCTTTATGCATATTGACTCAAAGTTCGTTAATTAAATATTTTGATGCGCGAGCGATGCCGCCGCAGTGTGACGGGAACTTAACACTGCAATTTGAAAGTAATATTGCTTTATTAATAGTACGCGGTATTATGTCTCATCAATACCCCTTGTAACTTATACAATAGATTTTTACAGCTTTGAAAGGCTACGTCTAAAAGGAAATGCGCGTAAAATCTTTGACGAGCATGTAAATATTTGCCTCCACACATTTCTTTGTCCAAACATAGTCCGCCTCGGCGTAGAGAATCGTTATTGCACAACGCGACCGTGATTGCGTTTGGAACATGTTTCGTTGCCAGTGCGGCAACGAAACGTGGCTTTGTTTGCATCGGTTGAGTTTATTCTCGTTTAAGTCATCTTAAAACCTGATACAATCTAGCTCTAACGTAGGCCAAGGCGGTGAAGGGTCGCTTGCACCGTATTACGTTAGGACGAAATGTGTGTGTACTGCACTGCACCTCTGCCCATCGCTTAAGTGATACAGCCTGTATTTTTGTATTCCTACAACATGCGAAATGCGCATTGACCACAATTATTGCATCGCCTCGCTATCACGCAAACTCGTACACCGCCTATCGGGGAGTTAATGAACTACGATTCCCATAAAATGATTAGGAGAATGGTAAAGTCACACTCTGGTCACCGTTTTATTTCATATTGCTAACAAATTGTATACATAACATTACATTATATTATGTGCTACATATTACTGACCAATTCTATTAATTACAGGGTTTGTTAAAAAAAATTCTAGGTGTGTCTATTTGATAGCTTAAAAAATGATACACTTTTGCATACATATACATAATGATGTACGTGGAGTAACTTGGACCTTGAAATAGTAGTAGGTTGTTGAGTAATAACAATAACAAACAGTGAAGCAATGTTACGTACGAACTGTAGAGAATTCTTCAGCATAGAGACGATTATGTTATGTTTACCCTATGTTCCAAAATCAGTGTTCTCTCGTAGACGGGTGCCTCTAAAACGTGTTGTTGGTACAAACTGCACTTGGTAGTCACGCTCTTGTCCTCATTTCGGAGTATCGCCGACGTGGGTTGCACTTAGGGCTGACGGTAGTCGTATTATAAACAGAAAATAATGTCCTCTTCATTCACAAAAAAGCAAATGTTTATGGTACTTCTAGGCTTGACTGGCAGTGGACCGGTGATATGAGTTCATAAATCTGTGCAAAAATGATGGAAGATGATGAATGGACTTAAGGGAAACAAACGCGCAGAGGCTTATAAGAAAACCGTAGCAGATCTGTCGGCATGGCAGGGCCTTGCGATCTAAAAGGTCGTGGGTTCATATCCGGGCAATCAGTGTGCACCTATGAGTTTTTTCAATCGAAAAATTCATGGGCAAATGCCTACAATGTCTCAAACAACAAAAGCGCTCATTGCAGTAAACTCTTAAATGCAGGCAGCAACATTAGTTAGTACTGCCGAAGATGACCTGATTATTTCAGGTATTTCCTCTATTTAAGGTATTTTTATCTTAAGTAAGTCAGCCCTAGCCACACGTAACTAAGGGCTTTTAACGTGACCCGTCGCCTGCCCTATATCCCGGAGCTATGATGACACCACACGTACCACCTTCTTCATATTTGTCAAACTGGCGCATATCTCAACATCTCCGTAATTGTAATAAACTTGTGAGTCGTTTTCTTTGCTTTGAAAGCAGAGATCTTAATAAGTGTATAAGGCTCAATTCACATCAGCTGTTGGATTACAGAATTCGCAACAATATATTTTTGCCGGTGCTCATCGTTTCACGTAAGTTCGTTTTATAACCTACATTAAGTAGTCTGAGCACGACATTGAATCGGAAATAATAATAACTATGGATGTTTAAAGTTTAAGATCCTGTTCCGGGATTAATTATTATTCCTAATCAATCTTTCTGTGCAGTGTAAGAGATCTTACCATCAGAAAGTGGTCAGGCCGGAAGACAACAATACAAACATACTATCTACAAATAATATTTGTACATCGCGGGTCCGAATTGGTGTGGACCGAGATAACTGTCGTATGGGTGAGTCGATACTGACATGTATGTTGGCAGTACAGTAACTCGTGAAACAGTTTAAGTTAACGGGGATATCAACTTCTGGTTTTTGCTTCGTGTTCTCCGTACTCTTATATAGTAGTCAGTAATGAGAAATGGAGAGAGCAACGAGATACGTGAGGATTCATATTTTAGAGACATCATCTTCAAAAAAAATGTTTTAATGGTTCCTGATAATGAGTGATGCGATTTGGTTTATGTGGTTCCTAAACAAATGACAGTGTAGATGGATGCTATTGCTTTGAAAGTATATTTATGTAACTCTTGTTTACAAATTCGTTATTAGTATCTGCATGAGTATGAAGCATAAGCCAAAGTTATGTTACTCAGTAACTTAGTAAATTTTCATTTTATTAATTTCTGTTTTGTATCTATAAAGCGGACTAAAAAGTTAATCGGTAATAACCTTATACCTTAGCACTACCTATTCAACGACTTATGTTATGCACAAGTGTATCCGCTCCAAGTTAAAACGGTACTTAATATCTACTATTAAGCACCGTACTCTGTCAGTTTCTCGGCCCAGTAAATAAATGATGTATCTGTCCTGAAGATTTTACTGGACTTTTTTTTGTTTTTTTCCTTTCTTTTCTTTTTTTTTCTAGTTCTTGAAAGATGTATCACGTCTGCCAACCCGCACTGGGCCAGCGTGGTGGACTATGGCCTGAATCCCCCTCGCATTGAGGGGAGGCCCGTGCCTAGCAGTGGGACGTTAAAAGGGCTGTAGTATATTTTTTTGGTGGACTTCACTTTCAGGGGGATTATAGTTTATGTAATATCTTTGTGTGGTTGTAATTTCTTGTTATGTAGTATTTCTGGGACCTTTGCAACTGTTAAAATTAAATATTATTGTACATAAGACTTCTTTCCGGAAACATAAAAGCTTATAACTCGAGGACGGTCTATTTATTCCAAGTTATGGTTAAAGTTTTACGTTCAAACTTAGTAAATCATTTACCCAATGAAACCCTTACAAACTCCGAGTTTACCAAGTTACAGGAGTAAGAAACGAGATTTCAAAGATACGGATTGAACTTGCAAACTACGGAATACGGTATAATAAAGTCTCTTGAGAACTTGTTAATACAGATAGTGTTGTAAAAGAGGGTTAATTATCTAAGTCATTATATTACAATTATGGCTTATGAAAAGGTAGCACAGTTCAAAGTGTAATCACAATATTCAACATAAAATAATATTATTAAAAAAAACTAATAATTATCAAAATAATGATCATGCTCTTATTTGATATTTAGTTTCGCGTAATCTTTGATTGCAATTCTAGGTACTCGCATATCCTTTATGTCACAATCATTAATGTGTGTACAAGCTTTGCTTAGTTTGGGATCATACGATGAGAATGTTTTGTATGGCGATATTGATTTATTTACTTAATTTTGTTACATTTAAGACTTTCTTAATGATAATACATCATCATCACGCCTGTATTCCCCGAAGGGGTAGGCAGAGGTGCACTGCAGTGCGCCCACACTTCGCCGATGTATTTTGGTCCCAATGTAATAGGGGGCGAGCCTATTGCCATTATACCGGGCACACAGGTTTCCTCACGATGTTTTCCGTCACCGTTTCTTAGCAAGTGATAATCTCAGATGAAAATGAGATTCGCACATGGAACCCAGAGGTGCGAGCCGGGGATAGAACCTGCGCACTTTGATTGCAAAGCGTGCGTTCGACCACTCGGCTACCACTGCTACTAGTTGATTTCTTAATGGTAGATAAGAAATCATGTCATTAATCATCGCCGGCGCCAAGCCTTTATAAATAAACCGGTACCGGAGTGTGAGTGAGTGGACAAACCTGTATATAATGCCGGTGCCGATAATCCCTCCTGTTGCACCCTAGGAAGTGTTGGCACATCCGTATTAGCCTTTAACAAGACAAGCCGTCTAAACTAGCGCCTTTCACTTTACGATTCAATAAAACCTTCGGTCCCTTCGATAGAATCGGTAATCTGCTATTTCGCCTCTCGTACGATATAACCGGATTTCGGCTACGATGCTGTTTGGTTGTAATTTTATTTTGTTCAATATTATTTGAACTACTATTTAAGGCCAAAATAATACAATAACATACAATTTATTGTAACTCTTGAAAAGAAGTAAAAAGAAAAACAAGAACACATTTTTTTATTTTAAAATTTAGACACTGTTATCCTTTTGGAAATGTCAATTTATGTACATAATTTTGTACTAACTACTGTTTGTTGCAGTGAGTAATGTTATTTTTAAACTGGATTTCGTAAATAGCTTAGATAATAGTCTGCTGTTAAGCAACTATGCCGTGTTTGTCTATTGTCAAGAAAATATAATAACGTACTGTTGAAATGTAGGAGGCAATTAGAAATTCCAGAGGAACGCGAAACCCCGGCTTCAACTATTATGACTCAACTGCATATAGTTATAAAATGTCCGTAAAACACTACGGTATACTTTTTATTTGGGAAGTAGGTAATAGATTTAAATTTAACTATATTCTTAATCATGAAGCTATATAAATGTAAACATAATAATGTAATTCGCTGAAACCCACAGACCAGGGCCTTTTTCACCTCCATACAACATATCACAAACTTTTCTATTATCTGGCTCATGTAACTCAATCTTGGTGTCCTAGTTCCATACTTTCCTTCTATTCTTCCCTATAATTTATTTTTTTATTAAGATGGCAGACATAACGCCTGTATTCTTCGAAGGGTTTCATCCTTACGTGTTTTTTAGATCACTAGCAATGTAAACTAGTAGTCTCTTTAGCCTCCCCAAATAGGCTCAATTCTCATGCTAGGAGTAGTATAACGTCGATAGTTAAATGACGTCTTGTTTACGCGGGCGCCTCGTCTAATCACTGAGCTATTTAACTAATTTGGACTTACATTGTGATAATGTACTTAAGATTAAAAATGTTTATTGTGCAACAGTAACGGTTCTGGGGCTGTATGGCATTCGTTCGAGTTGGCGGGCATGCGGTCGGAATTACTTGCGAAAGCCCGAAGGAAACTTTCGTAACTTCCAGTTTCATGTGTCTGGCGCCACTTAGCCTAATCTTTGTCAGAAATATCTCACAACCGTGTTTGTTATCGTTTGACAAACGAGAACCATGATATACATTTTCAACCTTATTGCTTAGGATCTAAAGATCATCTTCTCAAATTGTATTTGGTCGTATTGTTATATGATTGCTACAATAATTGTTTGGGTTTTAATTAGGTGTTTATCTTAAAACCAATTATCATATTATGAGGATGTTTACAATATTAATTACTCATTCAATTACTTCAGTCACCTTAAACGGGAAAATAATAAAATATTTTGAGGAGTAGGAATACATACCTATGAATAAAATATACCTTAACCGTACCTGTGTCTATTTTTGAAGTTAATTTTGTAAAACAATTACATTTTCCTCATGCATATTAATTATTTAACGAAGTCCCACATGTTATGAACTTCAGAGAATATCGTCCATGGCTATTAATTTAATATTTCTAAAGATCAGGATACCTACATAAGAGGGTAAGGAAAATATATAGCATTTATCATTCCATTCCACAACTGCCGAGCAAATTGCTCCGATACGATGCTCACAATTCGCGGGGACTCGTGAGAAAAATGCCGTCGCCGCCATATTGAGTTGTTTTATTTTCGTATCCATAATTCACTCGCTGCATATTACCGAGTGTTAGGAGAAAGGATGATTTAGTTTTGTTATGACTTTTGTTTTGTTTCTGAACGCTATTAAAACAGACGATAAATATTTTTCTTGCATTTTTTTTACTGTATACATAATTTAACAGATTATCGCAAATACTCAATACATTTATTAAAAGATACGGGTAAGATCAGATACAACATTAATATAATTCAGCATAATGTACGGGTTTGGAAGATTATACAGTCTGTGTCAGATACTAATCTTTCCGAGGAGTGAAAAGTCGTACACGTCACTTTATATTATAAGGCGTGCGCTGGCGCTGCCTTGAATTATGATTAACCATGAACAAGTTGGTTATGCACGCTACCACCGCGACGGATAGTTTCATAATTTCTGCTTTATTTAGGAAAAAAAAGGTAAAAAAGGTAATTTAATGTTTCACCTATAATTATTATTATTTGATAATTATCAAGAAAAAACATACACCTTATCAACATTGTATTCTCGATAGAAATTAATTGCTATAACATCATATCAATCGTTAACAATACCGAGGTTACGTTCATAATGATTGATTGACGTCTACTCTTGCATATTATACCCGAATTTATTATCCAAATAAAATAATTAAAATACTTCAAGTTATTTAATTTGAGAGGCGGCGCATGTTTTGTTAGGTCCGGATCTCAGGAAGCTTAAGAATCTCTTTGTGGGGAAAATACCTTATTGTTGATTTTGGCATATCATTCAAGTCTCTATAATCCTCTGTTTATATTCAAAATGCTACGACTTTGAAGCTTAACAAATATAAATTGGCTCTTCTGCATTGAATACATTCCAAATAGTATTTTTTTTATTACAACTGAGATAAATTTTAAACCTGTTGTAGTTTTCTCCTCACTTAACCTCAATAAACAATGTAGCATTTTTTTGCGGTCTCCAATTGATGAATAAAGATTCCTACTTCATGTACAACTTACGTATGTTTAATAACAGCTTTTTTGCTTCTGTTCGATACTAAGCCAGATCTTTTTCTTTAGTAATTGTTAACTTTAAGCAATCACATTCTGGAGCTCAACCATTGCGTTTGTTCCGCCAGCTTCGCTTTAGTCTTGTGATCTCGAGCCCCGATCTCGTGCGCTACTCACGACATCCGGTATTTTATTTTGCGTTTCTTTGAACATGGTACAATAAACTTGCTGGATTTTATGTAGAACAATTAAGATGATGCGGTTTGTTTCTTTTTATATTCTGACAGAAATTCCACCTTACTTGCATATTATTCTAATGCTAGATTTAAATGTAGCAGTTACTACCGGGTGTATTAAAGGACACTTGTTTTGTACGTCACGGCTGTTGTTACGTAAATTACCTAATCGTATGTTCACTGCATGTTGGACATTTAGTAATATTCCAGCTCAGTCTGCATTTGTCGTCGTAATTGTAGCTCATAAATACCGCGTATTGATATAAGTGACATTATTACATAGACTTGCCAGCGTGCGGAAATTAGTTTGACCTGGAAATTGGTAATGGCAAGCCACTTCAAAGTAATTAACGAGCATACTAGGTTTGCATAAATTTAAGACTATAACATGCCTACTATAGGTATAGCAGTATTTGTTTCGTGCGTTATAATATAACAAAACGTACACACGCATTCGTTTAATTAAATTAAACTGATTCATATGTCGTCAGCTAATTGCGGTGTTCGGCCGCGTGTTCGGTGGACCTAGGGCGTCGCTAAATATATTCGCACGACACCCACCGCTCCTTGTTGTATAAACACATACGGCAAACACATATGTTGCCCCTAATATTATTCCTATTTTCGCACACGCGGTACCGTCCCTCCACACTTTCATGACACGTAATGTATCTTCATTTACAAACAAAATATTGACGTAGAATATCAATGCAATATGGAATTCTGAAAATTGAATTCCTGCGTTGAAGAGAAATTATTCATTTGCTTATTGCGACGTATTTTGCTCTGAGTAGGTAGATATTATATATTACACTTGTGTTTATTTAAAATTGTGTCGCTTGCCCTCTTTCCGTTGATTCGTTACGATAATTCCATTGGTTGCTATTAGTGCATAATCTTATCGGTCTTTCGATAAAACAAAACAGTTTACATACTCCGATCAATACTTACCTACCCATAGGTACCTCACCCACGTTATGATTAATCACTTCAAGTTATCAGTCTGGCTGTAACTGGTGTTCGGGAGACTTGTTTTCTTTGTAAACCACTTAATATAAAATTTTTGATATTAATTATGATGCTCTACTACGGCTGTACAATACTTCAACGTTTGGTCTGTTGTGTTCTAGAATCCGTACAGAGTGATATGCAATACAAAGTGGGCAATCAAGTGTGTGTCGTGAATTAAGTTACCAAGTGTGACATGAAATCTGAAAAAGGATTGTCAGGACGGGAACAGTGATTCAAATGGCGGCGGCGATGCGGCGAGACGGCTCCAGGGAGGTCGAGCGGCGTTAACGCAGCGTGCATCCGCCGCGCCCGCGCCCGCGCCTGCGCCTGCGCCTGCGCTCGCGCTGACGCTATGTCGAGTGCGCTGTCACCGAGCGACTCGGCCACCGGCGACGAACCGGCGCGACGTCGCTCCGTCTTTTACGTGCCATTGTTCGAGAGTTTCGACAACTACTTACCTCTGACGCCAGAAGAAAAAGAAGCTCTAATATCTGGACAGAATATAGACGGCGTTCCTGCAAAACCCAAAAGGAGGAATGCGTCAGAGAGCTGCAGATTGCAAATCTCATCTCGGGGTGATTCATCCTTCACGGAAAGTGAAAGCGACATGAGCGCGTTCAGTCCGCAGAGACCATATCGACGGCCTTTGTCATCTACCGCGAGCTCGAACGAAGCTCTGACTAGAGTAGGTCACCGTGATCTCACCAGCCCCAGACTTGTCGCTCAGAGCGCCATCATGAAGAATTCGAAACCCAGGTTACGGAGTACAACTTCCTATGAGCCGCGCTACGACAGAATTTTCTCGCCCATCGGAGGCTCGATCTCATCCAGTAAACTTAATAGTTCAACTACAAACATTGGAAACAAGACTATATCCAACAATTCAATAATGAATTCTTCTAATCTGTCACTGATACCGGACTCGCCGAAGTTGTTGTCACCTGCGAGGGAAAAATCAAAAACACTGCCCCAAAACCTCAACGTGCCATCACCTATTAGAGGCAGCAGTAGCTCTACGTCTATATTTAGAACGCCAAGGATAACAGTGACGCCTGATAGCCCGAACAAGAGTCCCAATAGGATGTCAGGATTGAATTTTATTCGTCGATCTCGAAGCACCAAATTGTCGCGGAGTAACTCGTTACTGCGGAGTATTACCGCGAGACATATTGAAGAGGGATTAGAGGAGCACCTCGCAGTAGTGACGAACTTGACTGAGGATTACGACAACTTTGTAGACAGTAATGGAGGTGAGACAGAAGTGATCGGCGCGCTCATAAGAAAAAACGAAGCACAGGTGGCGAACAGCCCGATGAGTATTCGACGCGCGTACCTAGACGTTGACGACGACGTCGCCGTACATTCCGGTAAGAATTTATTTAAAGTATTAAATAATAATACATCATCACGCCTGTATTCCCCGAAGGGATAGGCAGAGGTGCACTGTAGTGCGCCCACACTTCGCCGATGTATTTTGGTCCCAATGTAATAGGGGGCGAGCCTATTGCCATTATACCGGGCACATTCCCCCTCAATACAAGGGAGATTTGGGCCATAGTTCACCACGCTGGCCCAGTGCGGGTTGGTGAACTTCACACGCTATAGGATGCTATAGACGTGCAGGTTTCCTTACGATGTTTACCTTCACCGTTCAGCAAGTGGTAATCATTGTTGAAAATGACATTCGCACATGAAAATTATCTCAGAGGTGCGGGCCTGAGATTTGAACTTGCACCCCTTACGTTCAAGGCGGGCGTTCTTGCCCGCGAGGCTACCACTGCTTCAAAATAATAATTCATTATTTATTCCCCATCGTCCTCCATTGATAATTGTTTATGGTGTAGATGCCGCCTGTTGAAATAAGTTGCGTAAAGTGAAATATTGCGCCGTGGAGCATTTGACATTGATCGTCAGAGTAATAAACAACATTGACTGGCTGTGATCCTTTCTAAAATATATTTGCTACCTACCTTTATAATATTATGAGTCAGAAATTATAATGCACTGCTTTTTTTGTTAAGAATTTAATATTATTTACTCTATTTCCTATTGCTGTGGGATATCTAATTTAAACAAAACCCTCCTTATCACTCATATAACCCACAAAAATACTTAAATGTATCTCGCAAGAGAAAGCCCTTACAGCGCTTTCTAACAGTACCTTTAAGGATGACTTAACAGTTTCAAATCGCGCCCTAAACGAACTGATGCGAACGAATTCTTGACTTTTTTTTCGGAAATGTACTTTGTGGTAATATAAATATCTACACAAAGATTGAATTTCTGTGGCATTAGAAATGCAACGACGCGACTGAATTCGGTCACGTCATCGATGGTATTTCGTTGAAAAATGAGCTTCGTGTGTGAGTTAATACAGTTACTTTTGGTATTAGCAAACAAACAGTCGCATGTGTTTGACGCGCTTGTTGACGCAGGGCTGTATTCCGTACTCATCTGGACAGCAAACAATGGTAACTAATTACAGTCAGCTAATGCAGGCACGCGGCCTCCAACAAACGATATGTCATGTCTTCAAGTTGGCATTACGAAAAGTGGAAGTCATCTCGTTATTCGGATGCCATTACAACTAAGTGGCTGTCGTTATAAACAATGGTTTGTTTTAATGGGACGTTACTGAAACGTTGGATACACCATGATTTATTGTCCTCGATGTCGGCACAGAAAATTATGGAGCAATTTGTAGAAATGTGGTTATAAATACTGTATTTTGAAGGTTTATTACTTAAAGGAAAGTTTATGATAGAATTTAGCAATATGACATTTAAATGACAAACAAAAAGTTAGTCTATTACCAGTAGGGAGCTATTCAAATCTCTAATATTATCGAACACACGGACACAGGTACCCGCAACTTTACTGCTTTCCCAATTTTTTTCCAATTTTTTTCAATGCTTTCCTTTTTTTCCCTTGGTAAAGTAATGTAAGCAATTTGTATACCTATATATAGGAGTCTGGAAATTCAATAATGCAACTGAGTATGTTGGTTTCATGTCAATAACAAAGTTTTTTCCTTGAAGATTATGCGTTTACCGTAGAACCTTTATAAAGGTATCATGAAATTGAGTACCTACTGATTCAATAGTCATGCCGCATACATCGTTTATTTGTACACTGCATTTTTTTTCTAGTCCATCATACCTTATTATAATTAGAATAAATTATATTTATGGTGTTTCCTTAGACTTTGTACTGAAACATAATAGGCGCATTAATTTATTTCAGTCTTTCCTATTAGCAGTTGGGGAAATCCAATGAATTGCACAATTGTACCTAATAACATAATATTTGCACATATTTAATTATGAACATGTTAATCGACCAACAGTTTTTTTTACAAAACATTGTTACCGTTACAGTTAAATATTCGTCACGGACGTTACCCCAGCAAGGTTTCACCCGAGAACTAAGTCGGTCACTTCTTTACAATGTTGTTCGTAATGTGCATATCAAAATGATGTTAACGGACCGCAGTGGAAGACTCATTGGTTGCAATGTAAGGGGCGCAAATTCAAATCCCGGGACCGCACCTCTGAGATTTTCATGTGCAAACATCATTTGCCATAATGATAACCATTTGCTGAACGGTGAAGGAAAATATCGCGACAAAACGTCTATATAAAGGCGTGTGAAGTTCACCAACCCGTACTGGGCCAGCATGGTGGGCTATGGCCCAAAACTCCCTAGTATTAAGTGGGAATGTGTCCGTTATAATGGCAATAGGCTCGCCCCCTATTACATTGGGACTACATCGGCAAAGCATGGGAGCACTGCACTGAACCTCTGCTACCCCTTCGGGGAAAACATGCGTGATGATGTATATATACGTACCGCCTTGGCTATCGCGTCGACGGGTTGCACTTCCTCATGCCCTGTTATCGCAACGTTATCAAGTACGCATTACGATTGTGCGGAACATCGGCTACTGAGACCTTTTAAAATACCATTACTTTCTGTCTTTAAATCTACAAATTAACTGTACTTAACCCATCCAAGTGTTTATTCTTAAATTGACTTTCTATTGATTTGAGCCCCAAATGTACCAAAAAGCTACTTTTGACCCATGAAGATAAATACACAAACGATGTAAATCTTAAATTTGTTCTTGATACTGTATACTGTATAGGTATCTCCATCTTAAATATTTCCTTTGGTAATATTTTAGAAATGTACTGAACTTGGCCACCTTTTTCAATTTATGTTTTTGATAAAATCTTGATTGCAGTTGCATTGAAATATAATATATGCTACGTTTGCGAGTAAGTTCATAACTCATGTGGCAAAGAGTGCGATATGTAGCGACCACATAAACCGAAATAATAACGGTTATGGGTTCGAGGGAACATCTGTTGCACGAACGACATGTCGTGTCGTTGACATTGCGTCTTGGTTGACCAATTTTATTAGTTTTTTTTTTCTGAGGCTTACTAACGTATAAATGGGAAATTCAGAAAACTTGTATTTATTATGAGAATAACCGAAATCTGGAAGGTTGTGTGCAATAGTTTATGATTGTCCTTCATGCCACACATCAATTCCGTAATCTCAAAGTAGGTTTATCTATAATAACTCTACCATTGAGTTACACGTACACTAGGAGGCTCATGTAATATAAGAAGACATACTGTTATTTGTCCTTCGTGTCTTTATAGACACAAAGATAAACGACAAATACATATCTTATAGAACAAATATATATCGTATAGATTATTCTATAAGATATATATTTGTATGGCAAATCGCTAGCTTTTAAGGGTGCTGTACGGTTTGCCATACAAATATTGTATGTATTACGTTAACGATACTGACTAGCGAGCGTAATACACGTATTTGACTCATAGTAGAGTATTTAAGTTCTTCAGGAATTAGTCAAGTCGAAAGGATTAAACGATGTAAAAGAAGATTGAGTAATTAAGAATAATGAAAATACAGAAAAAAAAATCTGTGTATTAAAACAAATATTATGTAATCACAACACAGTGAGCGACTGCTTCTGTTATATAAGATAGTAAACAGACATTAAATAAATGATAGTGTGTGACTAACTAACCGTGAAACTTTATCCATTAGCACGAAACGTTCAAAGCACGAATATTTACATTTTATCTGCGTTTTATTAGTCAATTTGGACAAGTAAGTATGGGTCAGTCTAGATCAGTATCGAAACAATGCATTCTAGTCAAAACTTTTTTTAAATTCGCCGACGCATGCGCAGCGGTCACGGGCGGCGTGCGCGCAACTTCCGCCGGATACCACGCCATACATAGCCCCTACTATGTGGTCGATATCGCGTTCCATACCTGTCTATATGACAATGCATCGGTAAATTGAGACCTCGCGGACATTACATGCGTAATGGTTATATAGTTGTTCCAATCACGGCCATTTTCTTGCAAGGTTGTCGTTAAATCAGTATCAATTGAGTTGTTCTAGCCGACGGATATGAGACAATATTTTTTTTTCAATTGTTTGGGGTGTATCGAAGAAGTTCCACGTAAGGACTATATTGAAGTTTTATTGCGCAAACACGCCCAATGACCAGTGAATGTTTAGGAAGTAATCCATCGAGAATTAATACCGGTGTTTTATTTTATTTCATTTTTGTTACAGACACGTCATACGAGAAGGCATGTCGGCGTGGCTCCGCCCCCAGTACGCCGGTGCCGGGCGCACAAGCCCAACACAGTCCATCCCGCCTCGCGTCCTTCTTCTTTTCGAAACGCTCATTCAGAAGCAACCCCCTCAAGAGGACGAAGTCAGCGTCCAAATTCGAAAAGGAACCACCGCTGGCAGCGGTTCCTACGCACCCACCCACACATGCATTGCGGACGTCAAGGTAATTATTGTAATTTATTTTTGTTTGTTGTGTGTCAAGGACTGTATTGTGTGGCATGCATAATTGATAACAGGACCCAGGACAGGACAGGAGAATGATAGTAGAGCTCTACACAAATTACCTAAGGGTTCTATACAATGTCCTCATTAGTTTAATATATAAGTACATTTTCTTCAGAAAGAGTGCTTTTAAGGATAATGTTTTGCGGAATGCTTCTGGGTAGGTGACAATGTATCAATACTAAAACGGCTCACTACAATTAGTATGGTAACTTTTACGGTTCGTTTTAGTGTTTTATTTATATTAATACAGATAATAAATTTGAGTTACATATGTTTATCCTAAAACAGACGATTCACGACAGGATGGCATTTAATTTACTATTTTGTTAAGAATACATAACTACAATATAATACTTAAATTGTAAGTGAAAATTAACGCAAACTTTAAATCTTAAGTATTGTGTATTTATACCGTAGGAATTTATTGAGAAATGTTTATTGTAATTTTATTGGCAAATATCAGTCATAAGATAACCTCAAAGAAAGTAAATATTGTTGAATGTACTATAATGTAATATATTCTAGGTACCTAAACTTCTAGGTACGTAGCTGTACTTATTACGGTTACTGTTACACATTCCATTCCGTATGCATAATTCTACACGTTACTATTCAGTACAATTATGAAATCTAAGAAGATACGTGTTCATTAGTAGTCAGCAAATTGATGGTAATGCTCAACGCAAGGCTCGGCTTATTCAAACCTACGATTAATTAGTTCGTAAATTGTAGTGTACTCACGTATCGTGACAGCAAAACGTTATTTTGTACCTGCGGTGTTTAATGTGTAGGAGTGTCGCCCGCCTCGCGCGCCCCGCCCCGTCTGCCCGGGCCTATTTAACGAATGTTCATAATTACTTCCCTACCAATCCAAACATGATAGCTTCATTGGAACCTTAAGTGAAACTAGTAAGGTAATAGTGCCTTTTACACTTCATTACCCTAACCTGTTGGTGTACTTGTTATTTGCTTAGTAATAATCTTTTGGAGTGTACGAAGGCTGGTACACTGTAGTTTCTGAAAGTGGTATTTGCCTCATTTTATAAATATTAATATAATATAATAATTTACTTCTGTTGTGACATTAGTAGCCCTAATAATAAGGGTTTTTCATGTTTATCGTAACTCCGTTAATTCAAAAGCTGTATGGTGAATTCATACTCCCCCTCAAAAATTGAGTAGTTCAATTACGATTCCCCATATAATTTCACGTTAACGCGGTAACGTCAAGACGAGCTAAAGGCCACCATAGGCCTGCTGCAGACTTACAAATATATATATATGTCAATACGTGATTAAATCCAGTAGTAAACAATGAAGTAAATTACTTTACAATTTTATGTTCCTCTTTTATACGATCATGTACCGAACCACAGTACGAGATTTTGCTGCATTCCGTATATTTAACTTGATAACTTGCCAAACAGCTTCTTGTCTTCGCTGAGCCTTCTTTGTGAAACTTCAAGGTTTCTTGGTATCTATGCCAAGGACCTTTTCTATTCGTGATTTTATTTAGACTTATATATTAGCGGGCCTTCAACTTAAGTTTCCATGCCAGTGAGTGTCGAAAACTGTCGGTCTTCAAATTACCGTAGCTCTTAAGTGTATATGATTAAAGGCTATGACAGAAGTAGCAGTGGTAGCCGAGTCATACGCACGCCTTGCAATCAAAGTGGGCAGGTTCAAACCCTAACTCGACCCTGGGATTTATGTGCGAATCTCATTTTCATACGAGATTATCACTTGCTATGAAACGGTGAAGGAAAACGAATAAACGTGACGAATAAACGAGAAACGTGACGAAACCTGCACGTCTGAGGGAACTTGACTAGTTTTTGATAGATGTGTGAAGTCTGCCAACCCGCACTGGGACAGCGTGGTGGACTATGGCCCGAATCCCCCTCTCATTGAGGGGAGGCCCGTACCCAGCTGTGGGAAGTTAAAAAGGCTGTAGTAGTATGACGGTTGTATTTTATCTCTATATGTGTTTCTTTAGAGATCTGGTAAAAAATAGCGTTTTGTTCTATTATATGCTAGTCAACTGCTGTTTCGTCTTCCTACTGTTGCTTGAGAACAAGATCTAATTATGTAATATTTTTATTTCAGATCTCACGAAAGCCTCCTATCAGCGCATTCCCCCGCCGTCTCCACAATGGATTTAGGACCACCTAATCAAGTACGTATTCATTGAAATTACACCCATAAAGCGCTAAGCTTGTCATTACTTGAAAGTGAATGGTATTACGTAATATATTTATGAGATAAGTTTCAATATGATTCACGTTAGCCGGTGTATTTCCTGCAGAGAGATATGTACTTTAATTCCACATCTAATTGGCAAGATTCGGTTTGTTTGCGTATGTTCTACGTCAACAATCTTACATGTTACGTTATAATCTGCGTTAACTTAACGCACGTCAAGTAATAATAATTAATTACGGTCTGCGAAATGTTCTATGAAATAACAGTAGGGGATTTGTACTTCAATAAACTGACAACCAGTTCGTGATTTTATTAAAAATATTATTTAAAAAGAAAGGTAGTCTTTTGTTTTGGTAGCCTTTCATACTCCAGCAATTTTCAGCAGTCTTATAGGTACTTTAGACCAATTTGAAGTGTGAATCGTTTATAGACCTTATTGGATCTCATTTCAACACGTGCATAAAAGTAACAGCGTAGGTTGCAATTGCTGGCTTTATGGTTCATTCCTCATTTGATGATTGTTTTGTCTTTGCAGGTTGAAATCCGAGCGCTACACTCGTCAGTACTGAACAGGCCGCACTGCTTCGCTCTCAGCGCAGAGAACCGCCCGCCTCGGTACTTCGCCTGCGCTTCGAGGAAAGAAAGGGACCGCTGGTTATACAGGTACGTTTAAAAAATATATATATGTCACGAAAACATCTAGAACCTATTTAACTATGTACATTGAATGTAGTGAAAAACTGAAATAAATAAGCGGAAATTAAAAAAGCGCAATTTAAAAAAAGTTATTTATGGTATTTTTGTTTTCTTAATTTTCTTGTTAATTAGGCTATAAAATTGAGCCACTGTCAGTGTCAAATAACAGTTATCAAAATACTGATATTATAAAATTACTTGTATATAGCTTACGGCAAGCGGCGCGGCCAGACGAGATACGCACGCGCCGGTGCGAGCGGACCGTCAAGCTGTGGCTGCTCGAGGCCAAAGCGATACCGCCCAAGAAAAGATACTACTGCGAGATACTGCTCGACGAGACGCTATATGCCAGGTGAGACGGCTCTATGTCAATCTAATAACTCTACTTGGTAGCGAATAGTGCCTGGTATTCTGGCCTTTAGACTCTACAAGCATATGACGGGGCTGCTGGTAATGTAATAACTCTACATTACTACTAATCTTTATAAAAACAAAATCACAGTCTATATTGACCTTACCACTTGTTTTACGCGTGCTAGTATCTAGCTTATAGAGCCTAATAAAAGGCATACTCGAGCTAGTTGCAGTTGTAGATTTGTATGTAAACATGCTTGTCAAAATAGTTATCAAAGTTATTGGTGTACGTTTATTTTGATTTAATCATAATAGTTCCTTTAAAAAATCGTCAGTACCTCTTCCGATGCGTGTTACTCCTTCCTTCGAATAGAGAAAAACGAATCGAGCTCTTACTGATAACAATTTATTGCAATATGAATCTTATGACATTCGTTCTGTAAATACTACCTACTTACTAAATCATATTCTCCACAGATCATCCTCAAAACTGAAGTCCGAGCTGTGTTTCTGGGGCGAGGTTTACGAGTTCGGCAACCTGCCGTCGGCGGTGCGCGCGATACACGTCAACGTGTACCGAGAACCCGAGCGGCGCTCGCGCAAGCGGGACAAACACGCACTTGTCGGTACGAAGCTTAACTTTACAATACAAACCTTAAACTGCTGTAATAGTGATCAATTTAACTTGAAATACTGTACCTTAGGTTACCTTGAAATGCTTTGACTAGGATGTAATGCCGAGAGCACAAAAACTTTTTACTGCAGATTTTTTGTGTAGCGTTAATCCCCTTTTTGAATACTGAACGTATTTATACATTCAGAGATTTTTTAGTTTTGCCCATGACCTTGAGTCATCAGAGCCATGGCTCAGTGATGAGCACACAAAAACTTGCGAGTGCTTCAAGTTTTAGTTATCGATTAAATGTATCTTTAATATTAATTTACAAAAATACCCAACACACAATATAAATATTTATGAATATGGTTACGAACAGATGCTTAGAGTGGTACATTGTTGCAACGGGGCCTTGTTCGGGACCACATACTGTTTAATAGCTGGAAATTAAATTCCTATGCCTCTTCGGTAGGAATGCTACATCCACTAGAAATACAAATTGATTGTTTCTTAGCCGGTTTATTTATCTAGAATGCTGTATTTATTTTTTTAAATTTAGTGTAATTAATGACTGGACTAATCTTTTCGAGCATTGGTTTTTTGCATCTCATGTTTTAATTTAAATTAACACTTTTTTATAAACCACACTGCTATCACGTGCGACAAAATTGAACTTATGCTACACCGAGTCGCCGTCACTTTCGTAATTCATATTAGAGAAAGAGACAGTTTGTTATGTCTAATATTTTGTCTTGTCATGACCAACTGTGGTACAAATGCAGTAGTCATTTATACACAAAGGTAAGTTAGGATAAGATATTGGGCGGTCTTATCACAAGCTACGATCTGTACCAGACAACATCTAGGTGGTTTTGTTTTTCAACAAAGTGATAGTTACAGTGTATCCACATTTAGTTTAATACTAATATCGATTTGGTTACAACAATGCCTTAATTATATTTGACACCACTAAAAACAATGCTATCTTGCGTATATACATTCGGCCGTAGTAAGCTTAGTTTGGTGCCAATATAATTAGACGTAGTTAAACAAAAAGGATACAATGCACATCAAGGCAGTTTTGAGATACGGCAGCTTAAAGTTTCTTAATGTATTACATAGGGTAACCCAGATGGTAAAAATGCTATTAGCTTTTATTTTTCGAAGGGATCTTTTTTGTTGTTTGAAAAGGCCTTCTTTAGGGACCGTTTGGTATACTTAACAAATTTTTGTTAATTGCATGGATTAGATCCTGCTTAACTACGACCTATTGACATAATTGTAGCTACCTCTGTTTCTATGTATCCATTCGTGATTCTTGCCTTCTCAGGCACAGTCCGTATCCCGGTCGACGACGTATCCTCCCGATACCTCAACGAGCGGTGGTACCCGCTGAGCGAGAGCGACAAGCCTCAAGCCCCGGCCGCGCCCGCGCCCGCGCTGCGCATCAAGTGCAGATACCAGAGCGTCGACGTCCTACCCCTGGATAACTACGCAAGATTCCTGGACTACCTCAAGAGAAATTATAGGCGGCTCTGTGAATATTTGGAGCCTGTCATTGGTGAGTTACGAATACTCTTTGGGAATATTTAATACATCTTTCTGGAACCTCTCGTGTTTTTACTAAGTCGATACAATTGACGCGGCATTGTTAACTGTACCTACCTACCATAGACTTAAAATTCCTTCGCTATCTATTGTACCTACACCACATAACTTCACGCACTCTTTCTCCAAAAAACTTGTTCGGGTATCTGCAAGCATATAGGTATATGCTAGGTATATCCCTAGGCCCGGAAGTTTATGCTCTTCAAAGATCATGCGACAACGACGCCTGGTTGCGTGGCCTTTACCACAGAAATTCAATCTTTACGTATACAAACACAGAGTTCGTTTTAGTATGACGTTTTACTTTTCCGTAAGCAGCCTCTCAGTTCTATAACTGTATAATTTGACTCCAGGTGTAAAGGCAAAGGAGGACATCGGGTGCGCGCTGGTGCTGTGCATGGCGGGCGCGGGGCTGGCGCCGCGCTACCTGGCCGACGTGGTGGCGCTGGACGTGCGCCGCACCGGGGACCACTCCCTCACTTTCCGCGGCAACTCGCTCGCCACCAAGAGCATGGAGGCTTACCTGAAGCTTGTGGGCGATCAGTACTTGCAGGTATTTATTTATTTATATAGGACAAACCAGTAACTGTTACATTGTAAACATATATAGAATAAAGTATGCTAAAGTAAATTAAATGTACAGTTTTTTAAGGTGTCACAACATGCATTAATATTACGGTAACCAATAATTAGAAATTAGGTATTGCACTTAATATTAAAATTATTACAATTATTATTATTACAATGACTAAATATCTATATATATTTAAAATTAAACGTAAAATTAAAAGATACAACTTATAAAATAAAACTAAAATTGAAGAGTTAAAATGATAAAAAAGATTCTAAAGGTATGATTCTAAAATGTTCTAAGGAGATATATGTGGGATTCGGGACTTCTAAATACCTTATTTGAATGACTGGAGTGGTTGTTGTTAATTAATCAGTAAGAATACACAAATTTTATATTGAGGGAGCCTTTTTTAAGATTTGACTGTTTCACACGTCCAATTTCGTGCGTGGCTTTGACGTCTACCTACGAAAGAACGTACTAGACGATCCAAATAAGAATAGGAATGTCAAAAACCTCTATCTGTCAAATGTCAGTTGAAAAGTATGGTTTGCAACAAACTTATCTGCATTTCAATAATAATAGTCTTACATCAAATTTAAATAAAAAGGTTAAATTAGTAGTAAATTGTATTATTATGATATTTAAAGTCGTAATTCGTTTTTCAAAACCATACCATAACCTTTTTTATTTTCATTTTTGGTGCAAAGGCCCAGCAGCCATGCCAAAAGAAAATTAAAGAAAATAAAATAAGGACGTCAGTCGCCATTTTATCGTTGTTAGTGTGCCTCGTCGTGCGACTGAGTGCATTTTTCACTCAACCTTTGCAAATGAATTTTATTATAAAATATTTTGTTTTGCTCACCCTACCTAACTGGTTCGAATTGACAGCTATGATGTCAAAATATGGCGCTAAGTCATATCCTATTCTCATTTGAATCGCATAGTATATACGACTAGATTGCTATGGTATCAATGTGCACCATATCAGCATACTATTTTTTAACTATTGAACGTGGTCGAGTAATGTAATGCACTTGTGCAGGAGACGCTGGGCGCGGCGGTGGGTCTGGCGGCGGGCGCGGGCTGCGAGTGCGAGGTGGACCCGCTGCGCGCGGGCGGCGCGGGCGCGCTGCGGCGGCAGCAGGCGGCGCTGCGCGAGGCGGTGGCGCTGGCCTGGCGCTCCATCGCCGCCTCCGCGCCGCGCTTCCCGCCGCCGCTCAGGGACTGCTTCGCCACCTTCCGCGAGAGGTAACCACCCCTTCTGGCTTTTTTTTATCATCGGTGAACCTCCATCTGCCTTACTGGGTGGGGCGGTGGGAACACTTTGGTACTCAACTGCTAACCACCCCCGATCTGATCTAAACTTGCTTGCGTCTCGTGATAAAGTCCACATGAAAACTAGAGTTTTTCATTGATGATACCCAATTACCAAAATTTGATCGTATGCACACAGTTCTTATTACCGCCAGTGATTGACATCACTCATATCTAGAATACGGATATCGTTGCCTATGTCGAAAAGAAACAAACATAGTGGCCACCCTACTCATCGATATTCGTGACTTATTTTATGCTTAAAATGCACCCTCCTCAAAATATTATTGTAATACCCCAATAATACATAAGAATGTAAATGAAACCATTGTTTGTTATAGGTTAACAGCGATGGGACGAGAGGACATATCAGACAACCTGATTAGCGCATCCATTTTCCTTCGCTTCCTTTGTCCCGCTATACTGTCTCCGAGCCTCTTTGGAATCACACACGGTAAGAATCACATTGAGTAAACAACAGACGTTTGAGTACACCGATGAGGAACAACATTTGTTCCACATGATTCAAAATATTAGTGATGTTCTAACTAGTTGGTTTTGTCAGAGTACCCGAACGAGCGCGCCGCGCGGAACCTGACGCTGGTGGCGAAGACGCTGCAGACGCTCGCCAACTTCACGCGCTTCCAGGGCAAGGAGGCCTTCATGGAGTTCCTCAACGACTTCCTCGAGCAGGAGGCGCCCAGCATGAAGGCATTTCTCAGAGCCATCTCCGTAAGTATACTATCCATATAAGTTTCAAATTCATTTCGGTTCATTGAGCATACCAATAATTTCTGTTCGCTTAAGACAACTATTTTTATGCCTATAGGGCATTGTCGCAATGAGTTTTTTTTTATTATTTTTATGTCCCATTCCTGGGCAAAAGCCTCCCCTTTACTTCTCCACCATCTTAAAGCTATGGGAATATTTAAATATGACCGATATGTGTCCTCTAATATTGCCTTTAAAAATAATTTAGTTACTTATGACTATAGGATACTCTATTTAGTATCGATATAATACTATATACGATATAATACTAATATTATCGTATTAGTCGTATATATCGTACTCATCAAAGTTCCTATCTACAGACGCGTCCCCAAGAGCAGAGTCAGCAGAACCAGCAGCAGCAGCAACAGCAGCAGCAACAGCAGCAACAACAGCAGCAGGACGGCAGCAAGCGCAACTCGTCGGGGTCGCAAGGGTCGTGTGCGGGCGGCGAGGCGGGCGTGGAGGCGGACCCGGAGTGGGCGCCGCACGTGGACCTGGGCAAGCAGCTGGCCACGCTGCACGCGCTGCTCGTCGACAGTCTGCCCAAGCTGCCCGCCGCCAAGATACAGGTCACTTTACTAGATTCCGCCCTTAAGGCCTTGGTTGGAGTGCACTCTGCGCTCGCCACTCCTCCGGTAAAGCTGTAAAGGCCAAAAGGGTAGTCCATTGAAAAAAAACCAGACTAAATCACTTTCCTTTCTATCTTTAATTTAGATATTATATTCTTACCTTCTTTTATGAGATATTTCGTACATAATAACCTTATCCGAATGTACATAATGACTGAATTTCAAAATAAAAAAATCGACTAGTTTGATCACTGCTCTGAGTGCGTGCGTACTTCTGCTTCAGTAGTAGCACAACCGGGTGTGATGAGACAAAATATGAGATAAAATAACGTACATTTGCTCTCTTTCTCTTACATGAGTTATGCAAGCGGAAGAGCATTTCGATGCGACATTATCCGTGGAATAGGTCTTGAGTACGTGCTAGCCTTGCTGAAGCATGGAGATTAGATGCTCCCGTTAACCAATCCACCTTTAGCATACTTATTTACAGCAATACCCTGTACAAACTAGGTAGTGACTTCTTGGTGTGGTATTCATAATTATTTTATTTATTTTACAGGAATTGGACCCGTTATCAGACATTTTGGACGAGTTAAGCAAGAGATTATTGAGCAACGACAATGGACCAATGCAACCGATTGCCGATAACATCTTTAGGTATAAACCTTTTAATATCATACCATATTCTAATAATTTTCACCTGACAACATTTTAATAAGCGTATTTTGTTGTTTTAGGTTCAACGACCCAACATGCAACACGCCTTTGAAACCAGCCCCAGAGCCCACCACTAACGGACCACTCAATAGTAACTTTGCTCACAGTTCACCCATCATGAACAAGAATGGAGTCCAATTCAACATCAGCCCTTCCAAATCAAACGCCGAAGAGTCTAAATACAAGCCCGGATTCGCAGCCGTCAGCAAATCACCCAGTTTTAATCTAAGATCAGCAACCATGCCGAGAAACGGATACGGATCAAGCCCGGTCAGTCAAAACGTCAATCCGGACAGATACAGCTCGCAGTACAATAATCAAGAACACTGCGTCAATTTGAAGGTTGTACAGATAGGATTCGGCTCCGATCAGTATCCCAAAGGCATCAGCAACGGGATCGGTGAAAGCCTCGAAAGAAGGTTCCAGGAGAGGTATAAGCCGAACAGCTACAACCAGCAGACGCACTTCCACAACTCCAATTACAACAGCACAGAAAGATCCCCGAGCAGCGACAGTATCAACCACAACAATTATACCAGCGACGTGAACATCATGAAGGAAACAGCGACACTAGAAGAACTATCTGATTTATTGAAATACGCGGACGATTCCGACATAGTCGATGACAAACTCATGAACAAGAAGAATCTGTCGCAATCTATGTCGAATAATAACAACATCGTCAATGGAAACAAGACCAACTACACGAATAACGGTTCCAACGTGTCAATCAGCGGTTTGTCAAATGTCGCGAGTTCAGGCTACCAAAGCATTGCCACGTACAGCCAAAGCTCTAGTCCCATCGAAAACACCGCGCACCATCACCAGGCCTACGAGAACGGCGGACAACCAATGAGCCGGTACTCACAGATCAACTACCAAAAACAGCGAGACAAACAGTATTACGATAGTAAAAACGAGAAATTCTATCCAAAGAGCCCAGTGCAACAGAAGATTGATTATGATATACAGAAATACGGCATCCAGAACTTCACTACGGCCGACAGTACCCCGCCCAACGCGAACCTGAGCTCGAAGGTAGCTCCACTCGTGTTCACCAACCCGGTCTATAACATGGACGACAACCGTCAGCCGCAAGAAAAGAAGCCCACTGAAAATAGAAATTCAAAGCGTTGTCCATGTGGCTCATCCAGTTCATCGATAGATGAGGAGGGCTTGAGCACAGACAACGTAGAGACAAACTCAGAAGAGGGTTCTACTAACTTCAACGAGGATAGTAGAAACTATGACCAACAGAACCGCAACGTTACCCACCGAAAACTAACCAGAGATAACTGTAATTATGATGAACTGTACCAGAGGAGCAATCACAGTCACTCTCCAAGGACGAGAGACGACGAGTCGTCGAGCAACTCGCCGAGCCTACGGAAAAGTAGCAAGACGCGAATGCCAAGAACGAACCCTATGCTCTCGTACTCCACGAATCAAAATCAAATAAACTTCAAACACTTCGGACAGAGGGGGGAGTCGCTGTACGAAAGCAAGCCTCACCACATCTCGACGGACTCCGGCTACCCGATGAGCAGATCGGAATCGAACGTAGAAGAAGTGAACAAGGAAATGTACAGGCTACAGATATCGCGGAGTCAGAAGGCACTGTACAACATGGAGAACTCGAAGAGTTCTCCGGAGAAGTATACCGTGACAGAGAACGCGATACCCGAGACGAATTATCCGTTGGACAGGACGTACTCCGGGGCGAAGATGTCGAGTAGCCGGGTGAACGAGGACGTGGAGAGGCATCAGGAGTATTACGGAGTGCGGGAGAGGAGGGAGTCTCCGTCGAGGAGTATGTTCGTGCGCGAGTCGCAGTCGAGCGAGGCTGGCGCGGCGGCGCGGGCGGAGCGCGAGCCGGCGGCGCGCGACAAGCTGCAGCGGCGGCTGAGCCTGGACTCGGCGCGCGAGCTCACCGACAGCTCCGACGACATGGAGGACACCTTGTACAGCACCACGGGCCGACGACGCGCCTCCAAACACCAGAGGACCATTGAACAGGTACATTACCTATTACTGATTTCTCCATAGTAGCGGTTGTCTCTATATTTAAGTCTTCGTCCTCAAGTAACTATTACGAATTTTATTTTTTGGTTAATATTACCATGCAGTTTCTTTCCCACTCTTCTCCATAGGAAATGCATCCCGAATGTGTAGACTCCTTTTTTTTTTGTGTGACGATTGTTAAGCAGTGTAATGAAAAAAAGAACGGATTCTGATTCTTTCTTGATTCGTATCCTTTTTAGGACTCTGCTAGATGGAAGCTCAGCTGGGAACTTCTTCACAAGATTTTATTTAATTATTTTGTTATCTCATTTCAGTATGAACGTGAAATTGAAAGGTTAAAGTGTTCAGTGGAGCTGCTACGGGGACGATTGGGGCCGAATGAACCCGGACAAGATCACACAGATGCCAAAATGAAGGCTATCATTTCGAGGTAAATATCATACCTCTATAGGGCTGTTAAAACGTTACACTAAATTACTCTTAAAGTTTTCTAATTCTTAGTAGGTAATTAGCATAATTGAAAGCAAGAAAATAGTAGAGTTTTCTTCTTACATTATTTATCAGATAAGAAAGCTCTAACGAAAATAGCAGATTAAACGCCCTTTAAAAAATATAAAAAGTAAACAACTTTGTTTTCTAGGTTAATCTGCGTCGAAGAAGAACTGAGACGCGAGCAGCGCAAGATGGCCGCGGCTCTATCCCACAAGCAGCGGGTCATAGAGGCTCAGGAGCATCGCATTGCGGCTCTCGACGAAGCCAACACGAGGCTGCTGTCGGCGCTCGTGCACCTGCAGCAGCGCGCGCCGCACCCCGCACCCACACACTCACACCAAGAACTTCAGATATAACCAATCTTTGCAACTCTACATAATGTTTCATAAGTCCGAAATAATACTTTGACGTTTGCATCACATCTATATAGTATAAGGCTTTTTTCAACGTTTTTTTGCCTCGTTAACTTTAAAAACATTAAACATTTCATGTCCTATATGATATTATTGTTTTGTTTTGTTAATATTAGTAGTCGTCTGTCGAAAATGTTGTGAGCACTGCTGAATAGGGTTTTGGATGTGCCCTTGGGGCATAACGCGATATTTGTGATATATATTCAAAGGTCTGTCAGTGATATATATTCAAACTGATAGTCAGGGATAATCTACTATGCATCTACATCTTAGATACCATATAATATGCAGCTTAAATATTATTTCGGACTTCTGGTACACCCTGTATAACGTACGCAACAGTAGAGTCGCGACGGTATTATCCCTACCATACTTTTGTCAATACCGGTTTCATGTCAACAATTCTTGTAGAGTCGGTGGCTCTCGCTGTTGTACTCAAGTTCTCGGTGGGAGTTAGCGTCGGTGTAAATAATGATACTCTCACGGTCGGCAACAGTATGTTCTCTTTTCAAATTCAAACGATTATGATCTCTGTGTTCAATGTAAAATAAGAAATGGCATACAATTTGCGGATTTAATTTTGCAGAAAGTATTATGTAGTGATAGTTTAGAATGATGTTGCTCGTATTTTATTAAATATTCAAGGCTCATTATAAAATGAATTGTATGCTAGGTGCATAAGGAAGCATTTGCGTTGTGTCAACCTAGTTTGTTGATGGAATGGATAGTGTGTTGAAGGAGCTTTGGCCAGAATAAGGTCAGTTTTGTATACTTTACTCAGTTGAAACAGTAAAATAAATGTACCTTGGCGTAGATAGAGTCTATTTTGTCCCAAAATATAATCGTTCGCACAAACTGCCTGTATCTCTTAAATTGGTAGGCATTTTAACTAAACGTTATTTTACTAATATCAAATTTCAATACAGTAATCTGCACGATAATATTAAGAGTATGCATGTAACTATTCAATGTTCATAAAATACATTTTAAATTCGTTTGTGTACATAATGTCCTAAGTAAAAACATTTGTTGTTATAGTAATATTGTTTAGCATCCTCTCTCGTATCACAACATTATTGTTTTGCCATTTATCTTTAATCATTATTTTGTTACATTGTTTCTCTAGTTGTTAATAAAAATGCTTTAAATGTCATTAACTTTGTACAACAGTATTTTCTTAATTCGGTTACGTTCGCTTCGCGTTTCGACGTTTGTTTTTTGTTTTCTATAACAATGATACCAAAGACGATTGAATATCCCTCGGGCTATATGCGCGGCGGGGAGTCGAACCCGCTGCACTTACAGTCTCTAGTGTTGTATTTTAAAATAAAACATAGATTTTATAATAATTGTATAAGACTTGTATCATAATATTCTTAAGAAATACATTAAGTTGAATGTGGTATAAAATTGAAATTTATTTTTAATACCTTTGGAGTATTATGCTATGAAAAGTAATTAATGGTAATTATAAAATTGTACCTAAATTTTGGAAAATAAGTTCTGAACCTTGACCCTAGTTCTGCAACGTAGTTACAGTGACGTGTTATTTAAGCCATAACTCCAGGTCGGTATACCTGCGCAGGTGTCTGTTAAAACTTATCACATTAAATTATAAATTATGTATTTTCTGGCTTTCATTTTAATCTTAGTTCAGCAAGCTAAAATTTTCCGTATTCAAACACTATAAAGTTTCATATTCGAATGTTATTTGTAATGTAACATGGCTTCCGAAACGCAAGTACTCAATGTCAGTCAATATAGCCATTACCCATAACTTGACTTCATAATTATCCACATTTTTCTACTGTGGGTAGGTGGATAATTTGTTTTATATGCAGTTCAACTTCTGTCGTAGTCTTGTCAGCAAGTTTAGATAGTGAGTGATTTAATATACTACTCTTATTTAATATAATACTCGATGGAAACCATACACATTTAAAAAGTGAAGTATTATAATTTTAAGTATTATTATATTATAAATATCCCTTGACAGGATAATTGGTGTTTTAATTCGTGGAGTGAAATTCGTGTGTATGTATGTCTTACTTCACACTAAAATGAGAAGCTTTTGGAGAAATAAAAAAGTGAGTATGTGTAAAAAACGCTTGTAATAATAATTGTTTAAAGACAAGTAAACGCAACAACACAATTAGGCAAATTCTATTGAGTTTTGGGTTCAATCCCAGCGGGGAGACAAATATATCGCTTCCTTGTCAAATTGAATTTCCGTTCCATCGCCTCACCAGTGCTGTAAGGATGCATCAATTGCAAATCTTCTATCCTCCCAAGCAAGTAAGAAAAGTATATTTCACGAAATTTCTTGTCCGGCAACTGCGCTTGACACATTGACGGCCAAAATAGATTGTTAACGTAAGCGTGCGACCTGTACAGCTCCAACCTATATTTAAATGAGAATCGTTTAAATTTATCATTCAAAGTCTGTTTCTCCGCCCAGGTGTTATGCCCCATGAAGGTTGGGTCTCGCGGCGCCGACACGTGCCCGAAACCCTTGTTAGCGAGCATTTCGAATATCTGCCAGTACTTACAGCTCTTCTTTAACATATCTGCCTTCTCTGATTCCGTCAAAGGTCCGTTAATCCTCCGTCGCATCCATTCTTTCAGTTCGGGGACCAAATGCAAATTGGGCAAGCGAGCTGCCACGTTCACTTTTCGCATTAAGCGTAGTGCGCATTTAAGATAATCCTCCGGCCGGGGATCGTGGCCCAAACACGTCGTTGAATTTTTTCTCTTCTTTTTCTTTTTATCCTTTTTATCTTTATTTGTGCCGTCGTCGACGTGCAGCACACTGTCCGTGTCCCAAAGCGCTTTGAACTCCTTTTCTACATGCAATCGCTTGGGGTCCAAGTCGAAAATGGTCTCATAGTGAAACTGCATGGGCGCGTGACGAGTGGGCTTCTTGAAGAATGGCAGCTCCTCGGGTTGGAACGAACCTTCATTCCCGTAGTCGTAGTAGTGACCGCAGTAGCATTTACTGGTTTTAAGGTAATGGAATACCGTATCGTGCCACGACTTTACGCAATCACAGCGGTCGGGTTGCAGCGACGGCGCCCGATCACGGAAACCGCAATGTATGTTGACGCATGCGCCGTCCATGTACTTAAATCCTCCATGAATGAGATCCCCTTCCGGTGGCATCATGGTGACATTGCCCAGGACATACACTGTTTTGCCATTGATGGTATAAACGCCGTTGATAGCGAATTGTGCGTTGCTTATGTTGTTGATACGTGGCGCAACAGGTTTTTTCCGACGTGACTTTCTCCGGCTTCCGCAACCCATGCCATAGCTCTTTTTACCATCTGCTATAGACAACTTTGACCCGCGCAGCTTGCTTCGGGTTGGCTTGCTGGTTTTCACAGCCATATCTTGCTTAGGAGGCGAGTAGGGTTCTAATGTCGAAACGCCGGCTAATTTGTCACAATATGATACTGGTAGTTTCTTTTTCGGCGGTGGCGGGGGAGGCGGTGGCGGTGGCGGTTTAGGTATAACAGGCTCTTCCTCGTAGGGCTCGTTCAGATCGTCCAGGTTCGGCAGGGGAGGAGGACGTTTACGTTTTGGAATAGGTTTTTCATATAAGACCGCCACCATTTTCTGGAGGTAAGGCGATTTCAGTGGAGGTTCAATCTTCGGTTTCGGTTTGAGAGGTGGTTTTTTGACTCTAGGCTCGTTACGAAAACGTTCTCGTAGTAAATGTATCAAGTTTTCTAGCCCCAAATACAATATTGCAGATAACATGAGTCTGGCGTTTAGGCTGTACGAAGCGCGCCTACCGTCTATGGGATATCCGTATGTCACTAAGTATAACTGGGCGAGCATTTCTTTTGGATCCTGGTGGCATAAATAGATACAGTTCATGAGATCCACAGTGTGCGGGCGGGGAAATAAACCCAGCTGGCGCATGACGGTTGCAGATCTAATGGGTCGACCTTCGAGCAGATCCTGGTGTATCGAAAATTCGAGCTTGTCCAGTGCTGTTCTTTGCGGCACACTGAGCGCTTGGTACCATTTGGGTCCTACTGCTCTCTTTATGCGTCTCATTAACTCTTTTTCTCTCTGTTTACGTATTTCCTTAAGTTCGTCCATAAATATGCTCCTCTCGCGAGTTTGGCGTGTATATATGACTTGAAGTCGACGCTGCACGCGTTCCTCGTGACACGTCTCCGGGCCATATTTCGCTGGAGGACGAATTTTCTGTTGGCCCATGGTGAAAAATAATGAGTTAATCAAATTAATAAATATCACACGTATATTTTGCCGCTTTCACAGATTTACTGCAATTTAGAGAAAAAATATATCCCTAGATATTTAGAGTGCAAATGTGATGAAAATAAATGGCAACGTCAGATTTTCTTTTTCTAATTTATTGTGTTTGTCTGTGTAAGAAAAAAATCTAAAAGTTTTTATAACCTCAGTTCAAATGAGATGTATCTTGTTTATGGGGTGAGTATCTTGTTACAAAACTTTTGTAATCGTCTTCTTTTTTTACGCAATGAATGAAATGATGATTAGGAATGCCTGCACCTGCGATTAGCGGTATTTATGGAAATGTCGAGTAATTAATAGCAAAAACAAATTTTATAAACACACAATAAAAATAAAAATGGATAATGGCAGTGATAAAGATGGCGGATGAATCTATAATATAAATCAATTTAATCGTCAAACAAAGTAATAAGAAATGCCTTTTATAGCATATCCAAATTCTATCGATCACTACGCCATCTATCATCGAGTAGATATAACTACAAACGATACGTACCTACAAATAAAACATCAATAGTGTATTAACATTTATTCACAATGAATGCCTAAATAAAAATACAGTGACGAATAACGGTGTCCGAAAACTATGATGTAGATTTTATTTATACATGCAGTAGGTACGTCGGGGGCGAGTGTCGCGTGGGTCGGGCGAGGCGATCAGCTGTGGGAAACTCGGCCGGTCGAAGACCCATGCTACAGGGTGAACGCCCCTCGGTCATCCATCACCTGAATAATTCCTCACCTCATTCATACGCACTGGCGAATCCATCTCAATATTTAAGCTCCATACATTATTCCGGAAACCATCAATCAACCTGAAACTTTGGGGTGTCGCATCAACATTGTATCACTAGAAGCGGATGACCGCGCCGCGGTGCGATTAACGCCCTGCGCCTACTGGGGTGAGCGTATTAACATGACATTTTTGGAAATGTACTCTGTGTTAAGATTTAATTTCTATGGCAAAAGGCACGCGAAATCAAAATTCGCCCGCGTTGTCGATGAAATTTCGTCGAAAAATTAATAAAATTCATATTACATACATACATACATATACTCACGCCTGTATCCCATGGAGGTAGGCAGAGACTACCGTTTGCCATATGCTACGATCCTGTCATACCTCTTTCGCTTCATCCACAGTCATAGATCTATTCATGCACTTCCGTCGGTTGAGGGTGCTACGGACTTGACCTTTCTGGAAGAGACCGTTAATCTGAAATTCATATTAGTCTTGGCAAAAAAAATACCGCGCGATTTATGACGCGCTTGTTGTTTCAATACGCATCGATTCGCGTATTGAAAATGTACATACTACGTTGAAGCGTACACGTGGAAGGGCTCCAAAAATAGGGATAGATGAGAGTGAAAATAAACTAAAAATAAATGAAGCAGTAAACAGCTATTATGAGTCATAGTCCTAGAATCTTCACACCGGGCCTCCCGTTCCAGTACGGGTTTTCCTGAAGGAATTTTCAATCGTATGCCAGTTTCAAAGAAAGTATTTCTTATTCGTTTGATTTGTCTGAAGCTCTAACAGTTTTATTTTTATTTAGATGCATTTAAATAAAAATATTGATGCTTTAGTTGCATACACTAACACTCATCTAAACAAATCAAAATCCCAAATTATACTAATCAATATATAAACGTTATTTGTGCTAGTAAACACGAGAACTGAAAATATGGAAGCCGTCGCCAGGGTAGGCCCAAAAACCGATTCTGCGATGACCTCGACGCTTATTTAGACGGACGGTGTGAGAGAGCGAAATACCGGGATGTCTGGAAGGAGATGGATTACTTTGCCCAGCAATGGGACATGGTTAGAGACAAAACAAAACAAGAATGCGGAACATGCAAATTTAATATCGAAGGGTAAACTCGCTAAATGGCAAAGTGAGTCAAGCGCCATGTTGGGGGATATTGAGTTATACATGTCGTAAGAATCAGCGAAGTTTTCCCCATCTATTGAGCTAGATTTCGTGCACAGTTACCAAAATGGCGCTTGAGTCAATTCGCGTTTTAACCGTCTATGTGTTACTTTTGTAATGTATTTAAACAATGTCTATTATGCAGTTACCGGGTGCACGCCCGTGACAATGACACGATGCTTTTGAACACCGCATTGTTTTAATTCTAAATGATTCATTGGTTTATTGGCAATAAGGAGTGACTTTATTGTATGAAGATGAATGACCACATTAAACCCAAATAGATTTAACTAAACAACCGTGTGTGATTAGTTTAAGAGGTTTCGAAATTGTGCTTGCAAACTCTGTATTAAATCTGTTTATAGAAAGTTAAACATACATTTTGACATATCAGTCATAAAAATGTTAAGTAAAAACGTTAATTTGATGGAATATTCAAAAACATTGGCGTTACATAAATATCTGCTTAGACTTATTAAACATAAATTATGGAAATTTTAATAATAGAACAATTTCTTACACATATTTCTCATAAAACCTCAACTTCGCTTCGCCAATTCATCCGCTAACACATTATAATTGGAATTGCATTGAACTTAAGTCTAATTGTACCTAATTACATAATTCAATATCAGGTATGATTTCCAGTAGGTAATTGTTGAAGAGAGAGAACACGTTGACTTTCTTGCATTTCCATTGCAGCTAGATGTGTATCTGCCGGCTGCTAGGCAGGGTTGTTGCCGTCTGGCGTTCACTTTCCACGTGTCAGGAAGTATCCAAAGCCACTTTCACTCCATTCAAGATCACAGCCGCTCGTTCCGCCTAACGCTGCGCTTGCGCCGCTATTCTCCACAACCATCTATTGTCTGCCATTTCGCAATTTTATTTTGATTGCATAGTAGTCTTCAAATTGCTTTCGTTACCATTCAGAATTAATTATCTCCACTCTACATGAAAGTAAAATTAATGGGTATTTTTATTATGGTAAGTGAGGTACCTTCGGAGAGTTTATAGTAATTTCAGGCGCTACTTCTCATGCCAGTTCAATGACCGAGCTCTTATCTTGTATGCATGTGTGCATGCACGTGTTTGTGGTTCGTGTGCGTCGGGTGCGGCTGCGCATGTGAGCTCGTATTGTATTGTAGCCCGCACATTCTTATGCAACGCTTATGAAGCAGTTAAGACGTGTTATCAGAAAGCGCATCGAAATGTATATTTAGCGTAAGGATTGTTTATTATCGTACAAATCTGAGGCTGCTGCTCGCGCCAATTTTATTAATAGAGCGAGATACAATTTGTCACCTATGACGAATGGCTGACGACGACGCGGCTTCCGTCTACACATATAAATTTGAATTGAAAAAAAAATCTGCTGTGTACATACATAAACATCTTTCGACTATAAAGTGATAGGTATGTCTTAGTAAAAAAATGTTAATAATTGTCGTGGAAACACTTGAACAACTACATTTATTAATAACTAAGATCCTTGGAATCTACCGAACAATCAAAATCCACTTCAATGTTATTGCGGTACCTAGACAGTTTTATCATGTCGTGCGGACAGGTGGCATCTCTCAGGCCGACTTAAGAGTGTCTAACACGTAAAACGAGAAAGCAGAAGCACGTCGACAAGACTGTATCCTTTGACAAATAGTGCCTGAAGGGAGGAGGGCGATGCCCAAATATTGGGTGAACAACCTCTTAATGCTTCGAGGAGACATTTTATTTTTACCATACAACGCGTATCTACAACCGTGGACATATCTGTTAAATTGAAGAGGACATAAAAAAACTTATTTTATTCTCCAGTTTTAAATAGATCGTAATAAATCGTGCTGTTTAAAAGGCCATACTTACATGAATTTTTCAGTCACGCGTTTAGTCTTTACTCGTGATGCTTACGTATGTTTCTCGGAAACGCGTCATTGTACTGACTCGGCGAGTGACATACTCGTTTATTAGTCCGGCGTATGAACGAAAATATCGGCGTTATCAGTGGCTAATTATAGAGGGCTGAGGACCGTGGCTGCTCGAGTCAAGGGTACGTTCACTCTTCCAAGTTCAAAGGTCACCGAGGTCAGGGCTGAACAGACAGTTCGCAAACTTCCAAACAAATTCTACTCACCTCAAACGTCAATGCTTTTATCTTAAAAATAAAACACAATTTATTTTATTTCCGGAAGCTCTTACAGAGTTGCGTTGCGTTCAATCAAATATTTCAATAAGCAATAAAATTAAACTTTATTTTTATCAACACGAGAAATGCTTTTATGTAGGTGATCATAACTATAAAGTTAATGATAATTTATATGTATCAGAAAATGGTGACATTTCGTCAGTGGTTTTCCGGTAGTAGTATTGACAGTGGAGGCGCGTGTGTGTGTGCACGCGGCGCGTGTGTCAGTGTGCGAGGATCGCGTTACAGCTGAAACGCGGGGCGCCTGCCGAAAAGTGCGGTCGTTGACCCGGTCAGGAGCGCGGCTGTACAGCTCACGCAACCGCTCTTGATACTTTGTCTCACTTATCAGTCATATGCAATGCTCGCCGGTAGCTCATAAATATTATATTAGGTCTCTACGAATTCATATTCATTCAGTTTACAAAGCGGATAAACTTTATAAATTTTGCATAATCATAAAAGCTACTATTTATAATTATTAATTAATAAAACTATTTATAATTTTTGAGGTCGCTACTAGCTAAATATCATTTTATATAGCCCACCCTACACTTCTTATTCTTTAACGCAATTAAATAATGTGGATTAAGGATTATTACGGTGTTACGCCAATAATAAGCAAGTGTCTTGCCATTTTTATTGATTAAAACAGCAATATTATACATGGAAAGTGATAAACTAAGCTGATATCTAAAAATGGTATTCATCCTAAAGTCAACTCACTTCCTCAAACACAGTAAAGTATCAAAGCATTCCGTGCGCATTACAACGCCGGGTGATATATTTGGTGACATTGAACCGAGTCCATTGCCAACGACCTCGCTCCTCGGGGAAGCTCGGTTTGCGTAATCGCTCCTGCGTACAGTACTCCGAGACCCCGGCATAACAAACACACACAACACTCCACACGCACAAACACGCAACGAGGATGGAAACCACTCTGAGTCGCCGTGAACTCTGATAATAATTAAATGCGTAATAAAAATATATTCAACCGTACAAGTAGGTACTCATTGAAATACCCTTTTGGAGTCTTTAATATGCTGATCAACTTTGTTAGATGACTGCATCACATGCAATTTGGTTATTGCATCGTGATGTATGTTACAGATTCGTAAACGTTCTCAAAAAGTAGTTGGATATTAATGGAAACTATTTTGCACAGCACATCAGCATTGCCATTCAACGTGGCAATGATGCCAGCGTTCCGGCCGCCCTACCGCCCGACAATGATGGGGGACTGTTCGATACAATTTTATTTTTTACAAGCTTTATATTTACTTGCAATGTATGTATGTCCGGGTGGAATCTTGCAACTGATTTTTTTAAAACAGTTATGTTTAACCGATTTAGCTGAAATTTGGTATACACGCTTATTTTGGATGACAATGCATAGCCATGTGACCTCATTCTAAGTCCAATATGGCGGATCATCCAAGATGGCGGATTAGTTATTTTTAGGGTTCCGTACCCAAAGGGTAAAACGGGAACCCTATTACTGAGACTTCGCTGTCCGTCCGTCCGTCCGTCCGTCTGTCACCAGGCTGTATCTCATGAACCGTGATAGTTAGAGAGTTGAAATTTTCACAGATGATGTATTTCTATTGCCGCTATAACAACAAATAAAAAACAGAATAAAATAAATATTTAAGGGGGCTCCCATACAACAAACGTGATTTTTTGCCGTTATTTATAGATAATGGTACGGAACCCTTCGTGCGCGATTCCGACTCGCACTTGGGCGGTTTTTTCTGCACTAACACAGTATGGGTATCAAATGAAAGGGCTTGCTGAGGTAAACACGAAAACTAATACAACGATTTTCTTCTTTTAAGGGCAATTAAATAAAAGCTTGTTTTTGAATAGTTTTTTTCCTAATCATTGTAAATTGTAAATAATTCTATGTAAATATTTTTTTCTTATACTCCTGACCAATATTATTGTTATAAAAATATTATTGTTATAAAAAGAAGTGATATTGAACCTCTTATGAGAAGTTTGACAAACTCGGTGACTTGAAATTCTTTGGATTGTTCTTGTGACTCACACACGACGTAACAGAGCCCGTGGCTCGTGATAACGTGTCAGCGAGCACGGTGGACCCTGGTTAAGACGCAGTTTGTGTCATTTGTTTCAAATAAATAAATATCTCCAGACAACCCATACTCATCGTGTGATCCCGAACTAAGTAAAGCTTGTACTATGGGTACCATACAATGTATTGGGCGCGATCCTAGTTATACTCATATCAGGGACATTTCCAGTACTTGTCACTGGCAGGAATCGAACCTGCAACCTCCTGGCCTTGTAGCATGACCGTGTGGACATAAGTTTTATCTCTATAAACTGTCAGATTCGTCGAGAAAATGACGTCACACCGGGCCATGTCCAGTACAAAAAGTTTAATGTGACAAATTTCTCGACAAATCTGACAGATGAAAGAGATAAAACTTATGTCTTCGCGGTCATGCTAAGGGGGCTGGTGCAGTGATCCAAGCGACAAGCTACTGGACCAAGCCGACGTCGTCACAGGATATAAACGATATCCACTATTTAATATGTAGTTGACAAATTAAGCGGCAGTAGCCTAGTCGTTAGACCGGTTTATATGAATAAAAAATATTCTGATTCTAATTCTGATTCTAGCACAATCAACCAGAAAAACGTGATCGGTTGCCCTCGCAACTGAGAGGTTCCGGGTTCGAATCACACCCTGGCCATTCAATTATTAAACTCCTAGCAAAAGCATAAAGCTTAGTTAAAGAGCCTAACGGGACTACTAGAAACATATATAATATACTCACGTCTGTATCCTACGGGGGTAGGCAGAGACTACCGTTTGCCACAAGCTACGATCCTGACGTACCCCTTTTGTTTCATCCACATTCATAAATCTTTTCATGCACTTCCATCGGTAATATTATTACTAGTAACAGGACAATCTTGTATCAGTTAATCAGTTATCTTTAAAAACAAATAGCGCTACTCTACAACCCTGTTAGAACAACATGAGAAGGTAATGTATTATACATGTCGTAGTGGCTCAGTGGGTATGGCCCCGCTTGCGATCCGCAAAGGTCGTGGATTTAAATCCCGGAAGCGAACGCGCAAATATGGGTTTTATCGATTGGGAAAATGTATATTCGTAATCCCCGTGTCGGATTATGGAGGCGCTCGTGGTGGTCAACACATGGATGGGTGGCCGCTACTGGCATTGAGAATAGAGCGCTACTGGCCATGCTTTGCAGGACGCTTTTAGATGTCAAACCCATTTATATCAGTCCTTAGGTCACTTAGCGCTTCAGCCGGCGAAACTTCGACATCAGGGCTGGTCACAAAAAAAAGCTATCAATACATACTTTTTTCTAACCGTTTGTGTCCCACATCTGGGCAAAGTTCGCCTTCACCTCCTTCCATTTATCCCAGTCTTTTTCTCTCAATACTTCTATTCATAAAATAAATAAAATTACAGTGTCTATTTCTAAAGTCAAAACAACAGCTTTTTCTACTAAAAGCATATTTATATGAACGTCTAAACGCATTTTGAAAATGTTTTGTCTGCCTGTTTGTTTAATGTAAACTCCCAAATGGCTTGTAAATTATAAAAATATCTGATTTTGCAATGAGAATTTACTTTTATATTAGAAAATTCATTGGGACTCTGGGGAAAAAATAATATCCTTTTGTTCAAGGTAATTAGGGTTCCTAAATTACTCTAGCTGAGCTCATGACTTCGTCCGGGTCTAAGGAGTATTAAATAAAATTCAAATCTATTCTATTTGTCGTTGATACGTAATTAGTGACCCCACACAGATTGATTTCCATAATAAAAGATAAGATAGCACGCGACATACTTGCCAATTTTCACCTTTCTCGAAACACGTGTAAGCTGATTAAACGCCTTGTAGCGATTGGGGCAAGCGAATCAATTTGACTATTATTGAAATGAAACTCTATGTCAATGTATATATAGATTGAATTTGTGTTGTAAAAACCACGCGAGCTCGTGTCAAAATTCACTCGTCTAATCTATGACATTTTTTAAAGATGTCTTAAACAGTTCGTCGTCCTCTATTTTTGCAAAATGAATATAATTATGATATTTGAATGGAATAAGATGAGGAATGGAATGCACCCGCGGTTAGCGGGTATTCTGCCAATTTCAAATATTTCATAGAAAGGACATATTAAATAAATACACATAATTTTTAACCGACTTCAAAAAGGAGGAGGTTCTCAATTCGACCCGTATGTTTTTTTTTTATAATAACTATTTTGGTGAATAATAATTTTTATTTATTTAGTCTGCCAACCCGCACCGTGCCAGCGTGGTGGACTATGGCCTGAATCGCCCTCGCATTGAAGGGAGGGCCGTGCTCAGCAGTGGGACGTTAAAAGTGCTGTAGTAGTAGTAGATTTATTTATTATAAATTATTGTTATTACACAGCATATTTAGCGTTTTAAAAAAAATTGTAATCAATATGATAAAGATGGCGGATGACGTTTTCATAATTTCAAAAAATCGGTCGCACTCGTTTTGACGCTCAAGTGAGCGCAGGGCTTAATATACTTGAAGATTTTGTTATGTGAAACCGACTAGTGATAGCTACTATCAAAATCAAGGTAACTGACCCGTCGCCGTCTGCGGAAATCGGGACGGCGAATAATGCGAACAAAGTACCAACGTAACGGTAAAAGCAGACAGTAATTATGTACTTTTATTTCTTACTTCTAACATAGCCTTAGCTCATTTCAACTCCTATAAAAACGCAGTGATCCAAAAGACGTAATGAAGAGAGGTTAAAAGCATAATTGTCTGAGATATGTTAAAAGAAAATGCGTTTTTACGTAGCGAAGGCATATTCTGCAAAGAATGTATGTAATAAGTTTACTGTACAAAAGTTTTATATTTGTTAAAGCAATATTAATAAAATATATATATCATCATTTACTGTGTTTAGTAAGCCTCCGTTTATTAGGCCTATTGCTATTATACCCGTACCCGGTACCCGTACGCTCCCTCCATATGATGAGGATCCGAGCCATATTCGGGAATCCATAAAAAAATATACCCAATAGTTTCGTATTTTTATATTATACCCGTTTAATGAGCGTAGGTACTTAATATTGAAGAAGGAAACGGGGCACGTTTCATCTTGATATCACGACATAAGGAAGTTGTGAAATACATAAACAAGTCGCTGTTGCGTGAAAAGGTGCGCGGGCGCAGGACACTATGAAAAATAATGTTTCATTTTCTTAATTAATTTAAATAATTGTAAAAAATGCATTTGTTATATTTGTCATACCTTGACAGGCATTTAAATAGATAATTAAGCGGTGGTAGCCGAGTGGTCGAACGCACGCTTTGCAATCAAAGTGCGCAGGTTCTATCCCCGGCTCGCACCTCTGGGTTCCATGTGCGAATCTCATTTTCATCTGAGATTATCACTTGCTAAGAAACGGTGACGGAAAACATCATGAGGAAACCTGTGTGCCCGGTATAATGGCAATAGGCTCGCCCCCTATTACATTGGGACCAAAATACATCGGCGAAGTGTGGGCGCACTGCAGTGCGCCTCTGCCTACCCCTTCGGGGAATACAGGCGTGATGATGTATATATTAATTAAGCGAAAAAGAAGAAATACCTAAGTAGAAACCGATATTTTTTGGGCATCATAAAATACGATTTCCTTTGATGCCATCAACGCCATATTAAATGCCAATACGTCCCAGTAAACAAAACAAAACGTGATCACCTGTTAATAAATAATCAAAATGTATTGTGTCGTTTTTTTTAAAGAAATTCTAAAAAAAAATCATGAGTTTCTTCGCTGGTACTCCAAATATTTTTGTTCGCCAGCAAGCGGTCGAGTCAAGGTCTCTCTGGGCACGCCGTTGTAATGGGCCGCGAGGTGAGCTCGCCTAGACCGCAACCACTTTCACTCTCCATCGAGACCATTTGGGACCATTATAGAACCGCGTACACTTGTTCTACCACTCGCATCACTGTTTTGACGAACGAAACTTGACACGGCTGATGCATTCACACAACCCTGACAATGTTTACCGATGCAATTTTTGCAACGTATCCAATTTCTAGATACGGGAGGTCACAGATAACGACCCATTTCCTCGAATAAGTAAAACAAATGAAGAGGTCGTTGACCCCGCACGTAAGATTCGAACAGATGAGCAGAATATCCGCGTGCTTACATGCAAACGAAATGCAGTGCGCATGCTGAGAATTTTAATCACAGCACCGAAATTGCGCTGAGGTCGAAATTTTAATCACGCTTCAGCGTGTTCCAGACGTTGGTAAAACCTGTTGAGACAATGAGGTATAAAGACTGAGAGAACATATGTGCATCGGGTCGAGCGAGGAAAGCGTCGTCGTCGCGGGTTTGTGTGTTGCGGGTCTGATTCCCGGCGGAAGGGTCCCGGAGGAACGATCCAGGCGGGGTGGTGCGGCAGTGTGCCGGTCAGTCACCGCTCTGTCGGCGTGCCGCGCGCTCGCCGTTGTCGTCTTGCCGCTCTACGTCGCGCAGCTATTGTTCCGTGTAGCAGACACCTTCTATGTTTATCTGCTGCCCTGGTACGCATGGAACGTCTAGTATGAACTTGTGACGTGATCTTTAAGTTTTTCCGAATAGTGCCTCTATCTTTCAGTGGATTGTGACCGCTTATGTGCAAGATAGTGAAGAGTGACTTACAAACGAGGATTTTTTTTACTGAGGATTTTGTCGGGGATGCTGCGGAGGACAATTTTTCTCCATTATTAAGTGCAGGTCAATCATAATTTTGTCTATCATTCTAATTATTCGTTATAAGATGTTTATGTAACCAGTTATTTTTTAAAGCAGGCTAATTTTTTTAACGTCAAAACAACATTAAAAATTCTGAAATAAGCTCATGTCGAAATCCTTTTTGTAAACTTGTTGCGTCGCCATTTTCTGGAAGCCCTTCACGAGTGTGAAACCTTAAACATTTAAACTTCTGAAAATTTTTGGATTATTCGAAGTTTCCGAAAAAAACCTTGTGTTTTTTCAGCTCATTTGCTGTTTACGTAAACGAGCAATTGTTTTACCACCGCGGTACGTAAGATTATTTATTTTTAAGTTAAGATTGTTATACGAAAGTACTTTGGGTGTTTAGGTACCTATTATTAAAACAATTTTAATTTGAGCTAACTGTTGTCAGTTAAAACATCATAGATTAAGTGAGTTTTATAAATATTGCTATGAATAAAATAGGACAGTATTCAGTACTAGCAAGCAACGAGGGTTGTTCCCTGGTATCTCCCCATTTCGTGTTTGTTTACCCAGGTGTTAAAGAAATTGGCAAAATATTACATATTTTATAAATTATTTCCATTCCGGTCCTTAAAAAATGCCCGTAACATTTTCATTACTACATAATTCTATACTCAATTGTTTTATTATGTCGCTTTCCAAAATTATTATGTGGATATTAGAATGAGACTGTACACAACATGCTTGTTTATACTTTAGTTAGAAAGACATTCGTTGTAGGAATACAATCATAATGAGATAGTAACTCAGGCTTAAGCTCTATTCGCACGGTAAAGCCGGCTGTGCGACGGATGTGCAGTGGCAGAACATTTAGTACGGAAGCGTTCACACGAGTCGGTTTACGGAAGTTCTAAATTGTAACCAGTTATTCAGATAGTTACACAACATTGACAGATCACTTATATACTGAAAACTATCACTGAAAGTGGTTTGTAGATCGATAAATCTATAAATAAGTGAGTTATTCTGCAAATCAATCCCACAACGGTGACTAATGACATGAGTCATGACATGTTACCCATATTTTTAAACTAGATGACTCGGTGAACTTCGTATCACATACAATTATTTATCTTTTTTGTTAAACCCCTGTATAGACCGAACAACAAAAATCGTGTTGGTCAAGCGATCTTTGAGTTAAAAAAACTAATAAAAATTAAAAAACTAATAATACGAGCATTATTTTTTACATTTAGGAAAGAAATGTTGAAAGAAGCTACTAAATAATGCAAGCCCTGATTATAAAGCATAAAAAATATTATGAGATGCTAAAAATTATTAATATGTACACAAACAGACAAATATAATAATTATAGTGTAAAGAACTGTATTTTCTAACTGGAAATTAAAACGTATATATTTTTTTCGCAGCTGTGATATCGTCTTACCTTCGCTTCGCAACTGTAGAGATGAAGGAAAAGGGCTGATCGCATCCATATACAGCCATCGAATAAAAATGTGAGTACTAACTATAATATTTGATTCCTATAACCTTGGCCGCCTCTAAAACCTTTTAAAGCTAGTTACATACACACATGAACACAGTTTATGATTATAAGATATTTCCAATTTATTTTGTTATCAATTTTAGCCATGTTTCTGGTTGAACTGATAGCATAATTTCATCGTCATTAAGTCATCAACATTTTATTAATTAAGAAAAATAGTGTTTAATGTGAAAATAGCCTTAAAAATTGCAAACTTCTGTAAAAGACGCAACTCCAATAATTTTTTTTATTGATGCGTTATTTCGATGAAACTTGTCTATTATTATCAATTACTCTACAGATTACCATCGAGAGAATATTTTTTAGAGAAAATTTATTCCAGCTATACAAAAAAATGGGTTTTGTACTATATTTCTTCTTTTATGAAATCCTAAATAAAAATGTTTTATTATAGTTAACGGTGATTGATATAATAACTTTCGTCTGTCTTTTGTAAGTTGAAGTCAAATAGTATTCGTATAGCGCTACGGAGGCACTTACAAAGTATGTACTACCGGATCGGGGCGCAACCTCGTCTGAGATGATCCGGCTAGAAACTCAGTGGACCCGCCTTTTTTTAAATTAGATTTTTTACTTTTGCCATGAATTCCTGTGTAACTGATTAATTCCATTTAATTATCAAAGGCATTGGACATATCAACTGGTGCTACATCCGACAGGCACAGCCAAATAACCTGTAATTGTCAGTCAATGTTAGTTTGTGGACGCAATAAACTTTCGCGTTGGATTTGTAGTTTAGCCCAGCTTTTGAATACATGCCAGTTTTAAGGACCTGCAACCACAGGTTTGACCAAATTCGCGCTGCCAATTATTTTTTCATTCCAAATCTTGTTACTTTTAAGCTCCCTTTCATCAGAATATTAAAACAGCAGAAGGTACAAGATACTTCATTGGCCATACTTAGGCCTGTCAAAGCATATACATTTTGTGGAAGAAAAATAAAACATGAGCTATAGATGTTTTGTCTTCATCAAATGATTTATTATACTTTACACGATGAAGGGTTGCAATCTTGGTATACCCATTTCAAATGACATTGTATATATACTCGTATATAATGTGTTTCAAAACCATTTAATATTGTAGTCATTTAATTGTATAGGCCTTTCTAAACGCAATCTCTTACGTGATGTCCAGGCCATTATGTCATAGTACCCTCGCTACTTGGTTCCTAGAAGTACCTTACATATATTATGGTGTCCATTCTCTTTCGATCGAACTAATCGTGTTCCCGTCCTTCTTGTGGCCGTAATGTGAGAGCAAGACGGCTATATTTTTAATGCTGTCAAATATAGCTTAGTTAGATATCTATACCTGTAAAGTGGCATACAGATTAAATTAAATTTATGCCAAATCACACTGTTAGAATGTTCAGTATTTTTGGCCGTTTTGGTAGAGTTGTGCTAACAATATCCTTAAACATTTTAGATAGTTCGTACACAAACGCAAGTTATTTTAATACTCATGTTCGGTGGTTGCTCTCAATTTTAGATATTAGTTGAAACTATGAATGTGTTCTAAACAAAATTATTCTGCGAAACTATTAGTGGCCGGTATATACACACGCACAGCGCATTCTACGTGTCATGCGCACGCGATTGTCGGTCTATTGGCGTGTGTGTTAGAAGGTATAATCGCGTGTCAATGGCGGGTGTATTGTTGCAGGAATAATGCACTGGTGGCAGTAGTTTACGAGGTCTTTCACCGGCCACATTATATAGGTCAGTTAGATTAGCAGCGCTCCTCGCTTGTACTACTATGTACTTGCCGAGATCGTTGCGATATAATATAATGCCATGCTCTCCACGCTTCTATGACCCAAGTTAGATAAAAAAGAAATGTATTTATACCTGCTGGTTAATGGGCGAAACCAATATTGTTTTTTGACAAAGTTAAGCGATAGTAAGCGAACCGGTAGTACAATTTTGACATTTTTATTGGTAATCAAAATGTCAGTTGTCTTCAAATTAATATTGCAAAGATTGTACTGTTAGCTCTATCATTGGGAAAAGGTAATCTCGATATAATATTCTCGGTAATTTCTAATTTTTTCTAGGTAATTTCTTATAGACAGAAAGTTTTTTGACTAGGGCGAAGAATAAACCTTAAAGCTTCTGATTTCGAAGGCGGCTCGCCTTGACGCTTCTTATAACCATACTATATACAATTGTACAAAGCTCATGTATTTAGACCTAAGGATGTTATATTTTTGTTTGTTTGTTATTTTGTTTATTTATTTAAAGAATGATCTTTACAACAATCAATGAGAGAGATAGTGTATACTATCTCTTATACATTTTTATAAGTACAGAGAAAGGAGTGGGGGTATTTTGATCTGTTCCGTGGTTCACAACTTCTAAATATAGTTGGTATTTTTATTTTGTTTCCCAGGAAATAGTTTCATATTAAGTATAAGGTATTAAAATACTAGGTTAATGCTTTTCTCCGCGCCGCAGTTCCTGAGGTCTAGCGCGCCCTCGATACGAGCATTGTTTCTGTTTCTTATCGCGTTGCTATTGCAGTATATAACGATTAATTTACGGTTTTCATGTCCCACATCTTGGGCAATAAATAGCACTGTGCACTGATATGAAAATTATGCATTTCTAATAAAATTCATACGAATGCATATTTTTAAGAAAGAAATATCGATTCATATTACAGACTTCGGACGAACTTCTTAGGTCGCGTTCGGTAAATAGCTTGACTAGCTTTTGGAAATAGAAAGCTTCTTTTAATATTGAATTGTAACTGATCTCTTTGAGATTCAATTATATTGTCTATACAATAGTGACACAGAGCACTTTTTAATGATATTTGCATGGGCTTATAAAGATTGATATATATTTTTTAATAGTAAAAAAAAATTACATCATTACAGCCTATTCCTAAATGAATCCGTGAAGTCTGTAATATTTTGGTTAAGTTTTAATAAAAATGTTGACGTTAACACGTTTTCCTTAAAATTCGGTGGAACACATCTTTATAATCAGCTGTCACTTTTGAACTTAATCTAAACATTAACACAACAGAAGGGACCAAGGATCTTAGCGCCTATACCTAAACTTGTCAAAGCATACGTAAATGGATAAATATTTTTATTTTTTATCAATCGTCTGGTTTTATAAAATAATGACGTAGGGTTGCAGATTTGTTATTCCCATTCTGGAACACATTGTGTTTATGGGAAAATTAAAACATTTGATTTTCTAAAGAGTATTGTTGGGCCAGCGGTCGAAATCGATGATTGTGGAAATGGTATCGTTCCGCAAGGTTCCAGACTAGGCCCGGCCCACTTTCAGGAGGTCGCCGCCCGATCGTGAACTCCACACCCCGCTCGATTGCTGTCGCCTTGGTATTTTTGTCGTATCCTCCTTTCTTTGGAATAAAATTTGGCACATTCAAAAGTATATATGTTAAGTATATTGTTTTTCTTATTGCATTTAAACTTCGTTATGTTAATACTAACATATAGTGTAAAAAATGTTTTTTTAATTATTTATTTGTAAGAATATAATTGATATACTGTACCTACATTCGTATGGGTACCTAATGAATAGCGAGTTTATTTTATGCCCCAAAATTCTTTTGCGGAGAGAAAGATTTCACGAGCCACCCCATTGCGATTCGACCAACCGCACAAGTCTGTGCGAAGGGGTCAATGTCCGTGAATGGTATATAGGTCAACTGAAGGCGCCTCGTCGTCTGTGTTATGTCAGCCTGGTCGTTCGGCGTTGATGTTACGCGAATTTGACTTTAACAGACATAGAAAACCCTTTCGTAACAAGTTCGTAGAACAGGAATCGACGATAATACTCTTTCTTTCGCGATCTGCTATGTTCAACCGGTTATTTCACGATGAATTATTTATTACGGACGCGAAAGGGGTAAAATTAAAACTGGATTGTGTAACATTTTATGTAAAATACAAAAATCAATCTGGTATAGAAAGCTAGACGATCAGTCTTTGTCATTTAAAAGTGCAACATTTGATATTTCAGCTAACAATGGCGCCGCGCGCGGACAGTGGTCGATGAACCCGCCTGAAGAAGTGGAACTGGTTTATAATTGTCAATTTTCCACATGTCTGATCACTGCCTAAGGTTCGATGATATAGCTTAATTCGAATGCTTAGCAGCTGCCACGCATCACGAGGCAGCGAATACTTAACCTCGTTTGTTAGCTAAACTGCATTATAACCCGGTAAAGTGAAGATGGTTAGGTCGGTTGGGGGGGTTTTAGAGCGTTAGATGCGTTTGGGTTCGGGAGGGTTATATTGATGCATGGAGTGGTGGGCTGCTGCGCGCGGGCAAAAGGGAAAGTGTTGGGGGCTTCCTGCTCGCACGCGGAAGCGTTTAGTTCGCTATACGTAATGCATTTCGCGTCGCTGCACCGACTTGTGTTGCAACGTTGGACGATGAGGCTGTCTTATGTGATAGATATATTATTAGTCTTACGCATAAGCCAGATTTATTGATCACAGACTAATTAGTAGCTGTTTCATCAGAGGCTCCTATTGGTGTAACCCGAGGCCACCACCTCTTCAAATGTTGTTGTTTCAATAGTGACTGTCAATCGTTGACGATTTTGTTCTGAGTTAACTGTCAAAAACTGAAAGCGATATTAAAACATTCTGCAGGAGCTTCATCCGCCATCTTTATCACTGTCATCATCAATTTTTATTTATAATGTGTATTTATTGAATTTGTCCTTGCTATTAATTACTTGACATTGGCGAAATACTCGCGCTAGTCGCAGGTGAAGCCATTCCTCATCTTATTCCATTAAATTTCGTCATTTCACTCATTTCGTAAAAAGTAAAACATTCTGCAGGAGCTTCATCCGCCATCTTTATCACTGTCATCATCCATTTTTATTTATAATGTGTATTTATTGAATTTGTCCTTGCTATAATTAATCGACATTGCCATAAATACCGCATATCGCAGGTGGCAGGCATTCCTCATCTTATTCCATCAAAATATCATCATTTCACTCATTTCGTAAAAAAAGAAGAAGAACATTCTGCAAAACAGGTAGTAAGGGGGCTGTAACGTTAAGCATTATACATTTGTACAAAAATCATTTCAAATCGAGATACGAAAAGCTATTTAACTTAACCAACACTTTTGGCGATATTGGTTTATATACATATTTAGAATCAGCGACTTTTTCTGCGTCGAATGAGTATGCTCTCCTGTCAAGTTAACAAAATGTCGTTTAAGTCTAATAGCCTTACACCCCTCTATTTATAGTAACTAAGAAATTAGATACTTAATAGGTTGATAATTATGCAGTATTTCCAATTGATAACGTCAAAAGAATCTCGTATAAATTAGTACATCTAAAAATCCTAAACCAGATTACATAGAGCGGAAACTACGTACATTATAACGCGATATTTCAAACAATATCAAAATTATAGTAGTTATATTGTGAATTAGGGTCATTATACACCGTCAGGGTCAATCTCCGGGGGCATCATCATCATCGGTTTTACTTTCGTCGATGACGCGTCATGCGCTCTCACCGCGCGCCGCGGAAACTATCATCGTATCATACTTACGAACACGACACCGCAAAAACCACTAACAATTAAACGTACTTATTTAGCTACAAAGTCATTCTGATCATATATAAAAAGCCCAGAGAGTCGGACTCGCGTATCGAGGGTTCCGTACAAACTTTTAGGTATGTATATACCTAGTTCGGGAATCGAGTATCGCTATTTTTTTTGTTTCCAGATGTTTCCTTTTGCCTGTTCTTGACAACGAACTGATTTTGTAAGGGTTCTTTTTTTACTTTTGAAGTACGGAACCAATTGCCATTCGTTAGACTCTCCAAATCTCAACAATGGCTGAATTTATATTTTGTTTATTCGCTCTTCTATTAGAGGCGTGGTTTACAAAAAAAATTGCTAGTGAAACGTAGTTCGCCCGCTCATTTAAAAAAATATTTACTGCAAGTACTTAAAATTTTCCGTAATAATTAAACTAGGTATGAACTGTGATTTTACTAACTCTATTATACGCCTTGACTGGCATGCTTTAATATGTAGCAACTGCCAGGTACAGTGTATTAATGTTTAGATTATTTAGACATCACGTTAAGGCACTAGTGATAGTAAAAACGGACATAAGTATAAAACTACAACGGATACACAACCTACATAGTGAATAACCATAAACAATAATCATCCAATCAGATATCACTATTCGAAACTCGAATTCTATTATTGTAGCGTTCGGTGTGAGCTGCGCCTACGCAGGCGTGTGGCGCGCTCCCTTCCGCATTTGGCTTGCACTTTCTCTGGCGGCTGCACTATGAATGTTTACTGCACAATTACATCGAAGGAAATCCTCAGAGCTACGTTCTATCTATACCACGAAATCGAATGCGTTTATTATCATTTTTAATTCTCGCTTATTTGGATAAAGTTGATAGACCGGAAGCAAACGAATAACAATCTTTAGCCTTCTAAGTTTACATATTACCTATACAGTGATATTAGATAATACTAGTTTTATAAACTATCATTTTTTTTTTAAGTTATATAATTTAATAGTGGCATTGTAGATGAGTTATGTACTCTAAAGTGTCACAAAAGCTCTCAGCGAAAAAATAAACACGATTTTTAAAATAGTTAAGTGTAATCCAAAGACCCTAAATTTTTGTACTTTGGTGTAATCTAATCTAAGAAAATAATACATTTACGAGTAAAAAACAACTGACGACTTTCTGAAACTATGAAACGTGTATAATCTCAATTTGACGAACGAGTTCCATCTCTTGGCGCCCGCTAAGATGTTATGATTTACCACCACCTCTTACAGCAGTATTATTACAATATTACTAAATATTAACTGTAAGAAATGCCAAGAAATATCAAAATAATATTGCGAAATATGTGGAAGGCACGGGGCTTATTTTACTGTACGCGCACGCAGTCGGTTAAAGCCGTTACATCACTTTAAGACATTTAGTAACGCGCATGAAAATCATAATTAACGACAAGTATTTGAAAGGTAGTAAACCGAACTATCACCGTGGTCGTTACCATCTTCGCTAGCAATACTAATTATACATTTATTACTCCCCTATTCTCTTGTAGCGAACATTTCGACTTTCACTATTAGCTTTCCTAATTCTCCATTTATACATTGTGAATCAGAATGGGTATACCAAGCCTTCACCCCTTAATTATGTACACTATGTGAAGTCATTTTATGAGGACAGAATATTGATTTTTGTTCTTCCAAAAGATATTTTATTTCTATATTTTAACACTCCTGGGCATAGTCAGGGGCCCAATTCTCGCATGATCGACTTCATCTCTAATTCGACATATCGCATCTTTAAAAGTATAGAGACCTAACTAAAAAATAATGTTGTTGAAAAATGATCGTTAGAAGGACCTTTTAAGAATAATAGTCGAAATCCTAAAATTTCAAAATCGGTCTCTATACTTTTAAAGTTACTATATGTGCAACAAAACGTCAAATTGGTCGTATTTTCTCGTTTCGTTACGACATATTATGTCGAATTTCGAGATTATGTCGATCTTGCAAGAATTGGGTGCCAAGTACGTTGTTTGTCCCTTCTGCTGTATTCATCTTTAGATCAAAGGGAGTTCAAAAGTAGCAGTTCGTTTAAGAGCTGTGTTACGCCGAATTATATGGAAATGTTAACAAGCCAAAAATCTTATTATGAACGATAATATAAATAGAATATTTCCGACTTCATACAAAATATATATAAAGGGTTAGTTAGCAATTATGAATCAAATTGTTTATTAAATAAGTGGATGTATTTAAATGAATCGACAAGTAAGAACAACGAGGAAAATACTTTAGTAAATAACTACATTTACGTTTGCCAGAAATAAAAAGTTTAACTGAATTGAAATACAAAATGTATAAAAAGTTGCAAAAATATTAAATATTCGGTATGAAATCGCCTGTTTTCCCCGAAAGGGTAGGCAGAGGTGAACTGCACTACACCCACATATTTTTAAAACCAACATTTACGCATGAAATTTGAAAATCCCTGAACCGCAAGCTCGGGGTTTGAACTAAACACTGGCGTTCTACCGGCTAAACCTACAAGTGGTTTTATAACAAATTATAGTTAGTTTAAATTGTATCTTCACATCTCGACTGCCTTTTTCTGAAACTGCACCAGATGAACGATGCGGAACTTACTGCCATCTGTTTGCTTATGTATTTTCGGTCGGTCATACATTATTTATTCTTAAACGGTATTCATATTAGCACTTTGACAACCTCATACATATTTGATGTGATTTTTTAAAATGGCCATTTCCTGCTTTTTCGCCTAAATTGAATACTTTTAAAATCATGATGATATAAGCATTGCATTATCTGGTACAAATTAGTTCTAATTAATATGATTTGCTATAATAATATGCAGCATAGTTTTAAACTCAAATCGATGCATAAAATAAAGGTACTACAGTACATTAATGTTTGAGAGTAACCCTTTATTGTAAATGCGTAAAGGAAGATCTTTTTTACACAACTGTAAAATAATATTTTCGTAGAACGCAGCATTTCCTGTGCATCGTTAGATCGTCCACCCTGTATATTAAATTGATACGAAAAATGGCCGCGAGTCGGCGGGATGCAGAAATAGCGGATAAAAATGCTGTTGACCGTTGTTACCCGGAACAAGAATCAATGCTCCTGAATGGTCATATGGCATGTTGCGTAGGAGCGTCGACATGTCAGCGTAGACGCTAGCGAGACGGTGACGTCACGGGATCGCCGCCCCGCCGGGTTCATCGCCTCGGCCGACCAGGTGCGTTCACACCACTACACATCGGCAATACTATTATTTTCCGTTTTCAGTACAATTTATATCCTGTAAATGGATGTAGTGGGCGGGGGGCAATAGTTCCCGGTTTCGGCACGTGTACTCTATTTCTAAAGTAATTATGTGGGTTTATTTTCGATATTTGTATTAATTACATAGTTACCTATACCTATTACATTCAAGCCCTGACTTATGTGTGATTTTATAAAGACCAATGATGAGATTACAATTAAAGTTATTAATAATAGTCATCAGTAAATACATGATTAAATGATTACTCGAGTCTAAAGTCTTTTGTTTCACATTTATAAAAAATGCACAACTTTGTGTACACGGCCATTAAGTTTTATCAAGCGTGTGTTAAATAAAAATCATTCATTCAACTCATTAGAGATACAGTATAAAAAATTGCTCGGAACCGAATTGAGGTATTCAATTTTAATTGATTTGAATAACATGGAAATCGGTACGGTAGCGCGCGACGTCCGCTAGAGGGAGACGGGTATAGGTCTGCGAGCTCCGCACAGCTGAGCTAAGGACGGTCGTTGGCCCCGCCGACGGCCGCTAGTGAACTCCGAATATTATCGTGTGCGTTTATTTATTGTGCTCGGCCGGCCACTCTCGGAGAGATTCCCGCTCATTAATACTATAGTTGCATGGCACGATTAGTGATTGGCGATTGAAATTGTACGGAGAAGCTGTTAAGGTAATTATTTATAATAAGCTTTGATTGCAGCTTACGATGTTTGCATGTGTAACTTTAGATGTTATGTCGACACTTAGGTTGTAGGTTTTCTGCGAATGGTGTATGGGTAACTAAGTATAACGTTACTTAGAGCTGCTGTTATTTATTGATTCACATTAATTCCGATTGGGACATCTAAGTATTTCACTTTACTAATTTCAGGCTTTTATTAAACATTAGAAAAATAACCTTAAAAAAATATTTACAGTAATCTAACCTATATATATTATAATGAATGTATACATTTCTATATACTTTAAGCATATTTAAACTTTTGCATATGTCAAGGTTTTTATATGCAATGGCGATTATTTTTATTTTATTCCATTTTTATGTGGCTCTAAAATTGGTTTTAAACTGTTAAGTTGTTTGAGTAGTTAGCAATTATTTTATCATAGTACCTAATTAAGTATTACTCACAAGAGTACCTGTTACAGTAGAACCGTTTAATACGAAAGACTCACAATTTTGATTTGTTTAAATGTCTCCGTTGATTATTCCAAATAAGTATTCGTCGAGCGTACATAATGCGGTAGACTGGTGGTTGACATTGAAAATGACGTCACGCACCGGTCGCTACATAGCCTAAATTCTTTTCCTAATAGGTTCGCGGGCGGGTCGATGTCCCGAGGCCCGCTACAACACCCATACAATCACTGCGCCACGCCAATAAAGCAAATATTAATTAACAATAGACACAAAGACAATGATTAATATTTTTTTTCTGGTACTAGAATATTGTTTATCGGTCATGTCTTTGACCTGCGATGTGCGTGGTGTTTGTGGTGACAATTATTTTTTCTAATCGGTATTCTGCTACGGTTACTATATGGACTTTCTTTCCATGCATATTTGTAGGTTTATACGAGTATAAATGTAAACACTGAGTGTTTCAGAAGTCTGAAATAATACTTCAGAAAACTTGTATTGATAGAAATTTGAATACTGTGCGGATTTTTCTATGTATTGTTTTGTGAATCTTAGTGGTCGCTTATCGTAAATATCGTAAGATCGTAACATGATAAATGAAACAATTGAATATTTGTCAGTAACACGGAGACAATGACAGTTAGGTATGAAGTCACAAAGCATATACATTTTTTTTTGTTTAGCATTAGTTTTTTTTTGTTTTGTTACCTCTTATAAAATAGGGCAAATATAAACAATAATGTAAATAAATTGAAGGTGTTGTGAAGTTCTCTGAGTCATGCGGAATTATTTCTGGAATTACTGAGCAGATTTTGTAGATCTATGACTTTTACGAGAACTAAATCACGAAGAACAAAAATTTTACCAAAAATAAAGATCATCCCACAAGACGCGCAAAGATTTATAATTAAAAAAAATTATACGTATCTCTAAAATATTAATATTAGAACAGATAATTAGCATATTTTTAAGTTGGTTCAAAAATTAAACGCAATACCCAATAACTGTGGTTTAAATAAACGTAATATATTTTTAAATTTTACAAGTAATTTGCATTATGCAGAGCGGAAAAATATATTATTGTATTACAGATTGTAACATATTAATACAATCAAATGAATTAAAACGATGCATTGATCACAATGGTGTTACTATTGTTTATGGGTAATGTCAATGACCCCTTGTACCTTAATCACGTATTATAGGTAAAAGTGTAATTTATCTATGTGCCTCGACAGTAGTTAGTATGGTTTGGTGTAATCAGTCTCTTTGTATTCTGGGCGTCAACTCCAAATATAGATATTCTAAATCTAGTCTAAATCTAAGTCTCGTGACATTAGTCTTGACGCATTCTACGCAATATCAGTTTTAGTGTCGTTTAAACTCTGAACACACCGGGGCGTCAAGATTTTGAAATTTTGCCAATACCATAACGAATTGTGATAAAGCTCATTCTTCAACGAAATGTTATCGACAGCGCGAGCGAATTTTGCCGAAATAATATTATATAAATTAAATCTTTATGTATATTGAAACAGAGTTCGTTTTGGTATTGGCATAAATTGTGACGCGCGTACCTCGACGCCCCAATGTGCCCAGGGCTTCATTCTGTCAATGATGATGACGTCATATTCGACACGACAATGATATCATGCTATATCGATTTGCATAGTAAAACCCCTGAGCATATACTGATCGACGATTTTAGTAGATAATCGTGACGTGGTGCCAGCCAAGGGTGAGTGTATCTACTTAATGGTTTCTGTAGTAGAGACCCTATTTTTTGTTAATTGACGACTCATAAGAACCTGCCCAGCTTACCACCAGCAATATTACTTTCAGTTGTTGATAGTTTCAATTTCTGACAAAAATTGACACTTATTAATGAAACAAACAGACTTTGAGAGGGATTCATCCGCCATCTTTATCACTGTCATCATCCATCATCCATTTATTGAATTAGCCCTTGCTAATAATTACTTGACACTGGCTGAAATACTCGCTAAACGCAGGTGGGACCATTCCTCATTTTATTCCATTAAATATCATCATTTCATTAATTTTGTATAAGAAGAAGAAGACTTTAAGAAGTGGTGGTAAGGTCCCTGTATTGGTTTATTTGAATAAAAAATGTCTCATTTTAATTCTACAATTGTTGCGCAGGAAAACAAGAACTGTAGGTACAACCGATCCCTTAATTACCCAAACAGCATGTAAACTCACGCATAAATAATTTATAAAACATTTATTTTCTATAAATAAAGTTAAGGAAACACGACAGAACTCTAGAAGTCTCTACATTTCAAATGAACGCAACATTCACAGCAGATATTTCCATATTACAAATATTAAATTGACTTAATAAGCAGTGGTAGCCTAGCGGGCAAGAACGCCCGCCTTGAACGTAAGGGGTGCAAGTTTAAATCCCAGGCCCGCACCTCTGAGATAATTTTCATGTGCGAATGTCATTTTCAACAATGATTACCACTTGCTGAACGGGGAAGGAAAACATCGTGAAGAAACCTGCACGTCTATAGAAAAGCGTGTGAAGTTCACCAACCCGCACGGAGCCAGCGTGGTGGACTATGGCCCAAATCTCCCTCGTATTGAGGGGGAATGTGCCCGTTATAATGGCAATAGCCCGCCCCCTATTACATTGGGACCAAATTACATCGGCGAAGTGTGGGCGCACTACAGTGCACCTCTGCCTACCTTCGGGGAATACAGGCGTGATGATGTATGTATGTATATTGATCAGGCGTGATTAACTTTATGAGCATTAGTTTCGTTATTCACATGGTAAATTGAACTCCAATTTGTATCTATATTCTACAAACATTGGACCATTGGAAATTAAACCAAGTGGAAACATATTATTGATGTTATGTACAGTTAATTTTATTTCTACATTACCGCGTAAACATCGGTGTGATTGGACGTTTATCTGTGCATGTGTAACCGCGCCGTATCTCGAGACAGGCCTGCGAAGTCATTGTCACGTACCCCAGTGTATACATAGCGCCCATTGTGGTGTCGTGTTTACCTTATCGATAACATGTGGAGGCCGGGCCTACAGTGTTAGATGTACAATCCATGCTATAACACCGATAAATGATTCGATTTAAAATCGAACAATAATCGATATCAAATCGAGTGTCAACAATTATTAATCAACATTGAGATTTAAGTCTCGTACGTTCTTATGAGACATATATATTTGATTCCCCAAAAGGCGATAAATCGATATAACTATGCAAAATCAATTCAAGTTTTATATGTGAATCGAGGTAGATGGATCGTAATAATATTCCACGCCGCGGTACGCTCTTCCGCCCAACGAATCTCTGTCGTCACTAAACCGATTTTCGCAACACTATAAATAGCCCGCGTTCTATACTAGCATATCTTGTAGTACGGTAATCGGCGCACCGTCATCGGGTTCAAGTTCGGCCGAACGACAATGAACTTGGCCGGCCGTGACTCACGTACGCCTCGGCCGTCACTGTTACGAAACCATAAACAGTGCACATCTGCGCGAATACACCCGAATGCAATTAAGACACATGACACGAGCATTGTCATCGCACGCCCTTGAGCATTCCGATTCATGATGTCATGACGTGCTTGATCACCGGAGCTGCTATTAGTACATTGGCGGGCCACCGAGTCGTTGGTCGGGAATCCTTTCGTTAAATAACCGCCTTTTAAAACGTAACGACATTATGCAACTGTCATAGACAATAATTAATATAGATATAAAAGCTCAAATAGGTTTTAATACCGTCATCCTTTCCGGCTAGTGCCCATCAAATGGCATTCAATATTTAACGATTGCAAATTCTTGAAGAACATAACGCTACTCGTTCGCTGCTATGCTGAAAATGCAAAGTCAGTTTGGTATCATTTTTATTTAAAATAAATACCTATACATATTATGTTATCCGAATTCACAAGGTTTTTAGGTTTGAAATGTAATTTTCTTAAAATTATTACCTACAATATGCCTGCTATCCACACAATATTTGGGATCATAGAAGATCAAAATATGTTTTGAAGAAATACTCCATGATTTTATTGAAGTCTTCTCAACAGTTCAGCAACAAGGCAAGTCAACGTACTAGCTAATTTATTAAACACATTTTATCGGCTTTGTATTGTGTCTAAGGTGTAAGCGATGCGAAGCGTAACTATCCGCATACATGCGTATTTGTGTAACTGGTCATTCTGGCCAATGGTTCGATAAACTGTTTCATCGCAATAAAACTTCATTAAATATACTTTAAGCTAATTTTTTGGAAACGTTGCGTTATAATTTACTGCCTAGTATTTCCAGACAGATTTTTATCGAGTAACTGCGGTATTAGCAAAGAAAATTGTTGAGCATCTGCGTGTGACGCGAGATGTCTGGGGGTTTTAATTTTATCCTAACATTTTTACAACTCCAAATAGTTTATCTCCTTTCATTTTTATTTAATTATTTTTAGATAAAACGCAAATGAACGTAGTTTGTTTTTGGAATATGAAGCATAGAAATGAAGATGTAAACAAGTTTTATAGACTTTTTCCGTTTGAGCATTAAAATTTTGACATCCCAACATTAATTTCTCAAATTTTCTTTTTTTTTTATATAATATGTGAGAGACTAATTTAGTGATCTGGTTTCAAATATGGCATAAACATAAGGGTGCGTAGTGAACACTTGTTCTAGAGAATGTAATATGTTCTAGCTGATAATGATAGAATGGATAATTTTGTAACGTTGTAACGTCGAATTTGGTAATTTTTAATCCTGGTCTAGACCACATACTAGTATGGAAGATGCATTGTCTTTTATTTTTTGCTAATTCGTTCTAATTTGATACTGGCCACGGTATTTTCAGCACTTTTTTTATGTTAATATACTTGGTAATATATGTAAAAGAAAAACACATATTTAAAGTTAAAATTTAAAAATCAACGGTCTTGGTAAGTACAGATTGTACCTTATTACAAATATTTTAACTGTCAACACGAAGAATTCGTTCTGCATACTAAATTATCAAAACATTTGTTCAGATCTAATTACTTGTCTAATGTGCTGGCTCGATTATATATTTTTATCGCTATCCTAGCGGTCTGAACGGGTTCAAAGATTCAAGGGCATATTATATAACGTAATAGTTGACAAATAACGTATGAATTTAGAATGTAACCTTGACTCAGCGACATGGTTGTTGGGAATGGCGATGCTTGTCGTGTCTTGGGTGATATTCACAGTTTTTGTCACGACATACGAGTGCATGTAGCATGAGCGCCAAGACTAGACTTATGTCACAATATGTGGATTATATCTCTTGCTCTCGTATGAAATAAGATAGAGAGCAAGCCAATCCGTGACAGAGGTCTGGTCTTGACATGCGTACTAACATCACAGGAGTATATAAAAAAGAGTTCCGTGTCATAAAAAAAAATCATTTTTGTTGGGTAAAATGATGAAACATATAGGAATAAGACTAGAGATGGCTTCACTTACAAGTAGCGGTCAAGTGATTAATAGTATCAATAAATTATATACACATAATAAATAAATAAATGTTGGGTGATATATATGGTAAATGCCAAGTACGAAAACTCTACAGTGTCTCTATCTTCTACTTGAGAAATCATAAACTTTCCATGCAAATATTTTCCGTGAACTCCAGCATCTTAAAAAAAGCATCAGATTTCTGTAGACCTGCATACATTAACCCCAAAATTTCTAAGTCTACAAAGCGTTTACAATAGTACTTTGAGGATCATAGTATGGAATAACGGTGGAATTGGATTCTTGCCGTATATCAGATTTTAATAATAAAGATGATACCTAAAGAATTCAAAGGCACGGTATATATTCAGCCACCCACCACCAACACACCAATAACCCCTTTCACTTAGATATCGCACATTGATAACTGAAATAAAGACCTTGGCATATAATACTGATAAATAATTATCTTAGTAAGTGTAAGGAGCGATCACACGAGCCGTCGGTTTACGGGACCCCTGTAATCCGACATCTCATATATCCGCTCCCTTAAAACCCGCAATTATCCAACAACCGTTTCACCGTGTGAATAAAGCCTTAGTATCCAATGTCAGTGCCATCGGTGTCAGCATGTTATATAAACATGTATTGTAAGTGGCTGCAATAATATTTTTGTTTTCACACCCTCCAGTGCTCGATATTGGTTGCTTGCGATGTTTTGGTAGAATTGTTGAACAGTTGCTAATATTATGACAATGATTTAGTAGTTATGAAATAGATCGATGATTTGTGCAACAATGTGAAGGGGTATCGTTTGAAATTCGAGCGTAGTTTCAGTATACTTCAATGTTCACTCATTTTGTTCAAGAAATTCCATTATGGGGTCTAAATTACTTAGAAACGTGGCTTTAAAAAAATAATAATTTTACCATTAAATTAATATGCTTTATTGTAGTAAGAATCAGCTTGTTTGACCCCTTTTGTGAAACAACTATATTCATAAAATTTTGACCCGCCCAAAAGTTTGCAGTCGTTGACGTAAAGCAATCCGATTAAGTGCAGATCTAGTTGTAAGAATCACTTTATTATGGTGACAAAGTGGCAACATGGTGGTCTATATCAGGAACTTATAAAAAAAATGTATTTACCAATTTTTTAACAATAGAAATACTATTTGTATTGGATACCTTATAGTGTTTTCCTCAATCATTATACAATATTATACTGCTCTATTGTTACGATTCAATTTAGAACACAATATAAGCGTCATTTGTTGTACACGTACATGATCAAGTTTTATTCAGTTCCTTCTACACATTCAAGTTAATAGGAGTACATAAAGAGAGCTTCATCAGAAACAATATTCTCTCCATACAGCTATTGCATAAACAAACCGTTATGTAAATAAGCTTTAGGTAAAAGCCATTTGATGGGCGAACAAAAATAGTTTAAAAAGGTATAGGGTATCCCAGCAGCCATTATGTTGTCGTTTACAAAATTGCTGAAACGAACCCGAAAGGCCGAGCAGTGCCGAAGACGAGCGGAGGCTCCCGAAGGAATGACAACCGGGCGCTTTCCTTGGAACGCGGAAAACGTCGGCACATGTTGAAAATACGAGTGGGCATTGACCCCGACCGCTGCGCCCGGGTCCGAATGTACAGCTGTTTGTGAATCTAGTGCGATGCATCTCGGGATGCGTTTATTTGTGTGCATCGCTGAGTTTATCTCGAGATCTTAGATAAGTATGATATGTAGAGGGAGCCACAGAAACAGAGTCTGAACAACAAGTCCAAATTATAAAAAAAACATGTGTTGAATTGAGAACCACCTTATTTTTTGTAGTGGGTTTCACAGTTAAAATTATTACAATTGATTTTGTGATAAGTACTTGATTGAAAATCCAATCAATCGAGTAAGAGCCCGTATTATGTATTTGAGAGGTACACCATTTCAAATTGATAGGTTTTGAAACGATTTGAAAATATTACCTTATATTAAATGTTTATATACATTTTATTCATATAAATAATTCACTTACCATCAGGTGAAACGTCTGCTCGTTTGTCTCCCTATCCTACCCTATCTCATAAAAAAAAAAACATATAAATAGGATTGCAACAATATATCGGAAAACCAAAAAGCAAAATGATCGTTTTTTATATCGATATTATAACAGTATCAGTATTATTTCAGTACCCTTCTTTATCCGTGTGAATAATATTAGTATAATTCTTGATCATCGTTATAAATTAAGTGTTCATAAATATGTAGAATGCCAAAACGAGGAGGGTGTGGAACGTGTTACGAACTATTATAAGCTTCGACTCAAACTTACGAAACCTTTTTTTATGGGAACAGTTTTGACTGACGTCTCGTTAAAACGTTAAGGATACGTCAGCACAACGGAGCTTTTCTTGTAAAAGAAACCCGGCTAGGTTTTTCATCCGCCATCTATAACACTGTCATCACTCATTTTTATTCCTAATGTGTATTTATTGAATTTGCCCTTGCTATTAATTACTTGACTCTGGCTGAAATACCCGCTAAACGCAGGTGGAGCCATTCCTCATCGTATTTATAAAAAACCGGCCAAGTGCGAGTCGGACTCGCGCACAAAAGGTTCCGTACCATTTTCTATAAAAAAGGCAAAAAAATCACGTTTGTTGTATTGGAGCCCCCTTAAATAATTATTTTATTCTGTATTTGTTGTTATAGCGGCAACAGAAATACATCATCTGTGAAAATTTCAACTCTCTAGCTATCACGGTTCATGAGATACAGCCTGGTGACAGACGGACGGACGGACGGACAGCGAAGTCTCAGTAATTGGGTTCCCGTTTTACCCTTTGGGTACGGAACCTTAAAAAAGAAGAAGAAGAAGAAATTCAGCTAGACAAATCGCATATAAATTTATATGCCTTATTTCATACCGTGACTATAACCTTATCAGTCCATACAAAAAATATTATTTGTACAAAATTGGTACTTGAAACAGCGCCCCCTATAGTGTTCCGTCACCAATCCAGACTGCAGCGTGTCATGATCGGACCGAAGTAATTTCATGGTGACGATCTATTGGGATATGCTGTTGATACGTTCATATCACGGTCATGGTATGGAACGGGGTAGTGGCCAAGGGCCTTAATACTTCCAATGAAAATATATCAAAAAGCATAACCAAACACGATAAGGATATTATTAAACCAACATAAAAGTCAAATTAACCCGGAAAATCCGTTCATACCCTTAAATCCGGGCCATTCTGCCCGTGGCCGGAGAGAGATTTATCGGACAAAATTTAAAGCCAATTAAAAGCGAGGCGGGTTTAAACGACACGCCACACCGATCCTCTTGACAAATATATTTAGAATGACGTGAAAAAGGAAAAGTTAATCTTTCATTACCACGAATGAGATCAAAAAACTCAGTTATTGAGCGTTGGAGCGACATTCTCTCGTGACGAACATGTAAACATTCTGTGCATTTTCCTTAAGATATTCTTGGATAAATGTGTTGGTGGATGATAATTGTATTATCAGTAACCCCTATGAAACACCTACGCTAAACTTATGATGCACGGTAAAGCCAGCTGCCTTATTACAGCAACAACTCATGTGAACGATTTCATATATTCATCATTCCGAAACTATTGGGAAGCCGGCCTTACCGTTTAAATATACTCCAAGGCTAGTTTTAGCTTAAAATATAGATTTAAAAAATGTGGTACATCAATTGTTTTAAGTGTCCAGAAAACAAGAGAGTTGATATTTACAAGTCAAATAAATCTTACAACTTTTTGGTAAGATAAAACAATAAGAATAACTTTTTACGCCTTAAAACTAAATGTAAGTACTCATATTTTGTACTCCCAATTTATGAGTTCAAGATTAACTTCACCGTTAAAAACGCTCGACGAAAAACCATATTCGCTGTTTAATCGTTGCCTTCGTTAAAAATACATTCGCACTAAAAGGATGCGTAAGCGCTCACTTAGTCACTTCGTTAATTTCGGGAAGGTGCATTTCTTTCAAGTTTTTTTACTTGCGGTAACTTCTCTCGTTACTTTTTTGTGCGATGTCAAATTCCTTCGTGGCTCGGCGCCTAATTCGCTTTGAATATGGAATGATTTGTGTCATGGGTACATTGCATTAGCGTCTGTTTGCTTTTGTGCCCACACGCACGGATACAGCCATTCATTTTCATTCATTGAGCAACGGATTGTTTTATTCTTATTGAACTTAATTGGATGTGAGTCACTTAAAATCATAAACATGTGAGATTTTAACCAGTAATTTTGACAGGACGAATTTAAAAATAGTATTTTTTATACATTGATTTGTCGTCTGATAATTCAACCAACCCTTTCTAAAAACAAACAAACATCGTGAGGAAATCTGTGTGCCCGGTATAATGGCAATAGGCTCGCCCCCTATTACATTGGGACCAAAATACATCGGCGAAGTGTGGGCGCACTGCAGTGCACCTCTGCCTACCCCTTCGGGGAATACAGGCGTGATGATGTATTTTTTTTTTTTCTAACAATGAGTCATGTCTCGTGGAATTTATTACAAACTTGTGAAATCGTATTTTAATTATTGTCTCATTTGCATAGTTTTCGAGTAACCGGCTTAAGTGCACTCATTAAATTCTTTACTACGCAATTAAATAAAATTCCACTTTAAAGACATTATTTCGAATTTCGATAGAGCAAACCGGAAGACGGAAGCGGTAGTAGAGGTCGTTGAACCGGTCGCCGAGTCAATGTCAGCGGCGGCTAGGATCCAAGATTCGGAAAGAACAAGGGTGCGTGCTCCGTGGCTCGGGGTAGCAGGGTGCAACTGTCGCGGGGTAACGACCGGGCCGGGGTCGTCGGCCACCGCCACGAGGCCGCGCGAATGAACCATCCGATTGATTGGAGCGGGACGGCGCTACCGCATCGTACCCTCGCGGAGCAACTACCCCCACACTTAATAGGGGAAATAGCACTTTGTTGCGTAACCGATAAGGTGTGATTCAGTTTGTTCGTTTGATAGTCGATAGAGCGTTCGGTTCGGGAGGTCGGGGAGGCAACCACGCACACGACTATGTTAAGGGAAGTAGTTTTGCTCAAAATATTGATTTTTCCGCGGTGCTGGTGGGCCGCGTGGCGCGCGCCAGTGTGCGTGCGTGCGTGCCTGCGTGTGCGTGCCAGTCTATTTTGGGTAGAGCACGTGGTCGTAGTTGTTGCTTGTTGACACGCGTTTTTATTTTTATGGCGTACAGCCCGTACGGTTAATTGAATTGCATCATTATTTGTGATTGAAGTTAGCGCTTGATTTACGCAATCTATTAATCAAAATAATTTACGTTCACCTACTTGATGATCTTCGTTAAGTAGTTACTTAACGATGATCTTAATTAGCAATATTATGTATTACCAACAATGTATTAACAACTGGTAATACATTGTTTGAAACCATAATCTTCATTTTTTCGAAATTAAATAAAATGTGCAATATACTGCAGTAAAATTAGGAATAGCTCGACAAACTGATTAAACGGGGTTTTTTATTCAATAGTCAAAATGGGTGTTAATGCGAAAAAACTTTAATCATTCACATTCGAAGTGTCATGACTAGTTTTAAAACCCTGAAAGACTAGTTTTAAAAATCTTTTATTTTCAAACCAGCCAAATTTTTAAATTATTTTTTTATGAAGGTATTAAATAATCATTAGCTGAGTAGATACGTAAGTACAGACTTATTCTCTTAGATTAGAATATCCCATCAATTTATGTAACCACCCACACACCAAACGTTCCTCCGCTGAAAATAATAATGTCCTCGTTTCTAAACGATTAGGTCTTCGCTATGTCTCTATATGTTAACGTTAAACTCGTCTCTACCTAATTAGTATTCAAGGAATAACCAATAAATTAAGATACTAACACATTTACAACTTCATATGGATATTTTCTTATTTCTACAATCGGATTGGAAAGACCCCGACTACGAATCAAGACTACACATGGATTTTTCCATATAGATACACAATGATACTCTTAACTACTTACTATTACAGGCATTATACTTTTAATACGTAGTTTAAGTCTTTCAAATATTTTAAGACGCAATACATCTGATTCACCTCTGTATCCCAGACAATACTGCTGTACATTTTCTTATTCTTAAGGTTCAGTGGACAGGAGACGACTCGCAAATACGCCACACATACTTACTTCTTTCTCCGTGTACCGAATATATTATTATCTATACATGTATTTGTGTGTACATATAGAATGCACAAACACAGAGATCCGGTTTCGAGGAGTCACGCACACACGTGCGCCACTTTACCCTTGATTTTGCCAGCTCAAGGTCTCTACCCTCCGTGGATGTGCACTCACACCCCTACGGTCCCGCATAAGTCTATCTCCCTCTAAAGTGCGCACAATGCCGAATTTCCACGACCGGCAACCGGGGTCGATGACCCCAACGACATACGTATTGGTAAATAAACATTGATGCATTACATAATAAATATAATATCAAGTTGTTCGATGCCAATGTTTAAACAAACTACTCGGTCTTACTTAATTACACCAATATGCTAATTAATTACAAAATGTTGCCCTCTTCAATTGCACGCTTCGGTTAAGTAAGTACAGTCATATGAAGTTGTTAGTTCTCACCTTATGTCTGTAATTGATGACTTAACGAGAAATTGCCTAGAGGTGAAGTATATAATTATTCACTATTTGTCAAAATCCAAAAGCTATCTGTCGGCTTATACTCCCGTAAACTAACAGCTTGTGTCAATGCTTCCATGCACAATATTTTGGTACTACACTCCATTCCCGTAAAACTCGTAATTTGCGTGCAGCAGGGTTTACCGTATGAATAAAGCCTTTTTGAAGTTATTTTGTAAAATTATAACTCTACATAGATAATGGTAGAGTATAAACAAAAATACAAAAGTCATTAGTCCTGTATCCTAAAGTAGAAAGGAAGTCTTAAATAAAGTCTTAAGTATTAAATAACACCAAATTGCTACTGAACGTAAAGACAAAACGCGTATTTATTTATAACCAATACATATGCTGATCTGTAATATTGATGTCCGTTTAAACACAACAAAACCTCATTATAAAGAATAACAAATTCAAGCCCTATAACGCGGCATCCAGGCGCTGGGCGTTTGATTACGTGATGGTAGATATTGCCAGTGCATCGAGCGTGGGTGCGTCGACCTACCCCAACCACCCCCGGACCTACCCCAACTGCACTGATGCAACCTACGTGCCTAGATATCTAGACATCTGGATAGGCGTCTGGACACAGCGCCGCCCGCACACCACTGCACCCGTGCTTGTTGTCTATGTAATACCGCTCGCGGTTGACACCCCATCTATATTATGTTTGGCGAATTTCTTCCCTTGTTTACGGCGTATGCATTTTGTTTGAATGGTGGTTTAAGTGGCTTATCACCTTCATTTGTCTTGATTAGTGGTTAAAAACATATGAAGTTAAAGTATGGTTTATTCAACTCAGATGCATTGAAGGTCCTAGTTTCATATAAGAAAAGAACAGGACAGCCAAAACGATTAGAAACAATAATTACTTAATTTAAGTTATTGAGACTACATAATCCTTTTGCAAAAGAGTAACCATGTAGTTTCTCACATATTATTCTCTATTGGAAATGCATTCTTAATGGGCGGCCGAGTCCTATATTATTATTGTGTTTATTGACGATTCATAAGTACCTGAATTGAATTAGTCACACGAATAAAATGTTTCTGATTCAAATAACATGCACAGTCTCTGACTCTTGAAATGTCCACATATTACTTAACAGACAGTACTGCCATGAACTAAATTAAAATCATACTGCGCATTTGATTAATAGAGCCGTGTGTGTATTTTATTAACAAAACATAGAGGAAGTATTTATCAAATGAAATTATTAAAATTATTAAAATATATTCAAACAATAGAATGTCCGGTATAGTAAATAACATACTTACTAATAGTAAATAATAAGTATAGTAATGACCAAAGTATGTTACAAGAAATAACTTGATATCATAATGTGGCAATCAAAAACGATAGTTACTTATAAATAATCTTCATTTGTATTCCTCCTATTATTATCCCTATTATTATTCCTAGTGGAAAACCGCAGTGACATTCCGCACTGACCAGCGGGGCGATTTTTGCTTGATCAATAGAGATGATTCTCTATTCGAGATGTGTCAGAAAAAATACGACCAATTTGACGTTTTGTTTTGACATAATGTCGAATTAGGGATAATGCCGATCTTACGAGAATTGTCTGGCTGACCATTGCTAATATCGCACAGTCCATTATTAAACTCCGCGATCAATCGCATATCCATCGTAGTTACGTACAGTCTGAACCTACCCCAAGGAAGCCGAGTGCACCCGCACCGAGCTAGACTTGTGTGTGCCTAGTGCTTGCATGCACCGTTCACGCACACATGCGCGACATTTACGTAAAGTTCAATTATGCCATCGGGGAGGCGGCCGCCACTCATGTAGACACCCACCTTTTATTCGGCATTTGAACTCTTCGGTATATTGTTGACATTGCGCCATCAAGGACAAATTCACATGCATTTCATATCAATTTTCAATACTTCTGTTAACTCTTTAGTTTAGAACATAAAATTGTTCGTTGTGAAACTAAAAAGATGTTGTGGTAAAGATATGCTGATTATATCCGTCCTTAAACTTGAATCAAGCAAACATATAGACCTTTTTGAATCATTTACGTTGGCATTATAACACTTTTCTAATGAAAAAATTCAGCTGTTAATGTTTTTTTGAGAATCAAAATTATGATAAGCTTAGGGGAATGTATATATTTATATTTTATATGAAACGCAAAACAAGAGAAGAAGAAATGAAATAACGTAGTATGATACAAACACTAGGCACTGCATACAATATACTTATTACTTCAGATACCAAAATAACCTTGACGTAGGTATAATGAGTTATAGTTGTAACCAATCACTTGCTAAGCGGAAACACTTTGCTGTTTATAAACGGTCATATGATCCCAAATAACAAATGAACGTACCGTACATGAAATACAATAACAAAATAAACAATGTAGCAATTTATAACAAATGCTTTAAATTATTCAAATTTTACTTAAGATTTTAGTTTTTTTTCATTGTAACACAAATTCAATTACTTTTATTTGCTAATTCATTATTGTCGTATATGCGCCAGTAATTTTGTAGTTACCATGAAATTATTCTTACCAGGAAATAACCCTGAAGCTTAATCTAAATCTTAATCAATGGAATTTAAAGGATTTGTAGGTAAAGGATTTGTTTTAAAATAATGTTCGTAGTAACAATAGCCTACGCCGTAGTGCTTGCTACGCCACTCGTAGCGAAATATTTCCGCTGACTAAGTTGCTACAGAGCTTACATTAAGCAAATGTCCTTTTAATTTTTGTATTACATACTAAAATATTTTTCTTGTACTCAATTAATTAAATGCTGAAATAATTATTTAGAAAGGTCATGATAATTATTGAACTATAGTGATATTTTTATATATTGGCAAAATTTTATTTCATAAAAGCAATAATAAAGTTAATATAATACTAACTTTATTATTATTATTAAATAATTTGTGAAGCATTTCGCAATATTTTGTTCCTTATTCATTAGCGCCACCTAGTAGAGAGTAGGTGAACCGCGCGTTCGGCACTTCGATGATAGATGGCAGTAGTATGAAAATAAATTAAGTTATCATTTTAATACAATTATTTATTTAAATCTTTCATTAAAAATATTCATTTAAGAGTGATGTAGTTCGCGTAAGACAATCGGAAAATATTTTTATCTTCCGAATTAGTCTCTATATACAATTAACACCAAATTCAGACATTTTTGCATTTCTGTGGTTACTATCTAATTAATTATTTATTTTTAAGGAAACAAACAGTAGGAATGGACGCTCTGCACGCTCTGAACGTCAATACCTCGTTATTAGTGGCACTCATTGTGGCTGTCAAAATGGTTCCAGTTCTAAGAATCCTCCTATCCTAGAATTGCGACTAAGGAGCTCTGCGAATGATGACTAATAATTTTTGGGCAATATGCCAGCCGACAGACCGGACTGAGAATATAGGGCATCGGCGCCGACACTCCATGCTCACCACTTCCAAAAGGTTAACATGCATACTCCGCTCATGACTTCGAGTGTCATAAAATACGTTGACATAATAAGCACACACCGCACTTTACACTCGTTTTATGATCTTCGATTTTGAAATCAGGATGTATTTATGTATTTCCATGTATTTATATTTCCCTGTTTAGCGCGGCACACTAAGGCGTCAAGACTCGCGCGTAATTTTTTTCCAATACTGAAACGTACTGTATTAATTCATACAAAAGGCTCATTCTTCCTTGAAATTTCATTGACAGCGCGAGAAAATGTTGAACTTCTTTTACGAGTCAATTTCGTTTAAGTATTAAAAAATGGATGCGCCCGTCTTGACGTCCCCGTGGGCCTAGGGCTTTATGATAAGTGCCTGTTGCATAAAAGATCTCACATACCTTACTATATAAAAAGTGAATCATTGCACCTGTGACGCAGTACGTATTTACCTATGTATCGACAAAATCACAATAAAGTCATATTTTTTATATGACTTCATGACATGACATTCAGACTTCCAACAATTCGAACATTCCCTATCTGGAATGTAGCCTGCTTATGTTTCAATAAATAATGAAGCTGATTTGTCAGTGTTCGCTGGCTACGCGTGTATAACAAAGTCCTCCTATGCGTCAGCCGTTTTGTAAAGACTAATGAAAACTTCTGAATACATATTGTTCTGACTTTCAACTATGGAATGATTTACCTATGTGAACTAAATAACCTGACCCAACCAATAGTTTCGTCTCGCTCATTTATTACCACAATAACAAAAACTCAAAGAGTTCGGTCAAGATAAAATCCGGTTCCAATATTTTAAAAATAGAACGATCTCATATACTGTGGTCCAGTTTAAAAAACAACACATATTGCGTATACGCACGAGCTTAATTTCGAAACTTCTAAAACACATACATTATATCAAAGCGAGATTTCAGCATTAGATACTTTCTTCAGCGTAGTTATCGTGTTTCGGGATCGCGCTATGGAGTTGAGACCGATCTATCAAGATAACCCAAATTCTATGGGAATTGTGTGCAAGGAACACATAACACTAGAAATTGTAACAGGTGATAAATATATTGCATAAAGTTTCGTTATGCCAAACAACCGCTTACAATGAGATAGCTAACTGTATTACACATTCTGCGAGACCATAAAGTTGCGTAATGAGATTTTAAGGGCTCGCTTACCATCTTGCTTCATTGAAAATGCAGGTTTAAAAAACATATTGTACTTGTGTCTGAAATATAAAACCTTTTTTGTACGTTCATCAGAAAGAGTATTACGGACTTTTGTCATTCACAAACCTTTTTTTAATCTATGTCAACACGAGCTTGAGATTAGCCGATGTTTCAAGCGGTGAACGGCAGAAAACGGCCTTCCTATCTTTGTAAATGGAATGTAAAACCAAGTGTTTTTTTTTAATTACCAGCAGCTAATTATAAACAACGTATAAAATCAGATCTGTAGTCTTATTAAAAAAAAACGAAATTCTAATCAGCTTTTGTAGGTTAGTTTCGCATCTAAATATGAAAGGTCAGCGCAATAGAACTTGGTCAATTGACTGTTTCAACAAATCTTTCAAAATGTTTCCTTGTGACAAAAACATGTGCTCGATTGAGTAACACCACTTTTTGCTAACATTTTATATTCAATGTTTATGGTATTTTTACAACTAGATGATTAAGGATAATTAAATTCAAATGATTTAGCAATAACCTTTTGCGAAAGAAATATCAAACCGATAAGTTATGTATACCTTTGATCTACATATCACTTTGCGAACATTTAAATCCATATAGTTTGTCGTAAGTTCATAAATTACCGGCTAAGTGAGATGTTTGAACTAACTTTCTATACTAATCTGTACCTGCATATAAAATTTGCATAAATTTGCAAAAAGTTTTCCACGTATATAAACTTTAACTACTACTACTACTACTACTACAGCCCTTTTAACGTCCCACTGCTGGGCACGGGCCTCCCCTCAACGCGAGGGGGATTCAGGCCATAGTTCACCACGCTGGCCCAGTGCGGGTTGGCAGACTTCACACATCTATCGAGAACTAGACAAGTTCCTCAGACGTGTAGGTTTCCTCACGATGTTTTCCTTCACCGTTTCATAGCAAGTGATAATCTCGGATGAAAATGAGATTCGCACATAAACCCAGAGGTGCGAGCCGGGGTTTGAACCTGCACACTTTGATTTGCAAGGCGTGCGTTCGACCACTCGGCTACCAATAAACTTTAAACCATTGTGTAAATATTGTAATGCACCTGCTTAAAAACGCGTTCAAAATAATATTTCAGGACAAACGAGCATTGTTACTTTCTGTAATTTAATATTTTATCTTCTTTGCAATACTTTATGATACTTAACTTTTATATAACTTACATATATTCATTTTAAATTTTTTTTTTTCTAATTAACTACATGTAAACATAACAATTTGGAGGTAACCGAGCCAAAACAATAAGTAATTTTACTTGCTAATCAAACATGATCGACAAACGTAAATATCATTTAAAATACTAATAAGAACATACCATATAATAGATTGGGCGCGAACCCATATATCCAGGCTAGATCTATATATTTATAGCATATCTATACTAATACTAATAATATTATAAAGAGGAAAGATTTTTATTTTTGTATGTTACGAATAAACTTAAAAACTACTGGACCGATTTCAAACATTATTTTGCCGTTAGAAAGCTACATTATCACTGAATAACATAGTCTATACTTATTTATCCCAAAATGTTAAAAAAAATATGTCTACCCGTGCGAAGCCGGGATAGGCCGCGAGTAAGATATAAATCATTCATCCCTACTTCGGAAGACCAGAGGCAGAAACAGCCGCGTGTACCAACCACCACATACAACTCATGCGCAATACCGATACGGTGGCTCATAATAAAAATTTGGGCCCAGTTATTGAGGGTACTCGAGTTCACGCCGGGTTCTAGGCCAGTCTGTCGCAACCGGCAAGTTCGGACTCCTTATCGCTATCAAGATAGGTATTTTGTATATCAAGTGCGCATTATACACTCACCCAATTCCCGCAGATAGACAGTAACCTCATTACTCGCGACCTAGATGGTAAAAACACCTTTTCCTGCTTTAATCAGTCGTCGGAACAATAATATTTTTATTAAATGTCTACTGATAGCTTCGCAATGACTTTGTTCGTGAAAATAATTTCGAAGTAATTTTAGTCCGGGTCTACGGTCCGGGTTTATTGTGGTAAATGGTTCTTATAACTTCTTATGTGACGAAGCCCGTCACATACTCTCGCCTATGTCACGCTTTGAACACACTGGGACGAGTGACTTATTTTGAAAATGTACTTTGACGTGCTCATATACGGAGGGCCTTACTTACTCTTGTACATCAGGGCTTACAGCAGACTCCAATGGAGACCCCGACCTTATTATTACCGTCGTTGAGTCCCGGGAATAGCTAAGCTATCTTGGAACTTGCATAAATTTAATCAATGGAAAAGTAGGATTTCAAAAAACTCTATTCGTTTACCTTAATTGCAAAGTGGTGATGAGAAAAAAATTGTATACCGGTTAAAGGCTCATATAACTGTAAGAGCCTAGCACTATGGTTGCTAATATTGCCTATTTGATCCTATCAGATAATTTGATTGTACTGATAAGTATAGCAGATATGTTGTTAGTTGTATTTTGCTTTTGGCCACATTAACAATTTTCAAAGGTAGAATTTTATTCTTTGCCTTATAGTATCTCTAATTTATATAAAATAATTTATTCAAACCCCGTTCTTGTTGATAAACATATAGTAACCTCTTTCGGTGCAGCTACTTGCTAAATAAAACACACGATTACTTTATAATTTCCGTCGCTTAATCTCATCGAATATTGTCGCACCCTTGACATACATAACCATCGTATTTGATGTCTTATATATTTTTAACTATGTATAAACGATTAATTTAATTAAACGTGTTCAATTTAACCGTTTTCACAAACGACAGTAGTCAACCCTAGGGCCTGTAATAGAAATAGAAAACTTGTGCGTGTGTGCGTGTACTGCACTTGTAGTGTTGTTATGTGTGCAATAAATACTTTATGTATCCATCTCTTTCCTTCTCGACATTTTCACTGATAGCTATGGCCTTGTCTAGTCGCATCTAATGCTGGCGTTAGTCCGTTCACACTGAAAAGTTAGGCTTTCAAGTAACTCGCTGGACTACTTGACTGATTTAGTTAATTATATACCACGCTTAGAGGTTTGAGCTTAGTTTTATCGACTAACTGAAGTGAGAGATTACTTTTTTTTGGTTTTGTAAACCCCCAATTTTACAAAAAGTTTTGGTCCATTTATAGACATAAATAATATGGGTGGTTTCTAAATGAAAAAAATATCTACAAAATTAGAGTGTTGGAGTCTGGCAATTATGTATACAAGTAATATTATTTTATTTATAAATGTGCTAACGTAATAAAATGTCGTTGTTATGTTGAAATATTTAAGTTTCACACTCTGACGCACACCAATTAATAATTATTTAGTAGGTTATGACACAGTATTTGTGTCAGAACAGTGATGTATAAACAGATGTAGAGTTGTTAAATAAATTTTACGGTCATTGGCATGGTTATTAGGTTTACATGCGGAAACAGTTATACTTTTGTTGAGCATTAAACTGATACTATTTTCACTTTGTTACAGGTGAGTGAGGCTTTATTTTCGGATCGGCTGAATAAAGGTTTGTATGTTACAGATGACCTAATATAAACCCCTGTACCACCACGTGTCTTGCATCTATGTTTTTAATATCAATATATAAAAAATCAATGCCACTTTTCGTTGTAAGCTAACTCCTCCTAAACGGCTGGACCGATTTGAATGATTTTTTTATGCGTTTGGGTGGCACTCTGGATTTAGATTCATAATTGGACCCGGTAAGTGGCGCTGCTTTCGTATGCCACTCATTCTAAGGCGGTACGAAGTTCGCCCGGTCAGCTAGTTACTTATAGTTTTTAACAGTTAACTCAGTACAAAATCTGTCAAAAATGGCCAGTTACTATTGAAACAACAGTAATTAAGGACTTGGTGGTAAGGCCCTAGTATGTATATTAAAGTAGATGACCCGGTGAACTTCGTATCACCCACAATTTCTTATGCAAACCAGTTATAGGAATGAAAAAAAAAACAAGCTGTCTAGCTGTTTTTGAGTTTTAGCGAGATTAACGAACAGAAAGAAGAAGATGTGTGGTAGATATGAGTGTATGATTTGTGTAATGTGATTGGTAACAATCAATCAGATCACGTAATCGTTTTGATGGTAACCTTCAACTACTAATTAACGCTAATATAACAACGCAGAGGAGAACCTTTTTATTGAACTCATCACTACCTTTGTACAGATTAATTTTTCGTAGGATTGTGAGTAATGGGTAGGTCTCACAGGACGATTTCTTACTTCTTACGAGGATGCACGTTGTTACACAGTACGGGAAAGTGGTGACTATTACCAACTCGAAGGCGTTTTGACATAGTGCTTTATCTACTTTAGTTAGTTACTTATCCGGCCTACTTGTACAAGTGCACTAGCTCATCAAACGCTCCTAATGTCCCTGTAGCGAGTGTTGACTGAGCCGGAGTGTTGACCGGTATGTAGGTTACACCGCCCGCCCCGCGCCCCCCGCCCGCCCCGCCCGCGCCCGCCCCGCGCACCACGCAACTACTTCTATGATCCGTGCACTTTTCAACAAGAAAATGTCAAATGCACAAGAGAAGTGCTGGGAACTTTAACACGGGACAAATGGAAATGGGTTAGCCAATCCTACTTCAGACAGTGCATTGCAGAAAAAAATGCTGAAGATAAGGAGCGGTAACTGATCATTGATTTGATACTGGGTACCATATGTATACTCAAGCCATGTGAATATCAGATTATTTATGATTTTGAAAGGTTAAAGTTGCATTCCAATATGCGTATCTGTCAAGTAGCAACTGTCGAGTGTAGTTAGGTATTTGGACATAGGAGCGCAGAGAGACGGCAATGTGCCACCGACCAAAACTATTATTGGACGTGGGCCTACGTACCTATTATATTTATATCAACCGCTATCCGTGGTCACTGGGGCAAGTTCGCTCGCTTCTTTAAACTCGCAATAAAAATCGGACAAGTTCGAGTACGAGACCGTGGCCCGTCTAAACACTATATTTTTGCTAATTTTCTCGCAACATTGGAAATTATATTCGACCAAATTTTCTGAATTAAATGCGCTTTAAAATAATTGTCTCTTTTCTATCCAACCTTGACAATCCGATGTAAATACTAGCAGGTAGTAAATAATACGGTACCTATACTTCTCTTCACCTACTTTAATAAAATAATATTTAAATATTATCTGAAAGCAACGCGTAGAATAACGCGTATAAAACAATGATAAACGAGTGACCATCAAATTAGGAGATCGACAACCGGCCATGACTCTGTTTACGACTGTCTTCTAGTCTAAAAACCGAAGGATTTTGCGATAAGATGACACACAAAATTCACATACAATTCTACTTTAATTATAAATGTTTCCGTTTGGGGGAAAACATTGATTTGATATAAAGTATAAATATGTACTGGATCTTTTCCAATGCTTATGATTTCATCAGTGGAGCGTCAACCCTCGTGCGTAAAAATATAATCCAATACTAAAACGAAGTCTGTGTCCATATGCATAAAGTTTGAATTTCATTTAGTTGACGATTGAACTTTTTCTATGAGTCAATACAGTTTGGAAAAAAAATAACGTGCGAGCGCTGACGCCCCAGTGAGGCTTTATAAGTTACATACAATTAATTCGTTAGGAATACCTTACTAATAAAATTAAAAAACCTTTGTTATATAATTTCATTCGTTGGGAACTAATCCAAACCTTCATGTCATCTGTACCTTTCTAGTCGAGTATTTAATTTTTTTTTTAGATACAATGTTCTATAGTAAAATTCGTCATCCAAAGTTTTAGTTATTCGAGAACTGTCGCCAGATACCTATATGAGTAATTCTTTATTCAAATAAAATTGCAAAACTGACTTTCATCTCTAAACTTACTAGGTGCTATTTATGTGTAATGGTAATAAGGTGCATATAACGGTCCGAGCGAGGTAGTGTGGTGCCCTATATTCCGTATCTGCGAGCTCCCGCGCCGAGTGCATTTTAGTGAAAGTGCGTTCACAGCGACGTCAAGGCACCAACACCTGCATTCAATGCATCGCTTATGCAGCACGTAGCTCTAACTATTCTGAATTACTTTTCATTTTGAACCACCGGCATAACAACGAGCCTGTTTATACTCCACTACTGATATATAGGCATGTATTATAGAGCTACCATCTGTTTTCCAAGTGTTTAATATGTTTTACTATTTTCTTAAATTATTGGTGCATCGACAGGCTGATAGTGGTGGACCTCAGTGTCAAACAAGCCTATAACTCACAGTAGAACTATGGATACTTGACAGAAGCGGAAGAATAAAATTAAAAAGCACTTTTATCGAATAAAAAATCCAGCACATAAATCGTAAGTAGGTAATTAACACTTTATTTTCAGTTTCACCGTACCTAAAGGTACTTAACACATCTCAATTAAATGTCAAGTGATTAAAATCTCATTCGCGCCATAAAGCGTTGCTTAAAAAACTAAATGCGACAAGTTTGGCGGTACGCCAAATACGGCGGGATACTTCAGTCAAACGATTTACAAAACTGCGTACAATGATCTCTCCTCATTACTATAAATTACCGCTACGAAGTGAAAACAAAGACTCGCTTTCTAAAGTGCAAGCGTATAGTGGTTCAGTTGCGATCTCGTCTGAGCGCCATAGATCATCTCGAGAGGAGAGGCCATTAATGAATGCGGATGTTTCGCAATCGGACTGCGCCCGAGCCGAGTACGCGGGCACTTCTCGCCAGTTATACTCGATAGTCGATACTCATTCGAATCGATTCCTTAAGGACACGTATAATAACCGCACATGCAGTGTTCGTAAAATACTTATTATATAATATCGCCAGGCAATACCTACTAATCATATGAACTTAGTCAATCTAAACCAAGCCGTCTTGACAAAATCATTGAAAATAGTAATCATGCAGCCAGGGTCTTGGGTAAGCTTCCAAATTTGAAAAAAAAAAAAAAAAATTGTGACCCATTTTTGATCAGTTTTATTTTTTATATAATTTTACTTTGTAATTGTATATAGTTACATATAAAATAATTAAAATCAATTGTTTTACTTACTACATACAATAGTCACATCAGTTAATGTCACAACGTATCTTTGCTTTTACCCAAAACGAATCGCAAACATAATTTATTCTACTGCATCGGATACATTAATTTCGGAACAAATGTTCCGCTGCTAAACCTACTTTTAAAACAAATGATTGAATCATGAACCGGCGGAGATGGTTATCGCTTTAATTTGATTTATCTCTAATAAATTTATATTAAGATCATTTATATTTCTCAATATATTTAAAGGTTAACTTCTGTACGTATAGAAAGTGAAACAATACGAAGCCTACTTCAAGGTAAATACACAAAAAAATAGGTTTGAGCTCTTAAACAATAGGAAGCCCGTATCTTTCAGCTCAAAATTCATTTAAGTTTGGCATTTCTTGTGGCGTCCAAAGGAGTACATTTTTATTTACTTTAAATTTCCGTTTATTTAATAATTCAAAGCAAAACGTTAGGTATATTAACATGCTCATATATACCTACTATTATTGCTCTTCTTTTAATTCAATATTATACTTTTTCGGCTTCAAATGCGCCTGGAGATTCTCGATTGGTCGTTTCAAATTAACTTGCGGGTCCGTAATTGGTCGATACGGCTTGCGCTGGCGCAGTTTTCATTACGCTAAGGCCGCGTTACAACGCGGATGAGGTCAGGTCACAGACCTTAATGCATACTGCACTTGCGTGTAATTGATGTGTTTTTATGAGTGTAGATAATTGATGCGGCATTGTCACATGCTGCACTATGTAAAACTTTGTATAAGGATATTGTGTATTGCCAAGCCAAGCCCGGAAAGTTACAAGCAAGGTGTTAGGTACAAATAATACAACCCCATCCGAATGCAGGCCTAAGCAGTGTCACATGCTGCACTATGTAGCCGAGTGGTCGAACACACGCCTTGTAAATCAAAGTGTGCAGGTTCAAACCCCGACTCGCACCTCTGGGATTTATGTGCAAATCTCATTTTCAACCGAGATTATCACTTGCTATGAAACGGTGAAGGAAAACATCGTGAGGAAACCTGCACGTCTGAGGGAACTTGTCTAGTTCTCGATAGATGTGTGAAGTCTGCCAACCCGCACTGGGCCGGCGTGGCGGACTATGGCCTGAATCCCCCTCGCATTGAGGGGAGGCCCGTGCCCAGCAGTGGGACGTAAAATGGGCTGTAGTAGTAGTGGTAGTAGTAGTATTATTTATTTATTATTTAACTAGAACGATATTACAATTACATTAGTTAAGCATCTATCTATCAACCATTCATGCATCTTGCTCGCAAAATCTCATACATACTAACAAAATAATTACACCACCCTTGAGATATTTCCTTACCAACAAAAGAAGAATCGCCAAAATCTGCTTATAAACGACGAAGGCACATAAAAAAATAGTCGAATTGAGAAACCTCCTCTTTTTTGAAATCAGTTTAAAAAGAATACAAGTTTCCACTATAGGTCCATTATTATGTAATTCGAGATCCAGACAAATTTATGAAAAGGCGATGTTTGAAGAAAACATATTTACTTATTTTTATTCTTAAATTCCGAGTAAATAGCACAAGGATGTGTTTGTTTTCGTGTACATTAATACAAATTGAAAAATGTATAACTCAGTAACTTCCGCCCACGGCGCAACCTGGAATAAAAGTAGGTAGGAAGACTACCGACCGTTTTCACCAACAATAAACAGACACTTCTTCGTTTTAAATACACTAGGCGATGCCTTAACGTGTTGACTAAATATTAATACTACTGCAACCTGCATTAGGCGACAAGGCGTTTCCTAGGATAAGTGAATACAGGCATACGTGCTTTACATTGAAGATTTCAATTACAACTTAACTAACTAACTACAGCCCTTTCAAGGTCCCACTGCTGGGCATGGACCTCCCCTCATTGCGAGGGGGATTCAGGCCATAGTCCACCACGCTGGCCCAGTGCGGGTTGGCCGACTTCACACATCTATCGAGAACTAGTCAAGTTCCCTCAGACGTGCAGGTTTCCTCACGATGTTTTCCTTCACCGTTTCATAGCAAGTGATAATCTCGGATGAAAATGAGATGCGCACATAAACCCAGAGGTGCGAGCCGGGGTTTGAACCTGCACAATTTGATTGCAACGCGTGCGTTCGACCACTCGGCTACCACAACTTAATACCTATTTTTATTTCTGGCATCATCATGATAATATGATTACATGTAAAATTGTATTCACACGGTAAAGCCGGCTGCCAAATAATAACTGGCTTAACGGGAACGAATGTGTAACGGTAGAACATAATCTTTGGGTAGCGTTTACACGAGCTTTCGGATTAGGATAGGATAGGATTCCCGTTATGTGACAGCTCGTGTGAACGCTCCAGAATTTTATGCGGGCAGCCGGCTTAACCGTGTGAATAAAGCCTAAAAATAATTCACCCGTTAGAAATGTAATTTATCATCGTTTAACATTGAAAAAAGGCAACGAACGCTCGCTATATTCCACGTGTTACGTTTACTGACACGATTTAATTAGGAAGAGGATCTGAGACTCATGTGTGTCTCATACGACATAGATCTTGATTCTTGAACCTCTATTCTCAGAAGTCATTTTTGTGTTGGCACTGTGTGCGTCCGGAGTTTAAAACCGTGTTTGGCTCGTTTTAGAAGAGAAATGTTCATTATAATGAAGTACAAAGGCACGATTTGCAATAAGCTTGCAATAGAACCTTCGTAGTAGAGACTTTTTTTGTATCGTCACATATTCTGCATTAGTGACTCTACATAGACTGACTCGTTAGTAAATAGTAAGCTCCAATGTTTACAGTCGACTGCGTGCATAAAAATACATACCTGCCGATAATTTGTAAATCCAAAAGAAAAACAAATTATTTTTTATAAATATAAAAAGTATTTTCCGAATTTGCCCTGATCAAGGTGTAAGTGGGATCGCCCGCAGACTTTTTTATGGTACCCATAGTAACGTCTCGATACTTCAAGAACTCGGTATCAGGCAGCGTCTGTTTTCGATTGTACAATCTCGTATCTTGACATTCTTCGGACATGTTTCCCGGCGTGACAACCAGTCCATAGAACGCCTTGTCGTCCAAGGAAAAATAGAAGGCATTAGACCGCGCGGAAGGTCACCCACGCGTTGGAGTGATCAGATCAAGTCCGCCATTGGAGGCTCTGTCAACGAATGCAGCAGGATGACCTCTTGCAGACAGCGGTGGCGAAATGTCGTGAAGCGCATTACATCTGCCCCTTCCAATACTGATACTTAACGACCACAAACGTACCGGATAAGAAGAAGAAGATAGTAACTAGCTTTGCATAGTTTGAGATCAGATGATGAGTATGTGTTGTCTGGTGATATATATATTTACTACTGTCAGCGTCTGCTCATATGTCGTTCTGTGGAATGTGTAGTTTTTTGAAACCTGTAAAAGCCTGAAAGTGCATCACGAGTCGCTTACAGTTTATAGCTCGCGCCGCCCGCCCGCGGTCGCCGGCCGGCCTAGTTTCGCGCTAGGAATAGGCGCCGCCCCCGCCTCGCGCCCTGCACCGGCCAACTACTGGCTCGTTAAAGGACACAAGCTTTTCATATGACGCGGTGTTTGCCCATTCAAACGACCCTTTTATAGTTTATAAAGGCGCATTTAAAGAAGAAAGTGAGAAAGGCCTTTGATTCACATTTATGGGTCACGAGTGGTATGAGGTTTGTTTTTGAGTTTCGCTACTGTATGGTACCTTCGTTTTATGTTTACTTTAAATCGCAGATTATTATGATTTATTTTTTAAACATAATATGGAAATGTAAGCATGTTTTCTATACGTTCGTCTGAATCCTGGAAATACATTGTTAAATATATCAAATCTCTTTATTACATACTAGCGGCCCGTCCCGGCTTCGCACGGGTGGACATTTTTATTTTGTCATATTTTTACCTTAAAGCTTCACTTTACACTATGTTGGCAGTGGTATTTGTAGGTGGCAGCAAAACCATATTGATTTTTAGGAGATCCTGCTCGAGAAAGAGCAACATACAATTGCCCATGAGAAAAGTACTCTTTCCTTACGCAAAACCTCTCCCGCACTTCGGTGCCCGCTCTGTCGCCGCGTTACTCGCTGCGCTTCGTGGACCTTCTGGCGCGTCGTCCGCGGCGGCGTGTATTTTTTGTTTATATTGACATTTTTAATTTCGTAATATCTTTTGAATGAAATTACCGATTTCAATAATTCAAAAAGTAATCGACAGGTATTGAAACAGTCTTGAATACGAAATATTTGGATAAGAATTGATACAAAGGTATGGATAACACGGTCTGATTTTGATCGGCATTTCTGTCAACTTTTAATATGTAAAATAGTAGTTATAGTGACAAAACTACAAAAATTGGACATATGGTCTCGCGGACTTTTTTGTAGATATTGATGTGTTCTATAATATTGAACAATTTTTTTTTGTTCTATCATCAATACTTTCCGCAGCGTATGCGATGAAATACATTTTACGGCTATTTTTTTTACACCTTGGGTTCGTTTTAGTAAAGATTTCTAAGGATCTCTATTTTTTTCTAGTAATAAATATAGCCTATGTTACTCAGTGATAATGCAGCTTTCTAACGGTAAAAGAATTTTTGAAATCGGTCCAGTAGTTTTGAAGTTTATTCGTAACATACAAAAATACAAATCTTCCCTCTTTATAATAATATCTCTTTATTACATAAAAGTATTTTGTTATAAACTGTATTTTTCATATTTGTATTGGAAATCCTAATGTTCCATAGCACTGGTATTCCATGCGTCTAGATATCTTGGTTTTACTTCAACCGTGTCTGAAGGAAGTGGCCCCAATTACCATGATACGTATATTGTTACAGACTTAAGACTTATTTTCTTTTACTCGGAAAATGTATTTCACTACAAGCTACAGATAATGCCATCTAGCGGCGACGTCGTAAACTTTAGTACTTCCTGAAGCATTCACTTTGCCATGGTTTTCCCATAGTCGAACCTTACATATAAAACACTTTATACATTTACAAATTTATGAAAAATACTACTTATTCCCGTTTTTACTAAGACTAGGAGTTGCCTTAAAGTTATGATTAAATATAAATACTACGGTAACTAGCTAAAGCCCAATACTTAGGTGTCACATTTCCTAACATGAGTAAATCCGGGATTAAACCCACAAATCTAATAGCGCGCGAATTCCAGGTCCTTAGGCTTTAAAAAGCATTTTTGTAAATGGACGAATTTTCTATACTTTATGGGGTTTACACATAAGGTACATTTCGTATATTATAATGGAAACTATGATCGCTATTCATATCTTTAAGTATCAAAGTACCTTGTAGCATTTAAGCAAGTGGTCTAACGTAGTTTAAACCACTGTTCAGCTTTAGTTCAACAAATCACATTTGTTTGTCTTCCATGAATAGCTAAAACATAGTGACGACAACGTAAACAACAAAAAAATTATCAAGGCTGACTGCATCATATTTCGTTTACTATTTCTGGATTGATATTATTTTCTTTATTTAACCCTTTTGTTATCTTAAGCTTTTCTTTTACTTATTGACCTTTATACTGCTGTGCTACAGTAGGTTATTGATAAGTTTAGATATTCATTCAAAAATCGCAACATCGTCATCATCACGTCTATATTCCCAGAAGGACTAGGCAGAAGTGCACTGCAGACACCCACTGATATATTTTGGTCCCCATGTAATAAGGGGTTCGCCTATTGTCATACCTACCAGGAACATTCCCCCTTAAAAGAAGGGAGATTAGGGCCCAGTACGGGTTGGTGAACTTCATATACTTTTTATAGACGTGTAGGTTTCTTCACAATGTTTGTCTTAACCGCTCAGCAAATGTGTACCTAAATATCAATTTAATCTTTCATCAAATGACAATATCGATCAATAAAATCGAGCTGACAATTGATAAAATCTTGACTGCAACTTAGTCTAAGTATCGATTATAATCGAGAAATCAATAACAACAGCGTACGCGAACCACTTATATTATATGCAATCGGTAGTATGGATACTTAGAAGCTGATCGTTAAAACAAATATGTTTCACTTAGCACCCCGCGGCGGGAGTGTACCCAGAAGGGTCTGTTATGTTATTGAAGTCTTAGCGGACCACTGATGCACAAAATGTTTTGAACTCTTAAAGCACCCGCTTTAAGAAGTAAGGTGTGACATAATTCTGTATTTTACGGGAAAATATTAACACGTGACTGTTAAGCCTGGCTTTAATTTGGTGTCTGTTTTAGGATGATCCGTGAAAGAGGTTTGATTTGGTGCATTTCTGGCTTTAAAAGTCTTGCATTTTTAGATGACCACACATGTTCTGCAAGCCTAAGAGCTACCAAGGCAGAAAACACTATATTCTACCTGATATAAAGTTTATTTATGCTCGAAAGAGGTCAAATGTAATGTCGGAAATTCGGAAGAATTTCCTTAAGGGCCCAACAACTGAGAGAAGCGCTCAGTTTGAAATGCCATTAGCGGTCACCCATCCAGCTTTTGACTGCCATGTGCACTTCTATATTTGGGTCCGTGGTTTACACACATTTTTTTTTCAATTGCAAATGCCAATTGTTGCATTCCCACCACTGGGATTAGAATCATTGTTCCGCAAAAATACCTTTAATCTGTAATCATAATTTCAGTACCCATATCTGTACTACTGTGGCTGTATACTAAAGTAATATTAAAATGAGGTATAGTTTAAGCACAAGATTAATAACGTCGGTTTTAACTAACGGCGCATGAGTCGATGGCATCACAATACCTAATGTGAGTGAGTGAGTGAATGAGTTACGGGCTACGGCTGCGCAGGCACTTTGTAGGGTTGAACGCCTAGCATCTAATTTGCACTATTACATATTCATAAATATAATAATGTCGTGTTATAAGTTCTTTCAGCAAACAGTTAGCAATATTCATAGGATTCTATTAAATATTTTACATCGAAGAGGCTATAGAGCTACCAAAGAGCTTATACTCGTACATTGTAGACACTTATAAATAAGAGATGATTTTGTTGGCCCAAATCAGTTCAAACATTTTTTTCTACAAAAAAAATGCATATTATATTGTGGATAAAGCCTCCTAATTTTATTATGTCATAAGTTGAACATCCACTTAAGAAATATTTATAAAGATTCTACAGATTATATATAAGTATAGACTTGTATATATAGAGGGGTACGATTCTACATTTTTCTAGGTCTAAAATTCTGTTGTTACTCATAAAGTCATAATCAACCCTAACGAGCTCTGCAAATGCATGCGACGGAGAGTAGTCCTTCGATTACGCTCGCCTATGTGTGTGTACTGTCACTATTCTTTGAGTGTAGTCGCGTAGTTTACGTGTACGTACACATACACACCATACACACATGAGCACAACACAGTCTAGGCGCAGTTCGTTGTAATGAGCTTAAATTATTTGCAATTTCCTTTCGTATACCTACCTACACACATGTAATACTAAGAATTTGACACGTGTGCGGCACATGTATTTATTTTATAAAATACCTAATGTTTTCTCGAGCAGAAGACACGACTCGGCGGAAGATAAATAATAACTTAGGTAAATAACGTCCTAATACATAATTTACAGCTAAATGGATATATCAATTCTGAACTCTAACGATTTACGCGTAATTTTTAATTTCGTTCGTTTTTTTTTGTTCGATACTAAAACCACGCAGACACTCCGACGTCGCCAAACTTTAAACGACCGAATATTTTCGCCAGAATTTCCCCTTTTGCAATCTACTTACATAGCGCGCGTTCACTAATTGAAAAAGTAATTAGCCAGTCACGTCTGTCGTAGAAACGGAGCGGGAGTAATATAGGCAAAACCCTTGAATAGGTGCCACCGACTAGAATTGAAGTCGTCTGGGGCATTCCCCGGCTAGATAGGCCACCGACCTCAAGACCTGAGCAACTAACAATGAAACACTGAAAGGCCTCCAGACATGTTTCAGTTCAAGAATACAAAAGCGTAGTCTCTTCACTCCCTAAAACGTGTGAACGATCTTCTCGGTGTCAACAACACTGTAAACAATTAGTCTCAAGATATATTCGTTACAGCGATGGCAACAACTAATATACGGAGCCACGTGTCAAATAAATAACGACGAAGACGAAACAATAAAAAATGCACTCACCAAAATAAATACGACAAATATATATTAAATTAACAAATCAACAAGATGTCTAACCTACATTCCATCTTAAAATTAACGGATCAATACATGGTGTGACCCGTAAAATTCTACGGGGTTTGTGGAAAGATCCCTTACCCGTGTAGAGCGTGAACTTCGACCCAGGTTTTGGAGGTCATTAACATTTGGGCGGGCGGGCCGCGGAACTGGGTCGGTGCGTCGTCGGCTGCAGCGTTGCTATAGCGACGAGCCACCGACGCCGCCCGCCGACCGCCGCCCGCCCAACTTGCGCCTTTAATCTACGGCCCTTGTTCGGCCGGTATTATGAATATGACTGGGGCTTTCAACAGGCTATATTTAGACGCCGAAATAACTGTTTATTAAATAATTATGATATCACTATGTTACGATATTATTAGGTCAAATATTGGCGTGATAATATTCTTCTACCATTGTTAGTAGTTAGACCTAAATATCTATGACATAATTAGAAACTATTAGTTTCAATTCTAACCGCTGGAAGCGCTTTATTAGTCTTCCATAGCTGTCAGTGAAGGTCAATTTACAGGTTGATAACAGTCATATGAGGGTTAGTTTTGTTTTGAGCAAAGGTTCTAAAGAAGCGAATGTCATTTCGACCACAATGTGTGTGGACTTATTACAAATGTACAAAAAAACTATTACTACTAATAAATAAATAGAATTACAAATATAATTCGTTCTCGTGTTGGCACGTTAGATAAAGCAGCACAAAGCGCAAAAGAATAGTACGGTTAGTAATTGGTAGGGTTCAGATTTTAATAATACGTTCAAAATCCGCGTAATGGTAGCCAAACGACTTGTTTACGAGTTTATTACTCACAATTAAGTACAACTACTTACGAAATCTTAGATATCTGCAAAGATTAATAGGTTTCAAACGCATTCTAGATTGTGTCGGCCAAGGCGTCTACTACAAAATAATATATCGATTTACTATAATTTGTAGTTACTTAATTGTCTGTCTAATGAGACAGTTTGGCAATTTTACATTTATTGTTGTTTAGGAAATTTGAACATAAAGTTGTCGTACATTAAAGTGTAAATTGGAAAAGTTACGTTGTGCTATGTAGCTAAGTAATGCCCCTAGCTCACACTGCTAATAAACTTAAAAATGAAGTTATTTTGTGGTCATTCTCCAATATAGTATTGCTAACAAAACTTTTTGTACAGAAACCGTTTCGACTTACGTCTCATTGAATTTATACGATCCGTAAGTAAAACGGGGCACTTCTTGATATGGAATTTTGTTTTTTATAAAGATACAGGTTCTCAGTTTTCGCATCACCACTGATCTGTAATACGCGTGCTTGCGTCACAGTACCCGCTGGTAGAAGGGACCTGAAAATAGGTCAAAGGGGGGCCGAACCACTGTCACTGCCACAGCACACAGCCACAGCGGACACACACACCCACGGATCTGGCTAAATCAATGGTGGCACGTGTAAAATTGTACGACCTTCGAAAATTCGAGAGGTTAACATCATGGAGCTGGCCGGACCCCGGTAGATGGTTCCCATGGTGACTGCTGGCTTCTAAAATGGGTGCGGATAATGATAGGGCGTATTTATTGTTATTAAACTGATTATAAATCATTTTAACGGGGTTAGTCGAGGTTTTAGTTAAGTAGCTTGTAGGAAAAATGTACCAAATAGGGTATATATTTACTACGGTGCTTTCAACACTGTGGGAGAGTCGGTTAGGTGAGTTCAAGATTGCGTGGTTTTCTGTGCAGGTAGTGGTTGGCATAATATTTGTTTGATCTCTTAAATTTAGACTGTGAACTAATCAGTTTTTTTTTCATTTCAACTGGATTTAAGTGATGTACGTCGGTAACAACCTGCTGAATGCCAGAAGGTCGCTAAAGAGACCATTTGGAACAGTGACGCTATCAAGATTTGATTGTTTCGTTGAATTCAACCCACTTGGTTGTCAGCGTTTGTTGGCTGACTAACCGGTAATATGTTGACTTCCCACCCCTGTTTTATTAAAACACTATTTTCAAATGTTGACATTTCAAAACTCAAGATAATAGCTGCATACAAACGAACATAACTAAGCATTTGCAAAATTATTCTCTGATCTATTTGCGACGTTGTCAGACTGACCTTAATTACCTTTCGCTATCCCACAAAGCTAACAGATGTGTGGCACGAGCGATACAAATTTTAAAATGTTTTCAATATGACATTTTAAAATACCGCAGCCGGTACGCTAATAAAAAGTCGTCAGAAAAAGAAAAACATGATGATTTATCCAATTATTACAATGGTTTATGTTCGCCACGATAGCAGACAAAAGTGTGATTGTTTATGAATATTCAGTTCATGCACCATTATGTTTATATAGGTATTTTATTGACCAACTTCAAAAAAGGAGAACATTATCCCTTTGCCGCCATGTTTTTTTTATATTTTTCGCTCTCGCTCTTGTTTTACACGCTTATGTTGTACAAGACGATTTCGGCAATTATCTAATACCAATAAACAATAATCAATTATAAATAAGGTTACAGGTAATGGTTCTAACATCCATTTCATCCATACTAAGAATTATAATTTAAATAAACGACGTTTCAGTCCTTCCAATACTTTGCGAACTAAATAGCGTCCCTATTCGGCCCATAATAAAAAGAAAATAAGATCCGACTTGGCAAACAACTGCATTTATGTTTCAAAATATTTGGCCAGACCTAGAGAACTTCCAGTAAAGGTACACACACCTACAAGGAAACTCTATCCAAGAGCGGCACCAAAAGATTGTCGGTTTAATGAATGAGCGTGTCGCATTAAAATGCAGTAGAGACAAAATTCTTAGGGCCCCTGACATTGGGTGTTGACCTCACTCCGCCTTTTGGCAGTTGCCTTGGCATTGCAAAGACCCGCACCTCAAAATTATACAAAGTACCCACTCTGTCCTTTACCTTCGATAGATACTCACTGATTGCTGTTCTTTTTCCATCTACTTATATTATTTTGATTACAGTCAAATGTTAATTATAGATGTTGGCGCTTGGCGCGGCACTGTGGCTTTGTTCGGCGTGCTGTGTACTTCGTGTTATTGTAAAGGTCAGCGGAGTTAATATCAGCAGCTACTGTCTTGAATCGTATCTCGTTATTGCGGCGATAGAGAAATACAGAATGAATGGAAATCACCGTTGATAACATGTCATACATAGATTTTTTGTTATATCTTTTCACTTTGGCTACCTAAAGGGTTAAGACCTGATAGTACCTTAATAACATAGCGTTTGGAAAATTATATCTTATAGTTATAGTATTAATATCGTAATAGACCTTTCGCGTAACCAACGAAACAAGTACTTAATTGACTTCTTCCACTTTTAAGATTCCCATCATTAATATGTATCATGTAAATATCATGGTAGTACCTTGCACTGTAACTTAGGTGCTATAATTATCTGCGTACAGAATCCTCATAGCAACTGCCGAGCTTAGGTATAGCCAATTGCACCATACTGAATACGCCTGTTATGTAACTATTGATCTCCACTCTAATGTCGAATGTCATAGTTCGAACTTAACCGCTTCCATGAACTGAACCTAGATTTTAAAAGTTCAAAGTTCCAATTTTAAGCTACTGGAAAATGGGCACAATATATTAATTTGTTGAAAACTTTTGATTGTTGAAGTATTAGAAGGCTTCTCGTCTAGTCCTTAGTATGTGTGTCGTACTTAATTTTAGATAATAAAAATTAGCAATTCAAAATGGAGTGTAGCGGAGGATGCACCGACCGCCGCCATCGGGGCAGCGCTTGCGCGGTGCCCCAGTTCTTGGCTCGAGGTCAGGAGTTCGTTCCCCGACACATATTGATCGTCCCGTCGAGGCCGGAAGTGGGACTCCGGTGCAGCGGACGTTACCGGAGCGGTTAACACCACCTTCCGAACTATGCAATTGTAGGCTCGGCCCTTCAATGCCGAGTCAAGCCGGTTTCTAACTAACCCTACCTCAATGTTAGAATGCAATGGTCTATGATAACATATAATTTATTTCATAGTTGTAATCTATTATCGCCATTGTTCGTTGCGCACTTAGGTATGGACATGTTTATAGAATAAACATGTTTATAGAATGTTAATAACGAGATTTAAAAAAAATATATATATACTAAATCTAGCATCAATTTAAGTATTAAACGAGGAAAACATATAGGTAAGTTTGCCACCTATTAAGCTACCCACCGAAAACTTTTACGAATATCATGCTTAGAGCTCTAGTTCTAAGGTAAATTAGAAAATTACTATTATTTATTCAGCGAGTGTCATTTGAATAGACTAGTTACACTTGACATTGGCACAAAATCGTTTATACTAGATACTAGAAGGAAAATGTTGCTTATATTCCACCGTTGGCTTACAAACATAATGTCCTTAACATTAGGTGAGATCTAGATTCGGATATTAAATTTATTAAACTTGCATATTGACCGACTTTCTAGATGAAGAATTTAGGCAGCCATATTGTGCAACAAACGACTAGAATATGTTAAATAAATTTGCAAATTATTAATAACAAAGACTGGATACTGATTACCTAATACTTTAGTAATTATTACTTTTCGTTAATGGGATTTTGAACCAAGCCTAGCTAGCCGAATGAATCGCGCCACTCGCAATCGAACATTTCCGTTGTCAAACCAAATCATCCGCACCGACCTTGCGTTATACGCACTAAGCATCAACTAATAACTATTTACATTATCAGAAGCACATCGACGAGGACGTGTGCACACAATAACAACTCATCAAACTGAACCGTCAATGTACTATTGTTATTAGCATGAATACGACGCACACAGCCACGGCGTATCGCCGGGGGTGTTATCGGTCCGTTATAAGTAGGTAAGGCCTGGAGGTGGGTCAATGACGTTCGTTCACCTAGTGCAACCCGCACGTGCTGGCCTCGCATCCCCGCCGCCCCCGCCCCAGACCCCATCCCACCCCCACGCACCCTGCAACACCCCCGCCCCGCCACTACACAAAATATATCATTATTGTTGTTTGACTTCCAACTTTCGATATGCTTTCGAATTAATCCTTGTAAGTAAGGATCGATTGATGGTAATATCAAATAGCAAATGCATTACAACATTTAGATTCAACTTTTCTTCTGTGCCTATTGACTGACTTCCCGTGTAACAAATGTAAACAAGACCACGGAATAAATCCAAAGTGTATTAAAATTAGCAGAGATAAAACTGACTCCAGATTACGAATTCATCGCCTACGATACGGAGATGAAGAATTAAAACCATTTGTAACGAAATAAATTACTTTCGAACTACTGGAAAATTTTAACTTTTTTGGTTTAACTCTCGAGATCTACACTTTATAGCGCTAAGTCCACCACCAAACCCCACCACATACGAACTCATTCACACCGCATGGAATGAATCTCTCCTGGTAGCACTCAAACAGGTGCAGGAGTTCAAAAATAAAGAGTTGATCGCATTGCTCACTCTTTATATCATTTTAGTATTGATCGTATCAACCATTAGTGCAAGTCCTATCCCTAGACATAATCCAGGTGCCCTATATATGACGCATTCGATGCCATTTTCCCTGAGATTGCTATATTTATCAGTCTCGTCTGGCAACGGGGCGTGAGGGGCGCGGACGGCATCGCGCAGGTACTAGGTGGGTCAATGACGTTCCTTCACCTATCGCAACCCGCCCTGAAACTGGGGCGGATACATACCCTGCTTATGTACTGCATTTCATGCACTTTAGAAACTTTATGTAAGCCTTAAGGCCACCCGTGGTATTTTCCTTTCTGTGTTGTTGCGTAGAAGTTTTTTTTTTATTATAAATAATTATTTTTTTACGAAATGAGTGTAATTTAATGGAATAAGATGAGGAATGGCTTCACCTGCGACTAGAGCGGGTATTTCGCCAATATCAAGTAATTAATAGCAAGGACAAATTCAATAAATACACATAATAAATAAAAATGGATGATGACAGTGATAAAGATGGCGAATGAATCTTTAATATACATATTTCCAAGTTAATAGTAAGTCGCGCTTATATCATTTATGTGGCATATAAAGAAGATCTATTACTAACGAGTTAGGATAAACAATGAATGCTCAATAAAAGAGAGACATTGACACTTAGGGGTGTTAAATAAAGTTGATCCGCCATCTTTTGCATCTTCATGACCCCATTTTGTACGACAATGTGTATTTATGGAATTTGTTATACCTATTAATAGCAACTAAGTCCGCAAGTGAGAAAATGCAGAAATGTTTACATAAATTTGGTACGCAACAACTTGCACGCAGCTCTATCTACTCTATCATCGTATGCACGCTACATCTCCATACGTAGATAATGTAATGACGTAATATACTGACAAGTATAGCTACAGGTTATAATCCAATGAAAGTGTTACTAAGAATTAGAACATTATATAAGGACAAAGCTGACGCTAAACTTATACTACCTAAGTGCCGTGCACTATAAGTACCAAACAGTACTGGAGCCTTCGCTCATGTACTCGTAAAAGTAGATAGAATGTCTAAGTCAGCCAGGCCAGTAGGAGCCAAGGCTAGGTTGGGCGACTCACACGTAGCAAGTTCAACTTTATATCTACGAAGGGAGAGCAGAAAATTACTTGGCGCGTGTTGTCAATGACGTTCGTTGACTCGAGCGTTCGATGCCGGCGCAGTGCTGTTTTCCTTCTCCGTTTTCATGCATTGATATTAGAAACTATTGAAGCCGTTTATGTTATAATAAGATTAGTAATTCCCATCGAATTTGCATCATATTGACTGTATTCTGCGTTACTTGCTTTAGATTGCTATTTGTATTTTTCGTGAAGAGTTAACCTTAGTGATCTTACGAAACAAACACGTTATTGCAGTTGAATTTAAATATGATTAACCTTGAATCTACAATGCATACTAAATACGGATTTTAGCGAACTGTGTTGCAATTAATCCAATTAACAGTCAGCAATGTGTCTAAACAAATTCATGCATACGATTGCTTTACTTTAGGTAGAATACCTAGGGGTTTACAAACCTAGTAACGTAAAAAAACATTGAAACTCCAACGCAGCTACCTTTAGAAGAGACACGAAATTAGGTAAATCAACATAAAATTTATTCAACATGTTCTTAGTAGTAGCCGAACCGAGATGATAGAATTTCAAGGTCCGCTAGTACTCAGATTCCGCGTCCGAACTATCATATTGAAACACGCAGTTATTTTAAACGGCAGAAGGTTTATTTCATTTGTCGTCTTGCATGTACAGCACCAGTTACGAAAGAGCCCGGCCGGATCTCGAAGCGGCCAGAGATAGTGCGAATCGTGCGCACGTCAGAGGTCTCCGTATGTCGGTCGGTATGTACGTGAGGTGGCTCGGAGCTCGTGACCCAATTTCGCAGCTGCTGGTTTCAGCAGCAGCGTGGGGCGCCGCGGGCGAGCGCGGGGCGGCGCGGGGCGCGGCGGGCGGCGGGAGGCGGGCGCGTGTCAATGCCGTTCGTTGACTCGAAGCAGCGCAGCGGCATCGACGGCCTCCGCCTTACATAACCACCGACAATGAGCGCTCGCCGCCTGCGTGTGATGTACCGTGGGGACCCACTGTTGATGCCACCGCAGCGGACCTGCTAAATTTGATTGCACTGTAGGTGGAACGAATGTACACGATTAGTATTATACTTATCTATATCTCGACGACGGACGAAATCGACTTCCTAAAAAATATTAGACATGGTACAAAAACATCTAGAAATTTCTATAAAGCAGGACAAAAGTTGTCGAGTAGTTTCAAGTTCAAAAATAATCCAATAACTTTCTTTATAAATTACATCAAGTACTTACTTTTTTCTACAGAGACAGTAGGTATATATATCAATATTATGTTTAGCTACAAAGAGTTTAAATATTCACAAATCAAATCGAGGCAATCCGCGTACCTGCCACCCTAGGAAAACTCTCAGAAACATGACTTACCCTGTAGAAACGAAAAAAATAGATAACACCTAGCTTTGTATTGTGTAGTCATTACTTTATAACATAAAATAACTCTACATTCATCAAAAAGGAAACCTAAGAACTGATAGTTTTTAACCCTATTCCAGTAATGTAAGTTGCCACAACATTCTCAAAATCGTATTCTATGAATGAGCCAAGTGTATTGTGAAAAGCGTTTCCCTGTGCGTATGGATAGGGGCGCAACAAGGGCGGGCGGTGCGCCGGCCGGGCCGTCCGGGTACACCGGGCCGATCGGGCTGAAAGTGAAAGATGCGCGGGCGCGGGGAGTTAGGGGGGCGTGCGGGACGCCAACACAGCGAGCGGCACCGCGCGGCTCCGCTAGCGCGCCGAGTGCACCGCGTCGCAGCCTCACGCAAACAAAACTTTAGTTACTAACCTACTTCCGTGCGGGCGCCAACCGCGAGCGCGTCTCTCGCTACGTTGCACGCTCGCCCGCCCTACGTACCACTGACGTTGCGTACTTATGACACGTTACAGTGATGAACTGCTATATGAAAACGATTAAATAGGACTCGCAAGGCGTTCCGGCTCCGGCCTTTTATTTGAATGGACACAAACACGATAAAGCTGACCGGACGGCAAGGGCATTTGAACAAAATGTTTTATGGTGAGATGACGTTGTGTACGTCTTGTATAGCTTTTATGTTTTTTTTTCACGTTGGCATGCACTTAGCAGTCCGTCGTTTCATTCATTCTTTATTAAGCTATTAATAGACGGCCACGCACACACTGCACGTAAAACACGTGTTTGTCTATGGGTCACAAAACCAAATAACTTTGAAACGAACTACCGAGATCTCTTAAAACCCTACCGAGAATAATTTTAACCGTACAACTTGGATCAAAGTAATCCAAACTTATTCAAAGGTTTTATTATCTAGCTAAATGGATAATGAAACTTTCAAATAAGTTACGAATGTTGGTATTAATCCCACTCTGTACCTCAGTACACTTGAACACCGTCTGCAATACATGTTTTGTTAATTTTAAGCTCATTTATTACTTTATTTATTTAATTGGATATTGATGATATCTGCTTATTTTGTGTCAATATTTCACAAATGTTTTCTTCCTAGTCCTTCTATGTTGTTATGCTAGTGGTTTTATGAATAATTAAAATGGCATTTGTTATTGAATACCCAACAATTGATAATATTTTACGAATAAAAAAGTCTTAATGTTTATAACGAAATAACAAAAAATTCTGCAATCGGCGGCGGCCATATTGGATTTGTCTATACCGATCTAATATCGCCCTCTAGTGGCAAATAACGTAACTATTATGTATTTATAGTACCGTTTTTTTGTTTACATATATTTTATATAAATTGCTTGCGAATAACATTTATAACTTATAAAACGTATTGAAATGTAGACTATCTTGTAATTATCATTTTGTTTTGACTCCTTTATCTTACATAATGCGTTTAATGCTATACAATATATAATAAATCGGCCGTAGATAAAGCAGGGATACTTATAATAATTTAGTTTCTCGTGGATATCTAATATTTATATCTTGACATTTTATTTATGCCATTACGAATAGTTATAAACATAAGCGCTCACTATAACTAGGATAAAAAATAGATTTATCATATTAATTGTTAAACGATGACCTTTATCATATAAAAATCAGGGCATGACATTCATAAAGAAAAAAAAAGAACAGGACAATATTTTAAATTGATTTTGTAATTTTGAATTTAGTAATTATTAAAAATATGGCAACATCGTTAGAGTGCAATTTGGGAGAACCTTTTTCTCAATCGATTTTTTATAGCGTGTAATACGTCTACTTATGTAATGATATCTACAAATATTCGCCTTATGGTATGATGTATGATATGATGATCTCAGAGTTATATTTTAACCGCCAGTCAGTTTATCGCTAACTCTAACCGCGCGGCTTACAGCGCACGCATACACATTCATAAACGCACATTTAGATACTAGTTAACACAGCAGTCACCGGCCTTACTCACAGTTTTCTCGCTTCGGTAACATTATTTTAGACCTATAAAACATGAAAGCGAATAAGTTAACTCAAAACTGCGGCTGAACTCAAAATCAGCGGAACTTAAAATATTTTCAATAAAAAAATAGTTTTCTTTATCGCTGAGAGCTTTATTCACTTTTGTTTTAACTATGTAAACACATGATGTTTTTAAATTAATAATCTATACTTATATTAAAAAGAGGAAAGATTTGTATTTTCGTATGTAACGAATAAACCTAAAAACTACTGCCCCGATTTCAAAAGTTATTTTGCCGTTAGAAAGCTAATTTATCACTGAGTAACATTGGCTATATTTATTTATACCGAAATGTTAAAAAAAATGTCCACCCGTGCAAAGCCGGGACAGGCCGCTAGTATAAAATAAACTTATTTTTATAGCAATGCAGTAATAATAACTAACTAGTACAAGGTAGGTAATTGATAAAGTAATAGGATTAAATATACTAGTGTTGAGAGCCCACTCCTTGCCCAAGCATTTAGTTTTGCTTAATGAGCTAATGGGACTAATAGTAATGTGATAAGATTGGTAATAAACTTCTTATAAAAACGCCTCACAGCTCATCATCACGCATGTATTCCCCAAATGTGTTGGCAGCGGTGCACAACAGTGTGCCAAAACTTCACCAAAGTATTTTTGGTCACAATTTTAAACAGGATAGGTGAGGCCTTCTTTCTTTCACTCCTAGCGTACAGCAAATGATAATCATTTTAAATAATAACATTCGCTCATGAAATTTGAAAATCGTAAAGGTGGTTTGGACCTACACCTCTTGCTTTTTTTTATTCATTAGCAGCAGCCTTAGCGTGACCACGTAGACATGAATTTAATCTCTTTAGACTGTCAGATTTGTCGAGTAAAAAATGACGTCATACCATGGAGGTAGTATAGTAATAAGGAGCCGGCATAAGGAGCCCGCGCTGCGGTAAATTATCACCATATTAGTTTTGATTGTTTATATTGTTTGACACTTACGTACTTACTTGATCTTAAGACTAAGATGACGGATCTCAGATAAATCATTATTGCCAACCTGCAAAAAAATCGCCGCAGAGCATTACGAAGAGTGGGGTCCTCAGGGGTTCTGTAAATACTCTGAGCGTCACAGTACAAAAAGCACGAAGTGACGTCATTTTCCCAACAAATCTGACGTTTGAAAGAGATAAAACTTATGTCTAAACAGTCATGCTATGACTACTGCTTCCAAGCTCACCGTTCTACCAGCTAGGCTATTACTGTCTGTACCTGTTGACCTGTTACCTGTTGACCTTTAAATTCACATCTTCTAAATACCAAGTTGACACAATACAGCGTGTTAATCATTTTGTTTGTCGTATGGTTACGCGACTTGTGAAAGGGTTGAAATTTTGTGCGGCTGACGTTCAACTTCGGTGATATTTCGACAACATTGCGGTCGTCATGGCCAAGGCCTACCGGAGACCATTGACCATGTAACTTTCGAAATTTGTGTCAGTTATTTTTAATGTAAGAATTAATATTTTTGTATCGTTACATAGTCTAAATGTATATTTACAAAACAGGCAGGTGGAACTTTTTATATTGACGCATAAATTATTATTATATTAATAACTAGTAATATACACAACGTTATAATGATAAATATCTAATTTGTTTAACGCTCTAAGGTACTTTATGCGTTACATAAAATGTTACCGGTCACCGTTGCACAACTCAAATTACTCGTCTTTGTTTCAGTGGTGAACACGCATTTATTCAACTATGAGCAATGACGCGTATTTACGTGTTGACCAATAGTATTCAGAGCGAGAATTATGTGAGTTTGTTGCGTGGTAGCCGCTAATTCGCAGTGCGTTCACAAATGTGCGTGTCGCATAGGTATGTGAGCGCGTGCATGTGTGGGTTGATTGAAGCGTTGCGTTCGTGTTTGTGTGGATTTTTGACTAAAACGCGCGCACGGGGCGGTCGTGTGGGCTCTCCAACGAAACTAGGTCGGTTCAGTGACCCATATGTTTATCTAACGATTGTGCGGCGACGGACGCGAAAGGCCCGCGCCCGTAGCACTTCGCGCTGTTATCATTATCGATGCGTTCGCGTTTTCGTTTAGGTTATCTGGCAAGCAACCTGTCTCCTGTACTATACGTATTAATGAAATCACGTTGTACACTGTATCAAGAGTTCTTCAACTGTTCGGGCCTCTTTCCTTGCGGCATTTAATAAACAAGTCCACCCTAAAGCGCATATTACCATGAAGTATGATTCAACCAGTAAACTTAACCTACTATCTTATTTTAGATCTTTGGCTAACCGCACATTATTATTCCCTTGGCTGCTACGACGGTTATTAAAAAAATATTTAAGGCCTGAATCACGTATTATCCTTGTTTATAAATAGAGTCTCCTGTAAATCGTGACGCCATAAGTTAAATATACAGCTTCTTGGGTATATCTCGTTACTTATTTTGAATGTAAAGAAAAAGTCATGGTTTCTTCTTTGCTAATTTAATAATTGCAGCTTAGAGATTTGTATCTTAATATGCTATAAAATCTTCATTTTCACTTATTTAAATCATGTTCCACAAAAATCATTCCATTTATTCGAACCGGCGCAAACTAAGCGTACGCATGTAGCGAACAATTTCTGAATAAGTTTGTAGTAATAAAAATATATTTAGAATACAATTTCAAAAACAAATGCCAGTCATCGTACCCGCATCCATACCCAAAGTGCCATCAAGGCGCGTGCGTCATTATTTTTACCAATACCGATACAAACTCTGTTTTAATATACGTAAAGATTGTATTTCTATGGTAACAGCCACAGGAGCACGGAAGAATGAACATTTTCATTGAGTTTACAGTTAATTTACGTTTGAACAAAAAACTGTCGCGCGAATTGAGACGGCCCGGGGCTTAAAACAGTCGACTTTTCATTATTACGTGCCATTATAAAATGTTCGCGCGCACTCTACGCTCAGTCTGCGCTGTTCCAAAAATCAAAACTATGTAATAAGATTTTACGACAGTTTTTATTTATTCGGAGCTCATTATTTCGGTGAATGTCTTTCGTTTAGTGAAATTTTTGATGAATGCACTCAATTAGCTACAGCTTACTTTCACTAACATGATATACCATATTAATTTAGTTACTTTTTTCCAATAACTACGAAGATAAGATCCTTCTCACACACCCGTGCATTACCAATGAAGTGTTACGGGTTCGCTTACACCCACTAACAAATATACATTTTCTGCCCTGTAATTTGAATACATTTAATTTTGAACCTTCTGAGTTAGTTCACAAAGATACTATTAAAATTCGTTGACCGCATTAAGCTTTGCCAGGCACCTATTACCGTTTGCTCGCCAAGGACAGTGAAAGTTGAGAGAAAGGATGTGCAATACTGACGTCACGTAGCTTGCAGCCATTGTTTGAAATGAAACTATAGCTTAGGTACACGATATTAACATATATAAGTACTATTAATGTGATTTGTATATTTGCAAATATTTATAAAACCTACTAATAATACTACCACAGAATTCGGAATAGACGAAAATATTTTAGGATTAAAAAGAAAATACTTTTGCTTTTAAATGCATTCGATAATTTATTTCTAGGATTCTTGCCAGTATTTGACTCTTATTCTGAAACCAAATTTACATACGTCTAAAAGAAAGACAGAATATTTTTTTCATATAAGCAGTGGTAGCCGAGTGGTCATACGCACGCTTTGCGATCAAAGTGCGCAGGTTCAAACCCCGGCTCGCGCCTCTGAGTTCTATATGTGAATCTCATTTTCATATGAGATTATCACTTGTTTAGAAACGATGAAGGACAACATCGTGAGGAAACCTGCTACGTCTGAGGAAGCTTGACTAATTCTCGATAGATGTGTGAAGTATGCCAACCCACATCAGGCCAGCGTGGTGGACTATGGCCTTAATTCGCCTCGCATTGAGAGGAAGCCAGGCTAGAGGCTAGTAGTAGTAGTAGTTCGATCGAACTACTAAGATAAAAAAAAAACATTAATTGGATAATTCTGAAATTAATTTGACACAATTTTGAAGCTCTACCACGCGTTTTTTTCTATAATACGCTCCCTCAACTTTAGGGACTTCGTGCAATATTTGCTTCTACCACCTGAGACACTAAAACATTTTCCATAAAATGGTCATACCACAAATGTTTTAATTTTGTTTAGCTGACAGCTTTTAAAGAACGTAATAAACTCATGGTAGAGCCGCTGTGCCGCGTCGCAATCTTTCCAACGTGAATTCTTAGCAATTAGTAGTCAACCTAAGCCCGTTACCTTCGAACACTTGAAACTACTATCGCCCTTCATTTTCGTTAGCGCCGTCCATACTCTACCTTTATGAAGGTGAACACCGGTCTTGTATCAACTGAAATCATCATTCGCATAGCCCCATCTCGCTCTCGAACGAAATAATAGATATTAGAGCGAGCGGGATGCTATAAATTGCTTGTTGTTATTAGTAGTTAGTCTAACACGCTTAGGCTTAAGGTCGCGTTGGACAAAACGTAGATGCGTCAACGAACGCTGGCAAGGTGACGCGTTGTCGCTAGGAATGTATTATGTATTGTAACACTGCTATGTTGTGCGTAATAGAGTTGCACATGAAAAATTCATTATATTCATAGGCGTAACACATACATTGATAAACCGGATTTTATTTATTTAGGTACTTATACTTACGGTAATTGATGCCACTTATAAACATAATTTGGATTATTTAAAAACTCTAAAATAAAAACTCGTTATTTTATTTGTCAGTAGCAAAACCAACTCTGTGACAATATATATATAAAGATTAAATTTCCGTGGTAAAAGACTAAAAGCCACGCGATCATTCGTCATATCCATTCACATCATTGATGGCGTTTCGTTGAATAACAATCTTTTATATGAGTTAATACAGTTAATTTTGGTATGAAACAAAAATTACGGAACTGTGTGCCCAGGGCATTATTATAAAAAAATGTAGTGCCTTAATTAAACAAATTTATATATGTACCAGACGAACCCTTTTCGCGCCTATCGATGATATTAGACCAACGCCTTCCAAATTCAAAATCTAAACATTCGATTTTCGGATATTTTTTTTAATCATACTGTCCATAAAACAAGCTATTGACAACTTCGCAAAACAATTAACTGATAACCATTGTAATCTCATCTGTTTTTGTGGCCTAGTTGGTACAACATGATACTAGTAATAAAATTAGATATTTTTGTATTTGGGACGCACGTGGGGTGCGTGTCTTATTTTGAACACTAACATTGATAAAAATATATATATATCAAGCTATGGCAAGTAATATGTACTGGTTAATATAGTTTCTAATTTGCTATCTGATAAACCCTAGTAGACAAAAATTTAAACACAAATTAAAATTGATTAATATGGTACGTAATAGCGAAGAAACCCTTTTTCTACGTAATACGAATAACATATACTTAAATATTATTATTTTTTTGTTTTTTTTTGTGTTATATACTTAGATATATCATTGATTGTTAATAGCAACATTGACATAAACAATTTGACAAAACAAAACCTTTCACATTAAAATTACCTACTGGCCACTTCTGCTAAAAATCATATCGAAGCCATTTACACCGATTAAAAATAATGTGATTATTTTCTTTTAAACTTTAATGGCGTTCAAAATACTTTTTAGTATAATGTCGCCAGTTCTTTAGCAAACTCTTAAAACGTTTTAGTAAAAAAGGACAATGATTTGATGTAAAAATCATTACCGACCGATTATATTATGTATCTTTACGCTAATATATGACGTTGGAATGGAAATGTAAAGAAACATTGGAAGTAATAAATAAATATAACTATATATTTATATAAATATACTGGAACGTGAGTCATAATAGTAGATGTTTACAGAAAAACAGTCACCTGCAGATATTCAAACGAGATACTTGTTAGGAAAATCCAACTGGAATTGCCAGTTGAGTCAAGCTTGCTAAAGTTTTACAGCTTCAAACACAATAAAAGGGCTTAGATATTTTATATGCCTAATATTTTTGATTTGATAATACACGTTTTTTTTATATTTTCAATTCAACCTATTCTAAATTAAACTACTTTAAATATAGACATAATAAGCATAGACGTTACATTTAGTAACTACAAATTTCAAGTTAAAATATATCTTACAAATAACATTTTCAACAGAATGTCAGTCCAAAAATTGCGGTTTTATATTTATTTTAAAGCACGCTTTCTGACCGTATATTCTTACGTAGAAGATTCAAAAACGTGCAGAAAACGCGTTCTATTTAAAAAAAAAACAAAACACCGAAACCTAAATAAACCATAGACAAACGGCACAAACAGTCGGTTAGTCAGACGCGTCGAGCGGGAGGTAGACGCTGTCTAAAATTAGGGTCAATGATGACAGGACCATAAAACCGTCATCTAACGTTCCACCGTCACTGCCAATACATACGCAAAACAACATGATACGTCAACGATATCACATACTAACTCCATGCATATCTTGCAGAGAATTCACATCGCTATCATTTTTTTTTTTTTTTAAATGGAGCAAGTTCGTGGAATAGTATCAGTTGGCTTATGTTCAGTATACAGTTTAACATATTACTCATATTTTATTTTGGTTTGAAACCAAATTTACTAGTGGCCTGACTCAATAGAAAGAGGTTTCTAAAGTAAAAATAATACTAGAAGTATATTAGGTGTTAAGCGGACGGATCGCGTCAAAAAACCCACCTGTAGTTGTAGCATGTGCGCCAAGACTACACTTATGTCACAGAATATGTTGATTCTATCTCTTTCTCTCATATGAAATAAGATATAGAGCGAGAATGATAGACGTTTAGTCTTGCCATGCGTGCTAATTCCACTGCTGCCGATCCATTTACCGCATCGCTGACGTAGGGCTAAAGCTGCATAGGTAAAGTGGGAGTGGGCTGGTCACGTGTGGACCCGTAAAGGTGGACCAAAATCGTTACAAATTGGATCCCAAGCAACGGTCACCGTAACCGAGGTAGATCGATAAGACGGTGGCAAGACGATCTAATCATTTGATCAATCAAATGCATTATATATTGCAATAATTCATCAATCAATTATTTGATAACAAGTTTAGACACTGAAGTTGCCTATAAACCTAACTAATTCAAGCAACCAAAACCATTCCACCTATTAAGTAATTTTATATGTTTGACAGCAGTGGTAGCCGAGTGGTCGAACGCACGCCTTGCAAATCAAAGTGTGCAGGTTCAAACCCCGGCTCGCACCTCTGGGTTTATGTGCGAATCTCATTTTCATCCGAGATTACCACTAGCTATGAAACGGTGAAGGAAAACATCGTGAGGAAACCTGCACGACTATAGAAAGGCGTGTGAAGTTCACCAACCCACACTGGGCCAAAAATCTTCCTCGTATTGAGGGAGAACGTGCCCGGTATAATGGCAATAGGCTCGCCCCCTATTACATTGGGACCAAAAATACATCAGCGAAGTGTGGGCGCACTACAGTGCACCTCTGCCTACCTCTTCGGGGAATACAGGCGTGATGATGATGTATTTTTTAAATGTTTGATTAATCAGTAGCAATTAATAGCAGTATTTAATTACATGGTGCATCGATTTTAAGACCAATAACAATGAAGTAATTACGTTTGAGCATGTCAGTTAGTAGTTGGGAGGATATTTGAATTGCATCAATCGATCTGTCGGCGGATACTGTAGGCGCTCGGCCCCCATCCGCCCACCGCGGCAATCAGCCTAGGCATGCCTAGGTACCTGAACTTATATGAACCTACGTACCCGAGGACCAGTACACTGGTATTTCACAATTAATTTGCTCTTAAATAAATTAATATAGAGATACAAGAAAATTTCAAGCCCGCTGAGATTTGTTCCGAAGTCACTTACGTATGATGGGAATTTAAAAAAAAAAAGAATGTTAAAATTATAATTTGTAAGTCGCCTTTACTTATTAAATTACTCCTAAAATAGATTAATTATTATACTGTTATTAGTTTGTATCTCCCAACTAGATATTTTAATACTATTATTTTTAAGAGTGCTATAGCTTAACCATGGAACAACATTATATAATAAAAAAACTACTTCTACTACAGCCCTTTTATCGTCCTACTGCTGGGCACGGGCCTCCCCTCAATGTGAGGAGGATTTCAGACCATAGTCCACCACGCTGGCCTAGTGCGGGTTGGCAGACTTCTAATCTATCGAGAACTAGACAAGTTCCCTCAGACGTGCAGGTTTCCTCACGATGTTTTCCTTCACCGTTTCATAGCAAGTGATAATCTCGAATGAAAATGAGATTCGCACATAAATCCCAGAGATGCGATCCGGGGTTTGAACCTGCACACTTTAATTTTGCAAAGCGTGTGTTCGACCACTCGGCTACCACTGCTAATAAAAAAAACTGCAATATCATTAATATAGAGTCACATAATAGCGAGATTAAATAAAATGTTGCCAATTAATTGTACTACCATCGCCATCACATTCAAACCCCAATATTTACTTAATGTCGCCATTTCCTATTCGATAACCTCAATTTTTCTTTAAATAATCACTTCAAGTTGGGCATCATACTTATATAACGAAAAATAAATATAGAATTCATTCTATTTGGTACTATTGCGCAAACGTCGAAGTTCAAGCAACTCGCAGCGTGCAATAGGGTTTCCCACGCAGGCCGCGGCAGCCCTGCGCGGCGGCCTTGTCGCTAAACCTTTGTACACCTACAATGTTATCGGAGAGTCATGGACTCGCGCCTTCGACTATTGTGTCTAATCTCTAAGTAGGCACAGGCGCGCTATTGCTAGAAAATCTAAGCAATGACTCTACCATGTTTGAGAGGAGTTTTACTCACGATAGCTTGACCACTTCTATTTGCTAGGAACCACTATAATCTACTAAATACTTTTTGAAAACTACTAAATTCCAACATGGAAGGTGTCTAATAAAATTTACACTTATATATTTTTTTAAATTCCTTTATCTAGTGCTGGCTTTGCAGAATGCATTTAAATTACCATAACAAGATTTATAAAGCTACATTTAAGTATGGGGTATATCTTGTTACTGTCCCCATTTTTCTTCAATGATTTTTGCAAAAATGCAATAGTCAAATTTGGGCCATTTGATAAGTCCATGATAAATAGCTCCTGATAAACGTAGTTGCTGTCCGAAAACTACTAAAAAAGTAGAAAACTACTAAACGAGGTCACACTGTTCGATAGTCGCAAGCTTGTTGTTCCTCTCGTGACTGATAGGAGACGCTGTACAATTTGCCATACAAGCCAACCTACAAATTTATTAAAAAAAAATGTTACAATACCGTTAAGTTCTTTTCTTCTAAAAAATGCTTTGTAAATCAATGAATACATTCTCAGAACATAATTATTTTTGGAGATGCTGACACTGTTATGCATAGAACACCAGGTCAAATTTATATGTTGACTTAATTAAAGAAAATTATAATTTAAAGTTCCATCAAAATCTGTAAAGTTGCTTGTGTGTAAACTTGTGTCACACACAAAATGCCATTTTAAATTATTTTATCTTCAAGGTTTTTTTAAAAAGTATGTTGTATTATGGCTTAATTTGTTCCCTCCAATATTTTCAAATTTCGAATCTATGCAGTTCCAACTTTAAAAAATATAAAATATTCTATATTTTTTTTTACCGGCCAGTCTTTCAAAGAATACCTTTTAACGCATGTGTTCATATTTGTAAGTAGGTCACATCAAGCTTGTTTCAGCTTTGATACCCGAAAAAGATCAAGAGATCGTCATGTGCAACAGACCGTTATACAAATTCATTCTTTCCAATTAGATTCGTGTTCTTCAACTAGATAACATCTTCCACGTCTTGGTCCCGTGACAAGCATGTAATTGCGAATTAACGACCCGCCCATGTAACGTTTCGCACACGTGTAGCAATTATTCACGAGAGGTGAACGATCTTGAAATCAAATATATCTCATGGACATCTTTATGGAAAGCGATTGTAACTATAGATACTATTAATAGATACTGACCTTTCGCTAAGGTGATGCGTCAACTAAAGTTACGTGATGTAATCAACAATATACACACACACACACACATATACAATTACGTACGGTGTACCACATACACGGTTGTATTCATGTAAGAACGATCAGCGGCCATCGAAAGAGAAAGTGGTTAAGGTCTCGGCGCTGACCGGTGTCCGGGGTAGTGATGTGCGGCTTTTGTCTTTATCGATGTCGATGGCATTTCATTATTGTAACATTTCTAATCGATTAGTTATCGCATAGTTCAACACGTACACTAAACTTGTTATTAGTATTTATGACATCTATGAACCCTAGACAACATTTTTTTTTTGTACGTTAACATCCTTATAAACAGCTGACTGAACAAGAGTTGGCGAATACTGTAGTATAGCCTAGCAACGAATCAACAGTTCTGTCATTTTGCCTTGAAGTAAATAACTGTACAACTATGAATACATTAAACATTATTTTACTTCAATATTGTACATCATTGTTATAAAAAAACCATCATAATGTTATATGAATATAGCATTATTGAAACTGGCAATTATTCCTAAAAAATATAATAAAAGTTTACTTACAGACATATTTTTTTACACTATAAAAATGTGTAATATCGATACCGTCGATATTCCGCGCTGTAACATCACTAGTGATTAGCGCGGGAATACGGACCCAGTCCCACGGGAAGTACCGTAGGCATACACCCGGTACCGTTGCAACGTCTACGCCGCGCGCACCGCTACGTGCGCCCGCGCCGCGCCGCCTAGCCCCGCAATTACTCTCGCTTTCGATTTAAAACCTCTTCGAAGACAATAAACTTTCTTCCGTTATTGTTGTCTATTGTGATTAGAGATTACGTACGTAATCGATACAATGTATTTTCTTAGTGGTTTTTTTATGGCTTTGCGATTATTAATAACTGGAAATACTTCAGAATCGGCAGTCTCGAAATCCAATTCAAATCTTTCCTAACATTATGCAATGGTAAAGTAAGTTTGTAAGTTGATTTACTCATGCGTCAAAATTTGTCTTTTCGGCTGTAATAGAAAAAGCCTCGCCTGAATACAGCGATTGGAATGTAGGTAAAGTGCAGACTGCAGTGCATGTCTGCCTACCCCTTTATTATAGTATGTTATTCTACAAAATAGTTCATAACACAAAGACTTTTTCTCATTGTCATCACGATTCCAATTGCATCGTGGCGTCGAAAAAAAAAATAAGACGCAGCTTGGACGTCAATCAACGTCCGTGAGCGCGTACCAAAACAGAAGATAAAAATCGCATGAAGCAAGCTCTCGAAAAAACTCTAAAGCCTTGACCACGGGTACCTGACATTAAAAACTCACGCGCCTTTCACGGCCCAGTCAGGTGGACGTTGTATAACTGACTTTCCATTTCTTTGGCTGCCAACCTCATCTCTACATAAGCTTTAATAATATAATAATTATAATTTATCAATTCCAAATTTGAAATTTAAATTCGGAAAATGAACGATGTAGTTTTTTATGACGTAACATGATATTGAAATTGCTTGAATATATGAGATTATTTATGTTACCTGTCTCATAACCTCATCTCGTACAGTATAATTTGCATAATACTATTAGACGTCTATTTAATGCTGTAATAATTACATAGCTTAACTTTCCAATGAGATAATTGCATACTCTATAGTCTGCACCGCCTACGCATACAACAATACACCGTGTCATATGACTCATGCAGCTGATTTAACTGCCGTCGATAAAACTTTCAGAAATCGTCCGGAAACAACTGGCAGGTTCTTACCAATATTACTTCAATCTCTCAGTTGTAGTTATTATTATTATATTATATGTACGTATATATGTATGTATACCTATGTATATTACTATGATCATGTGTATGAATTATATATTTGTATTTAAGTTTATAAAATGTGTTAGGGATTGTCGTTTTAATCATAATAATAATAACGAATAAGTCGTTTATGTATTTTATCATACATTTCATTGTTTGCGACTTCCTTTCTCTATTTGCATCATTTCTTTTATTTTTTACACCCACTTAGATTTTTTTCTCTCTCTCTCTACATCACTCTAAGCATCTTTACCATTGTGCCGAAATTCGGTGTCGGTGTAGCCGCCGCTTTATTCGCGGTATCGTCTTACGAAACTAGCGGACTCGCCGGCGAGTTAAGGTCGCCGATGTGTGGCAATTTTTCCATTTCGAAGAGAAGCAAAACCTTGACCTAGGAATTAAATTTTGTTTCGTCACTCACGCTTTGCTCGCTACATATTGCAATTTAATCGCAAAAAGTTTTTTGTTATGGTTGTAGTTAAAAGTAATACTGCTTTACGTCCATTTAAAAATAATTTGTCAGTTCCGTTACCACATTTTATTGGTTAGTATTGTATTACTTACCTACATTGTTTGATAGTTGTTGTCGTACAAAGAGTTTAAATAAAAAACAAAATCAGTTTATACCTTCAACTTTATATTATTAACATAACACTGTCATGACAGAAGGTCTCGGTGTCTGGAGGGTGGTGCGACTACAGATCACAAAATAAATCGTACTTTCTCCTTATTCGTGAGACTTATTTTTCTCCTCATATCTACCATGAAAAAAATATTGTAAAGGGTTAACATTCCTATATAATATAACAAAGATCCAACAAGAGTATCAAATTTTTTTTTTCAGGCGTTTTGTCTTGGATTGAGCAATGTCCCGGTAGATGGCGGTGCGCGTACGCCGCAGTCACGTCGTCCGGCGGAGGGGCGCGCGCGCATGTTGCGCCACATCGCAAACCTTTACGCAACGCGGCCATTCACCCCGGAAGGCGTTTTCCTCGCAGTTTCTTTAGCAGTGTGTTACTGTGGCGAGCTCGCGTGATTCGCTCGCGTGCGGAGTAACCCCCTACTAGCCCCCGCCGCCGGATCACAGCCACTCGACGACTGCAGACCTAATTATCCTTTCGCATGAGAAAAATATGTAACAGTTGCACTCACGTTCGCTTTCAGGGATGCTCTTACCGCTGATAGTCAGTAATCAACTTTAAAAATACACCTCTCGTTTCCTTTATTATTTCGCGGAATATTCTGCATATGGAGACGGTGAGTGTTATCTTAATAAAATAAATCTCAAAGACGAAACATACATTAACCGGCGTTCTGTTGTTTCGAAAGAAAGCTGTTAAGCGTGTCAGTGCGTTCATTTATCCTTCCACTTGAAGGGACATTAAACATACGACTGCAACCGTTTTGTCACGATTTTTTCCAGCAATTATTTATTTTCACGACGCTTATTTACAGCATCGTTTAGGAATAAATCGTATCGTAACTAAATGAGTAATATTTCGAATAAAAATATTACAGTGCGTCGACTGTGAGAGTTTTTAAAGTAAAGTCGCGGTATCGATGTCGCAACTATTATATCGTTTCGAAACAACGTTCAAAATAGACGGGACGAGTAGGAGTAAACAGGGAAACTAAAACACCATTTACCAGCTAGCATAACGGACGACGCTGCAACAAATTCTTGGTAGCTGGGTTAATGCGAGTTTGTATGGGGAAATTCGTTTTAGTACTTCGGTCGCGTGAAAATTTCGTAACCGGCCAGCAACTCCGCTCGCGAGTCAAGTGTCAATTAATAAACAATACGGACTTATGGAAATACTGCCAAAATGCTTGTTGTATATACGTTAATCAATGTTTTTTTCCAAATTAATCTACATTTAAATCCATTTTTAATCTTAAATAAGTGATTTGCAATGCTGTTTCTATAAATTAAGGGTTAATATTTTGAGATATTTATTTTGAAAGTAGCTTTAATTTACTTCAGATTACTTTAATACATATCGAGTGTGCAAAAATTTAATTGGTAGGGTCATTACTTGGGTAGAGATGCGTGTCAAAAATAACCAACCATCTGTTCTCTATCATCATTATAGCGACACACCTTTCTAAAACATACCGAGTTCGTATAAGGAATAAAAAGTAAAGTAGGTGTGTGATTGTCAAAGTCTGATTTTACATAATCAGTGACATTGCCGCCTGCGCCCGCGCACCGCCCGTGGTTACGCAAGGATGCACCGACCACACCACTCCTTGCGACATTACTACTACGTGTGCATAGTTAAGGGGTCGGTTGGTAATAAATTAAAAATAAATCTAATCGCATAATATTCTATGCACCAGAGCGCAAAGATTTTTTTCGGTCCTAAAATAAAAACGCTTTTAAACAAAAAATCTACAGTCGCTAAATCTGCCTAAAATTACCGCCTTTATAGACATATCTCCAAATCTACAAATTTACACCGTCATTATTCAGTACAAAGTATTCTACGTCGATAACACATCATAGCATAATTTTCTATAAACTGGGGGTAAACGTATTGCTATCCTTGTCATGGTTGTAATGTGTGAGTAAGACAGCTGGTATGCGCGGTAAATGTAAAGAAAAAGATTTTATGGAAAAAAATAATGTTAGAATTAGAAATGTAATATTCCTGAATAAAATAATATTAAAATCTTAACTAATTCAAAGTAATATCATTACTTTTATATCATGTTAATCTCTTAAATAAAAACATACTTATTCACAAATATTCTAAACCCTTCTCTAATGAGAGAAATATCTTGCAAAATAAATTTTCAATCGCCAAATTTTAAGTAAATATTATAAACGTGATAATATAGTTGCTAATATCCATTTTGAATTTGAGGATTTCAACCACTCGTTAAATATTGTTCACACCTTCTTATTATCATGGCTTCGCTTTAAACAACTATTATACTATAACATGAAACTTGAATCTAGGATTTGCAGTCTAGACTATGTTTTACGAAATCGAGTTTTGTTCTCGCGGTCATTAAAATTGGCAATCTTTGGGGTCAGAATTAGAAGGTCTTATATGGTATATATTTTTCAATATAAATAAAATACATCAACATCACGCCTGTATTCCCCGAAGGGGTAGGCAGAGGTGCACTGTAGTGCGCCCACACTTCGCCGATGTATTTTGGTCCCAATGTAATAGGGGGCGTGCCTATTGCCATTATACCGGGCACATTCCCCCTCAATACGAGGGAGATTTGGGCCATAGTCCACCACGCTGGCCCAGTGCGGTTTGGTGAACTTCACACGCCGTTCTATAGACGTGCAGGTTTCCTGACGAAGTTTTCCTTCACCGTTCAGCAAGTAGTAATCATTGTTGAAAATGACATTGACAAAACGCTCCAAAAATGGTACGCTATTCAAATAACAGCCCGTGCGAATGATACGTTAATATATGCTTAAAAAACACCGTATTCGAAAATTAAATATGATGTGAATTTATTGAAATACTATATTGATTTTGATATTTATCGAGAAAGATTGCTACCAGTTGATTGCAGATAACCAATTTATAAAAACGGCAGTAAAATAAATGTTATTTCCTACTACAACAAAATTAATGATTCCATCAATTACAACGATACTGTGCAAGTATAATTATACAATCAAATCGATTTAGAATATCGATACTATAAATCATAATTGTTTATGGTAGACACGCCCTATTACTGTGCTAGTAGTTCGAAAGTCGTCTTTCGTAAACATAAAACAAACTTTGATTTGTCGACAAACCGTTAAAAGCATAGAGGTGTTGCTCAAACAAATTCAGTAGCTCTACCTTGGGTTTTACGTGTGATTTGCTCAATATTTTTATGATACTAAGCCCGCCGCACATTCCCTCTACTCTTACTATTGTCACCCAGTATTGACAGTGGTATCCAATGAAGATGCCGAGGTTTAGCTCTCGGCGATTTCCGTGAACGTAGCGAATGAAATAAACAGCAATTATGAATGCCAACAGATTTAAAGTAACTAACAAAATGCATTGTGAACGACGAGAACCTTGTCAGGCATAGTTTTTTTTAACTAGTGCCACCCGCGGTTCTGACATGTTGCGATATTAATTTACGGAGAAGCTTCTAGAACTCATGGTAGACCTACAGAAGTCATTTTTATAACTGCGAGTGGTATCTACCGAATTGTCTAACGTTACCCAACCCAACGACGCCGCGACGGCACAAGTGCTAATACTCGTAAATTAAAACATGTCTTTATTACAACTGTCCTAAATAAACAAGGGTAAAGACCTTTTACGCAACAGACAGTTACGTGTGCCGGTGAGAGGCAATGTCAGCCTCTATTATTATGATAAGTAAGCACTTAAACATCATCATACAATACATCGTTACAATTAAGTACTTCGTTCTCGATCGTGTTGTATAAATATTAGATAAATAGGAATATTTTCTGATTAAAATGAAAGGTGGAGGTCAAACGATCAGAACATTCAATTCATAACAAGTTTCAAAATGTTAAGTAATAAGTGAGATGTTTTCACGATGTAAATACTTGGAATTGCCTGGTTTCACATTACGTGCAAATAACTATTACCAAGTGAAGTGAACTAGGGAGGTCTACGAATGTACTACGCGGCTACGAGATTTTTGCTACGATACTACGAGTCTTTTCCTACATGAATGTATGGATTGAGATGTACTTACGAACAAACTCTCGACTCGAACGCATTAAATCTTATGTTAGATCTAAATTTAAATCTAATTAACCACTCTTCATATACGCTACGCCACTTATTAAAACATAGTTAACTACAAAAGAAGTTATTTTTATTTCACAATTACAGGTAGTGTATTGCAGATCAAGGTTCTTTTTTAAATATCTAATAAAATTCGTCTTTTGTTTCGCTTGTTATGTGGCTAAAAAGGTCAATGAACAGCCTCGGTATTTCTACAAACAGGCCTCGTAACAACGCAATGGCGTTAGTCGTATTTGAATACGCATCATAATGAATATTATATCCTTAGGATAAGGTTCAAATTGCGTTCTAGCATTCGTGAATCGAAGACCTTAGATTCAGCTATTCAAACCACGATGTGCACGGTGAACTCTGTCGTAGGTTACGCGATTATTCCAATGCAATATGAACTTCATCGCGTGGCGTTAGTTGTTGAAATCATTTGGCGTAGAGTGGTCGTTTTGACATGTCGGTTCTAATTTATTGGTCTGGCAGTGACGGCCAAAATGTTAGTTTGTTTATCGTTAGCGTTCGTTCTTGACAGCGAAAAAGTGAAAACGGCTGCGGTGGCTGAGCGTTGCGATTGTGAAACTAGGCGGCGACGCGAGGCCCCGACGATGGTGCGCGGGTCGCTCTTATGTAATAGGAAACATGCCGCGCTGTGATTCCTACTGGCTGTCGACAATAGTGTGGCTAGCACTGTCAAGTGTACGCAATCCACAAGCTTCCGCCTCCATGAAGGGCAACTTAAAGATCCTTTCAAAACTAGCACGCAAAATTAAAAAACAATTTTTGAGGGTCGCCTAAGCATTCGTGCCGGTTATTATATGCAAATTTTGCGCCATTGACATTCAACTTACGACTACGTTTATTTTTTTCTGTAAACCTACAACATTTTTTTTAATACTTTCTCTCCGTAGCAAGTTTATGCTTTAATATTACAAATGTGGGCTATCCTGTATATTATTATAAGATAGATCAAACCTGAACATAACCTGACGTCCAATTCAATTTAACATGAAGGTTCATCATTAAATTATTTCAAATAGGACGTAATACGTAACTATAAACAAAAGCAGTTGCTTGAAAGGCGGTTCCTAACCAAAACTTTCTTTCAGTTCCGATAACATCAGTGGTATTATACGCACGCTTTTTGGCAGCGCAGACGCAGTTATTAGTGTCACACAACCAAAATTTATAACAATAGCAATCGTTAGTGTCATTGACATAACTATTGTTTATTGTTAAACGGATGCTATATTTCTTTAACGACAATTCATGTGGACTAATTAATTATTTATAAAATATATTTCCAAAATGGTCGGGTTTTTATTTTACCGTATGCCTATCAATCTGACGTGTATGTTTTGTATATATCATCATAGCTTCTTCGTCTGTGAACCGACTTAGATACCACTTATTTTATATTGTTTTCTTATATTTACGCGAATACTATACATTGAAATTAAACTATTTTACGGATTTTATCGCGTTTATTTACTATTTTATTTTCCCGACGTTTCGGCTGCTTTACAGCAACCATGGTCACGGGGGGACTGAGGTGTTAGACGTCCTGATGTCATAGTTAATAACTGGGTACCCTCATATTTAGTTGTTGTTTGCGGTCCGATCCACGCAGAAAGTGCTTACGGTGTCCTGAGGTCTTGCAATGGTACACTTGGTTTTGGATTTAATCATATTGATTACTGGATCCCAAGTTGGTGGTAGCACCCAGCCATCTTCCCTATTGAAATTAGGATGTTTTTTAATTTCAATGGCCTCACGTATCATCCTTGGTCGGAGTCGGTGTTCTTTTGCGAGGATATGCGGTTTATCAAATCTGATATAATGGCGGGTGCGGTCCTGTACATGTTCACAGATTGCAGACTTCGTGGAGCGTCGGTGTTTCACGTCAGCTATATGTTCTTTTACGCGGGTTTTTATTGATCTTTTAGTTTGTTACCACTTATTTTGTTTAATAAGTAATTTTCCAAGATTGGTTTCCAAAACAAAAACAGTCGTCGACCCTCAAGAGGTGAAATTCGTGATTTTCAGCTAAATCAAACTAACGTTTGTTTGATTTATAGACATTAGTAATTTCTAACTTACCTATTACTGGACTTGGAATATCAACAGTAAATTCAATTGTCACTAAACAATTGAATACAAATGTAAGAATAGTTACTTAAAATGTTTTCACGTACGTTTTTACCGAGTGTTATCACGGTCAGGGGTCTACAATTAACAAACTGTAATTAAGAACGAGGAAACGTCACCTAGCTATGTAAGCTCATTATAGGACCGCTTTGTACTGTTTACACTACTACGAGGTCGTTAACACCTTTATCGCGCAACTCGGCAAAATTTGGATTGTCACCAGGCGAGGACCGCTTGCCAAACGGTACATGGAATCAAAACAATACGTCACCTCTAATCGGTCAGGGCCCACGTGAACACATCTCTATACCGCTTGATATATCGATTCAAGATCCAAATTATTAATATTCGTCTACTAGATAGTGTAGTACGTCAATCGGAAATCAATCATGTCGGCTACGTCACTAGTAGTAGTAACACTTCCAACATTAACACATTTTTAATTGTGTAAATATTTTATGTTCATTTTTTAAACGAAACTGATCTAGATATTGTGTGTACAAAGCACCCGGATTTTGTATTCGATTGAAAGATCGAGATTTAAAATGTTGGAACTTACTATGAGATACTAAATTCTATTCTCTGAAGTCCAATATGCTAATGACTAAGCTACACGAAAAATATTCAGCAGACTTATTTGAATTCCTAGTAGTTTACCTACTTTAAAAGTATTAACATTTTACATAAAAAAGTAACCTTATTTCTTTGTCGCAATCAAATGTGTTAGTTTCGTGAATTATCGTCGTAACAATTAAAAAAGTTTTTATCAACAATCGGACGTTATCAAACAATGACTTTCATGATTTGCCTACTTGGGTGTTTTGACAAATTATGCAAGATTATCGGCCGCTTAAGGTAGGTCGTTCAACTTCAACTAGATCACCTAGTCTCGCAGCAGCGTGTGAACAACATCCGTCGGTATACATACAATAAATCTATCGATATGGCTCAATAGCGAACTGATAAACATGTCGATGGGAACCGAGTTTCGGTGTTCGATAAAACACTTGCGAAATCTTTTTCTATAAACTATTTGTAACAAAGATCGCTGTCAGTTTATCACAGATAAATGGAACGGCGTTGGA